>JANRFK010001234.1:80156002-80175710 GCA_030068395.1 Apalone spinifera | reverse complement strand
GGGGCGAAGGGATGATTCTGTGTTCCTGGAAGAGGCAGAACCTCAGATGGAAAGGGTAAGGCTAGGTCATTCAGTCCTCAGTACTACCCTAATCACTGTACACCCTCCAGCCCTCAGTGCTGCCTCGAACACACCACACAGCTCTCCCACAATTTAGAGGACCAAGGGTTCTGGCTGCTACCACTGCTGCAGTAACAGCAGTCAGGAGCCCTGGGCCCCTTTGAATAGCTGGGCCCCTGGGCAGTTGCCCCCTTTGTTGCCCCCCCACACGTCCCGGTCAGTGGGCTTGCCTCTCACACAGCACTTCCAAAAAATACAATAGTGATCACCTGGTGATATTGCTTCATTAGGAACTCAGATAAACAATCTTCAGTGATTTCATAATGGGGGAAATGTAATAGTGCACTGGAAAAGTTGAATTGTATTCTATTTTATATAGATTCTTATACTGTCTTCATCACCATAGTATGTAAGCAACTTCCTGTTGTGCATTAAGTGATGTGGACTGACATCTGTCACATGCTGTTTATTTTTTCCCCTCATCTTTTTCCCAGAGGGAGAATTATATGTGCTTAGTATGGCTCGTTGAGGATTTTTTAAACTGTTTATGTTGCTCTGTGTTTCCATTAGAGGAGACAGGTAAAAAATGTATCACCTTGCACTTCCAGAACAGAAAGTGGAAAGGTTTGTGGTTATCCTTAGTTCCTGTAAATTTCATTCTACAGTCTTAATCTGGGCCCTGAAAAAGCATCCTCAGACAAGATGTGTTCTTCCATTGGGCCAGTGGAATGTAGCTGTCATACCAGGTAATGATAGAGTGATCTGGATCTCTTAGTAAACAAAAAACCAAAACATTTAAATACCACCAAATGCAATGATATCCATCTAGGAACAAGGAAAGCAGGTTTGGCCTACACAATAGGGAGCTTGTTCTGGAAAGCAGTGACGCTGAAAAGGATTAAGGAGTCACAGTAGACAAGCAACTGAACATGACAACATTTTCCCAGTGCTATACTGTTGCAAAAAAGGCTAATGAGATTCTTGGACATAAACAGGAGAGCAGCAATAGGGAAGTGATTTTTACCTTAGTATATGGGATTGGTGAGATTGATACTGAAATATTATATATAGTTCTGTTGCCCATGTTCTAAAGAGAATGTTTCTAAATTGGAGAGGATGAAGAAAAGATCCACAGCTAACTATTTGAGGGCTAAAGAAAATGCCTTACACTAAAAGCAGAGGTCAGACAAATTCCAATTGGAAATAAGGAATACATTTTTAATCATGCAGGTGAGGTGATTAACTATAGGGATGAACTATTAAGAGAAGTTGTGGCTCTCCTAATGTTCTCAAATCAAGACTGGATGTCTTTCCAGAAGGCATGCTTTCACCAAACACAAGTTATTAGGTTCAATTCCAGGATAGCTAAGTGAAATGTAATAAGTGATATACAGGTGCTCAAGCTGCATTACATAATAGTGCCTTCTGGTCTTAAATGCTATGAATCATCTGCCAGCATGAACAGAAATGGTAAAAAGCATTATTTGCTGATGCTGATATGCGAGAGCTTATCAACATCCAGGAATCCAGGAGCACTCCTAAGCTATGGACTGACCTGAACAACTAAGGGTGTGTATCTCCAAGCGAAGGAGACTGCAGCATGGCTACAAACGAAATATTTCCTTCTGTCTCAGAAGCATAATGGGTATGTCTACACTTGCACCCCCTTAGAAAAGGGAGGGATGCAAATGAAGACATTCGAAATTGCAAATGAAGCCGGGATTTAAATATCCTGCACTTCATTTGCATAATCGCGTTATGGCACTATTTTGAAATAGTGCTATAATGCAATTACGCAAATGAAGCGCAGGATATTTAAATCCCGGCTTCATTTGCAATTTTGAATGTCTTCATTTGCATCCCTCCCTTTTCTAAGGGGGTGCAAGTGTAGACATACGCTATAGTTACAAATTGACTTGGGTTCAGTGTAAATCATCTGTTCTTCATACAAACAACCTATGACAATGTCAATCTGTGTAGCTAGACAAAGTATTCAGACTGATATTTAAGGTGATAGTTATTCCTAGTAAGATAATACATGGCATACTTTTAGCACTTTACAACTTACTAAGCTGCACAACTCTCTTGTAACATAGGTAAGGGATATATGGTAATAACTTTATCCAGTCACAATAAAGGCTCCTGGTGGAATGTATCAGCTGTTCAATTTAGCAAGTGAAATGAAGAATACTATCATTGCCACTGAATACTGAAGGAGGAATTTGGGCAGGCAGAATTTAGTAATTGAGCTAGAAGTAATAGGATACAGGGGTTAACACCACAAACTCTTATAAGAACAACTTTGAAGACTACACATATTCACGATCTCAGTTTTGTACCTCATTAGCCAGACAGCACTTCTAGCACCACAGCAAACCACTTTCAGTACTGATTCAGAGGGAAGAATGCCAGCTTTGGAATCACCATCAACTCCTCATAAGGTACCAGTGTTCTCTGTGAAATTCTCCATTGCAAGCCTGACCTATCTTAGCTTGTAAAGGTTTACTGGAATTACAGCATGTGGTATCAGCTGCAAATAGAATACTTCCTTTGGATTTGCATTCATTTATCCTACTGAACACGGTGGGCCATATTCAGTCTCTCATGCTATGCAGTCCTATACTTGAAATTCTACTGAAATCCATGCAATTATCTGCCAAGAAAGATACTGCCAAACATGAGGAATAGTGGCGGACCCCCCAACCCCTACACACACACTATTGTTAAAGCCTTGTTGATCTCAGGATATTAGACAGAAGGTGAGTGAAATAATATCTTTTACTGGACCAACTTCTGTGGTCAAGCTTTTGAGCCCTTAAGAGTACCTGTTATTTTCTTAAGAGCTCTATATATGTTCAAAAGCTTGTCTCCGTCAGTAACAGAAGTTGGCCCAATAAAAGATTACCTCACCCACTTTGACTCTGATTATGTTTATCTAGCAGGAAACGATAACTGCAAAAACAGTGTGAGAAAAGTTGAGCTGCTTGCAATGCTAAGAATTTGGATTCCCAAATTGGACTTCTGAGGATTAGGAGAAGTCAGTAACATTTATAAAGAATTACTGTAAATGTGAATGTTATTTCATCCACTCCCCTGTACTCTAGCCTCCTGGCCAGCCACTACGCAACCACACCCACACACTTGCTTCCTTACAGCAGCAAGCATAGCATCAAGATAACCTATATTCTGTGTAATACAAAACCTATTATTCTTATGATGCATTTGCAAATAAATTGCCATCCCTTTGCATTCCCACATAGTGGAGGAGGAGCTGCTGCTGAGCCTGATCAGCTGAACGAAAGTTCTCCATTTACATCAAAGAAAAAATTACACCAGATTTGTTTCCCATGACCCTCCCCTACCTTTACAAGAGAGACACATTCAGGGAGTTGCTAAAGTTCTCTCTCTGATGATAACTCGTATTTCTGGTTATCTGGATTACATATCATTGTACAAATGAAAACAAAATCAAAGTGCTTGCACAGAACTTGGAGGGCCAGACAAACAAATCAACGCTAAGCCAGAGGTAACTGAGAATGTAAGATTTCTTTATATTCATGAATCTACACTGTGACAGATATGGCAATTTCCTGCAATAGCTTTGGGAGATCTTGCCATGTTATGTTTGTGCATCATTATGGGCCATGTAATTCTATAAGGAAATGTGACCATAGTTCTCCTGGAAAGAATAATTGTAGGGAATGACCAGAAAAATTCACTCAAATTGTAACACCTCCCAAGAGGTTCCACCACCCGCAGATGCTCACATACATTGGTTCAGATGAAGTTCTCCAGAGGCCAACAGCCAAACACAGGACTTTTGGACAAACAGCCTTAATTTAAATGGACACAGCCTTCCTTCTGATTCAGCAAATGGACCAAACCTTCTGTCCAAGCAGAACCTCAATCTTTCCTGAGAAGAGAAAGATTTTGGACTATGCAGGCTCCATAAGTCTGATTGTGACCCCAACTTTTATTGGTTTTAATGTGTTGTCTGTAAGGCTTTCAACTTACTCTTAAGTGGGATTGCTTAGAAAGAACAGCGTGCTAACTTGTAGCAATCGGCAATTATGTTGTTCGTAGCCTTCAAAGAGAAAGCAGAGCACAAATGCTGGTCTGTTTTGGCAGTTCTAGCTTGCTGGGAGTATCACATTATAGCCTAGGTGCAGATTCCATGGGGGCTCCAGGGCTGGAGCACCCGCAGAGAGCCCTCCTATCAGTTCTGCTCCTCCTGCAGGAGGCACTGGGAGATCAGTTCCTCCTCACTCCCTGCACCTCCCGCCCACTACGATCAGCCACTTCATGGCATTTGGCAGGCTCTGTGAGGGCAGGAGGAGGAGCAAGGATGCTGCATGCTCAGGGGAGAGGTAACTGGGCAGGAAGAAGTGAGGGTGGAGCAGGGATGAGAAGAGGTGGGGGGGGAGGGGATGTTGAGAGAAAGGGCGGAGTGGGAGTGGGAATTGGGGCAGAGCCAGAGGTCAGACAGCTCCTGCCACTTTTGAAAGATGGCATCTGTGCAGTCTGTAAAATCCCTGAATAGGAAAGTGTGGGGGGAGGGGGAAGGGGAGAGAAGACACAGGCTTCCACTCAAGAGAGGTGACAGCTGAAGAGCACAGGTTCTCTTGAGGGACCAAGGACTGGGAGTACAAGTACAGTTGTACTGGAATGTGACAATACTACACCTACCGTGTTTCTTTTGTAATTCAAGAGTGAAATCCTGGCCACATTCAAGTCAATGGTCACATTTACTTCAAAGGAGCCAGGATTTCACTCACTCAGTTTGTTCTTGTGAAGTACTCAGTGCTGGCTAGAGATAATGAACATTCTCACCTTCAGTAAGACACTTCATAACATGCAGGATCAAGCTTTCAAAAATACATGGGTTTGATTCTGACCTTACCAATCCCATGTCCACTGAAGTCCGTGGGAAAACTCGCACTGACTGAAACACACAGGATCAATCAGTATACTAATTTAAAGCCAGGGACTTTGTTAAGGTTGGTATAAATGAGCCTTGAATCCTGGCTCATGGCCTTAGTTCTGGCATCACTGATTATTCTAGACATGTTATCTTTTCCTTATATTTCAGGGGAATATCAAAACACTTTCATTCACAAGAACTCTCTACTAATTTCTAACCCTCTTGGCAGATAAGATTTTAGATAGTGATTGTTATGAAAAACTTTCACACAGTGTTTAAACAGGCCAGCTCCCAGCACAACTTTTAGAGCTGAATTCTCTGCTAGTGTAATTCCACTTAAGTCAGAGCTGTGCCAGCAGAAAACTTGCATCTTTATATTGATGCCTTTGTCTGTATTTCTGCAAGATACAGGATATGCGTGGGAATGACAAAATTGGGTTTATTGGTATTATTCAAATCTGGCCTAAAATGTTCATTTTCTCCTCAAAAGAAACAAAAAAAAGTTAAATAATATTATTTCATGCCTATTGTGGTCATCAAAATATACATGAAGATTAGCTAGTTTTTACATAAGTTAACAACACTAGCTGCAGCATTGCTTTAACATATCCAGTAAAACATTGTCCTGATATCAGAGACACATTTTTTTATATAGTTAAAGAACTCAAAGGATTTTCTATAGTTTTTGTTTTAAAATAATTTCTCATGTAATGTACTTTCCCCCTCCTGCCTTAAGGCATTTTGATGGTTTTCAACCACCCAGCTGCTCTTCTAATTATAGACCTAAATCTTGTCTGAAAGCCAAGTCTACACACAAGTAAGCATTATTTTTATATTTATAAAATAGATGAGTTGCTGTTTGTACACAGTACTGTGATGATGGACATCAAACCCACTTGAATGAAAAAGATCCCAGTTTAAATTCAATTAATTTCTTTATGTACAAAGGATAATTAGTTATGTAGTCACACATTTCAACATTTTTTCTAAAGATGCCACATTCTTCTAATTTAATGGCTGTATGGCCTTTAATTTATGGTAGATTTTTTTTTCAAGTGGCATTATATACCCAGTCACTTTGTACTACCCTAAACTCATACTAAAGTGGGAAAAATGCTTTAAATACATTAATATTGACAATTCCTACAAGTAATCAGAACAGTATTAAGGGCCTTCTATAAACATTAGACTGTTTACTTACTTTTCATTTATATTTTTTCTAATCTAACACCCCTCCACAGAATACTACAGAACTTTTTATTGGAAGGGGAAACATAAGGACACAGGAATGGCATTATTGGGTCCATCTGTTCCAATATCCTGACTTCTGAAAGTGGCCTGTGCAGTTGCTTTAAAGGGAATAAACAAAGTAGGGCAAATATTGGCTGATCCATTTTTCAGTCTCAGCTTTTAGCAGTCAGCGACTGAGGGACACTGGAGCAGAGGGCTGCATCCCTGACCAGCTGATAGCTAATGGTTCCTCCATGAACTTACCCAATTCTTTTTTGAACCCAATTATACTTTTGGCCTTCACAATATCCCCCTGACATTGAGTTCTACATGTTGATCATGCAGTGTTTGAAGGAGTGCTTCACTTTCACTTTAAATCTGCTGCCTGTTAATTTCAACTGGTTGATCCCTGGGTCTCATTATGTGAAGGGACAAACAACAAATACTTCCTCTTCACTTTCTCCACACTGTTTGTTATTTTATACACTTCCCTCATATGTCCCCTCCCCCAACCACCTCTAGCCATCTCTTTTCTAAATCTCTCCTCATATGGAAGCTGTTCCATACCCCGATCATTTTTGGTGTTCACACCTCCAGATCAGCTGCTAGAAGTGGGCCTCACCCTCCCTGATTGAATTAACCTCATTATCTCTAGCCTTAGTCTGGCCTGCATATTTATACCTGCCTTTAGAAATTTCCACTACAGGCATCTGACAAAATGGGTCTTTGCCCACGAAAGCTTATGCTCCAATACATCAGTTAGTCTATAAGGTGCCACAGGACTCCTTGTCGCTTTTGTGGATCCAGACTAACACGGCTACCGCTCTGATACTAATCATTTTTGTGGCTTTTCTTGGTACTATTTCCAATTCTAATCTCACTTTTTTGAGATGGTTGATGAGACTTTCAGGCAGTATTCAAGAGAACGGCATACCATGGCTTTATATAGTGGCATTATGATATGATATGTAGGAATGGTGTCCCTGGCCTCTGTTTGTCAGAAGTTGGAGATGGTTGGCACAAGACAAATCACTTGATCATTGTCTTCGGTCCACCCCCTCTGGGGCACCTGGTACTGGCCACTGTCGGCAGACAGGCTACTGGGCTAGATGAACCTTTGTATTGTTCTTATGTCTTATCTATCCTTTTTTAATGAATATCAATATTGTTTGGTTTGACTGTCACTATGCATGGAGAAGATGCTTTCAGAAAACTATTCATGATGATCTCTTTCTTGAATAGTACCAGCTAATTTAGATCCCATCATTTTGAATGCACATTTACAATTTTTTTCCAAAGGTGATTCACATTTCATAGAATATTAGGGTTGGAAGAGTCCTCAGAAGGGCATCTAGTCCAACTCCTGCTCAAGGCAAGACCAATCACACCTAAATCATCCCAGCCAGGTTTTATTCAAACTTCAACTTAAAGATTTTTAAGGACGGCAATTCCATCACCTCCCTAGGCAACTATTCCAGTGCTTCACCATCTTCCTAATTAAATCCAAACTAGACCTCTCCCCCCGGCAACTTGAGACCCTTGCTTCTTATTCTGCCATCTGCCACCACTGAACATAGCCTAACTCTGTTCCCTCTGGACCCCTCCCCCATGTAGTTAAAGGCTGCTATCAAAACTCCCCTCATTCTTCTTTTCTGCAGACTAAATAAGGCCAGTTCCCTCAGCCTCTCCTCTTATATCATTCATCTCACCTCCCCCTAATTATTTGTGTTGCCCTTTGACGTACTCTCTCCAATTTGTCTACATCCTTTCTGTAGTCAGGGATCCAGAACAGGATGCAAATCTCCAGATGCGGCCTCACCAGTACCGAACATAGGGGAATAATTACATCTCTGCTGGTAATGCTCCTACTAATGCAGCCCAATAGGTCATTATCCTTTTTGACAAGAAAGACGTTGTGTTGACTCATGTCCAGCTTCTCACACATCCACCACTTTCCCCATATCATCATCACAGAATGTAGTTAGGTTAGGTAGGCATGACTTACCCTTGGTGAATTCATATAGGCTGTCTCTGAATCATATCAAATAAACTTAAGGGACTTTTTTTTATTCTTCAGAGAAAGAAATGCTGACAGAGATGTACTATAGCAAGGGAAAAGAAAAGTATTTGTTACCCTCGGTTCCTTTTCAGTCATCATTTGGTGTCTCAGTCATAGATCTGAAATTGCTCTCATCACAATAAAGGGCACTGTACAGCTGTGTACTGTTGGCATTACTACAAGATGGGAAATGATTATTTCCAAAGAACATCTCAATATTAAACTTCAATATTGGTTGCTAGTAAATATAATTGACATGTGATTTGTCTTTTTAATGTGCAGAATATGCATCCATTTGGCTCTGTATTATTGTCCTGTTTTTATGCACTAGCTTCTACTACTTATGCCAGCTTCCTGTTTCTGATTTTCCTTTCTATGGAGGACACTACAGAGATGCAGAATGGAATTTGGCACTGTGTAATATTAAAAGCAAAGTTACCATACATCCTAGCTGCAAAACAACCACATGCAGTATATTTCTTTCCTGAAAGCACCTGTTGTGGTAAAATTAATCAAATGCATTTTGCAATCTTCTAATCCTGTCCATAAAACAAAGAACTTTTGGTGATTTCTGTTAAAAATTTTGATATAAAAACATGGTTTTTGATTAATAAAGACACAGGAGATTTAATTGCACTTCAGAGGAATGGAAAGCATACTGCTTTTGAGTAGTGACATTTCTTTGCACAGAATGATCACAGAGACAAATAAATACTGCAGATCCTCCTGTTTGCCTGGCAAACATTTGTCAGTAAATGCATTAGTTAGGATTAAGAATGTTAAAAAATAGAAAGACTATCCTTTTCCTCCTTTCCAGGCTGCAACAGGGCCCTGTTTGATACTTTCTCCAGTTTTGTACAAGACCTCCTCCAGTCACGTACAGGAGGCAGTGTGCACGGAGGAGCATAGCGAGGTGATAGAGTGCAGTGGACAACATACTGACCTGGCAATAAGGAGATCTGTATGGTATTTCCAACTCTACCAATAATCTACTGTATTGTTTGGCCAAGTTATCACTTATCTTTTTGCCCGACTTTCCCCATTTATAGAATGGGGACAGGGATCCTTACCAAACAGTACCAGTGGACTATCTCGCCCAAGACCATCATCATTACACAAATGACCAGTCGTACAGATCAAAGCATATAGCTCCATTTCTATTAGGGAAGAGTTCTTTACATATTTACCTCCCAAATCCTGTGTGTCCTGATTCCATTAGTTCCATTTCTCAGGACTGATTTTCACCCATGTTCCATAGGGTTTCTCAAAGCAAGACTGATTTCAGAAAATATAGAATTGTTACCAAACTTACAGGAACCTCCCGGGCCTACCAAGAGGAGGAAGAGGGATTTAAACTCAGTAGGCTCAGGGACAATTTTAATTTACAGTACATCTTTGTCAATTAAATGATTGAGTAAACCATATATGTAGTGTTCAGGGATTTCAGCTGCCCAGCAGAGTGACTGAATAACATCTGGCACTGATCAGCAGGATGCCTGCATTCTTAGCTCTATGTGTCAATCTAACAAGATTTTTTGGTTTGCCCTTCAGAGATAACCTAGCAATTCAGGACCCCAGGGCAACACCCCATGGCTTTGCACAAAACACATGGCACTTCCTTGTGACCTAAGTGTTGTTAGAGGTCAATAGTCTCAAATGTCTTCAGTGGTCATTAGAAAAACCTCACTGAAAACTTCACCCACTGGATCAATAACTAGAGATTCTCCTCATAAATTGAGTTTTATCCTAAAACAGGATTCCCTCTTCTGGCCCATTCAATATGTCAATTATCACCAGACCAAAGTGTAAAGAAACACCACTATAATAGTGAAAAGTTCTTCAGCACCTCAGAGATTAACAAAAAATGTAGATGGTATCACAAACTTTCATAGGCACAACCCTCTTCTTCAGATGAATGGAGTTAAGGTTATGTCTAGACTGCAGAGCTTTCCAAAAGAGAAGTTTTTTTCTGAAATTTGGCCCCCATATACACTGGCCAAAATTCGGAAAAGCCTCTTTCAGAAAAAAAGTGGAAAAAGATACATAAATTGCAGTTCGCAATTTGTATATCTTTTTGAGACTTCTCTGCAGTGTAGACATAGCCTAACGGTCCAGGGTATAAATAACTAGCAGAGAAAGAGATGGGATAGGGAAGAAAAGAGAAGGAAAAAAATATTGTCAATTAGAGCATCTGTGCTAAATGCAGTGTTAGAGGAAGTATGGTCTAGTGTTTAAGTCACTTCATTGGGATGCAAAAGATCTGGGTTCAATTCCTAGCTCTGTCCTAAACTGCCTGAGTGACCTCACACATGTCATTTAATCTTTGTGTCTAATCACCCATCTGTAAAATACGGAAATACTACTTACTTCCTCCCACCCATCTTGTCTTTTCTACAGAGAGATCATTTTTGGAGGCAGGGATAGTTTAATATTTGTATACAAATAACACATACCACAATTGGCCTCAATCTGTTGAAGCTTCTTGATGCAGCTAACAAAACATGTTACAATCTATATACAGTGACATGATGGCACATATATTCTATTCAGAACACACAAACTTGTAGGAACATAGATTACTCAGTGGACTCTGTGCTCAAACACAACACATCACTGATTCACGCTTTGTTTTGGAACAGTATCAGATGGTGGGGACAATGTGAAATCCACATATTCCTGAATGCAGTATTGTCTGTGCAACATGTGCATCTCCAAGAACTAAACTAATCAGCCCTTGTGATTTCTCACTCCATGGAGCCATCAGTTATATAATACTGAGAGTGTTAATGTTAATACTTCGCATTTACATCATGCTTTTCATTTTTAAAGCATCTTATAAACATTAATCCTCATAAGCGCCTTGTGATGTAGGTATGTATGATCATCTATTACAGCCATTAGTATTCATTCATTTTGGTGTATTTTCTACTTACTGCTCTATACTACAAATGTGTGGTAAAACTGGGCTCTTCACATACACTAAAAAGTCAGCTGCAATACATCAGGTTCCTCTTTGCCACAGACCAGTACTTTGTTCATTCCACACATTCTAGAGACATTACATAATGATGGGCATTTGTATCCAACAGTCATTCAGATTTTAAGTTTATTCCACCTTCCCCATGCGTGCTTGGGAGGAATGGGATCCTAATATGTTCAGTATCCTAGTGTTCGTCCTAGTGTTCATTCTCTCCCACTAGCATATGACGGTGTTCCAAAACAGTACTTTTGCTGGCTTCGAAACTAGCACTTACTACCCTTAGCACATTACCTGTTCTCTTACCCTGCTGCAGTAACAAAGGAGACAGGACTGCATGCAGTCCACCTCAGAAACCATTACAGAGTCTCTAAGCTTTTGCCCGGCAAGCCACATCTTCACCCCAAGGAAGATGGACGCTGCCATAATTGATCTTCCAGAGTTCAATTTAGCAAGTCTAGTAGAGATCAGCTAAAATCAAACTCGGAGGGGCCCCTGTAGGCTGTCAGTACTCCTGCTTCTGCAAGGAGTAAGGGAAGCCAATGCTCCTGTCAGCTTCCTGCTGTGGGGACAACAGGAAAACTTGAATTACACTGTCAACGCCAGCTACATAATTAATGTAGCTAGAGTTGCATATCTTAATTCAACCTTCCCCATTAGTGTAGGCCTGGACTTGGTTACTGCTAGGGAACTCAGCACAGAGGTCAGCTCACTACAGATCCAATACTCTCAAGTCCCTTGAATCAAGGCCAGGATTGCCAACCAATTGAAGTTTCATTTATGGACAAAATGGGAAAAATTTATGGACAAAATTTTTATACTATATTAAGATGACATAAATGTCCAAAAGTGAAAAGTAATCATTTCATTCATACATCACAAGAACAAGATGCTATTTAACTCACTTTCATTTAGTCAGTCATGGTCCAGGAAGTTTTCCATTTTGTGATCGTACATCCGAACAGCGACACTGTTAACCATAGACAAACTAAAATGTCCAATTTCCACTGCTCCACAGTAAAATGGCTGAAGCAACACAGAAGAATTTAATTGCTATAGAATAATCGCTGTTTTTTGAAATTTTATTGCACTTTTATGAAGTTTACAGACACCTAAGTTTTTTACGGACTTTATGGGCATGTCCAATTTTGGCTTTTTTTTTTTTTTTAAAACGGACTGTCCGTAAATTTACTGATGGCTGGCAACCCTGATCAAAGCCATCATTAAAGCAACATTGTCAGCCTGCTTGCTGAAATATGGCATCATACAGTACACTGTCCCCAGCTTACATGTAGGGCAGAGTTTATTTGTGGATTCACTAGTGTGTTCCACTATCAGCTCCTGTATGTAATTTATAATCCAAAATATTGATCCTCTAGACATATTAGGTACCGGTCTTGCTCACTGTGGTATCCAAGACTCTCATAGCCTTCAATGTATTTATCCTCCCAATATCCATCTGAAGTAGGGAAGTACTATTATCCTATTTTACGTGTGGAAAACTGAGGCACAGAAAGACCAAGGACCAGATCTACAAAGGGGCTTATTTCAGCATTGCAACACTACCTTCTAGGCATCTTTCGCAGGAACAACAATATGATGGAGAAAGCCTAGGCTCCCTATACAATGAATGGGGAGAACTAAGCGTTTTATAACATAATCCACAAAAGCCAGCATGCTAAGTGGGGACTTTCTCTGGATCTTCCATAGGTTATCCAAGGCGAGACAGAGAGATGTACCTTGAGTCCTGGCTCTCTCAAGGAGTTAGGCACCTAAGTCTGGACTTGAGAGATGCATATCTCTCTGGTAACAATCCACAATCAGGAACTTTCTCCTCTGAAGTCAGGAGGCTTTGGCATCCAAGTTGTTTTTTGCAAGAGGTTAGGCACCTGCCTCTCTCCACATAAAAGCAGGTTAGACAGACTTGTGTCAGAGATGGTCTAGACAGTGCTTGGTCCTGCCATGAGGGCAGGGGACTGGACTCTATGACCTCTCGAGGTCCCTTCCAGTTCTAGTGTTCTATGATTCTACGAAATGGCTGATGGAAGCAGCAGTGCTCACTTAAGAGATGTTCAGTGACAGTTTAGACCACTTGCCCTATATGAGGGAGGTCCAGGTTCAATTCCCCCTCTGAGGGGGAGAAAGGCTTTGAATGGGGGTTCCTCATTCAATGGGGAGTGCTCTAATGACTGGGTTGGGTGAGTCTGATGTGAGGCTTCCTCACTCTCTCCTGTTGAAGCTGTTCCTCTATGGAAAAATCATGAAAGCCAGTGAGAAGAATTCTGGAGATTGCTGGTTAATGCACCTTCCCATTCAAATCTCTTTGATGTCTGAGGCAGAAAATTAACTGGGGTGTCTCAATATAGCTGAATTCTCCAGCCATGAAATTGCTGCCTTCTTTTTTGTCCAGGTTTTGAATGGTAAGTGGCCACTGAGCGTGCCTACAAGTTGTTAGGCAGATGAACACCTATCAACCCCAGATTCTTTGGTCACTCTGGGACTTAGGTGGGAGATAAGTGTGTGTGCACATCCTGCACATATCCAGAAGCAGATACTTAGGCACCTAGGGAACTTTAACACTGAAAACTTGGGTGCTGAGAGAGTTTACTAGTCTACTCTTGGGTTAGATGTCAACCAAGCAGGAGGTTTGCGAATCACAGTAGCACGTATAATTGGTACTTCAGAGCCTAAGTATTTTGTGGGATTCTGGGCCCAAAGGACAAGGTCACACAAGCAGTCTAGGGCAGAGCAAAAAACTGAACTAGGATCTCCCAAGCAATGTTCTCTCTTTTTTTTCCCATTCATGTGTGGAATAATTTTTATGTGCACCAAGGCCTTTATGAATGTGCACCAGCCACAGAAACAAAAGCCTTCTGGGAGGGCTCTGCTTACAGGGAACACTGCTCCCAAGTCTGAATATAGCATTTAAACCACTAGGCCAGCTGCCTTCTCCACATCGGGTCTTCATTTCTTCTACCCTTGGGCTGCGGGCGCTGAGCCATTAAGACACTACTCAGTTATCTACATTTATAAAAGTTAAGCACTCTCCCCTTAGGGTTAAATGCAAGACCATCATTGACATGAGTGAAAGTATGGACTGGACATTTCAAACACAAAGCCAGCTGCAGAGCGTGTTAGCAGAGATCACCACATCCATGCCCACATCTTTCAGGGGTAAGATTTGTATTGAAAACAGGACCTGCTGGGACCAAGGACAGCGTGGTTATGTTTGTGCAATGAGATAGACTGACATTCACACAGGTATTAACACCTGCTTCTCGTGTTCACGTGTGATTAACTTGAGGTACTGAGTGATGTCATGTACACGTCTGACAAGCGTTCGCCATAGTTCATTGAATGAGTACTGGCACCAGCGTTGTGGCATCCCATGTCACACCTCAGCTATTCTTTGTTGCCTAGCTGTGAAAGGTACAGCAGGGGCACTTCTTTGCTCATTAACAGTGTATAGTTGAGCCTATGAGCAACCTAAATGTTTAAGACAAATTATTTCCTGGGTCGTGAGAACTCCTTTATTATGGCGATTGCATAATACCTGTAAGAGCAGAACAACAACTGCCACTATACAGCCTTGGGTAAATGGTATCTGATGCAATGCTTAGTGCAGTGATCAACCAACCAGTAGATCAGGATCTACCGGTAGATCTTGGAGTGATCCTGACTGGTTTGGCTGGGAAGTTATCAAGTGTTGGCACTTCAGTTGCCCCTCTACCCACTGTCACACTGCTCCTGCCCTCTGCCTTCGAGCTGCCCCCCTGGGAGCTTCCTGCTTGCTGTGCAGTGTAGGAAGGAGAAGAAGAGGTGCTTATGTCAGGGTGCCCACTGCCTCCACTCCTGTACCTTCTCTCCATACAGAAAGAAGGGGAGGTAGGGAGCTTGGCAATGCAAATCTATCACTTACACACTGTATGTGTCTGTCACTCTCACAAACACAATGTCCTTCACTCATCTCCTGACCCAACACGTATGTGGAGGGGGAGGGAGGAGTTGTTACTTGTTTTACTGCCTGCAAAGGGTGTTATTTTTGGATTTGGACTGGTCTGTGCATTTCATAATTTTCATTTCTCTTATGCTTAAATGTAATTCTTTGAAAGGTGAGCTCTAAAGCCTAACCTGTCATGGCTGAAGTCATTATCCCAGTGGTAATTGCTGCTTCCAGACATGGTTGACATGTCCCTGCAGCCCCTGAGAAAGGCAGAGCAGGGGAGCCCACATGCTGTCCTTGCCCGCAGACACCACTCCTGCAGCTCCTGTTGATCAGTAACGGAGAACCATGGCCAGTAGAAGCTATGGGCTCAATGGCTGTAGCCATGGAGCCACTGCTGTACATGCCAGCTGCTTTCAGGAGTGGCGCAGGGCCAGGGCAGGAGTAAGCCTGCCTTAATCCCACTGCTCCACCTCCTGGAAGCTGTCTCAATTAAAATGGTGTCCAGCCAGAACCTGCTTCCTGAACTCCTGTCCCAACCCTGAACCTCCTCCTACACCCAACCTCCTACCCAGATGTGAGTCCCCACCTAAATTCTTTGCCAGAACTTGCACCCTGAAACCCCTCCTGGACCTAAATCCCCTTTCCACTTTCACACAAACTCCGTGGCCCAAGAGCCTACATCCAACTTCATACCCCAGCCTGGTGAAAGTAAATGAGGTTCGGAGAGGAAGGGGGATGGAGTGAGCAGGGTTAGGCTTTGAGAAGGGGTGGGAAGGAAGTGGGACAAGGGTATTTGGGTTTGAGGTAGATCTTACATCACACTTAAATTGAAAAAAAAAAAGTGATCTTGTGGTTGGAGACCACTGGCTTAGTGTAATGTGAAAGCCATGTGGGATACAGTCCAGTGGGAGCATCTCAATACTCCTCTCATCCACCACCACTCTGCACTTCCTGTGCCTGTGTGTAGTGCATCACATAGGCAGGGTTAGTACAGCACATAAAATGCATTTACTTACACCTGTGTATGTGCTAGTTACAATTACAAGTGAAAACTTAGCTCATCCAGCCCACTCCTCTGTTAATTCAGGAACATTCCTTGGTGAATTTTTTTGCTAGGATAGTTCTGGTTTTACACAAGGCACATTGAGGACTTGCACTAATTCTCTTGGTGGATTATTCTATCATTCACTGACCCTGTTGTATCGGATTAGAAAAGCACAGACTCCTAACAATCTGATTACTCCTGGACACCACCCCAAATAATAATTCTTTGTCCTAAGTTAAATGGTGTTTTATCCCTCTCCACTTAGCCAGGTTTTCCAAGTAAAACTCACTCATTCTTTTTACAAAAATACAAGGAATGCATGACTTAACTGGCTAGTATGCTATGGCAGGAGTCTTTCCTCTCCCCCACCACAGTGATCTGATTCCTGAGATCATTGATCCTTCAGAATATCTAGGAATTTTTGTACCAGTTTGGTCCCTTATACAGCACCACAGTTATATGCAACATTTATCCCTAGGACACAAGGGGGGGGAGGGAGGGAGAAGAGGAGAGATTGAGAAATGTTTTCATTCCTGACAGTCACATTTTAAGGGTGTCTGCAATGTGTTCCTGAGACCTTTGCAGGACTTTTATAGGCAATTTTCATGGCTATCATTAATAAAATTTAATAACATTCATATTAAGTACTTATTTAGTAAGCACCAACAAAGGACTTAAACATCCAAAATTTTCCTGCTGGTGGGATATTCAGAACACCATATATTTAAAGTGGATGTTCTAATTAAGATTTTTTCCTTCAAGCTCTTCAGAATCTTACTTCAATGCATTTTTAAACCAAAAGATGGATGTTGTGCACTTTTGACCTGCTGATTGTGAACCTTGGGAATGTTTAGCTAGTCAGAAAGGATGAGCAACAGAAGCATGATGCAGTTGTATAACAATGAGGTGTAGGCCATTTGTCAGTTTCAAAGATAATTGCAAATAAAACCATAAGAGTAACAGCAGTTATGAAAAACAGGAATGATTTTGATTAATTCAGGATTAATGGTACATCTACACATCAGTGTTATTTTGGAATAATTGATGTTATTCCAAAATACAGGAGGCCCCTGATTTCCTACACGATAGGTTCCTGGGTAAGCGTTGCAAGTTAGGGGCATTGTAACTCATTTACAATAGGTGTCGTGCGCCATCATAAATGCAGCACAAGGACGTAAGTCGGGGGTTTTTGGCCCCTTCTGCACTTACAAAAATGGTTGTAAGTGCAGGCGGTCGCCTCTCAGGGCTTTCCGTAACTACTTGTAGTGTAGACATGGACTGTCAAAATAATGTCGAGCTGAAGGACTTACTCTGATTCCTGTAACCCTCAGTTTACAAGGAATAAGGAAAGTTGGGGGAGGGGGGGGCAGGGAAGGGGGAGAGAAGAGTGTTTTCTTGGACTTCCTTCTGTGTTGGCAGTGCCAAAAGCTGAAAAACTATTTTGACTTGAGCTACACAATTGACATAGCAAGGCTAAAGCCGAAATAAACTATGCAACTTGAGCTGAGCAGACGTGCCCAAATGAGCTCTTAATAGTAGTACAGATTGCTACAAGAAGAATTGGGTATGGGATCCAACACAGAATTGGAAGAAGTTTCCAGACAAGTTGTCTGTCTAAATAAATAACAGATCCCTACAAGTCTGCACATTGTAGCTAACATTCTTCCTGAGTTCTGTTTTATCAAAAGAAGAAAAGTTGCCCAAAAGTGAGCGTTTGCTATCATATTTAGTGTAGATTAGGATACTAGAAACTTTTAAGTGAAGTTTGTTTAGCTGGATTGTTTATTGAAAACCTTTGTACAACACTGTAGAGACTTATCAGGTAAATATATAGTGCAGTGCCATCAACAGTTCTCCAAAATGACTACTGGTAAACAGAATTGGTGGTAAAACTGTCAACATTTCCAGAGGAGTTTACCACCCAGCTTACTTAGCAGCCAGCACCCTTTTTGCAGATCACCAGTTTGTGTCACCAGTACACAGTCCAGATTAGCAAAGATTTTTTCAGATCCTTTTTTGTTTTGATCCCATAGCTAATGTGTGTGCAGGCAGAACATATTGATTTACGAAGAGTCAGATTTGTGTGTGTCACACAGCAATTTTACATCACTTTAGCTCTCAGTGATATCAATGGCATTTGAATTCCTCACTGATACACTACTGTAGAAATTCCACTAGTAAGTTAAAAGTGAAATCAGAATCAGGACCACTGGCTCTGAGTAAGAGGATATGAACATACTAAGTCAAATTTATCCCTCACAAATGGATTTACACAAGGGATGATTTTGCCCATATGCTAAAACGTCAAGATATTTGTTTCACGTATCTTTAGAAATATGGATATTTGTAGGCCATATGGTGTAAAAGGTAAATCTAGATTTATAGCTTTTGCACAATATTCATGCTCTTAGATGTTCACTTTTTCAAAAGAGAACATGCCAGTATGATTTTTTTTAATATAAATTAAACGAAAACAGCTTTTAATATTTAACCATCTCTCTTCATTTTTGTTAGGAAACATAGTACCGTAGTAGGACATGATATTAAGTGAAAGTGACTACACATAATTGACAGAAAATGAAACTTAAAAATACAGGTCTAGTTTCACTGTATGTAATGAGCAAAATGAATAAACAGCATAAACACTGTCAACTTGATTTTTTTAATTGTTTTAGTTTCAACATTCTGAAATATTAGTAACATGAACAAGGGTATTAAAGACATAGATATGAGGTCTTTGAAAAAGTTAGAAATACAGTCACCTTAAAAACACAAATAAAAATTCACATAAAAAACAATGAAGAGTCCTGTGGCACCTTCAGAGTAACGAATTTATTTAGGCATGAGATTTCCTGGGCAGGAGCCCACTTTGTCAGATGCAGCCCACGAAAGTTTATGCCCAAATACATTTTTTGGTCTTAAGGTGCCACAGAACTCCTTGTTTTTTCCCCCTAAAACAAACATGGCTACCCCTTCTGAAATGTAATTCACATAATTTTACTCATATGGATAACTCAAATTACTCTAGCCCTGCCAGTGGGCCCAGCCGGGGGGGCGGCGGGGGAGGGGGGGCGGGGAGAAGAGAAAGAGGTGGATGACAGAATGGCCAAGAGAGCTGGCTGGAGTGGGGGAACTAGGGGCCTGGCTGGGAGGTAGGAGGGCCTAGATGGATGTACAGAGCTCAGTCTACATAAGCAATGAAATGTGCAACCTCTTGTATGCCACTACCCATGATAGAATTCTATCCACTGATGATACCTATACAACTTTCTCTGAAATTGATTAGATTCAGTTTTCAAAAATTGTCACACAAAGTGAGATTTTAGTGTGTAAAGACTTGTGCATTGCTCAGTCAACAAGCTTAACAAGCTTGGGGTTGCGACTAATCTGGAGGATGGGGTCATAATTCAAAATGACCGGACAAATTGGAGAAATGGTCTGAGGTAAATAGGATGAAGTTTAATAAAGAC
>JANRFK010001234.1:80122293-80155902 GCA_030068395.1 Apalone spinifera | reverse complement strand
GGACTGGACTTGATGACCTCTTGAGGTCCTTTCCAGTCCTAGTATTCTATGATTAACTGTACTCACCTGGCTAAATCAAATTATTTGTGACACATCCTGGATCAGAGCTTAACTAGCTTATGTTTTATCATCCTGCATGGCCTTGGACAAAATATCAGAACATTTCTCCTGAACTGTACATTCACTTTCTTTAAAAAGAACTGCCATCACCAAAGATCCAATTAAACAGGGTGGGTTGGGTGGGTTCCTTGTAGTAGCCTATTCCAAAAAAGTCAGAGGGAAGAAAAGTAGGGGAATGCTGACTGATTTTGACCAGATTTATCTTAATCTACTGCCTAGCAAAAGAAGGTTTGATCTCAAGATAACCTTCAAACTCAGAGAAAACAAGCAAGAGAAGATGGTCAAAATTTAGAGAAAGTAGGCTTACAAAGGTCACATGATCCTGAACAAATTAGATCCCCTCAAGATGATCTTTTAAAACCAAAGAATTTAACTGGCCATTTTTAGGCTAATATGTCTCATCCCATTCTCATTCTATTCCACTGCCTAAGAAGAGCTCTTAGCTACCAAAATGTAAACCAGAAACCGATTTTTAGAATAACCATTAACCACATTTACCAAATTAAAAGAAAATCTGCCCAGAAAGGAGTTTTGGCTAAGAATGAATGATTTGCAAATGGTTTGGGCTGTCTTACACAGAGTACAAATAGTTATACAGCAAATACTATTTGGGAGCACAGAAGAAGTTTGAGGGGAAGAAGCGTGAAGAAAGCCACAAACCAGACAGAACATCTACTTCAGGCTGGCACTAAACAATAAAAGATGCCCAAGTTAAATACTGAGTTGTGGATCATCATAAGAGCGCTGATAGGAAAAGGCCCTCCCCCGCCTCTCATGGAAAAAGTCTAGTTTTTGTCAAAACCACAATCAAAGCAAAAAACTCTGAAATATTTCAATTCTGGCACGCTTCAGGGGACTTGTTTCAGTGCCTCCCTAGCTCCTCTACTCTGGGCCCCCCTTTTCAGATTACACCACCTATGATGCCCTCCAGCCTCTCCTCCTCATAAACAGAGCTTATGGCTTGGCCTACACCGCAAAGGGGAAGTCGGAAAAAGAAATGCAATTTGCAATATGCAAATTGTGTATCTTTTTCCACTTTACTGTTGAAAGAGACTTTTCCAAAATATGGCTCATCTACATGGTGCCAAATTTCAGACAAAAGTGCTCTTTCAACACATCCTTTATTTCTCATAAAATGAGGTTTACAGGGATGTTGAAAGAGCGCGTCTGTATTTTTGAAAATTGTTCTGAAAAAGTGGATGCGTTCCTTGGACGCAGCATTGCTTTTCCAGGATAGCAGATGTGTCCCAGAAAAGCAGTGCAATCTAGACTAAGGATGTTAAGGACTAGTCGACTACCCGATGCTTATTGGATAGTTGAGCCGACTAGTCGCTTCCCTCCCCTTTTCCCCCCCGTTGCTTCTATCAAATATATGCAGCAAAGGGGGGGGGAGGATAGGGGTATTTCAAAGTGGCAGCGCTGCATGGAGCTGGGGGTATGGGCTCCATATAGTGCTGCCACTTTGAAATGCCACACAGAGCCTGTGATCATATGGGGAGTCCCCAGCTAACCTCAGGCTCCACACAGCATTTCCATGGAACCCAGGATCAGCTGGGAACTTTCCAGCTGACTCCAGCTCCATGGGACATTTCAAAGTGTCCCCCACTGGCCCCAGGTTCCATGCGGGTGTTGCCACTTTGAAATGTGCAAGAGCCCCCCGCTGAGTTGGCATGCCGCATGCAGCCCAGGGCCAGCAGGAAGTCCTGTTGACTCTGGGCTCCACATGGGCACTTCTGCTTTGAAATGCACAAGAGCAGACTCCAGGACTTCCCGCTGGCTCAGGCTGTACACAGAGTTCCAACTTTGAAATAAGATCATAAGAACGGCCGTACTGGGTCAGACCAAAGATTCATCTAGCCCAGTAGCCTGTCTGCCAACAGTGGCCAGCACCAGGTGCACCGGAGGGGGTAGACCGAACATAATGATCAAGCGATTTGTCTTGTGCCATCCGTCTCCAGCCTCTGACAAACAGAGGCCAGGGACACCATTCCTACCCCCTGGCTAATAGCCTTTTATGGACCTAACCTCCATGAATCTATCTAGCTTCTCTTTAATCTCTGTTATACTTCTAGCCTTCACAGCCTCCTCTGGCAAGGAGTTCCACAGGTTGACTACACGCTGTGTGAAGAACTTTCTTTTATTAGTTTTAAACGTGCTAACCATTAATTTCATTTGGTGTCCTTTAGTCCTTATATTATGGGAACTAATGAATACCTTTTCTTTATTCACCCTCTTCACACCACTCATGATTTCATATATCTCTATCATATCCCCCCTCAGTCTCCTCTTTTCCAAACTGAAAAGTCCCAGTCACTTTAGCCTCTCCTCATATGGGACCTGTTCCAAACCCCTGATCATTTTAGTTGCCCTTTTCTGAACCCTTTCCAAGGCCAAAGTATCTTTTTTTGAGATGAGGAGACCACATCTGTACACAGTATTCAAGATGTGGGTGTACCATAGTTTTATACAGGGGCAGATATTCTGGGTCTTATTTTCTATCCCTTTCTTAATAACTCCTAACATTCTATTTGCCTTTTAGACTGTCGCAACACACTGCGTGGCGGTTTTCAGAGAACTGTCCACGAGAACTCCAAGATCTTTCCTGATTTGTCGTAGCCAAATTAGCCCCCATCATATTATATGTATAGTTGGGGTTATTTTTTCCAACGTGCATTACTTTATACTTATCCACATTAAACTTCATTTGCCATTTTGTTGCCCACTCACTCAGTTTTGTGAGAGCTTTTTGAAGTTCTTCACAGTCTGCTTCTGTCTTGAGGATCTTAAACAGTTTAGTATCGTCTGCAAACTTTACTACCTCATTGCTTGCCCCTTTCTCCAGATCATTTATGAATAAATTGAATAGGATTGGTCACAGGACTGACCCTTGGGGAACACCACTAGTTACCCCCTCCATTCTGAAAATTTACCATTTCTCCCTACTCTTTGTTTCCTGTCTTTTAACCAGTTCTCAATCCATGAAACGACCTGCCCTCTTATCACATGACAATGTAATTTATACAAGAGCCTTTGGTGAGGGACTTTGTACATTTCAAAGGAGGAATGCAGAAGTGTCTATCAACTAGTCGATGGAAATTCTATTGACTACTCAACTAGTAAATTAATTGATATTTAACATCCTTAGTCTAGAGGTAGCCTAAAGACTTCCATGATGCATTTGTCAATAGGATGTTTGACTCAGGAACCTGGCCTACAGAGAGTAAATGCCATTTCCCATGAGACTTTGCAGCAGTGTTTCAGAATCTAAATACAGGTTGGATCTTTCTGGTCTGGCACCCTTAGAACTCTGAACGGTCCTGAACCAGGCAGTTTGCAGGACCGGGGTTGGGGGAGAAAGAGGGGAGGGGATTTAAGGCTCACCTTGTTGTCGTCAGCTCCTCTGGAGTACCAGTCCCAGCAACTGGGTTCCTCTCCCAGCCCTCGCCACAGAGATCCACTCTGGGCCCCAGCTGGGGCTGCGCTCCCTGCTGCACCAGCCCTGCTGCCACCAGATCCCACTAGGGCTCTGCTCTCAATCACCGGCCCTGAAAGGACTCCCAGCTGCTGGACCTGCAGCTGCAGTCAGGGGCTTTGCTCCTGATCCTGTCCACCCCTGCTCCCAACTAGGCTCTCAAGATACTGTTGGACCATAGTGCCAGCTTTCAGAGGTTCAACTTGTATTTTAGTTTTCAGCTGAAAACAAAACCAAAAAAATTTCACAGAATTTCAATAGTTAAAAAAAAAAAACAAAAACAAAAACACAAACACCCACCACACCATACCACACCATTTTGATGGAAAATATTTCAAGAGCAAAGCCAACCTCAGTGATGAAAACAACGAGTAGTCCTTTGGCACGTTAGGTTAAAAAAAATGGTATTGTGAGATTTTTTGGGTAAAACCCACTTCAGATGAGTTGTAGTGGAAACAGAATCCAAGTTATAGAACAGCAAGAGCAGTTACCTTCCAATCAGAGGACCCACTTTAATGAAGCTAATTAAATATGCTGCATGTGTCCCTTTCATAGTTTTTGATGTGAAAATGCAAACGTCAAAAGTGGCGATGAAAAAACAGACCAATCCCAGATTAGCCTGTACTTATCCATTCTTGTAGACATCTGCATGAAATACAACCATGGTCATAATGAAAAAGAGTAATTTCCACTGTTGTAAAGATAAGCTTCCTCAGCAAACTGATTGGGAATGTATATCATTACACTGAGTCCTCAGTTTCTTGGGAGAGGTTAAATTACCACCACCCACCTCTTGTTCAAAGATGTCCTTGGGGCCTTTTCTAATATTGAACTTTAAAGATTCTGTTTACATTTAATAAAAAGTACATTACAATATTAATTTGGATAGAAAGTGGTAGGCAGCTGCTAGTTATTGCTCAATGTTGCAACAATTTGCAAGGTATCTAGAAGTTTGAACAAACATTTTTTTTTAAATCAACCATATCCTACTGCTTATTACCCAAGATCCCATTCAACCTACATGAAAACTGTAAATACAGCCTGCCATTTAAAAAGAGGAAAACATGAAGTCTTATACTGCCACTTTCACCAGAGGCCTCATACAAAACAACAAATAAAAAAAAATCCATTGTCTTTTTACAGGGCTTTAACTGAAGTCTTGACAGATGTTAAAATCTACAGAGAATATTTTCAGTAGAATTCTAATTTAATCAAGCAATCCTTCTGAAACAGTCAATTTCAATTCTTTCCAACATGGGCAGTTGGTGACCTCATGGCTTGGGAAGGCAAGCCCTCCAACCCTGCCTCTTCTGGCTAAGGCCCTACCCCTTCTATGGCCACCAGAACACAGCCCCCGCCCCCTCCAGTCTGGCTGCTGCTGGCTCCTTCCCACTACCCCTCTTCTCAATGCAGCTATGGCCCTTGCCCCCAGCCCACTGCAGAGCTTCGGAGAGAAGAGCTGGCGAGCAGCATAGCTCCAGGAGGGACCTCTAACCAGAATTCCCCTTCCCGCCCATAACCAAACCACTAGCTGCCACACTGAGTAGGAATGTGGTGCAGCGCAGCCATCAGCCTACTTACCCCAATACCAGATACAGCAACAGCAGGCTCATGGAGGGAGCCTGGGAGATTCTGGTGGAGCATGAGCAGGGCCAGTTAAGGCAGTTTGGGAAGGTATTGTCTACCCTTGCCTATGTTTCTATTTCAAGGCTGGGAGGTCTGCAGCCACCACTTAGAGGAGGAAACGTAGGGTAGTGGTGGTCAAAGACGCTCTTCTGAGGAGGATGGAAGCATCCATTTGTTGCCCTGACACGTTATCTCGGGAGGTATGCTGCCTGCCAGGGGCTCGTATCCAAGATGTTACAGAGGCATTGTCGAGGATTAATTGACCCTCTGACTACTACCCCATGCTGCTCATCCATGTGGGCACTAAGGTGTGACCTTGAGCAGATCATGAGTGACTACAGGGCTCTAGGAGTATGGATGAAGGATTTGGGGGCACAGGCAGTGTTCTCATCAGTCCTTCCAGTCAAAGGAAGGGGCCCAGGCAGAGACAGGTGCATCCTAGAGGCGAATGCCTGGCTGTAAAGATGGTGTCACCAGGAGGGATTTGGCTTCCTCGACCACAGGATGCTGTTCCAGGAAGGACTGCTAAGCAGGGATGGGGTTCACCTTTCGAGGGAGGGGAAGGCCACATTTGGATGCAGACTGGCTAACCTAGCGAGAAGGGCTTTAAACTAGGTTCGATGGGGGCAGGTGACCAAAGCTCACAAGTAAGTGAAAAAACACAGAGACCTGGGAGATGGGTCGGAAATGGGAGTGAGCATGGGCTATAACAAAAAAGGTAAAGGAGGGACAAGACAGAACTGGGAAGCAAAAATCACATCAATATCTTAGATGCCTGTATACAAATGCAAGAAATATGGGTAATAAGCAGGAAGAACTTGAAGTGCTAATGAACACAACTATGACATAGTTGATGTCACAGAGACCTGTTGGGATAATACACACAATTGGAATATTGGCATAGAAGGGTACAGCTTACTCAGGAAGGATAGGCAGGGGGAAAAAGGGAGGAGGTGTTGCCTTATATATTAAAAATGTATACACTTGGACTGAGGTGGAGATGGATATAGGGGACAGACTTGTTAAGAGTCTCTGGATTACGTTAAAAGGGGTAAAAAAAATAAATTCATGGCGGTTAGGTCCATTAAGAGCTATTAGCCAGAATGAATAGGAATGGTGTCCCTAGCCTCTGTCTGGAATGGGTGACAGGGAAGGGATCACGTGAGGATTACCTGTTGTGTTCTCTCCCTCTGGGGCATCTGGTATTGGCCACTGTCAGCAAGATAGGATACTGGGCTGGATGGACCATTTGTCTGACCCAGTATAGCCGTTCTTATGTTAACAAGGATGATGTGATGCTAGACGTCTACTACAGACCACCTACCCAGGCAGAAGGGGTGGATGAAGTGGGAGCGCCGTCACCACTACAATTCACCTCTTTTGTGTTGGGCCAAGGGGGGCACAACCAACAGTTGTAACACAAAAGGGGAAGGAAGATAGCTCAAAAACTTTGAAGACTGCTGCACTAAATGTGGTAAAGTCTCTCTATTGTCCCTGAGCAGTATACACAAAAATAGGGACGGTGTCGTAACATATGGAGTTTGTAAGATTGCAAGTTTTGAAGAAGGTGGACAGGTTTATTCTTTCACAATGTTACATTCAAAAGGCACATTTTTACTATTTCTGTATTTCTAAATTTTAAATAAAACATTCACGCGGAACCAAAGAACTACTTCCAACTGTAGTCTTTAGTCACTAAAAAGCCATGCATAATTCAGGTTAAAAGAAAAAATGCTGGAATCACTGCCTGACCTCACCTTACTTATACCGAGCTTGGTTAATATTTAATGTTGCCAAGAGGTAAATCTGTAACGGACTTATGAGCACTCTATTTTTACTCATGAATTCAATATAATATCTTAAACCTCTCAAATCTATAAAACAATCTATGTGAAATAGTTCAGTTCACTGCACATACTTGATATTCAGATTTTTATATGCTTTCTAAAAGTCAGATAGCAGTATTTATTTAAAAAACAAACAGTGAGGGACAGATTGTGTCTCAGTCTTACATGGCTATAAGACTAAGGGATACCATCTCATCCTCTGTCTTGCATGGCTGCCCTGTATCTTCCAATGGGTAGGGCAAACCAGGGCTGCTCATCTAGTACTGTCTCATCTTCTGCACAGGTGGGCAAGGAGTGGATGAGGAAGTCAGGAACCATTGGAGCATCAGCTTTGCTCCTCCAATGATCTAGCAAGTGCACCTGGCATGTATGTTGGGTAGGGAGCGGAAATGATTAGCTGTTGGCCAGGGAAAGTGGCAGATTACCTCCTCCTTGGGAGAAAGCAGAGTGCTGGTGAAGAACAGTGACTCCAATATACAATACCTTCCTCCTGAGGCAGTACATCTACATGACATACACTTGGACTATGGCTTTCAGACCAGCCCTCAAAAAAAATAAATAAAATAAAATAAAATAAAATTAAAAAAAATAATCAGATTTTTGCTACATTAAATTCAGAGGTATCCAGGGGTTCTTATAAGTCTATTGACATCCAATAGACTGCACAAAATCATACATGCAGGAACTAGGGGTATAGGGGTGCTGCAGCACCCCCAGATTTTACATGAGTCACAGGCTCAGTTTTATGCTCTTGGTACCCTGCCCACCCCAGCCTTGGCCCCTTTACTCCTATCTAAGTTCCCCACTCCCCAGAGACATGGCCTTCCTCAGAGGGATACTGGGGGGAATGGTCATGGACAGATGTAAGGGGTCACAAGGTAAAGTTTGGGGACCAAATTGCTTTACAGTTCCACTGGCTTTCAGTGCTTCCAATATGAAGTGTTCCAGCACCACTGGTCAGAGGAGCAGGCATATCTTGGACTGTTGCGGGCAAAGGGAGAAATGTATTACAAGGACACGGAAGCCTAGCAGAAAGAATGTCTCGCTGGCAGCCTACTCTCTTTGTATGAATGGCACACAAGCTCAGATATCTCCAATGAGCACAACTGTAGCCAGCAGGCCCGGCCAAAGGGTTTGCAAGGCCCAAGGCAGGATGCTGGGAGTGGGGTCCTGGGCCCGGCCAGTGGATGGTGAACATTCAGCATTGTGGGGCCCCAAAAGCGCGGGGCCCAAGGCATTTGCCTTGCTCACCTTGCCCTAGGGCTGGGCCTGGTAGCCAGGCCTGCCGAAGGGGGCAGTTAGGTGGGGGAGGAAATAGGGACAGCTGGTCTGGGGCAGAGCTATTCTA
This sequence comes from Apalone spinifera, assembly GCA_030068395.1. Taxonomy (NCBI): domain Eukaryota; kingdom Metazoa; phylum Chordata; order Testudines; family Trionychidae; genus Apalone; species Apalone spinifera. The sequence goes on along the minus strand of JANRFK010001234.1, from coordinate 80,147,489 downwards.
AAGGACTCAGGCTTCCCAGCTGACACCACAGCCCTTAAAAACAAACAAAAAAAACCACACGGTACCAAAGTCCAGGATGGCATGCTTCAAGTGGCACTAAGAGCGGGGGGTGGGGATCCAGTCTGGGCAGCCCCGAGGGCTAGCTGCTGCAGCCCCTTCTGTCTTAGGCCTTGGCCCTTACAGGAGAATGGAGACACCCCCTGCCTAGCAATTCTGTCTGCTCTCCGGACTACAGCAGTGTTACATATATGAAAGGAGAGAGAGACATGCCGAGATTTCCACCTCCAGCTCTCTAGCCAGCCCCTCTTACTTCATAGTCAGATGTGGTCACCTGTAAGGCAGCAAGCCCTTAATGAACATGAATTTATGTTGGTGGAGGCCTGGGAATTTAGACAGCTTTGGGGTTCTCAGAATGCAGGTGCTCTCAAACTGGGGAGTCATGACCCCTTAGGGGTTTGCGAGGCTAGTTTGCAACTCCCACATACTATCAGCTTTCACTCTTAAACTTCCCATTTCACCTATACATTTATAAATAGTGTTCAATATCTATAACGAGTTTTTAATTTATAAGGGGATTGCACTCAGGCTTGCTGTGTGAAAGGTGTTACCAATACAAAAGTTTGAGAGCCACTCTTATAATGCAACAAAAATCTCCTAAAGAAATCTCCACACAGGATCATGCTTCCTGCATCCCTGGGCCAGTCAGTTCTTCTGCCCAGTGTGCTGGAAGGGTAGAACACTTAGACCTCTTCTCCCTTCCCCTTTTGGACTGTTGCATTGCAAAGGAAATTGACATGAGCCAGTTTCTGTATGGGAATTGGGGACTGGAGCTCTGCCCGATCTAGCCTTTACATATCGCATTCATGGGTGGTGGGGATTTTTTCCCTTCCTCTCCAGCTTCAGCACAAAGGGTCAGATTATGCATGGTTCTTGCAAGAGTGTGCTTTATGAAGTCTTGTATTATGTGATCCCTGCATATACACAATCCAAGTTCAACCATGCATTTAGCATACCCTCCAAATACTTCAATTTAACATAAAGCAGCAGTCTAAACAAACTTTTTTTTTCTAAGCCACTACAGTTTGTTTCAGTAATCTGGGCAGAAAGTGTTTATATATAGATTCTGCACATGTATTCATATTACAACTCAAAACATTTCAACACCAATCTCTCTCAATAGAGATGGTAAATTGGATTGATGTTAATCTGACTGGAAATAAAAAGCTAAAAATTACTTTTCTAAAAACAGTGGGTAACAGTAATATGGAGAGATTAATAAAATATCAGATCAGAACCATGAAGCTACATATTACGTAAACCACTGTGCACTAAAACAGATTCAGAATTATGCACCAAAAGCAACACTTTATTTCAGCCATATAAGAACTGACCGGAGGCAAAACTACCAGAACCTTTAGTGGGACCTCATGATTTCTGGGTAGTAAGAGACAATAAAGTTATAAACAAGCTTTCTGAATGGCTTGAATCTGATGTATTTATAAGATAGCTGGTCACATAGGTGGGAGTGAACTATAGTTTGTCCTAGATGAAAGCTTGATTAAATTAGTACAGACAAACCTTTATCATCACACACAAGCTTAAAACTGTACTTTAGCCAGAACAGCAGAGAACAGATGCAACGTGGAAATGAGACAAATTAAAAATGGAAATGAAATTAATACTGGTTTAGCAGTGGCTTTTCTAATGACTAAGGGGGAGACTATATTATATACTAGTAACATCCACATTAAGTAAGCAGTTCCTAACAAGCTACTTTGTCCAGAAGTACAGAAAACAAAAATCCACAAACACCTGGAGAACTTGTGACACACATTGTGGATAAGTGATCATACACAAAATGTTAATGCACTGGAAAACGGAGTTTGCAGCTTCTGAAGAGGATTCTGATGTAATCCATTCAGAATAAATGAAAAATTTTAGTTGAATCTCCAGAGGAAACAGTGTTCACCAGACTGTCATGCAATATGGAACTCAGGATATCATCAGTTGGAAGAGAATTACTCAGATTCTATCCAGATGAGATATTATCAGAAAAATGAGTGTTCCTGCTGGAAAGAGCCCAAATAAAACCAGACATTCAGATACTTAATCAAATCATATGCTGGTTCCAAATGTTATAACATTTCTTATCCATCATTCTTCAAACTTCATCTTCCCTACTTTCTCTTGCAGGAACTGACAGACTTAATTTTCACTCACTGTGGATGGAAACAATACTACTGGTGATAGTACTTGGAGGAGATAAATTAGATAAGATTACAGCTGATGAAGGAAACTGGACAAACACATGGCCAACCCTGATTCCAGTCAGAGAACTTTGATCTGAAAATAAAGTACTAAAGCCCAAATCTGATGGCTTTTTGACTAGTAAAGGAGGACAATAATTACTTGTTTGAAAAAGAACCAAATAAACAATGTATTCAAGAGAGGATGAGGGAGATTAATTGAAATTATTCTTTAAAATGATCCAAAAGAATGTAAAGTACAAAAACAGTGTAGAAACTACTGAAACCTGATACCTGAAATGGACAGACATGGACAAAAGTTAGTTAACCTTCCTCTGCACAACAACTTTAACACAGGATGAGCTAGACACTGTGTGCATCATGTCTCACTGTAATAAGTATCTGATGCAGGAATGCTGACAGGAACACTTAAAATTATTTGCTGGCACAAGCGCAAGACCAGATCAGGGCTTTGAAGCCAAATACATCTGTAAGTAACAGGTCAGTAACACCCATTGTGTCTAGTCGTTCCTGTTACATTCACTGATTTGACTAGTTGAATTTCACTGACGTGCCTTAGGTCATAACAGACAACAACTGCCAAGACATTATCAAGTCTGTATTTAGATTCAGTCAGCGAGAAGTTAAGTGCTAGACATCTACCAGAATTCCACATATGACAATCTTTAAAAAAACCATTATGGTTGTAAAAACTGAACCCCAAGTTTTTCCTTGCCTGGAATGGTAACTATGAGTAACAACCAAACCATTCTGCGAGACAGTACCGTAAACTTGCATTTGATAACTACACAGTAAAATGTGCATGCAAAAAATCAAAGTTTGACATAAAATTTCAGTAGGTTTGAAACATTCAAAAATGCTATGACAATAGTATTAGCTTTTACTTACCCAATAAAAGAGATTTTTCTTGTATATTCAAATCCTTTCAGATGGTTGTCTGATTTATTGAGCGATTCTCCCTAGGTATGCATTTATATACTGCAGTAATAGTTGCTTTCGATTGAACACGTGGGACTCTGCTATAATAATTATCAGCTACTCCTGTAACTTAAGCAATAGCGGTGCATGTTATGGATCTAAAAGTACTAGGTACAAATACTAATGATTCATACAGGGATCAATATGGTAACATGATGGAAAATTATAACTTTCCTGTTTTCTAATAAATTAAAAAAAAACGTCATTAAATAATGTTATGGTTCCAAAGTCAAGCAGTCAAAATCAGGGAAGACCACATTTAGCACTGTCCATTGCAATATTAATTTGGCCTCTTTGTGCATATTCTTCATTATCCAGCCTTTTATAACATGATCACATACTATTTCTAAGGATACCCCCATTCACTCAGACCACAGAAAGGAGAGCCAATGAGACAGGTGTGTCACAACACTGGGATTATTCCAAGAGACCAGATTCTATTTCTCACTCTGACACAGATTTCCAATGCAATGTAATACAAGACTTTTAAAGGTCATAGTATATATGCACAAACAGGTCAAATTTAAGGCTTCATAGACAACTTTGATTCTGGTCATTCCTAACTTTATGTAGCTATGCAACACTGGCATTCTTTTAATAGGCTGTTTTGTACGTTCCTACTTAAATCCTGGATTATTCGATAGTTGTAGGTGTTTTTCAGCCAGTGCGCTGATAGAGAACCAAGCAGAAGCCTGTTTCTAACATTTATTGGGGATTTAGGGTGCATAGAGCATTCAAAGAGGTAACATTTTAATTCTTGGCTTCAATTTCTCCAATGCATTCAGTAGTTCCCATTGCACTGGGAGAAGGTTTCAAAACCCAACAGGCCTCAGACAGCAGCACTGCTTAGGAAGGATGCTTTATATCTGGGAACCCTTGGTTATTTGTGAACACACAAACTAATAATCTTTCACAAAGAACAAGAGATAGTCCAACACTTATTCTTCACTAGAACAATGATGGTTTATCTTCTCTCTTACTTGGATTCTTTAGGGGGGAGTTTTTTTTGCCATTTAGGATCAGCCCGTAGGTCTGGTAGTAAAGAACCACATTTTCCTTGGGGAAACACTAGGGCTATGTCTACACCGCGGCTTCTTGCATGAGTAATATGCAAATGAGGCTAAGCATGGAATATTGCCGAGCCTCATTTGCATACCTAATGAGCCACCATTTTTTTCAGAAGAGGCTCTTGTGCAAGAAGGAGCATCTACACTGCCCCTTCTTACGCAAGAAAAACCCTCTTGCGCAATGCCGTTCTTCCTGAAAAGTAATAGGTGTACCGGCATTGCACAAGAGGGCTTTTCTTGCACAAGAAGGGGCAGTGTAGACGCTCCTTCTTGTGCAAGAGCCTCTTCTGAAAAAAATGGTAGCTCATTAGGTATGCAAATGAGGCTTGGCGATAGTCCACGCTTAGCCTCATTTGCATATTTCTCATGCAAGCAGCCCTGAGTGTAGACATAGTCTTGGAGTCATTCTGCCTCATACTACAGGAAGCTAAAATTCTTCCCAGCCCTGTATGCAGGAGTGAGGAAGGCTACTTAATCTGCTCTTGCCACAGTGCACCTGTAAAGGGGAGAATGACCAGTCAAAAATATTCTGCATAATTTATTTACATTCCCTTTCTTCCTGCTCCTCAGCTTAACTCTTTGTGGAAGCACAGGCTAGAATTCTGCCTTTTTAGGACTCTGTAGGAAGCAGCACAGAGGTTTTTTGTTTTTTTTTAAATCAGGCTAACCTTTCGTCTTCTCTCAGAGATGATTTCTGAGTCAATAGAGCGTGACCACAGTATATGGCGTGTGTCATTTGGACTCTTTAGCACTTGAGAAATGGCAGCATTGCCATCCTTTCAAAACACTGCAGAGCCTGTCAGCAAATGCAGAGTCTGGGCACTTCCACATTTAGCAACATTCCAGCCCTTGGACTAATAGCTACTGGTGAAACCTGTATCCAGAATGGTGACGGGATTGGGACCCAGCCTTCACAACAAACACAATGCTTAGTGCTGCATCGATGAGCCATTGAGTACACAGAGCTGTTTTTAGCTCCTTAGTTTATACCCCCTTCCCCTGTTCCCTTGTTTTCTGATTAGCTCAGCTCTCAGAGGATGAATAGGATATGACAACATACCAGTTGGGGATCCCCACAATGAAAACTTCCTACACAGCCTTAGAACAGGTACTGACCTTCTATAGTAAATTCTGGGTCTTTCTGAATGACTCTACCCTGCTGTCTGCACATGTAAAAAGACAGACCCATCTCTTCTCCTTACTGCTTCTCTTCACCTGCCCTGGAGAAACAAAGTCATATGTTGCACATAACAAAGCTGAGTTACAAAACCATTGAAGGGCAAATACAAATTGGCACTATGGAACCAATTTTATGGAAATTTCTTTTTAGTAGGAGGATATTGACACTGCATGAGTACTTGTGACACCTGGTGGCTAATGTCTGGAAGTGCTTAAGAAAATAAAGGAAGAGGAAGTAGAATTATTGGAGAAAATACAAAAGGAGTCTAAATGGCACTTAGTACAGAAGAATCTGGTTACCAAAGGTAACAAGTAGAACACGCTAAGTGGAAAATTAAAAAATGTTTCACTGAAAGCAAGTTTAATAGATCTTGCTACTGTATGTAGGAAAAAATGAATTTCAAATACTGTATTTCAAGGTCCTATTTTCCCCTTCTCAAATTTTCTCCACTTTTCCTTTTTATTCTATGAAATATGTTTGGCTCACAATGGCTGGTCAGCAGCTTTGTAGGTTCTAATTCCTTACAAACTGGTTTCAGATCAGTTGCAGATGGCTGTTGTCAATCTTAAGTTATTTTGTCAAATCAGAGAATGTTTGTGTTATGGTGGAAGACGACTGCCCATTCTGTTCTTGCCAAGTAGCATGAAACTTCAAAGCTTAACAAATACTTATCACCATGGATACATTTTTAAATTAAATTAGTTCTCACCCTCTGGGTGAGGTGAATTCATTTTCTCTCTCTCTCAGTGTGATTGACCATAGTGGCAATGTAAGCATTTGAGGGAGCTGAAGGTAGTGTAAAACTGCCTTCCCTTCCTGCTTTAATAAAAACTCTACAATATTAGGATCAAAATATTTTATTTACACACTGACTTGTCTTCTGGCTGCTCAAACCTATTATTGACAGGTCTTGTATCACATCATTTCAACCAGAAAAGTCACACCCAGAAAGTGGATCAGAAATACCTATTTTAATTTAAAAATACTTGTTCATCCTTCAAGAGATCTATTTCTTTACATATTTCCTCCCTGTGCTTTTGCATAGCTCAGAATTGACTAAATCCCACACAAGTAGATTCACTGAGACTCTTGATAGGAAAGGCCACACTGTTTACCTAATCTTGAACCCATTCAAACTACTGTGGTTTTGAGATTAAAACTAAATGCAAATATTAGAAGGATCAGAAAAAACACCCGTTTCAAAAGAGAAGAAAACAATTCTAACGAAAAAGATGCAATATAGCTCCTACTCATAACAGATAACCTTGCATTTCTTCAAAAATTTTACCTGCTTCATCTAAAATGTCATTGATGAGATCTTTGTCTCGTGGCTGTACATATCTCGTGGACCCTAGTATGTACTATTTTTTCGCATTTCAAGGGCAGCATACAGTGTACTTGTCAGTTTGTTAAGTATCAACTGGCCATTCTTGGAAGCAATCACACATATTACAATTGATCAGCACATAGCTGATTTGATCATATGCTTAATTCAGTATCTTTCTTTTCCATTTAAGGAGACTACAGCATTAGGTAGGCTATCAAATAGTTTTTGTACAATTTGATGTTTCAAGGTAAAGTTTTTGCTAATGGGGCCTTCCTCCTAAGCTTAATTATACTGATTTTGTTCATGTTGTGGTAAATAAAAAGCTAGACTTCACCTTTGGGCATACCCTTAAGCACTGGAAGGCATTGGGACTCTGATACTCTTCTCTATGCCCAGAGATGGCTGTAACGGTAAGTTGCTTGCTGGCCAGTACATTGTGGGAGAGATAGCAACACTCAGCCTATTCCCTGCACCTCTCTGCTCACATTACTAGGGGAGGGTGCAGCTTCTATACCTTGGACACAAGGTCCAAATTGCTTGCACAATGGTTAAAAAGAAAAGTTCCAACTCCCCTGCTATTCATCTACATGGGTATTTAGTCCCAGTCATACTTTAGTACTAAAACTCCGCCTTCCTAAGTAATCTTTTCTCAAGATTGGTGATAAAGTTTCTGCCACCTTGAAATGTGCAGAGAGACATATAGCCTACATGTAAAATAAAGTATTTGCCTATTCTTGTTATTTTCTGAAGATAGGGAAGCTGGTTTTACAGAACAGGCTAAAATAATTTCATGGTTTTAAAAAGAGTATTTCAGTTAAACCATTTATAATTTAAAAATTGTCCCGCAGCACTGCAAACTGAAAGCCACATCAGCACTGTGCTAGTGAGGACATTTGAAGGAAGTGAAACCAATTATAAACTGAAAGGAAAACTAAACAGGTTCATTTTCTGTCCATATTAATGTAATGCAAAATTAATATCCTAAAGGCTGAAAGTTAAGGTAGGCCAAATTTACAGGACAGGAGGGCTGTTTTCTCAGAAGTTGTGATAAAGATTTGTGGCAGATAGACTCATGTTCAGCTAACTTTTTTGAATAGTGTCACCTTGAGGGCTCATGTGTTACATGTATGTCTACTTATATGCTATCTACATTTTTTGTTCATTTCGAAGGTGCTGCAGGACCATTTGTTGTTTAAGTTTTTTTCAGTTACAGACTAACACAGCTACCGCTCTGAGACTTTTACATGAATATACAAGAGAATCTCAAATAGGAGGCGAGATTAGATTTTACCTCTGTATTTGGTAATGGTGTGATCGCTGCTGGAATACAATGTCCAGTTCAGGTTTGCACAATTCAAGAAGGGTGTTGATAAATTGGAGAAAGTTTAGAGAGAGGCACAAGAATGATTAAAGGAGTAGAAAACAGGCCTTACAGTGATAGGCTCAAGCTCAAACTACTTAACTTTCTCTTTGTTAAGCTAAGTGATTTGATCACTGTATCTACACAGAGAGCAAATATTTAGGAACGGGATCTTCAAAGGTCCAGAAGATGGAAATTGATGCTGGATAAATTCAGACTGGAAATAAGGTGTGCATGTTTTTTTTTAAAACAGTGATGGTTAAATTAATCATTGGAATTAGCTAGAAGGGTTGAGGTGGCATATCCATCACTAGCAATTGTAAAAATCAAAATTAGTGCCCTCCAGCCCCTCCTCCTCCCTCCCCCAAGAGATACTCTAATTCAAAAGGAATCTTTTGGGGGAAATTCTAAGGGACCTGCGTTATCCAGGAGAGCAGACAAGATAATCACAATGGTCTCCTTCAGGCCTTAGAATCTGTGAACTATTCAAATTGTTTTAGTCACAGAAAAGGATGAAAATATTTTAAGATAAAAAGCTATCTTGGCAATAGCCTGTTAAGCTGTCTGATAGCCAGGATCAGAATAGGTGTACTGCAGACTATAATTTTTACCTTTCCATCTAACAAGGTTTTGTAAGGACTCATCACTGCAGTTAATGGAGTACTGATCCTTTACAAGAAAAATAGCAGTAGTTTAAGAGAGGCAGGATGCTGGTTGGCATTAAGAGGACAAAGTCCAACATTAATCAAACTTGGCTGCAAAACTTAGTCATCCAAATTGAAGTAATTGTATACAAGTGGAATTTTAGAGAGACTGAGTATCTGTACCTGCCATTAACTTCAGTGCTCCCATTAAATGTAGCGTACACACTCAGTCCATCTGAAAGAGTCAGGCCACTTTTATTTAAATAACTATAGGCATCCAAGTTTGAACAGAGTGGCCTATACGCTAGTAGTCTGGGAATATTTTCCAAAGAGGACATATTACTCTTAACCCAGGATTTTTTTCCCTTCCCCTCTTAACACTAGTGGTTGAGACTAGTTCAAACATAATATTATCATGCAACAATACATAGCAGCACTCTGGGAAGTTTGACAAACGGGAATACATGTTTAGCTTTCCTGCTTCAGAGACAATGCAAACGAGAGAAGGATTCGGCAGGCTTCCTGGAGCAGTGCCACAACTGGTTCTGCTTTATATTCAGTAGGATTTATAGACACTTTGTGAGCATTTACTTTTCAGAACAGCAGTTACAGGACAAATCACTTTTTTCTCCTTGTACTGTAATTAAACATCTCTGAAAGCTAAGCAGACCTGTGCGTGAAAAAGCAAACTAGAAAGAAATTATTAATGTATTTATTAAGGATGTAAAAGACAGTTTAATTGGTTAACTGGTTAAACATAAAGGGAGCATGGGTATGGCACAACAGGCCATGGGGGGGGGCGGGGGGCAGGAATATCCCCCTGCATGCAATAACTGGTGAGGGCTGGAGCAGCTCCCCGCCTAATGGTTAAGCGGAACCAGTAAGCCTCATCTGTTAACCTTCAGATCGCTAGTATTTAAATTGACAGGGTTATTCAGAGCATGCAAATACATGCATATTTAGCAGATTTTCTGGAAATGCAGAAGTGGTTCTCATACTTAGTAGGTTTCTCTTCTTTTCTCTCATGTTAGCTCATCAGCTCTCATGGGGGGGGGAGGGGGAGAAATCAAACCTTTCAACTTCTCTCCTCTCTGAAGGAGGATTAATTCACTGGACACAGCACTTAGGTCCACAGGTCTTGAGATTTCTATAGCAGTCCTGTGTACTCCTGTAATTACTTTGAACCATCTGGATCATCTTTGGAGTTAACATAACTCCCTGATTTTTATATCTGACCACAATGTAAATCTATTTAGCAGATTTCTAGTGTACTAAGGAGATTGGATTAGTTCTTCTGAGTTTACCATGTTCTTTATCATCCTCCTTACAGCCTCCTACCCCTCCATGCTCTTATGACAACCTCATTTCCATCAGCTACTCCCATTAGGGATGTAATAGTATAGTCAATTAACTGATAAACAAAAGCTTATCAGTTAATGCTAATGACTACACACATTTTCCCTGCCCCCAGTCAATTTTTTAGCAGCCTGGCCAGCAGCCTGGCTCAGTCCTGGCTTGCGTGCTGGATCTGGGACCTACCATTGCTGCGGCTCTGCATTTAAAGTGTATTAGGAGCCAAGTGGGAAGCCAGCTTGGCTCAGTTCTGGCAGCTCAGAGCCCCCTCCCCTCTCCCGGACAGGGGTTGCTACAATGGCAGCTGCGTAGGTGGCATGAGAGGCAACAGTGTGTGGCAACAGGCAACTGGACTATGAGGGGAATTGGCTTTTAAACTGACTCCCCTCGCAGACCAGCTCCTACCTAGCACCCCACAGTGGAGTGGCAAGGGGCTCCTTAGGCGTGGGTCTGGAGCACACTGGCAGCTGCCCCACCCTGGGGGACTATAGAGTAGTTGAGTAATGGATAAGCATTCATTAGGTTAATCTACTATTCAGTTAACTGATATTTAACATCCCTAACACCCGTTTGTTGAAGATGTTCACAATTACATGAGAAGGGTTCAGAAGAAGTTTTGGGGACATGCTTAAGGTTGTTTTTTAAATGTATACTCATGTGCAAACTTGCCTTAATGTTAAATGACTGTATGAACTTTAAAGCTACTACAGTTTTTTAGTGTTTAGAGTTTTGTAATAGTGATACTATAAGCCAGGATTTAAAAAAAAAAATAGGAGCCTAAAGTTACACTGCTAAATCCATATGTAGGCATCTGCCTGATTTTCAAATATGCCAAGAACATAAGATCTGGGATACTGGGTCTGACCAATGGTCCATCTTCTGACAGCAGCTGGCGCCAGATGCTTCAGAGGGAGTGAACAGAACAAGGCAATTTATAAATGATCCATCCCCCTATCATGAAGTCACAGTTTCTGGCAGTTAGAGATAGATGGATAGCCAGAACATAGGACTGAATTCCTGATCATCTTGGCTAATAGCCAGTGACAGGCCTATCCCTCTCCATCAACTTCTCTTAAAAAAAAATAAAATAAAAAAAAAGTTATACTTCCTTGCCTGGAGATGTTGTGAAGATCAGAATTCCACAGGCTGAAAGCACAGCATATGAAGTAGTACTTCCTTAGGTTTGTTTTAAAACTGCTGCCTATTATTTTCATTGGTGATTCCTGGTTCATGTATTGTGGGAAAGGGTACATAACATTTCCTCTCTCTCTCTCTCTCTCTCTCTATATATATATAGGCTGCAGCATTCATTGTTTTATATGCCTCACTTGTATGCTTTCTCAGTTGTCTCTTTTCCATGCTGAACAGTTGCAATCATATAAAAGGGATTTTATACCTCCCCAAATCATTTTTGTTGCTCTTTTTTCCCCCAATTATAATACATATTTTTTCAGGTGAGGTACCAGAATTACATGCAGTATTCAAGGCATTTGTTTGGCATGGATTTATATAGGGAATTGTATTTTCTATCCTTTTCCTAACATTCTATTAACCTTTTTAAAGCTGCTGCTGCACATTGAGTGGATGTTTTCAGAGAACGATCACAAATACTTCAAGATCTTTCTTGAGTTGTAACAGCTAATATAGACCCCAACATTCTGGATGTACAGTTAGGATTATTTTTCCCTCTGTGCAAATCAATCAATACTGAAGTTCATCTGCCATTTTGTTGCTCAGTCACCCAGTTTTGAAAGATCCCTTTGTAATTTTTTGCAGTTTATTCAAGATAGTTGTGTTCAAAGCAAATTTTAGAATCTGCAAACTTTGTCATCTCAGCGTTTACCCTTTCCCCTCCCCCCAATAATTTATGAATACTAGCGTTACCTGTCTCATTGTGACAGTAGATGTACACGTGGCCTCCTCCCTCCCCACTGTTCCCGGAGGCAGGGACGGTTGGACCATGCGGTAGCCTCCCTTCCCGATGCTCCGGAGAGACTAGAGTAAGATTGCCTCCTCTCTCCCACTGCTCCCAGGGCCATGGGGCCTCCTCCCTCCCCACTGCTCTGAGGGCTGGGGAGGCTTGGGCCATGCAGCCTCTTCCTTCCCCACTGCTCCAGGAATGTTGGGGCATGAGTGTGCTCTTCCCCTCCCCATGGCGGGGGGGGGGGGCGGTACGCACATGCTTGGCAAATTGCTCCTCCTTTTTCCCCTCTCCATGGTGGGGCAAAGCTGTAGGTGGGGCTGGGGGACTGCCACCCCTAGAAACGTCTCAAGTCTTCTCAAATGTTCTGTGACAGACGGCGTGACGGACACCTCTCCTTTTATAATAGTACTGATATAGGTGTTGAACAGCACTGGTCCCAGTACAGACCCCTAGGAAGCCCCATAATTTACTACTCACCACTGTGAAAATTATTTATTCCCACCCTTTCCTTCCTATCTTTTAAACCAGTTACTGGCAAGGGACCTTGTCAAAGACTTTCCAAAAATTCCAATATACTATATCCACTGGACTACCCCTTTGTCCACATTTATTGACTCCCTCAAATAATTCTGATAGATTGAAATCGTGGCTCACCACTTTATAACTGGTATAACACGTTGACTCTTCCCCCAGCTTATTGTATTCATCTATATGTAAGGCACTACAAAATTCACAGCTATGAAAGATGTGTCTCAGACCATGGAATCTGGCCTATGTACTTTAGTACACAGCATTTCTCAAACTAGGGATCTCAACCCAAAAGGGGATTGTAAAGATCACAGTATTACCACACTTACTTCTATGCTGCTTGCAACATGGTGCTGCCTTCAGAGCTGGGCACCCAGCTAAGCAGCTGCTGCTCTCTGACTGCTGAGCTTGAAGGCAGCACAGAAGGGTGGCAATAAAGTGTCCTCCCCCCCCCCTCCAAATTCCTGTTTGAGAAATGTTGAGTCAAGGACTTTACAAATTTTTATATTTTGCCATTTAAAATAACTATTCATATTTTGTTACAAACATTAATATTAAAGTATTTGAAATTGTGAAATGCAGATTTTTAAAATGCTATGTCGTCAAGTTTATACATGATAACAGTTTTCAAGTATCTAAAAGGGTGTTACAAGAAGGAGGGAGAACAACTGTTCTCCTTAGTGTTTGATGATAGGACAAGCAGCAATGGGCTTGAACTACAGCAAGGGAGGTTTAAATTGGACATTAGGGAAAACTTCCTAACTGTCAGGGTGGTTAAACACTGAAATAAATTGCCTAGGGAGGTTGTGGCATCTCCATCTTAGGAGATGGATGTCTATCTAACCTGCTCTTAACTATCAGGGGTGATCTAGAGATGGTGCTTGGTCCTGCCATGAGGGTAGGGGACTGCACTTGATGGCCTCAAGGTCCCTTCCAGTTCTAGTATTCTATGAAAATGGATTTTGAATTTTTTAGGGCCTTATTCTAATGTGACCACTGGTATCTGGGACCAAAGACATTAGACCTGCACACTAAGCCCAATGACCAAAATATTACAGCTTTCAGGAGATTAACGAGTGTGCGCCACCAGCAGCAAATAAGAAGGACCAATCTGCACCATATCTGACACCCCTTCTAAAACAGGAAGAATTTTAAGTGCGGTATACCAAGCTAATCCTGGCAAGTGACCTATCCCCAATGTGCACAGAAAGACAACTGTGTCACTTCCAACCTGTGCTGTTGGAAAATTTCTTCACAAAACCTACCCTATGGCAATCATTTACACCTGGAGCAGGTGAGCACAACCATCCAGCCAAACACCTGAAGAAAAAAAAATGTTGTCAATACCACCTCACAGCACTGGCCCACCCCATCCAGTGTCCCATTTCCAGCCATGGCCATACCTGATATTTCAGAAGGAGATAACAAAAACCCAACCAGAATACATGGGGAAAAGGGAGAAGGGGCATGTATATCCTGCAGTTGACCAGCTGAAATACTGAGACATCAGATTTTTAAGAACATAAGACAAATAGGAATGGACTCCCTGGGCTGCTGAGCCCTGGCCCACTAACAAGCAACCACATCATATCCTACTCACAATTGTCTGGCACGCTTTTAAAACTAGTCGTTGGCTACCGCAACTCCTATTAAAAGGCTGTTCTGGTTAGAACCTCACATAATCACCACATGACTTTAGCCACTTTGAGTAAGCAAAGCTTGTGAACTACCTGTCTTTTTTAAATTCCTAAATATTTATTTATAAATAAATATAAGGAGACCCAGAAAGCCTAAGTCAAGTTGGCACAGCAAATTATGTACTTTGCAAGTGGTTTCTGCTATGTCAAACGAATAGTAGTTTGCCTAGAAAATTTTATGTACTAGGCAGAATTTTATTGTGTTACATTAGGCTCCTTGCTCCTATGCATTTGAATAGCGTATATGAGGAGATTCACAACAAGAAGGATCCCCTCTTGTGCGCTAATGTGTTGCTGAAAAAGATGGCTACTCAGTGACATTGAGAACCTCAACAACATTCTGGACTCTACTGAAGTTAGTGGCAAAACCACCACTGAAATGGCACCAAGATTTCACCTTGATTCTTGGCACTTTGCTGGGCAGGAGCCTTGTAGACCTGCTCTATGTTTTTTCCCCAGACTATGTATGATAATCTACATGTCAAATCTGTCATTTTCTACATTAGCTTCCATTCTGGCTAATATTTTCTACATCAGTCTCTGTGACCAAGATAAAACCTTCAATAGAAAGCAGTGAACTTTTTATTTTACATACAATTACCTGATTAGTTAAAATTTGTTCAGACCTGCAATACCTTGCTGGAAGTGTGAGCTGTTGAAACTAAGCCATTTGTAAGTGAGAGGTGTCCCCAAATACTTTACAGACCTGGCCTAAACTTTAAAAATCTGACACATATACAAGCAGACAATGGTTTGTGAAAGTCTGAGGTCAAAGTTATGCTAGCAGAGAATTGGGCCTTCAATCTCTACTCTAGAAATAAGTGAACGTAGTAGTGTACTTTTGATTATCAGAATTAATTGTGTTTCTAATATTGGAATTTAAATCTTGCTTTCATTGAAAAAAATTGAATTATGTAGTTGGTACTAATGCTCTTTTACTAGAATGAAGGGTGAAACCCTGACATCATTAAAACCATTATAGGTTTATTGTCATTCATCCTGGGGGCATTGAGCTATATAGTTTACAAGAATGACCTAGGAAAATTCCTTTTACAACCTGGCCAGCAGAACCAAAAACTGACTATAGATGTAATTATAAAATAATACACATTTCATACTGTGGACAACACAACATGTGCTAAGTAAAATCATGATATTTCATTCTAAACACTCACCTGTTCCACACACAGCTCAGCTAAATGAAATGCAAATATTTCTCTTTAAAAAGTTCTGTCAGACAGAATAAATCTCCATTATGCTGTAGAAATGGCAGATTTTAAGGCTATTATACAAGTACAATTTATCATCACAGCAAAGAAAAGAAAAGAAAAAGATGAGTTCAGATTCCTATCTATTACAAGCTAGGCTATATAGAAATTTGCACAGATTGAAGACAACTCATTCAATTGTCCTGAGTGTTTATGATTTGCGGCTGAGTGTCAACTTTTTGTTTCAAATAGTAGGAGATTTGGGAAACATCTTAAAACCTCATAGCATTAGGTAGACAGAAATTGTAATTCATTAGCCACAGTACAGCTCAGAGTCATCAAGGGTGTGCAAATACATTTAACAATGAAGGTCAAGCTCGTCTAACACAGTAACAAAAAATAAAGGAGAACATTTTGGAGAATGGTTTTAGGAAGTAGTAAATATCTTTAAAGGGAGACAAGGTTATCTGGGATTTATAGGTTTTACAAATATTTATGCAAGGTGTTAAAAGCAGTGACTCCCTTGATTAAAATTATTTGGATAAGTAAGCTTATGGCTTTCCTCTATATATAAATAGTGCTGCAACAGTCTAAACAGATTAATAGTAGCATCAGTACAAGCCAAATATTTATGTGAGCTATGTGAATTGAAAAAGGTATTCTAAGGAGAAAGTTTTACCCTTGAATTTTAAAAGGTTACAGTGCTGTAGTATCTTGCTGGGGAACATCCTACCTCACCAGGATCAAGTTGTTTGGAAGGAAGAGGCAGTACAAATGATATTTCCTCTTAATTAAGAGGTTCTCTCTCTTTTCGAGGTTGGTTTTAGATGTTCCCATGGTGCCAGCAGCCAGGAAGATTTGCAAAGAGCAATTTAGGTTAGTTTGCAATGTACTGCATGAGAAAGTATCACTGAATGAACATACCGTGAGGAGTCCTGTGGCACCTTATAGACTAACCAAAGTGTTGGAGCACAAGCTTTCGTGGGCAAAGACTCACTTTGTCAGATGCATGGGTCTTTGTATCTGACAAAGTGGGTCTTTGCCCACGAAAGCTTATGCTCCACCACTTTGGTTAGTCTGTAAGGTGCCACAGGACTCCTCGCCACTTTTGCAGATTCAGACTAACACAGCTACCCCTCTGAATGAACATGTTACTGTATTTTTATTCTTCTATTTTGATCAAGTAATTTTTGCTCAAGTTCTCCCATCTGCTAATTAGAGGAAAGGAGATAAAAAGTAATGGTTAAAGTCAGAGAAGAGAGGTCAAAGGACTAGGGTGCAGAAGGCTAAGGTTGCCACATCATAGCTGTCTAGCCCTTTCCTTCCACTACTTGGGAATTCAGTCTCCCACAGTTGCTCATCTCAGTACATTCCTCTCTCAGGACAAGCAGTGTAACTTGTAAGCAAACTTGACAAATGTACTACTATTATACCACCAGGATGGTCCAGTCATGATTCAATATTACTTGATACTGTTGGGGTGGCCTCTGAGACCTTACCCACTCAGGAGTATGTTGGGATGACTTTTCTGACCTTATCCACTCCATTCCCAAGACTGCAACTTGACTCCAAACTTGTGACTGATGTAGCTTGATTATATACCAATAAAGAAACATGGAGTTAACCAGAGCTAGATTTCTGGAGTGGGTATAGTATAGGGCCTACATCCAATATACTAAATCATTCAGCAGCTTGTATACATAGTCTAAAACAGATTACTGCATGCGCCTTCCATTTCACATTGCATCACACACACACCCCAATTGGGTTTTTAGTTTCTGGGACCTGGTCTCCATACAGATCAGAGCTGTTCAGACACATGCTGTCCGTTGCAGATTGCTTATTTCCCTATGATCTCTCTCTCAAAAAACACCACACACAATTACAATATCACTGTGGATTCATGCTTTGTTAAATGCTCCATGTTCCTGATCAAAATAAACCTACAGATAAACAGGAACAATGTGAATCAGGCAATTTATCCTATACATTTTTAAAACTTTCATACAAAGGAAACTACAATACACTCCTCACTGGGAGATATTCACACACTTATAGTTACAGGCTCAGAAACTGACTTTGAAAAATCTGGGTTTAAGGGTTTTCCTGTATGCCATGTTGAGAACTTAGAGATTTGGAGACTATAACTTGCAGAATCCAAAGTCCTGATTCTGCCCTGCTTTTAGCTAAGTAAGCATTCACCTTAAGCCCAGAACACCCACTGATGCTTAGTTCTGGAATGTTTTGTAGTTGAAAAATATATAAACTTTACATAGTGAGTTTTTCAACATTTGTAGATTTCTGTTACTGACCACATTCCCTGCGGAAATAAAGTCTTTCACAACAGATACTGGAGAGGAGCCACCAAAATATTTAGTAGGCACAGCTGCACTACAGGACAATTAGCTTTAATACATCTAGCCTTTTTTCCCCCCTAGAGTAAAAATGCTTTTGTGGATTGGGATTTTTTCCCCCCCAATCCAGTATTTATATTTGTTTTCCTACCTAAATGTTTATTACACATTTATTATACAAAATGAAGGCTGGCAGCATTGTGCTGCTTCATATTTTTTATCTTGCAAATGATGAGTACTGCCTATAATAAATAAAACTGATTAAACACCAGTTACTAATATCAGTAACTTTTGTATAAATTCACAAGCATGTTGTTTCAGATGGAATAGTCATAGTGCATCAGAAAAGGATTTTTGAGCACTTTCACATTTGAAAACACAAAGCAAAACATATCTAAAACAAAGAATTTCAGTTTGAAAAAAGTGGCCATAGAAGTTACAGGAAACTCAGGCAAATGAATGCCAAAGTTTTCCTCTCAGAGCCAGCCAACATTAATAGAACACAAACCAGATGAACATTCAGAACCCGGTTATGATTATCGGAGTCTGTTGCCACACACTCAGAGTTCAATTTTCAGCAGTGTGATTTAGTATGTCCAGAAATGGATGCTCATGTCTGCACTTAGACACAAATAGGCACTTGTAAACATTTTATTAAAGTGCTCATATTAGCTGTTCTAAGTCAACCAGTTGGATGTATTGGCTGACTAGTAACAGATCATCATATTCCAATTCAGAAATATGTGAATCTAGTAGTTTACACTTTAATCCGAACTGAAAGTACAGTAAATGAGAGATTTGCTAAACTTCATTCAGCTCTGTTGATTCAATGACAAAATGTTGAAGCATGGTCAGTTGTATCCTACTGTGATGGGACAATATATATCATCTCAATCCCCTTTAATGGAGCTTAATAGCTGTCTGCCACTGCAACCACAGAAAAGAAGTCAATACTCTCAAGTTTGGAGGACTGTTCACCTGCATTTTGGGTCCCCTCTTTAGTTCAGAGTCTGAAGAGAGACCAACAGGTCCCAAGAGTGAGGAGATTATGTTCTGGAATCATGAGGGGACCCAGGAGTGCAGTTGGCTGTCTGTCTAGCCCACATGGCAGCACATATGCCAAACGGCAGTCTCCCAGGAGGGAAAGTGCAGCAATTTACTTCTCTCTCTTCTCCCCTCTCCCCAGCTTCCCTGTGGCTACAAGAGAGTAAAAAAGCAGAGTGCATTAACAGTTTGACAGAAGAATCTGGCTGAAACCAAAAGGAAGGTGAAGTCAAGATGGGGAGATTATAAAATTGGTGTCCAGGGCTGAGGCAAATCATGACTGTGTTTCAGCCACGGGAAGAGACCAGAACTCTCCATACATACATAAAATATCTAGCTTTAGTTTTTATTCATCTTATTCATTAATGTATGTGTGTTAAATTTAATAACTTTGGGTTTTAGTATTGGCAAGGAGCAGCTCGAATAGTTCAGACTCTTATGGAGTGGTTCCATTTTATGGCACGTGCATGCACGTGCGCGAAAGAGAAATTGTTCTCAACTGAACAATATATATTTAAAAAAAAATCTGGTCTAGTTTCTATCCTTCCCCCATATTGAACCAGCATATATCTACTGCTCTTGGTTCAGTTGAGAACAATTTCATCTTCCACTCACACATTCCTTCCTGCCTTCCCCATGCCCCTCCTTTTCTCTTCCCCTCCCCCTCACCCCACAGGTCCAGATTAATTATTTCAGAGCTCCTGAGGAACAAAGCTGCTCCAACAGGATTGAGGAGAAAGAACCGTTCTGGGTAGAGGTTAGTCATCATATTAAATTGCTATAAGGAATTGGCCCAATGTGACCTGGAGCTCTCTGGGGAGCCAGTATAATAAAGCAAAGACCTATGGTGATTTGTTCTCAGACACAAGGATTGCTGGAGGCGAAATGCTGCATTTAACAAGCTGAAGCTTATTTACAACGTGAGTACTCATTCCTCAACGTAGAGAGTTGCTATATCTAGCTTGGAGGTCTCAGCAATGTGGCCACATCAGCATCCAACTGATAGGCTGGAGAGCAGCTTAATAGTTATAAAGTATCCAGTAGCAGTGAGGGGTTGTGGCCCTAAGAACACCCGAATGCCAGATAGCAAGGCTCCTGCCTTTGTAAAACATCAGTCTCAGCTGGCCTGACCAGCTCAAAATGCCTCATTTACAGTTACCATGATGCTCATTTGAAAGGTATCTTTTTGGAACAGATCATTTGAAAACTCAGAACACACTGGTCATTAATATCACTGAAATGACTGTAACAACATTGCATGTGAGATCATTCTGATAGTCTCATTACAGACTCCTAGACATAAGGAGGCAAAACAGGGCCAGCAGTGACAAAAATCCTTACTGGTCTGGGTGAGCTGCCCAAAGCCTCTCAGGAGTGCAGAAAGGCCCTAGGGGCGTATTATGACTATACATTACATATGCACTCAGTGCAGGACTTAGATTTTAGTATTTTGATGAGCAAGTCAAGTTGTAGGAGTTGTAAGTGATTTCTTATGATACATTAGTGCATGTATAAGTGAGCAGTCATTACAGGATGCACCTGAATTAAACATGGACATTTTCTTGCCTGACGAGAACACAATTCCACTGGCTGCATTGTGGGATACTTTCTTGCCTTATATTTTTCCCTTTATTAGTATTTCTAACAAAGGCAGGAATATTCTCTGACTACATTTGTCATCCACCCAAATGTCATGCCGAAGCACTGACAAAACTTGCCTACGTACATTCTCCTTTGCCCTCTCACCCACTGTCAGGTCCACTGTTACACTCACTTGTCTTGCAGCGGCTTTGATCTCCACTAGTAGCTAGCAATCATGTCACTGAACCTTACAGAAGAAACCAGAGATCCCTGTATATCGTATTGCTAAAACAGGGCCCATGTATTACATCACTAAAAACTACCAAAGTAATTCAATGGAGATGAGCTGCAGGAGGTGTGCCATGTCCAAAGAGGACAAGATTCACCAATAAAAGAAATACACTGTTACTTCAGAAAAATAGGGTGAGAGGTAAAAGCTGTGTAAATACTTCATAAAGAATTTAAAACACTCTCCTTTTCGGCTGGAGAAACATTCATAATAGGATGGAAACATTCTTAAAAATTAATTTAAAATTACTTGCATACATTTCTTCATGCAACTCACTACTCTGATTAGCTTTTAAAAAGTTTGTTGCGAATGTTCTAAAGTCAAGATTTGCATTGCATTGGTTAGCTGTATGTTACACAGTAACATGTCAGTTCCTTGACTTGATGGTTTAGTGTACATTCAAATTAGCATTGGATTGGCTAGTTCTCTATTATAATCAACAATTCCTATTTAGCTTTTGGCAAATAGTTGAGATTTTAACCCTCACAATTTCTATTTAGGGAGTATTTATAAAGAGGTTCATAAACTGTGCATGTAAAATATGCCAGAGTCAATGTAAACAGGCAATCGTGCATTCAACTGCATATTCTGCACACAGAATATAATTGCCTGTGTGCATTTAATAAGAATGCTTTGCGGTCATTTCAGTAGGATTTTTCATCCAGAGATCTCAAAGTACTTTCATAAAGGTGAACATCATTTGCCGTATTTTACAGATGAACCTTCTTCACCTTGGTTTTCTCAAGTGACTTGCCAAAGCTGTACAGCAGCTCACTAGCAACAGAGCCCAAAGCTCCAGTCACACTGCAGTGCTCTCTCCTCAGCAATATTCTGCCTTCTCCCCGCACCCTTGGCCTCCCACAGGAGAATCTGTGGTGTCTTCAGATCAGTCTGTGAGCTGAGTCTCTAAATGCAGCAAATAAAATGAAACTTAATAAGAGACTCACATGGAGATGTGGTGTTTTAGCTGAAAAGACCTCACCACCAAAATCCCCAGCCACATTAGTGCTACACCACTTGGAGATTTTCCCAGTGTTTCCCAGCTAGGGAAGATTTATGGTTTGGTTGTGCAAACCAACACAAACAGCAGCACAAAAACCTGTATGGTAGTCAGGATCTGGCTCACTAAGGACAGTTCTGCTCTATATTTCTTTGTAAGATGACCACCTCTATTAAATAACCAATTTTTTGGCCTCCGTAGGTCATATAAAACAGGGTACACTGGAATAGGTTAATGTTAGCACAGTACAAGAAAAAATTAAGTATCCAAAGTAAATGATGTACTGGTATGTTGGAGCAACTTGCCAACATACTGTTATGTTGTAGTTTCAACTGGACACAATAGCATAGTTATTTTAAGGAGAAGATTTACTGCAAAATAGTTTTAAACCCATTTCTTCAGTGGGATTAGAAGTATTATCTTTATGTGCCATTACTGTTACCCTCAAACACATACAACGTATACAACAGTGTCAGGGGTCCACTCACCACAGGTAGTACCTCCTGCTAGCCATCCTGGGGATTGGCTCTGCTAGCTTGCACTCTGGTATTGACTTCTTCCATCATATCTCACTCTGTTGCCCTGTTCACGCTGGGTCTGCGGTTTGCTCTGTGTGACTTGGCCCTTCAACCAAGTCACTAAAGTCCTCCCCTTCCAGAGAATTCAAAATCTTTCCATACCCAATGGCTGGTTGGCACCTCTAATTCCCTTACCACTTCCCAGGCCCACGCTCTACACTAGGTTCCAGTATAGGGACTCTACAACAAGCAGCCAGTTTCCCTGAGCTTCTTCCTACATATCTGGCTTCCCCCCATTCCAGGTTTGCCAGACTCCAACTCCCTCCACTCAGACAGCTACTGCAGCCTACTGCTGCAGCCACCACCACCACTAGTCCCCTCTCTGTAGCCAACTAGCAGTTCCTACACAGGTGATTCTGTCTTTAATTAGCTGCCTTGCAGCCTAATTAGCCAGTTGGGCCCACCTGGCCTAATTTACCTCTTGCAGGGCTAGTGTCCAACCCATCACAAATGGAAAGAGCAGATGTAAAAGTACCTGATACATTAGCCTGGTGACAGGTTAGTTGCAGCAACTCAAAAATCCACTTTTGGGCAACACTTCTAAATTGTGAAATAAGAATAGAAGAATTTAGTTGGGACTGGTCCTGCCTTGGGCAGGGGACTGGACTTGATGACCTCCTGAGGTCTCTTCCAGCTCTGTGATTCTATGATTCTACCTCTGTTCTGGCATATTTGTATTTACCAGCAAGGATGTATACAAAAAAGATAGTAAATTACCTTTGCAAAGATATGTTTCAAGTAGCAAAAAACTGAAAATGTACGGATTAACCTGAAAAATCAACATGTAAAAAACTGAGTCGTTTCAGGTAGTATACTTGAAAGTTCCCTGCTTCTGAGTTCCCTGCCAAGTTTTGTGTCTGCTCAATCTTTTTTATTTAAAAAAAAGCCTCTCTTCTCTGTTGCTGTGTAAAAAAAACACATTAGTAAGTAAAACTTACTAACAAAGTGACTCTTTGGGAAAACAGTAAAAGTGATTATACAACCAAAGTAAAAAATTCAAAGCTCCCGTTAATTTCAGTGGAACCAAGATTTAATCAAAGTATTTTGTTTATTTTTATTTACACAAAATAAACAACCTATTTTAAAAGTATTTTTTTTCTTTTATTGCCTTCATTTATAGAAATTTTCAGCCAAATCCTGGGCCATGTTAGTGGTGAAAATAAGTACAAGTACAATTTCTGCTTATTACAAAATTCAGAATTAGTATGTGAGGATCTCAAGGCACCCCAGACCATCCTCCATCCCTGATTTTACAAATATGGGATTATGGACAGGGAGGTGAAGTGATTTGACCAAGAGCAAACAAACTCAGTGGTAGAATAATTCAGCTTTCCTGCCCAGATAAAAAAAGCTACAATCTGGCCTCTTAAAATGGCATCTGCCCTGAGAGAAAGTTGTGGTTGATTTTCAGAAGTTCCCTCTGCAGAACAGGGGAAATTTTCAGGGCCTAGGATTATATCTATAACTACTTCGGCAACTCAGTGTTTTCTTCCTGTTCAGGAGAGCTGTTGGCAGGTTTAGCAAACCTATAGTCTGTTATGTCTTTACTATTGGGCTTCTTGCCAAAGTTCATTCAGGAGCTGAAAGTATGTCCCTATTTAACAATATGTCTTTTTCCATTTGCAGTGGAGAAAATGTTCTGTCCTATAAGGAAGTAAAAGTACTTTTGTTCATTGAATTGATCTGTTGATACAGACAAGGAAAAGGAAAACAGATTTTTAAACATTTTAAGGGCTCATGTATGTCTTGTAGGCACAGCCCATAGTAAAGAGAGTTGCTAAATCATTCCACCCAATCCTGCCACAGTGTGCAGATTTCACTGGTCCTTCCAGTTCTATGGATTGGGCTGGGGGTAAGGGAGATGGCCTTGACTCCATCCCTCCCAGCTTCCTGGGGAAGCACTGAGGGGAGAAGCCTCTATGAGAAGTCCCTATGCTTACTGGAATTGTGCATGTCTCTTATACTATCTGTAGCTGGGAGCAGGGGAGCTTCATGTATCCTCCCCTTCCCAGTGCTGCCAACTCCCAGTATTTGAAAACTATGAATCAGATCTCTAAAGTCATGATGAGTTTTTATTAAACTATGTTATTGTAATTTGCCTTTTTTTTTTTTGGCTCTTTAGGGATTAGATTTTCATTTCCCTCCATATCCATGAAGACCAGAACTTGCACTGGAAAAAAACCCACAAGGATGAGTCTCTCACATGATTACATGATTCCAGAAACTGGAGCTTCAAGAAACACACTGAATATCACAACACTTGCAATAAAACTGCAAGAGCTGGCAACTCCTCACTTCACACCTTTTAAAGGGGCAGGTGGGCTCTGACCCTGAATCACTGGATTCAAGCACAGGAAGCAGGAAGGATCTGAACAGGTTTAGGATAAAACACTGCACACTGGTTTTAAGCTGTACCAAAGGCAACAATACATCAGAGACTCATTTAACTGCATATCCACTAATGTGATCTATGCCATCAAATGCCATCAGTGCCCCTCTGCCATGTATATTGGCCAAACTGGACAGTCTCTACAGGAAAGAATGAATGGACATAAATCAAATATCCAAAAAGGCAACACACAGAAACCTGTTGGAGAACACTTTAACCTGCCCAGACACCTATTAATGGTTCTCAAAGACACTGTGTTGTTTCAGGCCAATTCCACAAGCCAGATACACAGGGAAGCCTTGGAAATTAACTTCATTTACAGGATAAACTTAAAAAAACAACAAATAGTGTGGTAGCACTTTAAAGGCTAACAAAACATTTTGGCTGTGTCTAGACTGGCCAGTTTTTGCGGAAAATCAGCCGCTTTT
>JANRFK010001234.1:80102478-80115423 GCA_030068395.1 Apalone spinifera | reverse complement strand
GACTAAGGGGATTTAAAAATGGTGCCCGGATGGGAAGATGCAAATAAAGCCCGGTATATTTAAATCCCGGGCTTCATTTGAATGCCTACATTAGCCTCCCTAGTTCGAACTTGGTGGCTAGAGTAGACACACCCTGGGATATTGCTGAAGCAATAGCTTAGTACTTTTAAAAATACCCCAATATTACAGGCATTTCTATGCAGTAAATTCATGTAGCTGAGAATACATATGCTGAAAAACCTGAACAGCAAGCAGCAAAATACTTGTCAAACAAAGGAGAGCTTCAGAAATCGCACTGACTGACTCTTCCTCCCTTTACTGGCCTGAGCTGCTGGGCCCATTCTCCCTCCTCCTAGTGCTATAAGGGTACGTCCATACTGCAGAGTTCTGGGAGGTATCCCGGAAAAGCTCTACCGCATCCAAGAAATGCATCTGCTTTTCCAAAAAAAATTTCGGAAAAGCAGACGTGTTTTTTCAGCATCCCTATTAACCTCATTCTACGAGGAAGAAGAGATGTTCCAAAAGAAGGTTTTTCCTCCGACATTTGGCCCAGTGTAGATGGTCCAATTGTCAGAAAAGCCTCTTTCAGAAGAAAAGTAGAAAAAGATATACAAATTTTTCCGACAGAACTTTGTAGTCTAGACACAGCCTAAGAGGAAGAAAAAGCAGCAGCCACCTATCCCTGCTTGCCTTGATTTGGTGCTGGAGAAGGGAGATGGTAGGATCCATGGCTCTGTTCTCTCTTGCTAGCTTTAGGGAGACGAAGATAACACTGTTGACCAGTCTCCCTCCCTTTCCTGAACACAGGCAAAGAACAGGGCTTGATCTAACTCCTTTGGGGGGTGAGCTCCCCCTGTCCTGACCTGAATGGGTAGGCAACATAAAATCTAGCAGACACATCCCCTCAATAACCTCTCTAGTGTTTGCCTGTAGAGAAAGTGGAGTACCAGGGCATCAGATAATGGAGCAAAAGGCCATGTGGCTGCCCCCAACCAGAAGGCAGCCCATGTAAATGGTGGAGTGATAGACACTGAAGCCTTTATAGTTCAGTTAGTTGGGTGACATCTGGATCCTAGACCATAAATATCAGCCTGTTTGCCCATCACTACTACTTCCCCCTCATTATTCATCAAGTTTTGGGTAGGAAACTAATCACAGGCTTGGGTAAAGACCATCACTTCAGTCGAAACACTGCAGTTACTTTGCTCCTTACTCTGAAGCATCTGCCACTCCCAGAAAGCACTTATCAGACTGGATAGGCCATTGGTCACTAGCAATTCTTACATTACATTCTCTTATTACCGTCAGAAATAAACAGTCTTACAGGGAGAGGAAGGACAAGGGGTTTCCAATAAACAAACTCTGGCAAAGATTTATATACATCTATATGTGCAGTATCCACTTATCTTTGTGTGTGGCTTTTATTTCATCTCAGGGGTTCCTTCCAACATGCCATTACAGCACAAGCAAATAAGTGTTTCTAGTAGGCACGCTGTCTAGAAACACTGCCAAGGAACCTGGCACTGCCCCAAGCACAATGACACCAGCCAGGCCTAATGGCATAGACATCATCTTTGTAACCAAAAACAACCAGATACAACTCCCTGCAGACCCCATCAATGCTGCCTATTAATCTGTTCAGGCCATCACTGCTAAGCAACACAAAACCCTCCCTTCCCAGAGCACTTTTCCCCTGTAGCAATGCCAATCTGTCTAAACCACAGAGATAAAGAATCCAGAAACTGTATTTTATTCTTGGATGCAAAAGTGGTTCCCACTGGCTGCTAAGGCACATTTCTGTCCATGTCTTCTTCATTTCCAAGGAGCAACGAGAAAGAGTAGCCACTGAAGAGTGAGTAAAGGATTCATTTGACAGACTTTTATAGCAAGAGAGATATAAAGACCTGACATTACATTTTACAGTGCCTCCTGAGAGCCATCTATAAACACGCATAGGCAAAGCTTTTCACAAGATATTATGCAACTTTTCTGGTCCTTAGAAGGTTGTCTGTACTGGATCCTTCTGACTCACTTCATTAGCTATGACTGGACTCTGCCAGCACTCACTCTACTTACTCAGGGTCTCTCCTTAGCCCCCCTTTGTTGGTTACTTTGAGCCCCTCCCAACACTCCTGGGCTGCTTGCAGCAGTTCAGATTCCCTTGGACCTTTAGTGCCACTTCATTTTTGACCATTTGGCTTTCACATCTCTTATTCTTCTGCCTCTTCATGCTTCACTAGTTCCCCAACGTGCCCCTGGGCTATTGCTGTGTTCTCTCATCAGTTGCATTCACAATTCAGCTATGATTGATGATTTACCATGGGTCAGACAATGTATTAAATTATCATTATCTCATTTCTCTACAAGACAGGGCAAGCTTCAGTAGAGTTTCCCCTGATACCAATGTGCAAGTTAATTTTAAAAGGTTTTGGAAATCTGTGTAATAATAAATTATCTAAAATATCTGAGAGTGGTATTGATGATGCACAGTGGTTTAGAAAGATGCTGATTATATCATAATAGAAATCTAGATACCTGTTTAGATAAGTCCTCTTTAAATCACTTGAATGATCACTACTTGTTGATCCATTAAATGGTGAAATTCCCAAATTAGATATCAGCAAAATTGCCATAGTGGAAAGATTTAATATCATGCAAAAGTTTAAATACACAAGAAAGTTTTCCCTAAACAATCTGAATTGCTTTTTAAACTGATGTGGCTAAACTGGGGTAAAAGGCTCTGGAAGCACATTTTGGTATAACAATAGTTTATTACACTTTATTACCTGCTCCTAATCATCACCTTAACATAAACCAGAATAAGACACTCAAAACTAAAAGGCTACGTCTAGACTGGCCCCCTTTGCCGGAAAAGGCATGCAAAGGAGGCCAGTTGGAATTGCAAATGCAGCGGGGATTTACATTTTCCCCGCTCCATTTGCATGAACATGGCTGCCGCTTTTTTCTGTCTTAGAGTTTTGACGGAAAAAAGCGCCAGTCTAGACAGGGCTCTTGCGGAAAAGAAAGCCTTTTCCGCAAGATCTCTTATTCCCTTTATTTTCTAAAGGCTCCTCATTGCAGGAGGAGTAATGGTAGTCCGAATTAGGGGCTTTAGTTCGAACTACCTAGCCCGTGCCGCGTGTAGCCACGGGCAGGGAGTCCGAACTACCGGGCATTTAAAAATAGTGGCACCCAGGAACATGCAAATAAAGCCCGGGGTATTTTAATCTTTGGCTTCATTTGCAAGTTCGAATGGCTACATTAGCCACTCTAGTTCGAACTAGGGTGGCTAGTATAGACATACCCTTAGGGACATTGTGAACATGGAGAAACAGGACTTTAATATAGATATCTATCTTATATTATGCTCCTGTCAATCTCAGAAATCTGCACAGAAATAAAGCATTTCCCCACATTTAGGCCTAGAGATGAAACAGTGATTATGTATTACAATTATACTTTGAATGCCCATTATTAGCTGTACATATAGAACAGGCTATTTCTTGCTGTAATACAAAAGCAGCAAGTCATGCTTCAGGTTTTTGCTCTCATATTAATTTAGAGATTTTCCTCGCATAACAGAATACTGCTTTGTTATATGAAGGAAAAAAGTGAGGAGAAAGACAGGCCATTCTTTTGAGGAAGGAAACGGGATATTAGCAATAGCATATGCGTGTGTGTGATGGGAGCTGCGTGTACCTACCTCTTTGCATATACTGTATTATTGACTTAAAGTGGTTTTCTATTCTCAGCAACAAAAACTTCTTTTCTTTAACAAAGCAAAATAAATATTCATTTATTCATTAAAATAAATATTTGAGTAGATGTATGTGCAAAAATAACAGTCTGTTGCCTTCCATAGGACCCCTGCGGGGGGAGGAGGGGAGGAACTTGTATCTACTGAACTAAAGTAGTCCCTTGATATTTTCATTTAAAACTAAACTTTTTGAATAGTTTGGATTGAAGCACATTGAAATTGGTCTGCTTCATATGCTTTCATTTTCTCTTCCTTTTCTTGTACTCCTCATTCTTTTGGAGCATCAGGGGCTGCAATTTGTTTCAGTGCAGCCAAAAATATGGTTTTGCTTTGTATACTTAGCATTGGTTTCTATGTAAGATACACACTGGGCAGCTCCCAAATAAAGGTCTCTTCCAGCAGAAGGTCAGACATTTGGTGCCTTTTCCATATGTTCTGAACAGTGTTGCTGGCTGTTCTGTGCGTTGAAAAGGAGCTTTGAGAAAGATGCGTTGAGTCCTGCTTGCACATCTGGAAATGTTGATGGGCAGTTGAGATTTTAAGGCACTGTATTCATTCTCCTCCACAGCAAAGATTGAACATACCTTGAAGGCAAAAAGCAGCAATTTCCAAATGCTCATGACACTCCAATGAACTTTTAAAATAATAAAAAAGAGAATGGATTTAAAAATAGGAACCCATCACCCCTAACATAGTACTACCATGGTCTAAGCTTTCATACTTCTGCCACAATAGAATACAAAATTGTTTTTTGTATTGATTAAAAATTGCCCTTGTGGACTGCCCCCTTCAGCTACATTTGCAAAAAATCAAAGGGAAGCAAACAACATCACATGAAGCAGAGAAAGCAGCATGCTTCTTTATGAACATATAGACAAATAGATAAGTGGAGTAAATATATAGTTCATACACCATTAAAAGCTTCTAATTATAAGTACTGTTATACACTGGAACAGACTGGTTCTGGAATTCCCATCATTGTCTAATCTGTTCTTAAACACCTCCAAACATCTGCCAGGGACAGGCAAAGTGTCCTGCCTCAGGAGGCCTTAAGGTCCCTTCCAAACCTAAGTTTCTATGATTAACTAAACTGGAAAAATATAGTGCTTTTTAAGAATTGGAATAACTGAGTTAACAAAATCCTTTCATTCAAAGAAGAATATATTTTCTGTCCATGGCTCCTACAAAGTCTTTTCATACATTCTTATCCACTTGTCTGGAATAAAGAGAAAAGGGCCTATGAATTGTGAGCACTTTTCTACCATCAATCAAAATAGTTCATCCGTCAACTCTATCCAATGTAAATACCATCCAAAGAACAAAAGTTATTTTTGTTTCTAATATGTATCTATACTAAATAGCTACATTCTCAACTCTGGAAAAATCATCTATGAGAAACTTGAATCTAATTTTAAGACAAGATCAAAGAATGGAGGCCAGCATTTTAAGAAGTAATACATTATTTTGGGGGCTTCTTTTTTGGAAGCAAAGGGTCCCATTTGAGATGCCTTAAAGAGACTTGGTTATCAGAAAGCACCACAGAAAGGACCCAGTCCTCTAAAAAAATCAAAGTTAACATTAAATTAAGAAGTTACCTCAGATTGAACATTTAGAAATTGAAACATGAAAAAGTGAGTTACATTTTAAAAAGTTTGGTCCAAGACTGCCCCACTACACAACTGAATAGTCATAAAAATATCTTATGCCAGTGATTCTGGCATGGTTCTCCATGACTAAAGAACCAAAATGAGCTAAGAAAAACAACTGGGTACTTTTAATTTGCATTGGAAACCCAAGAGGTTATCCTGAGAAAAGTGCGTCTTGAGTTATATCTTATTTGCAGCTAATCTGTCTGTTTTCCTGTGATCAAAGTACTTGCAGCCAACACAAAGCGAAAGCTTTACAATAACTTATATCCCTACATTTGGATGAATGTGTTCTAACAGGATAGCCTTTTGGAGTGAGTTCACTGTAGCGCCAAGGGAATTCCATGTTTGTTTTAGGCCTCATTGAAGCAGCAAGATGCAGGAGAGTATTTGTATTCATTAATAGGCATTATGTTATAAGGACAACTCCCATTATTTATATATTTGGAGTTATTGGCACTAATTCTGCAGTTCTGAATTCAATGGAAGTTTTATCAAAGCAAAGACTGCAGGACTGGGCTGATTGCCCCATCAGGTGGTATGTCACCAACACATTTTCAGAGGGAGGTCTCATTGTTTCTACATGTAATTTATTTTCACTAGAAATTCAACTGCAGGCACAAATCCAAGTAGTAGCAACTTTACCTAACTTGTGGCAGATATCAAATTCTGATACCCTTACTCACACCAAGTAGTTCCTTAACTCTACACACAACCCCATTGATTTCAATTACATACTTTGGGAGTCAGGCGAGACTTAGTGCAAATAAGAGTGTCCGAATCTGATCAGTTAGTTAGAGAGGTAATTACTCAGGTTCATGCCCTTCATTCATTATGTCAATACAAGTTTTGTATAGCACAGTGTGTTCTAGCAACCAGATAGGTGGGGCCTCAGTCAGTGTCTAGTACATCCCTGTATCTTTACTCAGTAGTACTTTGTTCCCCCATACCAAATGCCTTGTTTTCAGGCAATGTTCTTCTGTTCTCTCTCTCCCCTTCTCACCCCCGTAGCTTAAAAATATAGGTTTAAATTAAAGAATGCTGCCACTCTATAGTGAAACTACTTGATAATCTAGGCTTATGGAATTAAAAAAAAATCTTAGAACTATCTAAGTTACAATTTTCTGGTGAATACCTTACTAAAACCCTTATAGTACCTCCAGAGGTCTCTTCCAGCCCTATGATTTTATGATTCTATGACACATCAGGTGGGCATTTTTCTAGCATGCTGTCCCAAGAAATATTACAAGCTTACGATTTCAAACCTCCATTGAAAACTCTTAAACAGATCATCATGGAAATGATGCTATCTTTTCAAAGTCAAATTCAGAACTGGAGCTGATGAGCAGTTACTCTCACACCAAAACTCAAAGAGCACAGGGGTCATTCACCAACAGGAGCAAAGATTCACAACCTAGTCCTTCTGAACACTACAATTAAGTTATGTATGTTAACTAGTCTATTTTTGGGATATATCTATCTATCTATATAGATATATATATCACATATCTTGATTTTATATAGATATAGATATATAGATATATTTCTTTAACATGGCTACTTCCAATATGCTTTTTAACTGTTTGTGGTTCTCAGACTAAGATGTATATTTTTCTGTTGGTTAAAAGCAGCAGCCTTTAAAGAATTAAAATACTTGAATAGTCTTAATTATAGCCATGTTTACTCCATTGATCTTTCAACATGCACTGGGTTCTAAGAGACAGGATGAGTTCAGCAACCAAAAGATCTTAGGCCAAGTGGTGCTGAAAGGTTCTTTCCTAGGTACAATGTAACTGGGACATCTTCTGTTAGTTTCTCACTGATCCAATACCTGATACTATATGGGAGTCTGGGCTGAATTGAAACTAATCCATTTCCAACTCCTGTTCAGAGTCTTCCTTGAGATTTCCTAAAAGTCAAGTGCCTCTAAACTAAGCTCAATTTATTTGCTTGCCATTGTGAAACAGAAACTCACAGTGTAAGGCTGAAGTATGAAATCGCACATTTAATGAATTATATCTACCAATATGACTCTGTACGCCTGCAATGAAACTGTTGTATTGAAACCACTGTTTTTATTAATGAAATTTCTATTTGAATTGCCTTTACTCTGTTTAAAGTTAGGTGTGTTTGGAATCTCATTTAAAAGTGTGAATGTAGGAGTCTGTAATGGGATCAGTCTCTGAAGCCAGTCCATGATGGTGACCAGCTGCCAGCACCACCCTAATGAGGAAAAGTCCTGCAAAAGAATCCACCCAAGAGAGAGAGAGACAAAACCCCATGATGGTCATACAGTGCCATGAGGCAGGGGGGACAGGACAGCATCTGTGGATGAAAACATATAAAAAGACTGGGGCAAAGCCATAGGTTTGGGTCTTTTGGTTCTATAATCATCCTCCAGGAGAATCAGTGTGCACTGGCACGACCGGCTCCCCTCCATATGTCTAGACCAGATGGCCAGTGGACTAGCATGAGCAACTGAGGTTGGTAATTATATCTCATCCATAGAACACATCCATAGAAAGTGTGTATGTGTGGTGGATAATCTTAACTAGGGACAGTAAATGAATTCTGCATTTACAATAAATGTGACATATTGCCTTATTGCCTGAACAAGATTCTGCTAGATCTATTTCTCTAAGTTTAACACCAACTGCATATCACAAGAAGAAAAAAGTCAAGTGGTTGGGTAAATTCTTGAAAGTCTGACAGATTTTCAAATAAGTCTTCGGGAATTTCCTTATTATGAAGCACCTGAACATATCTTTCTTCTGACATGGGTCTTACTTGCTGCGTATGAACACCCAAATGTAAATATATAGGAAATCCTCAATGAGAAACAGAGGTTTCATATCAATCACACTGAAGTAAACATGTAATAGGCTTGATTAGGAGTGTGCACAAAGGGCATATGTGCTGACTTGGTGCTTGCTAACACATTATGTTGAGGAATTGTTCCTTCAGATTTACTTGGCACACCTCCCATTGACCACAACTTGAGTTCCACTTGAGTAATAACTGCAGGATCAGGCTCTTCAGTGGTAAAACTAATTTGAAACAATTAAAAACAAAAAACTTGACCAAATGACAGAAAATTTAGAATTAAGGAGGACACCATCATCAGCTGCAGCTTATTATTATTATAGCATGAGGGGGTTGAGGACAGAGCTTTGCCTTTCCTACTATACACTAAAAGTACAACTATTATTAGTATGACTATTGTGCCTCCACCTAGACAGGGGGTCCCTTGGCCCTGTACAAGGAGATAGCAAGAGACTGTCCCTGCTCTAAAGAGCCTATAAAGTAAACAAGCAAGACAACTTCATCATCATTTCCATTTTATAAATGGGGAACGGAGACATGGAGAGATTAAATTACTTGCACAAAACTGTCAACTCTTCCAGAGAGCATCAGTCTTCCTAAGTGTTTGTACAGCACCTAGAAGCCATGCGCCCAATGTCTCAGTTACACCCTCTAGGCCCTATAGTAAAACAAATAAGGTCACACACAATGTCAGTGAGCTCCTGAGTCTGCAAACAGTGCCTTGAGCAAGGGACAATCTTTCCTCAGTAAACTGTGTACATATGTGCTTAGGAAATCCAAAGTATAAGACAATGTTATCAAAGTTCATGTTGGGTCTAATCTCAATTCAAATTGAATCAGGATCAGGTCTGGGAAATATTCTTGTGCCATCATTGCATTTTTATTTGGTACAGCTGTGGTTAAGAATTAGGGAAGCAAATTCGAAATCATACACAAAATTCATTTCAAACCAAAACAAGAATGCACAAAAGACTCCACATTTCTTGATCTTGGTAAAATAATAGATGTGTTGATTCACTTCATTACTAGAAAAGTGTATTTGGGATTAGTGTTGTTCCCACTGAAGCCAATGGGAGTTTAATCAACTTGAAAGGCAGCAGGATTATGCCCATTCTGTATTAGCACTTTGCAGGAGAAATTCATTATAACTCATACAGAATATTGTGTCTGGAGAATTGTTGCTATTCTGTTTCTCAGTTTGACAGCATCATATATCCATTTCGCTGTGCCTGAGATGCCCCATCCAAAGCCCATGGGCATTTGTTAAATTGAGAATGACAAAGCAGCAATGCCTTCTAACACAGATGAATCAGTGTATAGGTCAAGCCTGACTATTAACCACAGTACCTTTAGCAGCTGAAATAGAAACTTGTAAAGGCCATTTCAGAGCAACAAATCAGCCTGTCAATGGATTCTAAATACTCATTAATGAAAATGCTCCATAGATGAATTACTGAAAAATTATTTGTGGGGCTAGTTATAAAAAATATTCACTCTCAAGCCAGGATGTATTTGTTAGTCAGTCTGAATGCTTTGAAAACCAATTGACTGAATAGCTGTCTCTGAAGAGACAAGAAAGCATATCTGTGGCACCTTATTCTTGAAGCCTGACCCTAATGTAACTATCACCAGACACAATACTGTACTCCATTTCAAGAACCATGTAAGTTAATATGTAGAAATCTGTAAGTTAATACATGTAGAACATGACTTGTAGTAATAGAATTTCTCGAATTTATCTGTCTATTTAGCTTAAGCAAAGAAGTTAAGGAGATGACAATCACAGTTTACATGAGGAACAAATGTTTGAGAATAGGCTTTTCAATCTAGCAGAGAAAGATATCACATAATGCAATGGCTAGCAGTTGAAGCTAGATAAATTCAGTCTAAGTGATGGTGGAGTCTCCATCACTGAACTTTTAAAATCAAGATTTGATGTTTTTCCAACAAGATCTGCCCTAGAAATTATTGTTGGGAAGTTCTGTGGCCTAGTGTCATAGAAGGATGTCAGACTAGATGATCACAATGGTCCCGTTCTGCCATTGGAATCTCTTGCTCTATAATCTATGCCAAATACAAGGTATGCTACACAGATTATGATTTGCTATGCTATTTAAATGGATGCTTTAGGAAAATGGACAAAGTGACTTGTTCAAACCAGACTTCGGGCAGCAGATATTAGATTTTGGACCCAAACTGTGCCTCTTTCTACCCACCCATGCAGAAGGGCAAGGAGGCACAGGGTTAGGCAGAGGGTCATTCTTGCTGGTCGCAGAATGTGGACAGAATGGTGGGGGAGGGAAGCAGCATCTGCAAAGCTACCGCTCCTCCTCCAATACAGAAGGGCAAGAACTGGGTGGAAACTAGGCACCAAACCTGCACCTCCCCCAAATGCACAGCTGCTCAGCACACTAGGGGGACATACTGTGTGCTATGTGCAGGGCTGGCATAGGCTTTTTCCTCTCCTCTCCTACCTCCATAAGCCCGGGAGAGGACTTAGGAAGCCGATGTGGCTTTCTGAACCATTTGTGACTGCCACATTTAGGCCTTTGCCAACTACCTGTAAAATTCACAAGTGTAATACAAGAGTTAGAGAACAAAAAGATTATCCCTAATGAGCTAAACCCTAGTTCTAGGTTTGCATAACAGTAAGGAATATGGTAGCCTCATATGGCCAGGTGAAATGCTATATACCAGGCCAGCTGGTTCTGAAAACAGTTTCAGCCATGGTAGTCAAGAAGTAGCTTGGTGGAAAGAGGGATCATCAATATCACGAGCTCACCTCAACCTTTATCAGTACTATCGTGATCTTTCTCCTCTCTCTCTACCCAAGAAGGGGGATAGCAGAATCTTTGCAACCTCTGGAATTTTTTTGCAACCTCTAATAAGCCCCATTTAGCTCCAGCAAGAGTAGAATGAAAGGGAAGAGCCACTGGGAGCCTTCTATGTACTCAAACTAGGAGCCCAAAACTTCACTTTTTCCATTCACAAATTTTACATTGCAGTTACCCACTTTCTATACAAAAATCTGCAGCATGCTGAACATTTAAAATGTTGGAGCATTGTACACTGCAGTTAACTGGGGATATTATATGAGTACTCATGGATTAGGATAGAGGGGAGAACTGGTGGACAGCCTACTCTGTTTTGGGGTTCCTGCAACATAATCTCAACTTCCCATGTTTCTTAGGATACAGGGACTTCAGAACACTTCACAGCCCTGAAAAAAATCAACAATGTTTTAACAAGAGGAAGTCTGGGAAAGATTTAAAATAAAGAAGAGGAAGAAACTTGCTTTAGGAAATTGAGAATTCTAAACTGCATGTACACTATTTACAGTATGTCATTGCAGGTCATAATTCATGAGCCTCATTCTCGCTGTTATGTAGATGGTTGCATGAAAAAGATTGGGAAAGGAGTGGGATGGAAAATACATGAACAAGCTTATTTTTCTCTGGCTAATTTGCTTTTTACAGTCTTTTCACTTTTGGATCTATGCACAGTATTTCACTTTAATTCACATTCATTCAGTCTTTTAGGACTAAATCTGGACAAAAATTACCACTTTTTTCTGCAAAATGTCCAACTGAATCATCAGAAGATCTCTTGGATTATACTCTCGCTTATTGTGGTTGCTTCCTGTGAGAATTCTAAAGAAAGAGAAATTGATTATGTATGGAGAGGGAATTTCTAATTGTATAGTTAACCAACACTGTGCATTTCTAATTTAAACTCAGATATGCAATTTGAATTATGTGCTGTTGGCTATTTAAAAAGTCATCTAGTCAGGAAAATGAAATACTACATAATTTATTTAACAAAACAAACCAACAGCAAAAATTTCAAATATTAATTTACAAATGGCCTCTCACCAATAAATTATTCATTTAAAAAATTGGCAAAGACTTCAAATAAAGAATCAAATTGAGGATTTTTGCAATTAGTTCATAAACAATTTTCAAGCAGAAAAAGAGGTAAAATGAATCAAACTCCTATTTAAAAATTATTTGCTGTTGTTGCTACTAGATTTTGGCTGTTATTCTGGAGGGTTACGGAATTAAAGCTGGTCAAAGTGGTGAGCCTGATGTTTCAGTCTGAAAATACTGAGGCTCATGGCTATTCCACATTGTTCTGGAAATGAGTTCAATGTTTGTGGGCCTATTTGAAAAAATCTCTGGGTCTTGAACACATAAAGTCTCTCTCTTGAGGCTAACATTATCAGTCCCACAGCTCTAAAGGACTGTTCCAAAAAGTCAGGATCACGTAGGCTGAGGTGCTGTTTTACTGTTTGGGTCAATCTCTGTGAGGGATCAGAGGAGGAACAAAGCCTTGAATTTTATTCTGTATTCTGCATTAAGCAAGTGAAAGAATAAGACCCAAGAATAATATCCTCTTTTGTGAGTAAGCAGGCTATTGTGTTTTGAACCAAATTGGAGGAGGTTTTTTAAAGTCAATAGCTTCATCCCTGTAAACATTCCATTACAGTTACCAAGTCTACAAGTCACGACTACCTGGATCACTGTGATTATGTCCAAATTCAATAGGTAGCATTATTCTGTCTTTTCTGGATTTAGATTTATCTTTCGGGTCTTCATCTAGTTACTATTTTGACCAGGATCCTCAGGAGCTGGGAAATCCTACATACTCCTGACATTTTAATCACTGTGGCTGTGTCTAGACTAGCCCCCTTTGCCGGAAAAGGCATGCAAAGGAGGCCAG
>JANRFK010001234.1:80052577-80094796 GCA_030068395.1 Apalone spinifera | reverse complement strand
TAACGGAAAAACTTTCCCGTTAAAAGCATTTGCGGAAAATCATGCCAGTCTAGATGTAGCCCGTATGTATTGATAGAAATTACAGTGTTCAAAGAAGCATTAAGGAAGTTCAATGCACAACTCCCATTGAATTTCACAGATAAAACATGCAAATATTTCAATCTAAAAGTACATGCCATGTACAAAATGCAGCACACAGTATAAGATGCATCATCTTAGAACTATTTTTGCTCTTCCAGATATCACTGTTTCATTTTAAGAAGCAGTATTTTGCTTTCAGGGGAGGGGAGGTTTTTTGTTGTTTTTTTTTTTAATCAGGGACCCTGGCACAATATGATCAGCATTGGCTCTGTTTCCATTCCTCAGTAATTAATTAGCTTCACCCGCTGTCTCATATGTTTATAGGTTCCTACCCTATACTGAATGAAAAATGGATATACAAAGCCATAGGCTTGACCTAAACTGACCTAACATTTGATTGCCTACATCCCAGTTCATGGGTGAGAGCCTGTGTTGACTTCCACGGTTCTCAGCACAGTTCGTAATTGATTTCCATTTGACCTGCAGTGTTTAATTGTGTTCACCAAAAAGCTCCTAGATCGTCTTTATTATCTGGTAAGATCAGTGCACCATATGCACAGTTTGGTCCACAGGGGGTCTCAGACAGCTATAGTTTTAGCGCAGGACCACCAAGAACCATCTCAGGGGCTGTCCATTTTGAAGGCAGAGCCTATGCTTTCTTTTCTATCAGAGGGAGACACAATACATTTTTCAAAGGATTTCCTGGAACTCCGAGCTTTGTTTCGGAATCAAAAGTTTAATGTCAAGCTACTTGTTTATTTCAAAGCCACATGAAGGAAGTTACTTAACTCTAATTAACATAAAATATGTCTTTAGCCTTTTTTGACAAATATTCATAAAAACAATTTCTCTTCCAATAATCAAAACAAAAGGTAGTGTGACAGAAGAGCAGACTTCTGAGTGGTAACATCAGTTTTACTTAAATAGCACCACAAATATAATAAAGGCTGAAATATAAAACAACTAATTAGTAAGGAATCTAGAATAATTGACACATCTTTGTAAGTTATATTGCGTTTCCTTCCATGTTCTGGGAATCTGTTCTCTCAATGCACACTATGGAATTTTTTCTTACTAATGACTATTGTGTCCACTGTCAATGGTAAATTATATTGAAGTGAAATGGTTTCAGCCAATCAGAACACAGAAGTGGTTAGTGTGTATTTGTGAATCAGTAAGCAAACTATACATAATGCGAGGCTCTAGAACTGACTCATAGCTGTCATCAAAATTCACCACGACTTGCACAATAAAACGTGGCCCAGCTCCATTTAGCTTCACTCAGAAGAATAAAGAAGAAATGCTGCTGGTTCCAAACAACCATTTCAAGAGGAGACAGATCTTTAAAAAAAAAATGTAGTTATTAAACAGTTCAGAACATTGTTGCATCTACTTGAGAATGCTTCCTGTTAGCTCAGTAGGAATTATATAATAACCTTAGTACCTCATCCTCTGGCCTCTGATTTTGTTTGGCTTGGGTGTGGGTTTGTTACTCTATAAACAGGAAGCACACTCAATTATCCTAATAAACTCTAGTGTATATAACTCACTCCTGGGCTAATGAGTAGGAAGATGGCCAAGAGTAGAAATTACGTGCAAGAGAATAAATTTTATGAGAGCCAAAACATGTTGGTATCATTATGCTTTTCAGCAATGACTAAAGCTAGCATAAGGCAAACATACCTGCCAAAAATGAAAAACTAGATTTAGATTTTCCTTGCAAATAGACACTAAGACTCAGCCCTCACATAGCTCCACTGAAGGCAGTCGCGGGATCATCATTCAATGTGTTTGCAGTTAAGTGTGGTGTCGCCTCTTGTTCTCTTGACAGCTAGTTTTATACAATAATGCTGCTGAAAAATTCCTGTCAAGTTGTCAACCTTTTGTCCCTCTTCCAAAACTCCTTGGAGTTTCTAGTTTTTAGTTTTAGATTTAGTCACTAGCACTGAAGTTGTTCAAATAAGCAATGTTATTCTCAAATTGGGCTTTATTTTATCTCAACACTGCTGATCATACTGCTATCTTCAGTTAGAGCAACAATCTGTAGAGCTCCTACCCTTTAAGTCACTATTACTTTAATTCACCACACCATTTTTAAAAAATGACTGTGTTTGACATAAAACATTAGTTGGCTTCAAAACTGTGGCTTCCCTGTCTTTGGCAAACTGTCTATTCACTTATTCTATCCTCTTCTAATGGAACTGCTGGAACCACTTAAAGTCCATTAAGATACTACCAGCTTCAAGTAAAAATGATACTGGAGTGAATTAATGCAGTTGGAAAGACTGAAGAATGTCTATTTCATAAGAATAAATACATCATAATCTAATAGCTACGCCCTTCATATAATGCTGGTTTTACAACTGTTCACAAGAAAGTGTTGATGCTTAAATCTATACTTTGTAAGTTTTACCTTAGATTTCAAGGCTTTTGCCCATTAACTTGTTTTACAAAGGGAAAAAAAGTTACTTTCATATATGTGATAAGTAAAATACATTTATTGGACAAAGTTAATTTGAACATACTATTTTACATATTTCTAATGTTGTATGTAGAATATAAACATATTGTGTAATGTAGTATACGTAGGAGCCAGATGTTTGCTTAAATCAGAATACGTCTATGAAGTAAATGGTGCTATGCCTATTTAGATAAGATTATCTCAGGGTCTCTTTGTATTGGTTTAAATCTAATGCTGACTAATAATACTACCCCCAAAGCTATTGGTTAGTGTTAAGCTTCTTGAAAATATGCCAGAAATTAACAATCTTCTCTTTGTTTCTCATCTTATCTTTGAGTTACATCTCCATCTGTGTTGCTGAGAAGTTAAATAATTCATTTGGAGAGGAGTTGGATTCTTGAGGAGAAAAAAAAATGTTATTTGAATTGTAAATTGTAATTACAAAGACAATTTGGAGAGAAATACTTTGAAAGTTCATTTTACAGTGATAAACTGGAAAATACAATTTGGAAGTGAATTGTAGTTTGCTTAAATAAGCATCAATTTTTCAGGAAAAAAAAACACACAAGCATACATCAAAATAAAGTCTAGAATATAGAATCAAGTCAAAGGGACAATGAACATCTCATCTAGTATAAAAAAAGCCAGCCACTGCCTAAGAGATTGTGGAATTCTGTTACTGCTTCTTCACATTGAGGACGTGGTTATACTGGTGAAG
Source organism: Apalone spinifera (assembly GCA_030068395.1). Lineage (NCBI taxonomy): Eukaryota > Metazoa > Chordata > Testudines > Trionychidae > Apalone > Apalone spinifera. Next base: position 80,091,536 of record JANRFK010001234.1, on the reverse strand, counting down.
AAACTCCAGATTTACCCTGGTGTACACCAGATCAGAATCAATATTAGTAGTTTTAGTTCTCAATGTCTGCAAGGCTCAGACACAATGAAGTTATTGGCATGCTTTCCCTCAACTACCTTCACTGAAGCCAAAAGCATCTCCACCCCTACCGTTTGCTTGATTTTCCCAATCCCTCTTTTCACTTCCTCTCTCTCAGGGATACACAATAAGTATAGAAACTTAATATGTTTAAATTTAGTTACTGTAAGATTGTGTAATGCATGCCTTGCTTTCTCCATTTCCTTTCTCACTTCTTCCCTCCCCGCCCCCATCCTCCAAAAGCCAAATTCTTTCATTTCCCTCACATTTTTCTATTTTATTTTACACCTTTTTGCTAGGGCAATAGAAAACATTTGCCTAGCCACCACCTGCCATTTGGATCAGGTTGGAAGAGGATGTCCCAAAATCTCTACAGCCAGAAGCTGTAACTGGATGGCAGGGTATGGATCATTCAACAAGTGCCTTGTTCTCTTCATTCAACTCTGAAGCATCTGGCTTTGTCTACTGTCTAATCCAGTATGGCCAGTCATGTTATATTCTTAGGACTATTAGCATAGGTCCACATGCGCCCTAAATTTAAACCTCTGTTGCCTTCAAGAGATGATATCCAGATATGCCAAGGACTACTATTTGTGTCAGTGTTTTCACGATGTGGCAGGTAGTCACTCCATTTTTGCTTCAGATAGAAAGATGGAGGGTAATGTAGCCAAATGGGATCATCCAACTAGTACTTTTCCCAATGGATTCAAGAAGGACAGAAAATCCCTAGCAATGGGTTATTTTGTATTAAGGAGGGCTCTCTGGGATGTCACTTGGTCCTGCAGCAGACTGAAGAAGGAAGTTAAGAAGCTTCTTTGCATTACTCTGTGAAGACATTTGGCTTAGACAATAAGTTCTTTGGGCCAGGAGCCATCTTTTCGTTGTGTGTTTGTATAACACCTAGCACACTGGAATCTCGATCCATGACTTTTTGGTACTATGGTAATATGAGTAAATAAAATTAACAACTAATTATTAGGCTTAGGATCTCTTTTGCCCTTTTTGGCTGCCCTCTACCCTAATGTTTTAGGGGCTAGCTGAGTTAGTGTGTACAGGATAAACTTAAATGGTCTGGTAGCACTTTATAGACTAACAAAACATGTAGATGGTGTCATGAGCGTTCGTGGGCACAGCTCACGACACCATCTACATGTTTTGTTAGTTTATAAAATGCTACCAGACCATTTGTTATTTTTTAAGTTTATCCTCTATCCTAAAGTTAGGGGACATGGAGAGAGAATGCAAGTCAAAACAACATTTTTCTTCTCTCCATCCCATACTAAAGAAAAAGATAAAGGTATGAGGCACAAAAGTGCATGTTCTGTAGAACCCTAATCTCCTGCTATAGCCAGGTGGTCACAGCCAATTTGTTTGAATCAATATTGCAGAGACCACCTTATGTAACTCATATGTTTCAGGCTCCACAGAATCCATCCAGCCCTTCTCTTCCCCCCATTCCCTTCTGACTGATTTGCTGCAACTCTCAATCTCTATCCTGTTTCTCCTTGACCTTCTGGAATGCTGGGATCAGAAAGAGGCCAGGCATCTACAACGGATGTCACATACAAAAGGATACACATTAGAAACAAAAGTAAAAACAAAAAGCACAAAAACACAACACGAGATGCCTATTCAAACCTATAATAATAGTGATGGTATTTTGTGCCAAAAAATTACATTCTGCACCCAATTTTTAAATTTTGTAAAATTCTGCACATCAATCAAATAAATGTGATAATGTTATTTATCAAACAGATATGCATGACATTGGGAAACCCAGGCCACAGGCTGCACAGAGGTGGTAGATCACTGTGCAGCTCCCACACCAGGACACAAACTCCGCAGTGAGGCTGCACTGGGGATGTTAAAATGCATTTCTTTGTTTAAACATATATACACTGAAATGTACCTCTCTGTTTTGAGTGCCCAAGGCATCCAGTAATCTGCTGGGGAGGGTCACATAACTGCTCTTGTTGCTTCCCTTTGCTTCCCTCTCAGAAAGTCATTTTTCTGCAGCGAAACAAAGAAATCAGCAGGGGACATATATTTTGTGCATGCACACTGTAGCAAAGATTTCCCTGTGGGATCATTTTCTAGAGCAGTAACAAATAAATGCAATTCTTTTCTCTCTCAGGTTTTGTACTCATGTAATCTACACCTCATTTCATAGAGTTACTCCTCATTTACACTGATGCAGAGCTGGAAATTTCGGATGTTCTGGGTAGCCTCAGTGAGGCCTTACCTAAGTCTTTTCCAATTCATATTTGCAATATCTGAAGTTCAGCTATCATGGGATTATAGAATTTGTTTTAGTTACCTACAGAGAGAAGAAAATATCTGAAAACTCAAAGATATGATTTGTCACAAGAAGAAAAAATATACCACATTTGCTTCCACTCATTCCTAATAGTGTTTTTGTGATTCTCTCTCCAAACAGAAAAATTATGATCAAGAAGATCATGGTGGATGTCTCAGTGCCCTTTGAGAACAGGATCCTGGCTTTGCACAATGCCCAACCTTGAAAGATGGAGAAATATACTCCTATGAACCCTTGAGAGCTAGGGTGTATAAGGTTCAAACACAAGTGCAAATCGTCAGAGCCCTGGATGGATGGGATCCCAGTAATGAGCGAGTGTTCTGGGAATGCAGAATTGATCAGTGCTATGCTTGGCTGACGTGGCAACTCATTGTCTGATGCCATCAGGTGGTAGAGGGACATCTACTTAAAAACACATCACTGGATATTGGCAATACCAAGAGAGATGATCTAGCCTGCCGATAAGAAGCAAAATCAGAAACGAAATGAAATACTTCTCAGATGGATTAGATCTATTTTAAATGCTCAGTTACTGAGGGACAATCTACACTCATTCCTAGATTTGCATTCTACAACCAACTCTGTATAGCTTCATTAGTGATGTACCGGAGTATTCAGATTCTAATATCTAAACTGTACTACTGAATTTATTCACCTAAATTTGGTTTATTGCAGATTATGTACTATATGTATTTAATGACTTTTAATACAGATTTTGTACTTTTGGATAATCTATGCATTACCCCCCAGATGTACAGACACTATTTCCTTAACCTGTATATTACATAATTTTAACACTACCTGTAATAAAAATTTTAAAGTTGAATGAAGGGGCAAAGAACAGTTGTTATACTTATTGTATGAATGAAGGGCAGCAGAACTGTATTGAGCATGCCTGGTGGGGGATCACCTTAAATTAGGAGTCTCAAACTCCCAGTTCACAGGCCATCCCCAGCCAGAGTGATTTTGCACAATCTGGCCTGGGACTCCCAGTGGGGGTGCCTATCCATTACTGGAACCCAATCTCTGCCCCTTCCAGCCATCTCCCTGACTCTCTCCTCTCCATGGTATCCCTGGGAGTTCTGTGGCAGCAGGAAACACGGGAAGCGGAGTGCCATCAGGGGTAGGTAACATAGGCAAGGGAAGGCATTCCTTTCCCCAAACTGCCTACATTCTCCGATATCTCCTTCCCCCCCTCCCCCCAAGGTCTGGGGCCATGGTGCAGCTCCCCAGCTTGCCAGGAAGGATTGGGCTGCTGTGCAGCTGTCCTGGCTGCCTGGGAAGGGTGGGACCTTGACACCTGCTGGAAGAAGGCTGGGGGCAGTAACCTCGGCTGGAAACCAGGCTTGGCCTTGGGTAGATGGAGCAGGGCTGAGGCTTGTCTTCCCCAGCTGGGCCTTCACCCACTGCCCATGCAGAGCATACTGGGGGAGTGCACTCGCCCTGCTGTGCTCCTTTTCTCCACTGCTCCTTCTGCTGCAGAGAGTGCAGGGGGTCCAGCTGCTGCTGTTGCACCATGCTATGCCCTCCATGGTGATCTCCAAAGCTGCTTGCTCGGGAATGGGGTGCCATGGGGGGAGAGGGCAGAGTAATGGCAGGAAGAAGCAGGATTTGGGGCTGGTAATGGACAGGTCCCCCTGGCTCACAGGGAGTCCCATGCCAGATTGAGCAATTGCTCCCCGGTAAGCAGGCGTAAGAATGCCAAAACTCTGTTGAAGGGGGAATTGTGGACTCTGCTTGAAAAGAGTCCTTGATGCTATTGACCCTCCTCTTGCCAGTGTTTAAAAAGTTAATTAGATTCAGTTGTGGTTCTTGTTTTTGTTCCATGATTACTAGAGTTGAATCACTGATAAGCAGGTCTAGGGTCTAAGCCTCCCTGTCAGACAGTGTTGCGGTGAAAGATAAAGCAGAGCCTGCACTAGAAGTGAGATTCCCTCCTACCTAATGAAATCACTAAGACCTGGGCTAACCAGAGGTGGATTATGGTTTTGTGGGGTCCTTGGCCAGAGAAAGTGGGACCCTTCCCCACCTCTTCTTCCAACAAGCCACCCTCACTTCCTCCTGTATTCTTGCTGGAGACCAGGGTAGGGACATGGGACTTCCCTCATACCCTGGCAGAGTGCAAGGTCAGGGTGCAAAGGTGCCCATTTTTCCATGGTCTCCAAATGGCCAGGGCCCCTGAGCATAGGCTCTGTTGACCCAGTACCTAATCTGCCTCTGGGGCTAAGTGGTGGGAAAATTCAGAATTTAGCATTGCAGAAGTGGCAGTGAGCGGCCACAATGGTCAGCAGTGGCAGAGAAAGCTGTGGCGAGCAGAGGCAGTAACACACAGCAGCAGAGATAGCAGCAGCCAGCCAGATTCAGAGCCATGCAGCTGTCATTGCTCAATGCCCTCCCTCCTTGCTTGAGAAGTGTGAGGTGAACTCATCTGAACTCAGTCTTCACAAACCAAGGACAATCAACAGTGATTGGGATATAGTGGAAGAAGAGAAGTATTAAAGGGAGTTATGTTTGAACTGTCACACTGCTAAGTGGGAAACTGAAGCAAAGGACACTGGACAGCATATTGCAGGGTGGGTCTTGCTTATGGTTACATGCTTTTTAATTATGGTTATGATTTTCCCCCAATTATAGTCTCTTAGAGGCACCCTGGGTTGGGGCTTGTGCAGGTTTTGTTTTATTAAAAGGAACCCCTGGCTATTGAACCTATACCTCATTGCTGCCAACACCACCTGGCAGAAGGGTTACAGACTTAAATAGTCCGTTTTTACCAACCCCTGTCCTTGGGACAGATCTAGACCTCTCTTTTCAAGTGGAAATAGTATTTTGTTCTGATAAAAGCATAAAGTCCATTTCTCATCATTCAAGCCAAATGTTCTGTCAAGACCTCCTCTTTCAAATCATGTCAAACAGCAGCTTCAGTGTCAGAAGAGTGAAAAATTCTGAGCCAGCTCCTTTATTCGGGCCAGAGGATGACTTGACTTTCCCCAGAATATCTAAGTATTTCAAAATGCTACTTAAGATTTCTTCATGTGACTCATTGGCCTTGCTAAGGTGCATTGCTGAGCTACCACAGAAGTGTTCCTCCGGGCTACACCCAAGTATATTGCATCTGCTGCACGACATGCTCTGATCAGTGACTCCATTTTGCTCAGAAATAAAGCTGGCACTTCCTGCGGACCAAGGTATACGATACAGAGCTTCCTTTGCTCTTTGATTGAAAGAGGGGATGTGTAGAAGGGTGCCTTCACCATAGGTGTGCTCCTAGTGGCTGTGCATGGTGTAGCAATTCTTTCTTCTGGCATCCTTTTCAGACAGTTACATTGCCCTACAGCAATCTCGTCTCAAAACTTGCCCCCCCAGCTAAGCCACGTTGTAGTTCCTCCCCTTCTGGAGTTACAGAACGGACAAAAAAGACCCAATGTCCTTACATCTAATCCTCAGCCCCAGCTCTGAGCCCCATGGTCTTTACACGCTTCTCTCTGGAATCCAGCCCCACCCTCCAAGAATATTAGGATGAGCAGACAATGCCTGTGGCTTCTGGCAGCCACTTTTGCTGCTGTCTCACTGGGCTCTTTACCATTAACTTTCCTTCAGGCTCAACCTCTTTTTAGGCTCTTTGTAAACAATTAGCACCACTCACGGCTTCTCCCCAGTGCATGGGTGTGGGAAGTAGAGTTGCGGAAGTCACCCATGCTGGGACCCCAAAACTGGGGCTCCACAGCCACTCCCAGATATGAGACCAGCCTGGGGTGGTGAGGGATATGGACAGAGTAAGGTGGGGGAAAGAAGACTCAGATCAGTACTCCTACTCTAATATTGTTCCAGTGCCACTCTCCCAGTGGTCTGATTCCTTCTCTTGTTAAGGTCAACCACAGCAATCTTCTCCAATTTTATGCCCTCTCCATGCTTCCTCCTTACTCTGCAGGAGCCCCCCTGTTCCCCTCAGGCCTGTTTGCTACCAGGGAAGTGATTGTAGAGTTTCTCCCTACGGCCCCTTTCTTGTCCTGGTTTGGCTTTTTGGTGCAGCAGCCTCATTGTATGAGGCTATCACTGCTGCTTCCTTCCTTTGTTTTTAGCCAAATTGGGTTTGGCGGATTATTTTTTTTAATTTCTCCTTTCACTCAGTCTAGTATCCTTAAAGAAACACAGAAAGGCATTATTTGTACCATTCCATTTGCCTGACATTCTCACTTGAAACAAAGCTTACATAAACAAGAACTAGGCAGGCTAAAATTACTGCTTTTAAATTCTTTCAGATGCATCTTAATGGATTTTTCCTCTTATTTTATGCAGTTTTACTTCTTAAGGCAGAGGCTATAAACCAAAAGAGGAGACCCATCGTGGTGGAACTCCTCTGTGTAAAAAAAGCCTGGGGAACAAAAACAACAATAGTTACACATAAACAACAAAATACTTTTAGAAACTGCTCTGAATTAACAACCAAATGTTCTCTGGAGGGAGTGGTGGGTAATTCTCGGATGTTGTAAAGGCAGCATACAAGGTTCAGTGCCAGGCCTCCCTTCCCACTTCCACTCAGAGCTAAGGGAGCCTTTCAGGACCTGAAGGACTACATTATACCCCAGTGATCTTTGCTGATGTACTGGCGTATAAGAGGCTATTATAAATTAGCCTGGCACCCAACCTACCTTATGTTTGGAGGTAACTTAGATCCTCGTTTGCTGTATGTTCACAATTTGTGTCAAGCTTTGCTCTAGAACAGTTGATTTAACTCCGAATGTCCAGCAAAGACTACTTAGGAAGACTATCAACAACATTCAGCAGCTACGTTGAAAACTGCCACAAAGGAATTTTTAAAAGGTCAAGCAGTCTTTAGTCCATGCTGTTTTATGTCCTGGCCTTTTAAGTGCCTGTAGTTTTGCAGAGAATAACAACATGCAACCCTTTTTGCAAGTGCTAAGCAAGGAAAATCATTGTTAAACGTGTTAACGTAAAATTGGTAATAAGAAAATAACTGACATTATTAGGAAAGTAAAATATGAATTACTGAGGGGAAGGGAGAGTTGTGGGAGGAGGGCTAGTGAAGAGGCTAGAAAAACAATATAGTTCACTGAACACTGAAGAAAACTAGTAGCAAAAAGGAATAAAAGCAGTGAACCTGGTAATGAGAAACTCCCAGAGGTTGACTACCAGTAAGAAATGCCGGAAAACCAAATGTGCACCAGAAATATTAGTGCTAGGATTCCTTGCAAGAAAACATACAGACTCAACTAAACTTATGGATAATTTATTAAAGAGACCTTGAAACTAAATACTAAAATGTCCTGAGAAAGGGCCAGAGTGAGTCAATGAGTAGACTTCACAATGACTCTAGCATAGTAATAATATAGTTGTCTCTCTTGCAGACATCTGGGACAACAGTAGTGCTTATTGCAGCCAGCAAGACAGGAAACACACCCTATTAGAATTCAGAACTGGTATTCTCAAATTTGAGACTAACTATGCAAAATGGCCAGCAAAACTTGGCAGAATTTAAGAGACCATTCACGAGTGAAGAAACGGACACCAAAATACAACAAACCACTATACTGCAGGTGGGCTATAGATGTAAAATATATCTTATAGGACAAAGAATCTTTCACAAAATTACTATACAGCTCAGAGATTGGTCCAGCATTCATACACGCTGGGAGATTTGTAGGGTTGCCAGTTGGTTTCAACAAAAATACTGGACACACTTGACATTACATCACAATCTACATTACATCTTATTTAGAAAATACTGGACATTTATATTTTCTGAATTTGTTTCCCAAACAGAAAGCTCAAATACTGAACTGTCCGGTTCAAAACCGGACACAGGCAACCCTAGAGATTTGTGCAAGGACCCATCTCCATGTATAAAACAATGTTTAAGGGAGGAGACAAATAGATCTTCCTCTGAGATGGCATATGTGAAGGAGTAATTACTGCTGAAGCCTAAAGTCAACATTTAATTCTTATTTCTTAATTGGCTATAGTAGGCCCAGAGATCACATTCCAATCACTGATGCCTGTATTCCTAACAGGTTATTTTCTTTAAAGTGTTGAAATCCCTTCTGGGTCGATTTTGAAAGGAATTTGGCTTTTTTTTTTTTAAATCTACTCATATATATTTGGACAGTGTCTGTTCACAATGATCTGCATATCCCAAACCTTGGAAGTATTCATAGTCAAATCTCTTTTCAAACTCACAGGTAAGATTCAGTGTCATTCACCTTCAGATAAAGTGCAAACAGGTTTTATGAACGATAGAAAGCCTGGTTCAGTGATTGGGGCATTAATCTAGGACTTGTTAAATATGGGGTTCAAGTTCCTGCTCTACAGCAGACTTCCTGTGAGACCTAGGGCAATTCACTTTGGGTATGTCTAGTCCAGGGAGTGAGTTTGCTCTTCTGCGCTATAAGGAAGAAAGGATCTTCCGAAAGAGGGGGATTTTCCAAAATTTGGCCCAGTGTAGATGGGCCAAATTTCAGAAAAGCCTCTTTTGAAAAAAAAAATCAGAAAAGGGTATGCAAAATGCAGAGAGCATTTTGTGTACCTTTTTCCGAAAAAAAGGTCTAGTGTAGACCTAGCCTTTGTTTCTTTGTGCCTTAGTTACCCATCTGTAAAATGGGGTTATTACTACTTTCTCCAGGGACAATAAATACACTAAAGACTGTGAAGCACTCAGTTATTATGGTACAGTCATGTGATATGATCTTTCCAAGTGAACTGTTTGAAAATGCACTTGTGAACAACACTCTCAAACCATTCAAAGGTATCCTGATAAAGAACAACTTTACATAAAATGACAGTAAAACAGAATGACCCTTAACTGTTATTGGGAAGAAAAGCAAACAGGGACAAATTTAAATGAATTGTGCATAAGCAGTGATATACATTTGCCCTCATCTTTGTGCATACTTGGTATTTGTGCACAAATGTGGCCAATTAGACACCTAACTGGCTAACTCAGGGATGGGCAATAATATTTGACGGGGGGGGGGGAGCACTCCAAGAATTTGGAAAGGGGTCGAGGGCCACACTCTTCCATGATGTCAGTGGAGGAGGTGCAGGGTCTGGGATGGAGGTTGCGGGTGGAAGGGAGCTTGGGGTAAGTGATTTGAGTGAAGGAGGGAATGTGGAGTCTGGGAGGTAGTTTGGGTGAAGGAAGTGGTTGTGACCTAGGGCAGAGGACTGGGGTGCAGGTGTTTGGGATGTGACCTAGCATAGGAGGGGATTGTGATCTGGGGCAGGAGATTGGGGTGCCAGACCTGGGAGGAGATATGACGGGGGGAAGAGGGTTTGGGTATGGGGAGTAGGGAGGCAGGAGTGGGAGGGCAGAAGGTTGGAGGCTGCCCTCCACTCTGACCAGCAGACTTGCCAGCCAGCAGCCAAACCAGCCTGCCTGCTTGAAGAGCTAAATGTTTGCAGAGCTTAAAATGTTTCCCAGCCAGCTAGCCAGCCTGACTGCCTAGCCATGTGCTTGTGTAAAGAACAGAGTCGGAGGGGAGTAGGGGCATGATGATTTGTGGCTTCCGGTTATTCTGGCCAGAAACCAGCCAATGAGATTGTGCTGGGGGCAAGGGCAGCGCCTGAAGCCTTCCCTCCCTCCCCTCCAGGATCACAGTTTTGAAGCACAAATGGCCCAAGCTGCTGCTTTTCTGAGCAGCGTGTGGGGCTGCAGGACAAGCAGGGGAGCCTGCCTGGGGCTCCCCACTGTGTCCGCGACCCAGATCTAGTGGCTTGACAGGCCGCATCCAGCCTGCGGGCCATATTTTGCCCAGGCCTGGGCTAAGTGCATGTGCAAATGCCTGATTTAAGTACACTGTTCAAATAATAAAAGTCAGAAGCACACAAATGTTTGACCACAACTGCACCTAACTTCCGAAGTCTGACTCATGGTGTTATTGTTATTATCAGCATTCTAGAAGTAGTTTATCTACAATGGAAGTTTACTTTTTCCTAAACCATAGGATCACTTGGTGGGGAGAAGAGGAGTAGTGGTCAGTTTAGGCTGAACACACAATCCCAATGCAGCTGAACATGGGTGTTTATAATGCTATTACGTTAGTGGTCTTCATTAGGCTGTAATGTTACCAGCCCATTTAGGTAACTGAGGTGGTTCCTACATCTCAATTATTTTAAGGCTATCTGTCTATAGTCAGAAATAACATTATGTCCATTCATTTTCTGAAGCTTATTCCACAATGAAAGCGAGAAACGTTTCTCAGTTTGAAAATGAAAGCTAAGGTTTTCCAGAAACTGCAAGATCCACAAGAGAAGTTAGGTAACAGTGGTCAGTCCCATCTCAGGTCAAACACTGTCTAAGGCCAAGATGAATGGCTAAGATATGCAAGGAGTAAGCAATACCAGTTCTATTGTAGGGCACTACTCTTCTTCTTGTAAATTGTTTAGATCCTTTAAAACATTTTCAATGTACTGTTTCATTCTGAGCATGATGTCTATACAAATAAAAATGCTTATACAACATATTGAAGAGAATGGTGTGTACATCAAAGCTATTATGGCACCAAAGGACCATCTTACAAAATATATATTTGAAGACTTTCCCTCTAGCTGAACAAACTCTTAATAGTGCAGCAGCCTGTCAATTACAATTACTAAGAGAGGCATCACAAACAGGTCAATGCTTCCAGATCTCTCAAACATGTCAAATTCCATTACTAATGTTTTAGTATTTAGCCTCCTCTGATTGCTATTTGAGGACTACTTCTCACTGGTCAATTTCATTTTGGATAAAACCTCCCAAGTTAGTTATTGCACAGGGCTGATTTATATGCAAAGCATGGGAAAAAAAAGCTCTCTATACACACTGTATGCAGCAAGGCAATTGACAAGAATATAAAATTGAAGGTCTTAGGTATCCATAGAATTGCTGTCTCATTTCCCAAATCCTTGATCTTCTAGTTTATATGCTAAAAATTGAGATTGCATAACACACTATATAAACTGCTGCATGGAAAATTGCAAAAGCAGCATTAATTTATTCTCACCTAAATCTTAAATAGGTATTCTTCCGGAGAGCACAAATCTTGGTTTATATGTTGTTCCTGCTGCGAGGGGCCTGCATTGCAGCCTTTGAAGATTTTGGGTAAAGTCAGAACCAAGGAAGAACAACTTCTGCGTCACCCCTCCCTTTCTCTGCCTGGGAGTTCACAAACCAGGGCAGAGGTCAGACAGGGAGAATAACTGGGGTGCAATGTCAGACTGCAGAGCTGATGGTGGGAGACTGTTTGCTGAGACATGGATGGGGGAAATGTAATATGTAGCCAGAAAAATGCATGGAAGGGGCAGAGATGAACAAACATGAGTCCTCAAGAGGAGGAGAGTTTTTTTCTTTAAAACCCAAAGCCAACTTCTTTGTCAAGTAAACAAACAGGCTACAATTAAAGAAAAGCTACATTTGCCACATACAAACAAACAGAATTAGATGCATGTTGAAAGTGACCTCCAATCAGCATTCCAAGCCAAGTGCTTTCCCTATAGAAGTTAATAGGATTCAGTTGCTCCTTGCCATAGTTCGCTTTCTGTTTTGAAAGCTTTTCTTTCACACAGCACAGTGGGACAGAATGTTAATGACAATGTGAAGAAAGCAAGAGATGGCCGGCATTTCTGATACAAGTCAAGATGATTACCAAGAAATAATCTTTAGTTTTCAGTCAGCAATTAGAGCTAATTTGCCTTTCACCCCAATCCCAGAGTCTACAAACTATCAAATGGAGACTCTGGACTATGAAGAGGCAACTTTCTATACATGCCTAAAACCCCCAAATCATCATTATTGGCAGACCAAACAATGGCACAGATAGGAACCATTCCCAATCAGTAAAAAGTATCCAAAAAGACCCTTAATGAAGGCAGCAAAAGGAATTAAGGTTGTGAAGGCTCTTTAATTGATAAGACAAAGCTAATGATGAGAAAACTCTGCAGGGATGCTCAAATGTGGTCAAGATGGGATTCTTTCAATGTTAAGTCAACATGGCAGAGAAAAAGGAATCCACATAGCCCTAGGGGTTGAGGCCGTTACAGGCCAATTCACTCGCTGCTGGGAATCTCCTTTCAGTGCCGTTTTGTCAGCGTGACACTTCTTTATTTCTCCTTACCCAGACAGTCTCCTTTAGTCCTTAGCTCCATTGACTGTACACCTACAGCAATGTTTCCCAAAAAGTGTGGGGGACACATTATCAACCAGGGGGCATGGGGAAGCAAAGAACATGTGTATATTAAGATTGGCAGGTCTTTAATAACATATATGGAAATAGGGCATAACTCATTTAGACTCATTTTCCTGAAACAGGGACTCAGCTTTCAAAAAGTACTTGGGACACACCAACCCGAAGGGTAATCTCACAGTATGCTGGAATGTTTCACATTGGTCTTATTTTTAACCATTTCTGGAAGGCATCAAACACTGGTTGCATCATCGCTCATTCTGAACAATTTCAGGCTAAGATATGACTCTTGGCATGGGAAGAGCCAGATTTTCCTTTTATCCCTTGTTTTAGCACCTGCAGCTACAATGGCAACAACATTTGTGGGGGCAAAAGGTTTTGGCTAACACAATCGGAGACTTCAGGATCCCCAGACTGAGTAGCTACGGCAGTCCTGCCAGCTATTTCCCAAACAGTCCCACAGCATTCCCCATAGCTGTCTGCTATCTCCCTCTGTGACAAACGTGTATAAAATGTACATTACTGACACCAATTAAGTGTTATAACAGGCCTGGGCAAAATATGGCCCGTGGGCTGAATCTGGCATGCCAAGCCACCGTATCAGGCCTGAAAACACAGTGGGGAGCTCTAGGCTGGCTCCACTGCTTGCCCAACAGCCCTGCATGCTGCTCAGAAAAGCAGTTTCTGGGCCATTTGTGTTTCAAAACTGTGATCCTGGAGAGAGTGGGGAAAAGGCTTCAGGTGCTGCTGCCACCACAGCACAATCCCATTGGCCAGTTGCTGGCCAGAAACTGGCCAATGGGAACTGCCTTTTGAACAACAGGAAGTCACGAAGCACCATGCGCTGCCCTCTCCTCCGATTCAGTTCTTCACACAAGCACATGGCCGGGTAGGCAGGCCAGCTGGCTGGCAGGGAAACATTTTTAGCTCTGCAAACATTTAGCTTTGCAGGCAGGCAGGCGGGTTGGGCTGCTTGCTGGTAAGTCTCCTGGCCAGATCCTACCTCTGGCACCCCAACCTCTCCCTTTTCCAACCCTCTGTCCCCCCACTCCTGCCTTCCTACCCCACAAACCCAAACCCACTGCCCCCCTCCTGCACCCATACCCCTCCCAGATCTGGTACCCTAATCTCCTGCCCCAGATCACAATCCCCTCCTATGCTAGGTCACATCCCAAACACCCGCACCCTAGTCCCTTGCCCTAGGTCACAACCACCTCCTTCACCAAAACTCCCTCCCAGACTCACTCAAATCCCTTACTCCAAGCTCCCTTTTGCACCCAACCTCCATCCCAGACCCCGCTCCTCCTCTATTAGCATCATGGAAGAGTGTGGCCCTTGACCCCTTTCCAAATTCTTGGAGTAGCCCTCCATCAAATATTATTGCCCATCCCTGTGTTATAGTGTGAGCTCAGATAGCAATCAGCAGGGAGTTTATCTGCAAGCATGCAGGTTTCAAGTGAAGTGGCTTGTTTGACAGAATTACTAAAAAATGTCAGCAAACAAATAGCTGCCATTAAAAAAAAAGGCGACTATCAAACCTATCATAGGTAATAACTCTATGGATACTCCAGCCCTGGAGTATGCATGGGGGAAAAATTTGTGAATGCAGAGCACCTATTAGCACCAAGCTCCCCAACTCTGCCTCTTCATGTGCTCAGCTCTTGCCAACTCCTCTCCTCCCTCTCAGCACTTCCCGAGTGCTGTGAACATCCAATTCGTGGCATTCAAGTTATGGGGGAGCGGGTGAAGTGGGGACAGGTTGAACACCCTACTACCCATCCCCCCAGCAAAATGAGAAGACGACCGCATGTGAGATACCTATTATAAGTACTCAAAAAAAGGTGGTTCTTAACTTCTTATAGCCTTAAATCTCCTCCCCCCACCATATACACACAGAATATTCACAGATCCCCCCACCATATACACACAGAATGATTCACAAGGCATATTATACATATGCCTTGTGAATCATGCAAACTGATAAGTTGATGACACAGACCAGGGTAGTCATTCAAGGTTGGGTACAACAGTGCCTGAATGCTCTCTCACTAGTCTAACTCATACAGACTATTTCTGATATAACTATTACCGTATTTTACCAACTTTCCATGCTTTCCATGTTTCCAACTTTACCAACCAGCACCAATAGTTCTTTGCCTTTCATACAGAATTTTTTTCAGAGGGGTAGCCGGGTTCGTTGTTTTTTATGTTTTTTTCTATTATAGACTAGTAGTTCTGCAACACCTTAGAGACGAACACAAAATGTAGATGGTATCACGAGCTCACAAAAGGACTATTTGTTGTTGTTTAAGTTTTTTCATACAGAATATTACTATGGTCACAAATGACTGTACGGTATGTCAATAAACCAAGTACATGTGTTTGGGTTGGGACGAGAACAAGAAAAAGTGGAAACAGATTCAGAGACTTGAGTGGCTTTAAAGAGGTAAGAATCAGGATTGTATTTTCCGTTAGTGCATTAAAATATTTCAGAAGAGCCATCACTGCCCTGCGTGAAGGCGACAACACAGTTCTGAAAGAACTTATGCATGGATCTGTCTTCCCTACACAGCTCTACAGAATAAGATAATAAAAATAGCCTGGGATGCATAAACCCGATCTTAGAAGGAATGGGTGGAAAAAATAAATCCTGAACAGCGGATGAGCATGACGGGCCAGATCCTGGGCTGCTGTCACCACGTACTTCACAGCACAAAGGGAGAAACGATGGCTTTAAACCTTAGGGATGTTTAGGCACTAATCCAGTCTCCAAAGCTAAGTGGAGCAGCCACAGGGCTGCTCTACTTTTCGCTTGTTGGTAGTAACATGTAAAGGGTTATTCTAGAAGCAGCAATGCCCCCAGTTACACTCCCCTTCCCGCTCACAGCAGTTTCCAGAGTACGTGTGGCCATGTGAATGGGGAAAACAAGGGCGGCTATGATGGCTCACCATCACCACTGAAGGATTCCTTTACACAGGGAAATCCTTCACACTGCTGATGAGATGTGCCAGGCTGAGCTGCACTAAGTGGTGGTGAACTGGCACAAATTAGGTGCAGTGCAGTGGAGAGCATGAGCCATTGCAATCTACAGCAACCTGTGCGAGCACGATAGCTAGCACTAGGCAGAACCCACTTCTTAACTTGCCAAGCTGGCAATGGGAAGGAAGGCAACACTGCTTGCTGTTTGTGGAAAAAGTGAACCTTCTTTTACAGAGCCTGAAGAACATTCTAAATTCCCCATTTTCCCCTCATAGCAACATAAAATCATCACCCCACAGCTGACTTCATGATGTCTTCTTTGGAAAAGGGGTTTGATCAGCAATAAAATCATCTTTGCCAAACAGGAGATGAGGGGATTGTAAAAAAACAAAACAAAACACCTGCGCTTGTCAGAGTACTGTCTTCATCGCTTCAGCAGTTACTTCCATGGCTGGAGCTGCACAGGCTGTGAATTAAGTGCACCACTTTTGCTGCTGCAGACACAGCCCAGGAGACAAGTCACATCTTAACAATACATTTTCAACTGTGCATCCTATGTCTCAAAGAGCTCTCGGCTCCTCCATTCCACTGGATAGCTATTGAATGGCAACTTCTGCAGAGCGTAGGTTTATACCTGGAACTAATGTGACATTGTTGTGAAAATGCTTGAGGAAGTGAAGACTGCTTTCAGTCTGCAGATGAAAACAGGCTGGATGTGTAGCAGGAAGCAGAGGGGCATGACAAATCCAGTGGTGGGTAATTGGCTTGCATGCTTGATTGTGCCATCTTTTCTAAGCTTCTAGCTTCAGATTTCAGCAGCAGGTGATTTGCTTGCTGACTGATTTATTAAGGACAGTATGCCCCAGGGCAATGCTGTAGAAAGTTAAAATGGCCCTTTTCAAGCAAACCAACAAGAAAGCACTGGAAATGTGTGACCTGGGTGTTTCAGTCAGACAAGCACAGGATGAAACAAGAAACCACAGTGGCTCAGAAGAAGATACTAAACATTTCAGAGGTTGTTTTTTTTAATAAGTGAAAAAAGGGATGGAGGTGATGACAAACAGAGCTAAGACAGGCCTATCAACCTTCCTTGTAAAACATATGGCCCATTCATTGACTGATCTTGCTGTGTGCCATTGCCCATTATTGTACTAGCATTCTGACTGACTTTTCATCAGGGACCACTGAGTCTGCCTAATATGCAATGTGTTTTATGATCTGGATTATAGCCTTCAAAAGACTTGGACTGGTTTTCCTCAGTTTTCACAAACATCATATCATGAATTGTTTTCAGTCTGGTTGCCACACGTGCAAAAGCCAACAGCTTTGACCACAGGATTTGTAGGATTTTAACTCTGTTCCTTTAACTGAAAATTGTTTAAATTAAAGATGAAAGACAGACAATGAACCCAAATCTGAATACAACAGCATAGTTGTTACATGTACTACCCCTTGGAAATGTTAAATGTTGTAAACGGAGATTGGTGAGGCACTGAGGAAAATACATGATAGGATTTTAGTCCAATCTTATGTAACCATTTCCCCACTTTTTGGGGGGGCGGAGACAAAATTAGTAAAATCACTCTGATTAGTCAGATGAAGTGACTTGCTAACTCACTAGACACTTCTTGGAACAACTTAACAGCATGCTATTTTTTGCTGTGTGTAAGGTTGTTTTACAGGGACACTACTGCTTTGTAATTTTCATTTACTTCCATAGAGATTCATGGATACTGCAATGAAAAAAGGAAAATATTCAAAATTCAGAAGTGTAAGAAATCAGATGCCAGCTAAGAATCGAGTAGTTAAGTCTGGCAGAGTCTATATTTCAGTGGGAAGGTCAGCTAAATCAGTGTCCTTTTATTGAAAAATAGCAGATGAGGCCTGTCATTGATTGGACAAAGTCATTTTGTGTAGATTACACTTACATTTAATTTCTTGAACTTTCCTATATAACAGAAATTTGTATTAATGTGCTTGCAAAAGGGAAGTAAAAGAACAGTTTTAAATTTGTAGGATTTTAACTTAAAACATTCCTTTTATTGAATAAATTACCATACATAGTAAATTTGAATCAGAAACTTAGAAAGCTTCCATTAGTCTATCTGTAACTAATTTGAATTATTTTGTGATTTGTAACCCTAAAAATTTTCTTTGCACTAAAATGACAGTTGAATAGAAGACTTGATTTTAATTTTGTTAGCAAATATTTTTATGTACTCTCCTCATAATAGTCTTTTTTCAATGAAAACCAAAAATAACTATTTAAACCTTTCACCCAGCATATTCTGGTGTAAAATGTAGTACATTCAGCTAATTTAAGTGGCAGGATTGTTTATGCACAATTTGGTATCTGTAGGTAATCATGAAGTATGACTTATTTTGCACAAATCCAAAACAGGAAAAACTTAAACAAAAAATAGTCTAGTAGCACTTTCAAGACTAACAAAACATGTTGATGATATCATGAGCTTTTGTGGGCACAACCCACTTCTTCAGATGACCGGAGTGGTTTTGTTTAAAGACTAGACTATTTGTTTTTTAAGTTTTTCTTCAAAATACATAATAAATAGTCATCTGTTTTGGTTTGGTTTGATTTGTCAGCAGAACTCAAGCAAGCTTGTACAAATACTGCAGCCTGCCGTCCAGTAGGGCAGACCCAAATGTGCTAGGTGTCAGTTTCAAGATAAATACGGTAATTTGTTGAACTAAAATTGAGCTTCCTGCATGAACCCCCAAGACGCTGCAGTTGGGAGACTATTAGCAGCCATGTGGCAGCCATGCCCTGCTGGGGCGGGTGGTGATTGAAATGCGTTCGAACAATGGCTGGGAAGGATCGTAGGGGATGAAAGGAGGAGACAGAAATCTCCAATGGAAAAGCTTGTGTCTTACCTAACTACCCTTATGTCCGTGACAATTTGCAGCAGCGCAGACATCACCGCGTCCTCTGCAAGGGAAAACATCCCATTTCAGCAGGAGTCTCTGGGGCTAACGCAGTTCACTACTTCACTATTTTCCCCCGTTTATTGCTTAGTTTGTACCACTTCTGTAATTACATTGTGGCCCATATTGAGGAGGAGACCGTTTTAAAGTTTAATAAGAAAAGATCAGAAGAAGCATCTAGAAACAGCTGTAACAGTGGGTTGGCCACTAAGACGTTTTTAGAACTCCACTTGATGTTGTTTTAAGAGTAGAGCAAATTGTCTTTCTGTGTCAGCAGAGAGATCTGGGTGTGTCTGCCTTTTGTTAATTCTGTGTTTGCTGAGGTAGGTGTGCCCCCTGTTAAGGTGTAGAGTTGGTCACTAGGGACAGAATACATTTATTACTGGAAGAGCTTTTCCCTTCCAGCTTCCCTACCTGGGATTAAAAGGGGGGGCATTAGAATTTACCATATAACTTTTAAAAAGACAATGCAGATACCCTTCCAGAAACTATGATAATATGCTGAAGATGATACACTAAGTATGTACACTCACACAGATACCTCCATCCACCTATCTGCCCCATCAGCTAGGTGATATGGGGGGGGGGGAGAGGTTGAAATTGCTGGAAACATTACGCATTTAAATGAGTGAGGGTTGAGATTTTACCTTAAGATTTAAGCTAAATATAGTTGCCTTGGAACCATCTAAATGAAAAAAACACAAACTGCAAGGCAGATCCATTTTCATTCTTTAATTAATCCCTGTCTCAGACCTCGAAGACCTTTCTGCCAACTGTTTTAAGGCAACACCATTTATCTTGAGTACTAGATACCCCGTTAATGGTCTTTACAATCATCCAACTCTTTCACAAGGGCTGCACCCCCATCATTGATAAGATTTAACAATCTAAGAACTGGCTGAAATCTGCCAATGTCATCACAAGCGTAACCGGACACTTAAGAAAGGGAAATCAGAGAAAATCCATCAGTAAACACTAGGACAGCACCATATGGATTTTTAAAAGACATTTTAGTGGCAGACTGACCTTTATACTTTGACCTATGGATAGTGACAAACTTCAATATAACTCTGCCTATCAACTTCTGAGTACTGTAAGGACTGAAGTTACCAGGCTGTCTAATAGGATTGCTCTATCTCACTATAATCAGACAGTCAATCAACAAAATCACTTGTCTTCACCTCTAAACAAAAACAGAGACTTTTTTTCTGCAAAACGTAGCAGGCATTATGCTATTAAGTGGCAATATAACATTTCATATTCAAAAATTAATGGTATTGTTTGTTTATATTTGAAAACAGTAACTTCAAAATGATGTACTCAAAACAATAAAAAAATCAAATAC
This sequence comes from Apalone spinifera, assembly GCA_030068395.1. NCBI lineage: Eukaryota > Metazoa > Chordata > Testudines > Trionychidae > Apalone > Apalone spinifera. Next base: position 80,071,695 of record JANRFK010001234.1, on the reverse strand, counting down.
AATAATGAAACAGATTATACATTTATTCAGGATAAACCTAGAGTGAAAATGTGTATTTTTATCTTTTGAAACAGGAAACATTTATATTTTGGATGTATCATTACATGCCCTCTTAGTGAAATTCCTACACTATTAAATGTATGCTTCCAACCAAGCAACTGGAAAACTAAGCAAGGAACTATAAGCTTGATTTTACAAAATGTCACAAACCACATGGAGTCTTGTGTGTTCTCTCATTCCATTTTCATCCAAAAAATCATATCGTGTGCAGGATTGTTAAAGTTTTTAGAAATCAGTAATGTATTTCAAATTATTAGTTACTAGATCTAGACAACAATTAGCCACTTAAATATCAAAAACAGCCAAAACACAAGACGTAGTAGTATGGGGCAGCAAACTTTAAATACCCAGACATCACTGGAAAAGTAATAAGCAAAACACACACTTTTGGGGAAGTTCTTGAAATACTTTGGAGACAACTTTTTGTACACAGAAGTAACCAAGGGGATAGCCACTTTACACTTGATTCTGATCACCACAGAGGAATTGGCAGTGAATCTGAAGGTGGAAAGCAGTCTGCGTAACAGTGGTCATGAAGGGATAGATTGCAAGATTCTATGGAAAGGAAGGAGTGAAAGCAGCAGAACAAGGGCAATAGATTTCAAAAAAGGCAGTCTTAACTCAGAGCTGGCATATAAGGTTCCATGGGAAAAAGTTCTAAAAGAAAAAGAAGTTCAGGCAGTTTTACAAAAGTGGAAACATGGACAAATTGCTAAGTACAGAACAACAGCACAAGCATGTAATAACAAAATCAGAAAAGTTAAGGCACAAAACGAGTTACATCTGGAAGGGGACATAAAAGGCAAATAGAGGTTCTTTAAATTCATTAGGGGCTTTGTCTACACTGAGTTTTTGCGGCAGAAAATATGCTAATGAGGGACTCATTAGCATAAATCGTGATATCATTAGCATATTTTCTGCCATTTCTTTTTGCTCAAGGGGTTTTTGTGAAAAAAGAAGCAGTGTAGCTGCTTCCATTTTGCGCAAGATCCTTATGCCATGGAGGCAAAATTATGTAATAAACCAATTTGCAAGTCCTCAGAGCTGATAAGGAATAACCAGCATGGATTTGTCAAGAACTCCTCATGCCAATCCAACCTAATTGCCTTCAATTACAGGCCTAGTGGATGGTGGTGGTGGAAAGAATTTTTGACAAATCCCATACAAAATTCTCATAAGCGAATTAGAGCAGTATGGCCTAGAAGAAATTACTATATAGTGGGTGCACAACTGGTTGGAAGGCCATACTCAGTGTTCACTGACAAACTGGGAGGGTGCATCTAAAGCAGTGTTTCTCAACCTTTTTTTTATAAAGTACCCTTTTTTCAAAAAAATTGTAGAGTACCCCCTTATTTAAAAAAAAATTATAAGTACCCCTTGTACCTACAGTTTTCAGACACACAAAATGTTGTTCTACCATTGCAACATATTTGTTTAAACAACTTAATCATAGCCAGGCAATGACATTTTTTGGGGGGGAAAAATAAAAAACAATAAAGCGCTGTAAAACTTAAAACAAAAATTCAGTTTTCTCCAAATTTCAGTGGTGTTGACGTGCCCCCAGACTTCTCTCGAGTACCCTTAGGTACTAGTTGAGAAACACTAATCTAGAGGATCCGATAGGGCTCCATCCTGAGTCTGGTGCTACTCAATATTTTCATTAATGACTTCGATAATGGAGTGCAGAGTACTCTTATAAAATTTTCAAACCCTCCTGGTATCCTCTGCAAGCACCGTGAAGTACAGGATTAGAATTCAAAGAGATTTTAATAGAGAATAGGCCTGAATTCAGTAAGATGAAATTCAAGTACAAAATTTTATTTAAAAAAAGAAATCAGAGGCACAATTATAAAATAGGAATGAATTGACTACCAGTACTACTGCTGCTGAAAACAATCTGGGGGCTATAGAATGAATATGAGTCAGCAATATGATGGAGTAGAAAAAAAAAGGCTAATATCATCCTGCAGTGTACTAACAGGAATGTCATATGTAAGACAGGAGAGTCCCACTCTGCTTCATGCTTGTGAAGCCTCAGTTGGAGAATTGTGTCCAATTCTGTGCACCATTCTTTAGGAAAGATGTAGACAAACAGAATAGAGTCTACAGAAGGACAATTAAAAAAAAATCAAAGGTTTGGAAAACCTGATCTCAGATTGATCAATTGTTCTTCAGTTCTAATTAAGTTAGGACAGGACATAATGGGCTTAATCTGTAGCAAGGGACATTTAGATTAGATATTAGGAAAAACCTAAATATACGGATAGGTAAGCTTTGGAAGAGGCTTCCAAAGGAGGTTATCAAATCCCCATCATTAGAAGTTTAAAAAAAAACACAGTTGGATAAACACCTGTCGGGGTAGTCTATATTTACTTGGTCCTGCCATCTGAGTTGATAACTTCTTAAGATCCCATCCACCCCTACATTTCTACGATTTTATCAAAACATACAGGTCTCAATTCATTCTCAATAAAACTTCTTGACTTCTATGGAGGTACACCAGAAAAACATTTAGCTGCACTTGCCTTTGGAAAGGGAAGTTTACATACATACACACAAATAAAGAGGTCTTTATGGTAATTTTCATTGATGATAAAAACTAAGTTTTTCTTAATAGTTTATTGCTATCATTAAATAATAAGTTTTAGAAATCGATATTTTTGTGCTTTAAGAAAATCGTTGCCTTGTCTTTAAATGTGTAATATTAGTGCTCACTAAATTATCAGTGTTTCAAACATCAGAATCAAACTGAAACAAAGCAGAATACTATAAAACTTAAATCTGATGCAATTAAATGCCCATTTTGTTCTATTTTTTTAACCTACTCTTATGGTTGGAACAGCCAGCAAAATAACATATAATGGACAAAAGAGGGCGCTGTTTTGCTACATGTTACCTCTTCTCAGAAGGCAGCTTCCTTTCTACTACAGTGCAGTTGCAGTTCAGAGCTGCTTCCAGCATTTCATAACACAGGAAATAGGGATTATGTAGACTGTAGAAAATTAGATATTGAGCTTTGCCGTTACCTCTCAAAATCCAAAAGGATGTAAAAATTAAAAATAAAGCAAAAACATCCCACCTTTTTGTACTCAGACAGCTCAAGATTCTTTCACTAATTGCATTCAAAAAATTCTTCATGTTTTTATAGTTTTGTACAATATCTGAAGAAAAATATTTATGGCAAAATTCTGTTCCAACAGAGTGTAAGGGGAACCCAGGCACTGGAAGTAATTTGTATACAATCGAGGGCAACATCTGGTATAAGCACCTATGTAGTCCTTAAACCAATCAATACTCAAGCCAGAGGATATATTGCCTGAATAAGGTCTAGGTAAGGAAATTTGGCCCCCTATAACTACATTTTAACAACTCAATTACACAGGAAGCAATTTTTATGTCATACGGAGAGCTACTTGTATTTAGTTATGCCTAAAACAGACCACATACCCATCGCATGGGTGTAACCAACCTAAGTATCATGTTTCTATTTCTGGATAGGCTTCAGTATAGCCACAGTGAAAGATACATGCAGCATTTCCACAAGAGTGCTGTTGTGAGGGTAGGATTGCAGCAGAAATTGGGGACAGACAGAGAACACGCAGTACGTGGCATGCTACACCCTTGCAAATCGGTTTTCCTGAGACATTGACCTGACATGGTAACAGAGTCAGAGGGGACCACACCAAACACAGCTGGTGTGTTGTCTGACAGAGGGAAGCCCAGGAAAGGTGATTTTCCAGGTTTTTCAAATTGGGTGAAAAAAAATAAATCAAAGCAAATAAAGAACCAATTAATAAGTTCTTCTGATGAATACATAGTGTAATTAAGAAAATGAATGAGCAGGCACCTGAAAGGAGAGATATGAGGAAATCCAGTGGATGCATATCTGACCAGAATTTCCAAATGTTGACCACCTTGCACACAGAGTGCATTATTACCTATATGCACATTAGGAGGTTGACTATTTTAGAACCCAGCCCTGTATTACTGCGGACAAGGAATTTTTGCCTTTGACTGCAGAGAGTGTGCAAGTCTGGGGTTTTGAAGAGTCAGATTTGAATCCCCAATTCAATAATGCAGTTAAGTGCCTTCTTAAATCCACCCTTATTCCCTAAACCACTTAACCATAAAAAACAATGTTAAGCACATGCTTAAGCACATATTTAGATGTTTGGCTTACAGGGATGGACAGCTAATTCAGGGCCGGCCAGAGAACATGAATTTTGAAAGCAGCAGGCAAAACACTTCATGCAGAATTTAGCAGCTGCCTCTCTGCCCAACAGCCTTCTACTCTCCTCAAAAGATAACACAGACCCTGAAGCAGCATTTATCTATAGGGATCTATCTGTGTGTAAATAAAAGAACAAACGTATATAAATAAAAACGGTTAAAATATGCCTATGAACTCTCCATGCACAGTTCAGTTTAACCCCCGCCCACATCCTACAAAAACAAACAAACAAAAAAAACCAAAACACACACCACACACACACAAGTTTTGATGCCATGTTCTATTTTGGGGACTTTATACATCCACCGACCTACAATCATTGTATTCAAGTGCCTCATATTGCTTAGCCTCATAACAATCCTATGACTAGGGAAGTAGTATAGTCCCATTTTACAGATAAAGAAACTGAGGTACAGAAGGGGTTGAATGACTTGCCCCAGTTCACAAGAAAGTGTGGTGGAGGGACTTGAATTCAAGTCCTAGGCTAGTGCCCTAGTCACCCAACATCCTTCTTCTCTATTTTGCTATAGATAAAATAGTCAAATATTTATTTAAATCATTATTCAAATAAATTATTTCATAGAATCATAGAGCTGAAAGAGACCTCAGAAGGTCATCAAGTTCAGCCTCCCGCTCTAGGCAGGACCAATCCCAACTAAATCAACCCAGCCAGGGCTTTGTGAAGCCGAGACTTAAACACCTCTAGGGATGGAAACTCCACTACTTCCCTGGGTAACCCATTCCAGTGCTTCACCACTCTCCTAGTGGAATAGTTTTTCCTAATGTCCGACCTGGACTTCTCCCACCACAACTTGAGACCATTGCTCCTTGTTCTGCCATTTGTCGCTACTGTGAACAGCCTTTCTCCATCCTCCTTGGAACCTCCCTTCAGGAAGTTGAAGGCTGCTATCAAATCCCCCCTCACTCTTCACTTCTGCAGATTAAATAGACCCAACTCCCTCAGCCTCTCCTCGTAGGTCATATGCTCCAGCCCACTAATCATTTTGGTTGCCCTCCGCTGGACCCTCTCTAATGCGCCCACATCCTTTTTGTAGTGGGTGGCCCAGAACTGGAAACAATACTCTGGATGTGGCCTCACCAGAACCGAATAAAGGGGAATAATCACATCTCTGGATCTGCTGGCAATGCTCCTCTTAATGCAACCTAATATGCCATTAGCCTTCTTGGCTACAAAGGCACACTGTTAACTCATATCCAGCTTCTCATCCATTATAATCCCCAGGTCCTTTTCTGCAGAACTGCTACTTAGCTGGTTGGTCCCCAGCCAGTAACAATGCTTGGGATTCTTCCATCTCAAGTGCAGGACTCTGCACTTGTCCTTGTTGAATCTCATCAGATTTCTTGTGGCCCAATCCTCTAATCTGTCTATGTCACTCTGGACCCTATCTCTGCCCTCAAGCGTATCTACCTCTCCCCCTAGCCTTAGTGTCACATGCAAACTTGCTGAGGGTGCAATCCCTCAGCAATATTTAAATATTAAATGGAAGATCTTGCTCTTTTCATGTTACTAATTAATTCACTGTTGTAGCAATAATCTACTCCATTTCTCTTCTTATGCTATCAGATAGCTCTCTGATCCTATAGATATTAATGTTCCTAAAGCCTCTGACTGCCACTTGTTGGCAGCTCAGTTTTTGAGCTGTGAAAAAGCAAACTAAGGATATCACAGACAACATATGGATGCTTATATTTTTCCCCTTCTCCTACTGAGTCTGATCTTCAGTCATTGCTCAGGCAAAACTCTTATGGAGGTGCTAGCGGGACAGGGTGAAGGGGGCATTTATTTGACATCAGGCCAATGACCCATTGCAATTAGGGTCATTATTTTCCTTTGCAGGGGGGAGAAGGTAGAGGAGAGGCATGTATTCATGAAGGAGGGGGATTAAAATGGGGGACCCAAGGCAAAAGGGAAAGAGAAAAATAAGTTTTAAAATATTGAAGTTATAAGGAAAAATGTAATTAGTTTTCACGCCATTAATATATCACTCATCCTAATTTTTATAATGGTTCAGGTTTTCTTCATGAAGGGGCCTCATGTTTGCCTTGTTGGACTATAAAGAGGAGGTGAAACAGGATGAATAATATCTTTTATTACACCAACTTCTGTTAGAGAAAGAGACAAGCTTTGGAGCTTACACAGAGCTCTTTTATAGGTCACTTTCTCTATATATTTATTCCTGAAAAAGTCTGTGTTATTTTGATACATCAGCATGTGGAAACACCCAGACACATAGACAAAAGAAAAAGCCAACAAAAGAGCAGAAAAATATGTTTTTTAAAACCATCCAAAGCCTGGGGAGACCATGTCAGCAAGAGAGAGAAAAAACCTCAACACGAATAGAAAGGATATGTACCTCATCACCAGTATTCCCAAAGAGAATCTTTGCTGTTCCTCTTTGAGGTCAGAACACATACAAAAACAAACCTACATATGTAACAGATTACTATAAACACAAGGGAAGGGTGTGGATTGTAGCAATCAAAAGCCAAAGATATATGATGCCTCAAGCTAACATAGAACAATAATACTTAGCACACACGTCAAATGTTTCACATGAGGAAATTACTATAATTTTGATCATTTGTAATGGGCTGACAGTGCACTCAGAGTTGTACATAAATAAACCAAGTTTCTTCCCCTCAGAAACAACATTAATAAAACAGTTTTACAAAACCCTAAAATGTACTTTGGTATAACTATGTTGCTCAGGAGTGTGAAAGAAGATATATATATATCAACCTACACTCCCCCCTTCCCCCCCCCCCACATTATATATATATATATAAAAATAGAGCTATTTTGGAAGGAGAACTTTTTCTACCGACATAATTTCATCTCCACAGGAGGCCGTAACTAAGCTTAGGACGTCTTCAACCAGAAGCATCCGAGCCCTACTTGTGCTGATACAAGTGTGTAGTGTAGATATGCCTTAAGTCTCACTACTTTTTGTGAGGTTGTAATCAGTATTCTCGTCTATAAAATGAACAAAAGCTAAGGCACCAATACACTAATTTTTCCAAAGGTACTATAACATGCTGACACCCGAGATGTGATGCCAGGCTCTAAGACAGTGTTCCTCAAAGTGGTCCACAAAACCACTTCCAGTTAGCAGTGGTCAGAAACCTGCTAACCGGCCACTCCAGTGTGTTTATTTACCAGCTCCGAGGCCATGGAGCCTCATGGCTTCCATTGGCTCTGGTTCACTGTTTGCAGCCCAGGGAGCTGGGGGAAGCAGTGTGGTCCTGGCTGCCATTTCCTGCAGCTCCCTTTGGCTGCAAATGGTGAACCAGAGCCAATGGGAGCCACGAGGCTCTGTGGCTGCAGAGCCAGTAAATAAGCACTCTGGAGTGACCAGTTAGCAGGTTTCTCAAAGTGGTTTTGCAGACCACTTTGAGAAACACTGCTCTAAGCTCAATGGTCTCACTACAGGAAAATACTATCCATTTAGAAAAACTGGATTACAGTCTGCCCCATCTGTTTAACCCCATTAAATTTAGTGGGATTTAAGGATTTACATAAGGACAAAATTTGACTGTCGGAATCTACATTTTTCTAGTTAGTGAACTACAATGCTTACCTTGAGGTATCACAGATTTAAAAAATCAAAACCAAAACACACCACCAAAACCAGCCCCCTCAACAAAACAAACAATGGAGTCCACACTGGGTCTTTGTCAACAATGAAGGAAGGAGAAAAGACAAAAGTCTCTTGAAGAGCTGGCAGTATTTTGTCCCCAAAATTGGGTGTTTTTCCCAGCAAAAGTTGCATTGTAGTGTGTATGCTTTCATAGTTGTGTCAACAAAAGGCAGTTTCTGTCAACAAAACATGCCAGTGTTTATAAGGACTGTCTACTAGGGTTAAGCTGACCTGACATCCCATTTTTAAAGTGCCAGTCCCTGTATTTAAGCCCTCTTGCCAGTGACCCAACTTTTTCTTAAAAATGGGCAAATTGTCCCGTGTTTTCTGTATTCCTCCCATCAGTAATGGTGCTGCTGATCAGACCCCTGCTTGCCAGCCACTCACATACCATCAGTGAGGGAGGGAGAGTCCAGTGGCTGATAATACAGGTCCGTGTGTAAGATTGGTGGCGGGATGATGACGTGGCATGTGGGCTGGGTTGCTTCCCTTGCTGGTCTGTCAGCACAGCCTCCGCTGCAAGGCTCTCAGCCAGCAGAGCCCTCCCCTGTCCCATTTCCAGATTGCACTTGCTGTGAGCTGCAGTAGCTGGCAAGTGTGGGCAGGCACAAGGAAGAGGCCAGTTATCTGCTATCTACCCATCAGCCCCATACTCACTGGTAGGTAGTGGAGTAGCGCAGCGAGGAGTGGAATGGGCTGGGGCTGGGTCACTAGGAACGTGGGGGTTTGGTGATAAAGGGTTGGTAGTGGTGGGATAAAGATGGAAGGGAGAGTTACTCCATCCCTTCCCCAAGCAAAGAGTGATGCTGGAGTAGTATCATGGGGGAACGGTCACATGGTCAGTGTCCCTAGTGTCCGTCCTCAGCAGTTGCCCCTGCTCCTACCTGTGTGAAGTGTAAGGCCATAAAAATAAAAAGGTAAACACAGAATCCAGCTACTCAGTATTTCTACTTCAATGGGGCCTCAGTCAATTTGATGTTAAATTTGAATATTTGTACTGCGCAGTTCTGATTGCCATTGAACTCCCTTGAATACAAGTAATTTTACCAGAAACTCCCCATATTTAACCAGGGCTGCTCTTTGCATATGGGAGAGCCAATCTGTGCCATGCATGAGGAAAGTGCCGATTTCTTCCTCCTTGCACATTATCCTTGCTCCACAATTAGGTGCAGACGTAAATGGTGAATTACAGGGCCGGCCCACATGTCACAACATTTTGGCACCTGAGGTGGGGAGCTCAAATGATGCCCCTGTGCCTCCTTATTTGGGCCAAAACTTTGAAAGGTCTCAATTCTCTGGGTCCTAGTGGAACCTCTCTCTCCTCCCCAAGTATGGCACCTGAGACAGCTGCCTCAGTTCGCTTCGTTGTAAGGCCAGCCCTGGTGAATTATATGGGCCTATGATACCTGTGCTCCACCAATATTCAAAGCACAGAGACCAGGCCTCTTCCACAGCCCCACACTTGCCTTTTCCAGAGAGTTTCTGCACTGTGGGCAGCAACAGGTTGCAGTTGTTCATCCCTTCCCTCAACCAGGGCCACAAGCTCCCATGCCCAGAGAAGTCCCAAGCGCCCCCCCTTCCCTCACCTTCCTAGAGAAGCTACAGGGCAGCTGCAGCTTCACCAGCCCAGCCTGCTTTAGGAAAAGCCCAGGCATCTCTTGATTCAGAGATTCTTCGGATATTCCTCATACAGGTTCCGACCTGGCTGAGACAGTGGTATTTGCTTATCTGCTGCCTCAGCTGCTCCGGAATCTGCATGGGGCATAACCAAAGCATCTTTGAATCAAGAGGCACATTTCCCCAAAGCATGGCAGCAGCTGAGGCCCTGGGGCCCTTTTAAATTGCCCCAGTCCCTGAGGAATTGCCCCCTTTACCTCCCATCCCACCCTCCCATCAGCAGGCATGACTGGTGGTAGAAGGGGCCTCCTCCCCTCAGAGTTCATTATTGCCAGCAGGGAGAGGGCAGGAGGTGGGGGAAAAAGAGTCCTCCTCTGGGCTCAGCCCCAGGGCAACCTGCCTGCACTCCAAAACTCATCCCTCGCCCCACCTCAGAGCCCTTACCGCTAGCATCCCAGCTGTCTGCATCAGCCCTGAGACCCCTCCTACACCCTGAACACCTCATCCCTGGCCTCACCCTAGAGCTCTCACACACCAAGCAATATAAGGAAACTCAAAAGCTCATTGTTTGCAGTTCATTTTTATATTCATGGGCATCTGGTATATAAGGCAGGGGAATGGCTCTGCCAGGCATAGACTGGCCCATATTCCATCCCCAGAATGCCTGCTGTAGGTGTTCTGGGGTGGAGTGATGCTGCTCCCTGCACCTGCCCTCCCCATGCTCCTGGGCTGGTGAGGGAGGGCTGGGCCAGGCTACATGGGTGGGGCCATGCCATGCACCTTCTTCCTTCCCCCTCAAGGAGGCTGAAGAGGCAGCACCACGTGGAGAGCCCTCCTTCTTCCCCCAGTGCTCTGGGGATGGAGAGGCTGGGGCGCAGCATGGCGTGCCTTCCTCTGGGGCTGGGGCCATGCTGAGCCCCCTCTGCCCTTCCCAGAGCTGGGGACACTGGGGTAAGCACGCACCCGCCTGCTCACCTCCTCTCCCCATGGTTGGGAGGGGGAGCATGCACACAGCATGCTGCCCCGCCTCCTCTAATCCTGAGGCCTGAGTGCTATTGCAAATAAAAAACGTCACCACATATTTAAAATGGTGGATCTGCTTGGAGAAAAGAGAGTGAAGCAAGTGTGACAAGCCTCAAAGTGAAACAGATAAAAACCTCTTCTTCCTACCTGTCCTTTCCCTCTCTCCAAAAATCAACTACAAACTGCAGACAATAGTCAGTGCCTCAATGTTCCTTGTAGTCAGGTTTCTGAGGCTGGGAGGCAACACTCTTCTATGCAGCACTAGATAAAACTTAAGGCAAAAATTATGACATCCATATGAGAAAAGCAGATGTTTCTCTGCATTGTTTATAGGGAACAGCAAACCTTTGGGGAGACATTCAATCACTAGTGTTTGAAATTGGGGACAGCCTTTGAGGAAGCCAAGCTATAAGAGAAAGTAGCAGCTGCTCTATCATATGCAGGGCAGGGAGAAAAGCTTCACAATGGAAGGGAAGTATAGTGTTCTTTAAAAGGGACCAGTTGGAATTGCTTTGTGCACCATCATTTCAATAGATGAAGCAATCAGTAATACACTTCCTTTAGTATATTAAAAAAAACTGAATTTTTATCAAAGTCGGGAGACACTTGCAGAATGGTACATAGGAATACAAAGAAAAAAGATTCTACTGATTTATATTGAGGTATAATAAGAGGCGAGAAACTTCTGGAGAGAGAGGATTCTTATACCTGTTAAATCCTCACATTGACTTACCCTATGCTTGGCCCCCCTTGCCAGCTACTACCTTATCTGCTTTGCTTCCCTGCTCTATAAGTGAGTAGTCTCTCTTCAGTACTCTGATTCTTTCTTGGATCTTTGGCAATGCCTCTTTCATTCACTCCACCCTCCATGCAATTCCTCTCTTCCACCTCTTTTCTGCCACTTTTGACACCATCAACCCCTCCCTCTTCATTGGACTTATTGATTCTATGCTCACTCTCTCTCTCCAACTCCTCTCTGAAGTATATGCTAAAAGAGCAATGCATCTTGGACCAACCCACTGTGGAATTTTCAGGGCACATTCTGTCCACTGAAAGAGTCTGCATGGATCTCCCAGAAAGTGGAAAGTGAATGTGGATCATTGGGTTGCCAGCAAGTGAATGAGAGGCAGCCTGTGGGAATGGTAAGAGTTCTCACAGGAGTCAGCAGCCAGAAGATCCAATCTAAGGAGCCAAGTGGATTGGGAGTAGGCAGAGTCAGGTGAGGTGACAGGACAGTATGAGGCAGTAATGAGATCTGTTGCTCAGACAGCAGCTTCTTCCAGTTGGGGCTATATATAGTCCAGGCACACAATGAGAGGGCTGTCTGTCCATCCAATCAGGGGCCTGTGGTATGCCTGCCCTTAGTACTACAGATTATTAGCTAAGTACCTGTTTAGTGTGCTATTCTAGTGCAGCAGCCAAAGATGCTTCCTAAGAATTGTTAGGCCTGGATTCAATACTACAGTCCTTATAAAAAAAAAATCAGCACTTATTTGTAGACCTCTTAAAAAGATAGGCAACAACAGATTCTCTGTATATGTTCCTTCCTGGACTCATGTGTAGGCTTTATTGAGCATGGAAGGATGGGTAAAATTCACCAGGTGCCACTTCAACCCTGCTATGTCACAGTGTGTGGATGTTGCTGAGGAACAGCTTTTGGGGAGTATCTATCTCTCCTCTGTGCTAGCCCTGCATAGACTGCTATTGAAGTTGTTTTGAAAAAGGCTTTGCAAGAAACCTTGGGATCTAGTATTATGCAGATCCAGTGCAGGGGGGCTATGTAGTCTGGAGTAGCTGCTGCAGTCCGTGGTTGAATGTCACTCTCCACCTCTGTGTACTTCACCCACATAATACCAGGTTACTCAGGCTCTATGTGAAGTAAATTTCACCTTTGCAGCTGAATACATAATTTTGCCACACAGCACTCATAGCTAATTTATTAGAGTAATTAATATTTCTAAATGTTCATCATTCTTGCCAGAGAATGAAGGCTGGTATTAAGGCATAAAATAAAAACCACAACACATCCTGCAGTAAACCTACAAAGATGTTGAAAAACCTGTAGAAAAAACAACACAGATTTCTAGTATCTCTTGGGAAGGGTAACTATATATATGTTCATTGCCTAGTATGACTGTATTCTTGTATGATGCAAAAAGCTTCTAACGAAGATAACATACACTGCTACTCATTTCCTAGAGTGGATCATTGCTTTTCAAACATTGTATTATTTGCTTTATAAGGAGATGCCAGCCACCACATAAGATGTAGGTCACACCTGTTTCCTGTAAAAGGATTTATATATGTGAGAATTACCATCTTGGCACTTTAAAAAAAGCACTTAGATTTGATGCACAAACATCATCTAAGTAGAATACTCACAAAACAGCAGGATTGTCACAGACTCATTCTAGCTTAAATTACTGAATTGTACAAATTACCTTTGATGTTTTTGAACTGCTATCCATGAAATTATAGCATAAAGTGTATATAGGACAACTTAGGCTCTCACTGAGCAACATACATAAGCAAGTGCCTAGCTCTAAGCACATGAATAGTCTTAGTCTGAACCATGGCCTTAGAATCTGGAAACATGTAGCACTTGACTTATGAAATACTGTAGTATAACCTGTTTTGTAGAGCAACAGGGACAGACTGTTATTGGTGCAGAACACTTCACCTGTTAGCAACAGTTTATACATTACACATATTATCAAAGGGATTAGTGGCCTCAACCATGCACCAGGACCCTATTGTGCTAGGTTCTGTACAGATACACCCATTTACTTTTGGACATTTTTATCAACCACTAGGAAGAGGGGTTGGGAAGTTGCACTGGTGTAGCTACACCAATTCAAATTTTTACTGTAGCTGTGCTGTAACGGTGTACAAAATGGCCAGTGCTAGTACAGTTCATTTGAATTTCAAATCAGTACTGCAAAAGTCCCCAGATTGTAGACAATCCCTGAACTGGAAAGTCCCTGGTCCCTAAGTAGACAGATCCTACTTGAACACTGAAATGAACAGATTGCTAAACTGTAACCCAGGAGGTTTTAAATGGAGATTTGGATATACTCCAGAAGTGAAACAGATTTCCACCCCACCCCCCTCTTTTTTTGGATGCCATCAAACCAGGGATGTTGAGGAATGTGCTAACGATTCCCAGAAGAAATTGGCCAGGTTTACCTCCAATGACTAATGAAACTTTCATACACCCTTCCTTCCTGCTGCTTAATAACATTTTCAAAAGAGCCCTTTATGAAGATGAATAGAACTGTAATGCTGCAGCTGAGGAACTGGCATTCTGTCAAGAAAACAGGCCCTTTTACTATGCATGGCACTGTTTTTTTCTTCATACTTCATAACAGCATATTATTAAATGAAAATGAATTCACCATTAGGGACTAGATATGATTAACAAACAGTTCAGTAATGTTTTGGGATTTTTTTCAGTAGTCAGATTATGTGAAAGCAGCAATGTATACATGCTGCTCTGGATATGGCTGAGTCAGAATTTATTTGATAAATCCTGAAATTGGAGGACTGTGTCTAGACTGGCCAGTTTTTGCGGAAAATCAGCTGCTTTTCCGCAAAAGCTGGCCAGCTGTCTACACTGGCTGCTTGAATTTCCGCAAGAACACTGACTTCCTACAGCAGGAAATCAGTGCTTCTTGCGGAAATACTTTGCCCTTCCCATTTGGGCAAAAGGGCCAGTGTAGACAGGACGGCATTATTTTGCGCAAAAAAACCCCGATCGCGAAAATGGTGATCGGGGCTTTTTTGCGCAAAAGCGCATCTAGATTGGCATGGATGCCAATCTAGACGCTCTTTTTCCAAAAATGTTTTTAACTGAAAACTTTTCCATTAAAAGCATTTCTGGAAAATCATGCCAGTGTAGACGTAGCCCAGGCGTTTATACTATAGTCATAAAACCTGATTTGGTTGGGAATACATTTCACTCTTGATTCCTTCTCTCCCACAGCAATTTTCTCAAGGATGTCTATTGTAGAGACATATTGCACAAAGATGGCAACTGGAAGTAGAGATAAACACAAACTATAAACACAATCTGAATGTTTCCAGAGTCGGTATGGTGGACAGATCCAGGATTATATAACAATTTCTGAACTGCCTAGAATAATGTATTGCTCTTAACTGGTAAATACTTGCTTAGATTGGAGCAAATATTGCTATTGAACATGACTCTAATATCAACTTGCAAGAGTTAGGGACTGTAGAATGGGGTTGTTCACACAGCTGGGGAATTGCCAAACATTCCCAGCTCCACGGGTGGCTCTAGTGTTGGACTAGATAAGTAGCTCTACACTAGAACCCTGAACTCTTGTGGTCTCTATTATTCCAGCAGCAACTTTCAGCCCACAACTAGTCCCTCCTATTCTTACTGCAATCCATTCCACATTGAAAGCTGAACTTGGAGGGTCAACCATCTACTACCCCTCATGGATAAGCAACTTAATGGTTCATTACCTAGCAGCTACCAATACCTAGCTCCCCAGGTAAAAAGCACCTTGAAACCCTTCCTAGTTGCCAGTCTCTCCACACAAAGACCAGAGTCTCAATGTCAAGCTAGAGTTCTAAAGTTGCTGTAGATTGAGAGACTTTTCTTTTTGCACCTACTCACAATATGGCTACTTCTAGATTGGCATGATTTTCTGCAAATGCTTTTAACGGAAAAGTTTTCCGTTAAAAGCATTTTTGGAAAAAGAGCGTCTAGATTGGCATGGACACTTTTTTCCACAAAAGCACTTTTTGCGGAAAAGCGTCCGTGCCAATCTAGATGCGGTTTTGCGCAAGAAAGCCCCGATCGCCATTTTAGCCATCGGGGCTTTTTTGCACAAAACGGTTCTGGGTTGTCTACACTGGCCCTCTTGTGCAAAAGCATTTGTGCAAGAGGGCTTTTGCCCGAGCAGGAGCGTCAAAGTATTTGCGTAAGAAGCACTGATTTTGTACATTACAAAGTCAGTGCTCTTGCGCAAATTCAAGCGGCCAATGTAGACAGCTGACAAGTTTTTGCGCAAAAGCAGCCACTTTTGCGCAAAATCTTGCCATTCTAGATGCAGCCTATGAGTAGTTGCAGCAAGAAAAACTTGAGTCATGCTCAGGAGTTAGCTCAACCCAATTCTGTGCAATTGTTTTGCTGGTCTTCCTAAGGAATTATCTACATGGGGCAAGGAAGCAGCCCCCAGCAATAGAAGGGGTTTTTCCCATTGCTATTGGAACACCCCCACTCTGAGAGAGATCAGTTAGGTCAATGGAAACAGTCTTCCATCCACCTCGCTGCATCTATACTAGGAGTTAGGTCAGCATAGCTATGATGCTCAGGAGTTCTCACACCTGTGAGCACTGTAGCTCTGTGTAGATATATGTTTTAAGTGTAGACAAGACTTCAAAGTGAGAAGAGAATTAAAGTTACAATGTACAAAGGCCACTTCACTTCTGGATGACTGTGTGTCTATCTATGGGGCTAACATGCTTTAACTTTACATCTTTAGTTTCTTCATTTTAGCTTCCTGAGTATCCCCATGTAGACACACCTTAGTTATCCCCATGCAGATGTGCCCTTACTCCAACTTTGTTCTGCAGCTGGCAATCCCACAACTCAGGATGTTACATAGAAAGCTTTCCCTTAGTATGCCCTGCCCAAAGCATCACCTAGGGCAATGCAGGCCACAGGGAAAAAAAAGTGCTATATTTGGAATTTACATTCCAACAGGCTGCAGCAGCAGCACACATTTTATGTCCTTTTCTACTATGCCTGTAACAGACTGGTGTAGAGTAGATGCTTGGGATGAGGCTAATGTATAGACTTTGATCCTGATCAGAGAGGACTTTTCAATTCAGGCTGAACTAAGCTCTGCTGTCCAAAGATCTGTGACTCTACAAGCAGATACTGGACAAATTAACCGATTCTGGAATAACAAGAAGTGCCAACCAGAGCAAGGAGAAGTTCAATCACTAAAAGCTTAGCACAACAGAGTCTCTGGTTAAAAATAAATGGCTTTAGATGGTTGCCAGATCCTCCTTCCCATTATACTACATGAGTTACAGGAGTCTCCCTGAGGGAAGCTCCACTTTCACCAGCTGGCCTTCCATGATTCAGTCTCAACACCTGCCCCTCATCCCAACATACACAACTCCCAAAATTAAGATAAAAAGGGGCCTTCAGCACTGGTTAGAGGGGAAGGGTCAACTTCACTGGGAGAGAGTTGCTATGTGTGAACTCAAAGTTCCAAGCAAACTCACAGAGTCTGGATTGAGACAGGGTTAAAATCACTCAGCAAACTGACACATTCACTATTGTGCTTGACTTGCATTGTAGCACCCTAGATTTTAAATGAAATAATCAGAACAAATTCTTATCCAGAAATACTGTATTTTGAATTATGTTCTCTTTACTGAAAAAGGAGTATTTTCTTCTTCTTTTTCATCAAAAGTTTGCAACCCTTCAAAACCTATGATCCCACAGCTGCCATTTGCCCAGCTCACAAGGAATAATTGGGCAAACAAGGAACAATCCTGACAAAGCCTCCAGAGGTAAGTGGCATCTGTGATATTTAGTGCAATGTACCTGTAAGCAGTTTTCAACCATAGATCTACAAGAATTATAGAAGTGAGGTGCAAGCAGCAAACCCTCCATTTTCCTGAGAAGAAAAGAGGCATATAGAAGTTGGCCCACATTATCAAAAGCATGTTCACTAATTCTGGATGCCTCACAGTATTGTGTGCCCATCTCCACATACTTGAGACTTGATTTTTCAGAGAGGCTAGGTCCCATGTGGTTTCCACTGATTTCCTCTTATGTGTTGGGCACACAAAAAAAATCTGAAGCAAACTTTTGAGAAACTGGGTCTAAGTGACTTTTTCAAGTTCATACTTGAGTCAGTGGCAGAGCCAGAAATGTAACCTGGGATGAAATACTGCCCATGTGGAAGTCAATGGGGGATTTGTCATTGACTTCAGTGGAATCAGAACTTCTTTCCATGTCTCCTTCCCAGCGCTCTATCCACTAGATCAGGCTGCAAATGGCAATAGTTGTTGAAATCAGTCAAACTGTAAGCTTCTTTCATATCCTGCAACTAGGGCCGAGCATGTTCTTTCACCCTCCAGTCAGAAAGGTTTGGAAGATAAAGTACAGCCCGTTGTACATGTAGCAGGAAGATTATGCTTCTTCCCTGGCCTATATTTAACAGTACACAACTAGCCATATCCTCAAATGGTGCAAACTGGCTTTACTCCACTGGCTTCAATGGAGCTATGCCAATTTATACCAGCTGAAATCCTGCCTCATTACTGTTCATAAAGTGATATGTAATGGTCCTAATCACATTTGCCAGTTTTTAGTTGAGCAGCTAAGTTTTCTCACTAAGAGCACTTTGTGTTTATTTTTTTCCCCCTTGGAGATCACCGCTCTCAACTTTAGACCTTCATAATCCTTGACAGAAGCTTTAACCACAAGTTTGCTTCTGTGCCGCAAAACATGCAAGCAACCAACAATTTCAGCTTCATCTCCAGAGCTCACATTGTGGGCTTTTTGCCCACACTTAAAAACTGACATTAGGATTAAATCAGCTCCAGGGACTTCAGTAACTGGCAAGTCTTCAATGCTTCCCCCGTCCACCAAATTACATCAGATCAAACACATGACTTCAAGCATAGTGTGCTATTTGTGTTTTAATGCATCTTCTGGACTCTTCCTTAGGTGCACAAGAGACACATGAATATAATTAATGCAAAGTAATATTTTAGGCTGCTGAAGTATCATCAAAAAGTAACTCTCTTTAAATCTTATAGACTTGAACACTATTCATGAACCTAAATTGTAACAATTATGTCAAAATGGGTACTTCCTGTTTCTGAGTCACTGATCACTCAGAAGCAAATTGTCTTAAACTATTATAAATTAAGGTCTTATCCCTGTTTTGTGCCATATCGGTTATTTTCTGATGCCTGCCACGTACAAGCACATCAACTAGAGAATAAGATGACCCACCAGTGTTTCCCAAATGGTGCTCTTTGGAACCCTGGGGTTCCGTGAAAAAATTCTGCTCCCCCGTCCCCTGCAGAACCCATAGGCAGCTCCCACTGAGGCTTCGACAGCGAGGACGGGCTTCTGGGGGGCGCGCAGCTTTGGCCGCTCCACCACCCACTGCAACTGCCCCACCCCTGCGCACAGCGCAGCCCCTCCTCACCTACAGGACTGCCCTGTCCTGGTGCCTTGCAGCCTCCTTCTCCTCATGTGCATGCGGCAGCTTTTACAGAGGCTGCAGCTGCTGCTGGAAGGGGGAGCGGGAGCGGTGGCCGGAGCAGAGGAGCCGCTCTCGGACCTCAGTGTTTTAAAACTGCCACCTGCGTGGAACCTGGCTCAGGCTCTGCTGCACCACCCCCCTTGAGACATGCTCAGGCTTTGCTGCTCCCCATGTGCTGCTGCTCTTTCTCTGCTGCGCCTCTCCCCTCTGCTGGGGAAGTGGCAGAGTTTGATCTGGTGGGGAAGGTTGGGGTTTCTACTC
>JANRFK010001234.1:80041961-80052477 GCA_030068395.1 Apalone spinifera | reverse complement strand
AAATTATGAGAAATTCCTAACTCAAAAATATTGCATCTAATATAGGAGACTTAAGAGCTCATCTTGAAATATGGAAAGGAAGTGATTACAGAATCAAAAACTAGTAGTAACATAACAAAATGTGATCAAGTCACAATCACTTGTCCCTATATGCAAACAGAATAAAGTCCAAATTGTAATATAATTATACTTGATGCTTTAAAAAGGCCACTTTGGAAAAAATTACGAGTTAAATCAATTGCAAGACACAAGATGCCCAAAAAGTCATAATCATTGCCCTCTTCCTCCCCACATTGTATGTAGAGATAGGCAGATGCCTAAGCCATTCTTATAAGAAACGGCTTAGGAGCCTAAGGCACCTGATTCCATGAGAAGGGTTCCCAGATGTGAATCACCCAAGCCCTTTTGTGGACCCAGGCCTATGTCCTTATATGGAGAAGATAATTTTGACAATGACGGGCTCTTTATTCTAGCAAAGATCTACTCAATTCTACTTCCTGGAAGTTGAGACTAACCTAATTCAGATGAGAAATAAGGTGCATATTTTTAACAGTGAAGGTAATTACCTGTTATAACAACTTGCCACGTGGTGTGGTGGATTTTCCATCACAGGCAATATTGAAGTCAAGATTATATGTTTTTACTAAGAGATATGTTCTAGTTCAAACAGTAATTCATTCAGGAAAATCTATGGCTTTTGTTATACAGGAGGTCAGACTAGAGATAATCACAATTGTCCCTTATGGCTTTATAATTTATGAATTTGTTTCCTAAAACAGGTGATAGACACAGGAGTGATGGGCTTGACCTAAACCCCTGATTGAATTTCTGAAAATTATGAAAATTATGAGAAATTCCTAACTCAAAAATATTGCATCTAATATAGGAGACTTAAACCTCATCTTGACATATGGAAAGGAAGTGATTACAGAATCAAAAACTAGTAGTAACATAGCAAAATGTGATCAAGTCCCTATATGCAAACACTGTTTGAGCCTTTTATTTTCACAGCTTTTTAACACAAAATCAAATCAGTTTTGAGGGAAAGTACAGAGAAAGATTATAATTTTTAATAAGTTATTTACTAAGAAATTAGCTCAACCTTGCTTCTCTAAAGTATTCAACAACAAAAGGGCATTAAAGGAAAGTAGAGAGAATAGTCACCACTGGTCTTCATCATATAGAATAAGTCTTTAGGGGATGTTGAGGAGACACCTAAGAGATGATCTTGGGAAAAATTGATAGAGTCTCAAACTGTTATCCATCCAAATGCTCTAAAGGAATTTAAAGCTGTAGCTCAGTTGCATGCTATCAAGACTGTTTCCCACTCTGTCACTGAGTGCAGAAAGTAGGGACCCACAAGAGACCTTAAAAATACCTTGACTCTATAGGCTGCTGCTTAAAAGCTTCCCAAAATCATAGATTTCCTGGCCTTGGAAGAGAGGCTGTCATCACCAAGTGAAAAACCCCTTTCTTCTTGAACCCTGGAAGAAGCACTTGGAACTTCTTCCAGAGGGGTACCCCAAGCTCTTCTACCATAAGAAAGCTTGAATAAAAAGAGAAAACAAACTGTAATCTTCAATAGCTGACCCCTACGTGTTAGGTATGCAGGAGCGGCCCAAGGCTGGCTGCAGCAGCTGGCGCCCCAGGCAGAAGGCGCGATCGGCGCCCCACACCTGCACGGCCATCAATGGCCATGATGTAATCACGGGGCGCTCCGGCACCCTGTGACATCATCATTGAGCGCCTGGGCCGGCCGCACCCTAGACAACTGCCTAATTTGCCTAGCCTCACGGGCTGCTCCTGTAGGTATGCATACACAAATCTCCTGTTAGCTCCCAGGACACAAGTATCCAATCAATGCCTTAAAAAAGGTGATTTTATTAAACAAAACAAGAAGATATACTTGATGAAGCATACTTGGTTGCTAAGTGTTTTAAAGCAACTGAGGAAAGGACAATTTAAAAAACACAGAAAATTTCATCCCTGGGATACAGCTTAAAGTACAATTGGAGGAGAGGGGCACGTGACCTTAGTAAAGAAAAGTTTAACCAAACAAAGAAAATTACCTGATCTCATCTAAATAAACATTTTCCTATCTACTTACAATCCATACTTCAAGGTCCAGTCCATTTCCATGTCCACTATTCTTTGTAGGCAAGTTCTGCCTGGTTCAATTATTTTTGTTCTGACAACTCTTGGCTTAAAAACTCTGACAAAGAAGAGGAGCAGGCAGGTATATCTTCCAATTCAAATCTCAACACCTTCTTCCATTGGCTTTCCTGGCTCCCTGCCAACACCCCGAAGCTGCCTAAGTTTAATCCTTTAGTCACCAAAAACTGGGATGTTTGGAAAAGGCCAGCACTCCTCCTATCCATCACACTTGCAGCCTTCAATTAAAGTCAGCTACTATACCCGAGGACTGGAGAATGTCAAAAGTTAATGTTTCAGAAAAAAATAGGACGAGCAATTCTGATAATTACAGGCAAGCAAACCTTATTTAAATAATTAAAATTACAACATATAGAAGTCAAGGAGCTGGAATTCTCCTCTGGGGAGACAGTGTGAGAATAAATCATGTGCATCATGAATGTTAGTCATATTGCTAAAAGCACAAGGGGCAGGTGCTCAGATTCTATGGTGAGAAGTGTAGTATAAGAACCTACATAAAACAGAATCAAGACTAGAGAATACTGTGAGGAACTATGAAGACTAATGAATGGGCAATATGATGGCTGATGAAAATTATCTATTATACATTTTAGAGAATTTGTCTGATCAAGAACTCCTCCCAAATGGTAAGAACTAGGACCACCAAATTTGGCATACAGCTTCCTCTGATAACTTAAAGCAACGTAAGATTTTGGTTGTGCCAGAAAAAAGGGATGTGCCTGTATGGCGATTGCTTCTCATAAAACCAAATAGAAAGGAGAAAGAATCACCAACTCAAGTACAGTCCTCCAAACTGACATAATTGAGCGAATGTTGAAAGAGACAGAACTAAGATGAACCAGAAAAGTAGGATGAACCTGGAGTGGATTACTTCTCAATAAGCCTTACAGAAAAGGGATAACAGAGAAATTTGGAGCACAGTTAAATCAATGGTTAAAGTTTGAAAACTAGATGAAAATGTTATTGGAAACCAAATTGACTACAGTTCTTTTTGTTTAAAACAGTGAATGATAAGAGTTTATAGGGATGAAGAAAAAAATATGTCTTGATGGAATTCCGATTTTCAAAAATGTACTAAAAAATTCAATGGAAAAATTTTAACTCTCCCCCTTTTTAAGAAATAAAAATTAATAAAAACAACACTATTTTTGAAAAATACAATAATTTAAATAAAGCATGTACATTTTCCAAAAGAAAAATGTAATTAAGGACCCAAGCAATGACAAGCAAATTTGCTAGTTGTTGATAAATGGAAATTAATGCACACTGAAAGAATAATTCAAACTTCTCATATACACTAGTTGTTTCTACGTTAGTTGTAATCTCTAATGAAAAAATTCTGGATGTCACTGTGGATCACAAAATGCAGACATCCAGGTGTAACAGTTGTCAAATTAGCAAACAAAATGTCTGGACTCAAGGAATGAGGTAAAAAACAAACAAACAAAAAACACTGAAAATATTGTAATGGTATAAGAAAAAATCAGGAGTACATGATTGCCTTTCATGTGGCCTAAATTTCAAATTTAAAAGTTTGAGCTCTGTCTATTTCTGTCCTAAGGCAAGGAACAAAACTGAGTATAAATAAAAGGCCTCCATCTGAAGAAAGATGAAAAAGATTGGGACTGTTTGGCTTACAGAGAAGATGAATTAAAGAGTTCATGAGAGATGCATACTGAGTGATACAAAGAAGGTAGTTTTGATGTTTCATTTTACCCTCTTTCCCAATACAAGATCAAGCAGACAGCCAACAACATTGAAAGGCAATAAATTTGAAATAATTTACTAGAAACCTGCTGTATGAGCCACCTACAGAACGCATCATGAGACAGAATGCAAAGTTTTAACAGGATTTAAAAATAGACATGTACAGGGAGACAAGATAAATAAAACTGATCCTAAGACCAGGGTAGTCAATAGGTAGTCTGCAGGCCAAATACAGACCACCAGACACACACGCTGGAATAGGGGTGCTGCCACACCCCCAGCTTGTAATAATGATATACAGGGTTTATAATTAGATTCAATGGCTCTCAGCATCCCCGCTGTACAAATTGTTCCAGCACCCTGCCATGAGATGCTTTTGAATTGACCACAAAATCCATTTATTATTATTGTATTTTCTTGGAGTCTGGAACTTGACCAAGAAATTTGGAAGTTAACAAAAATAATGGATTACTCTTGGCCTAAGTTACATAAACCTCTTTGTTTAGGGTATAAGCCATCTACTAACTGGAAAACTTCCTGTAGAGACAGCTTATTCCAGTTAGTTATCCATTCAAGGGTTCTCAATGAAGTGAATTAAGCATGTTTTCCTTCCTAACAGCTCCGTGAATTTTAGAAGATTTTTGTAACTGGAATTAGCCATGTTCTTATCTGTAAAATCATAGGACAGCAAGTCCAAGATAACTTAAATCTTGGAAACACTTCTTTGTAACAAATGATAATACCACTTAGTACTTCCATAGCACCTTTGGGCAGAGAAGCTCAAAATATTACTCAATATCTGGTAGCCTAATGCTATAGATAGGGAAACTGCAGCACAGAGAAATTAAAGGTTGAAAGCACCCAATACTGGGAGTTCCAAAAGGCCTCAAGGTCTAGTTCCATGTCAAAGGCTAGAGGGTGATTCTATCAAAAACTGGTGCAGGGCTGGACATTTCACAGAAGAAGCTTGTGATACCAGTAGGAATCTACAGATCACTTGATTCCTAGTCCTGTGTGAACAACAAGGAACATCCCATCCTTCAGCTTATCAGGCTGACCCTGCTCCCAGCTGAAGTTAATGGAAAAACTTCAACAGAAGCAGTGTTGGCATCTATAGGTCTTATTACCTTAGTGAGACTTTTAGTGTCATGTTTCCAATTAGCTGGTTTGTCTCTTCAGAAGTTTTTAAGCTATTTAACATGCTGCCTCTTCTTCAGGAAATGATATTCAGTACTGTTATTCATTACAATTCAGTCCAATCACATGTGAAGGGAAAAAAAAACCTGTTAAAAGTTGCTTGAACCCTTTTAAAGGAAAACTGTACGAAATAGTAGATTTGAGACTTAAAGGACATCATTTGCCTGCCTTATTATCTCATTTTTCAGTGGAGCTGACAGGACAGCTGCCTGTTATTACAGTGCACACCAGGAAATACTTCACTGCCAAACAGTAAAGAGCTAGTGAAGGATTAGCACAAAGATAGAATTCTTGCACCTGGTAGTCATGCAGTTAGATCTATCATCTTTGCTTCTTAAATCCTATTTACAAAGAAACAAAAAAACAAACAAACAAACCTTAATATCATTGTAATTATGATAAGTATTAGTGATCATTCTGCAGTTTTTAGGACAGATTATGTTAATTGCAAGTGGTTTTCATTTAATTTCAGTAATCTTTTATTGGGTTTACATAACTTTAATACATTTAGTATTCTCAGTTGCATGTTTAAACTGTTACTAAAAATGTCAGATCAATACTTTATAATTAAGGCTGCTATTGTCATTAGAAATATTAAGTAACAAGAGAGAGCTCACTTTTGTAAGAATGTTAATAAACACTACTTATTTTAAAAGATGGTAAATCTTCTATTTCAAGTGTAGCTTACTGTTAGTGTACTTTATTCATCTTCATCACTATCTTAATATAAAGGGAAAATGTCTAAATTCAAGCAAGTTGCTGTATATTTAATGCATGTATTAAACATTACAATGTCTTCATTAAGATAGATCTTAACTCACTTGAAACATTAAGTAGCATTAATGGAAAGTCAGTATATCATCTATGAAAAGTTACTGAATACCAGATTGTCCCCTACCTATATATCCTGTGTGTAGAGGATGCTATCTCTAGGAAGCCCCATGCCTGGAATTTCGTCTGGGTTATCCTTTTTCCCTTTTACTAACTTCACAGACTTTGCTTTTTCCACACAGAGAACTAGACCTTTAGCTACACAGGGATCAGACTTATAAATATAACTATTAAGAGCATAAAGTGTTTCTCTTGTACAATTGCAGAGGGAAACAAATATGGAGGAAATAAGATTATTGATTATACTTTCTTTGATGAACTACTTTCTTAAAAGTTAAGCTGCTGCACAACACATCAAATAACAATATCATAAATCACTTAATGGGATTCCAGATGAGTTAATAAATAGTGACCCACAATTTAGGAAAGGCTCACTTTGGTGATTTTCTTTTTGAGATAAATATTCAAACATCAAGCACTTAACTATACCCCAAAAATGGGTTAGAATAAGAGTCAGTAGAAATACCAAAGTATTTGAATGGTGTCCCTAACATGTCTCTTTGTCTTGAAATGGGTGACAGGAGCAGGATCACGTGAGGATCACCTGTTGTGTTCCCTTCCTCTGGGACATCTGGTATTGGTCACTGTCGGCAGACAGGATACTGGGCTAGGACACTGGTCTGACCCAGTATGGCTGTTTTTATGATAGAGAAACCTTGCATATTTAAAAGTATGAAATAATTATCACTGTTAGAAAATCTCAGTGCTTTTTTAGAATAAACTTTTGAGCAAATCCTTGGCAGAACAACAAAAGTATTAGTGCATCTAAAACTTCTTGAGCTAAACATAATTTACATGGAAGTATAGGTTGGACCTCCCTGGTCTGGCACCCTTGGGACCTGAACAGTCCCAAACCAAAAAATTTGCTGGACCACAGGAGGTCAAACTACTTTCTGGGCTGTGGGGGTCCCTGGTGCCTGAGCTCCCAGCCCTGCTGCCAGCCCCATGCCAGGGCTCCTGGGGTCAGACTCCTTGGGCTGGGACTACAGCCTACACCATCCTGCTGCCACTGGGGTTCCTGGCTGGGGCAGGGATCCCCTAGGCCATCTACGGCCTGCTGCCACCAGGGATTCTCTCCCACCCCCACCCTGGCTGCTGCCACAGCGGATTTCCGGCCAGGACCAGGGATTCCTTCCTGCTGCCACCAGGCATCCCCAGCTGGGGCTCTCTGGGGCTGGACTCTCCACCCACAGCAGGACCCTCCACCCACCTCGGGACCAGCTGAGGCTCCCCAGCACCCATAGGACTCCTGGCTGGCTCGTGCTCCTCATCTCTGGGACTCTCTGGTCCAGCAACATCCATGGTCCTTCCGGATGTTGCTGGACCAGAGAGTCCTGGATTTTGGAGGTTCAATCTGTACTTACAAAAGAGTTACCTGTTAGGAAAGTAGAACAGAAGAAATACTATGACAAGGAGAAAGCCCCTCTTTTAAAGGGTTAGATTTCAAAACAAAGTGCCTAGCAACCTGCTAAGGAACTAGCTATCTAGTCTACAAAAAAGGTCACATACTATAGTCACCTCTGAGGATCTGTCCTTCAGGAGGAACCCAAGACACCTAAACAAAGCCACAAAGGACATACCCTCTGTTTCTAGAGAGCATCCATTATGCAATCACCATTTCTTTCCAAAGGTGTAAGGGGAAGAATTGGCTCAACCATCCCTCTGTTCCGTATCACTGATCAAAGCACTAGACAGAATCCCTCTAATGCTGTCTGCCTGCTTCTTTGAGCACTATGCTACCATTAGTGGTAGTTATTAGAATTGTTAATTAATTAGTAGCATTAATCTTTGTGCCTGTTGACAGAAAAAAACCCAAGCATTTTTAGATATTTAATGTATCATCTAAACCCTGCCCCCTACACAGTGGCTTTAGTAGTGTGGCATTAGTGAAATCCATGGGGTTCCAACCTGACCCTTGTTTGAAGCTTCAGTGCTGCTGGCCTCATTTGTTAAGTACAAGATGATTTTCCTGAGGAACGCTCCTTCTCTAAGTAGACGCAAAAAGGTAGAGACCTTCTTCAAATTGTCTCTATGGCAGTTCTCTGCAAGTCTTTATAGCCATCAACAGGTAACTCATTAATTAACTACACACTGAGAACTGAGGGGCAATGGTTAGTTATTACACTGTGTTGTATTTCTTAGATCAGAGTCCTTAAAGTTTATATAAAACTTAACAAGGGTGATTTAGGCTCTGACAAGCTAAATTGCATACTTGTGTATGCTAGCTGTATCCTTTGCTTCCAATATTTGCAACTGGTCTGGAATCTGACTCTGAAAGAAAATATTTTATTATTAACATCTTTTCTTTTGCTTGCTAAAACAACAAAATTAGTTATCCATGAAAGGATGCACCAGCCTATTTTTCTGGTCATGTGATTTATAATAATCAGCAACAGCAAAAGCAGAAATCCTCCACATGAACTCTAAAAGCATCTCTCTTGGCCATTGATAAGACAGGAATCTGTAATTTGCACTGAACAGAATGTGAATGACAAGCTGAACAGCAGAGAGTGCGTGTGTGTGTGCTTGTATAGGAGGGAAATTTGGGCATAGTGTTGAGTTTTAAACAAGAGATGGTGTATAAACAGAGCCAAAATGGTGAAAGTCATCCTTACAAGGCTTTAAAAAAACCTCAACCCAAACATTTGGTTAACCTTTGTGAAGTGGAGGTGTCCACCTCTAACTGTTTTCTGAGTGATGTTAATTTTGATTGGTTTGAGATTTGAAAGCAATTGGCAGACAGCTAAAATCTGAATCTGATGAAGTACAATTGGTCTGTTCACAGGATGTTTGGACAGGAAAATAAATATCTAAGCAGGATAATAAAACAATCTTGATGAAGCTAAGCCATCATGTCAACACAGAAAAAAAGCAAACAGTATTACTGAATTGGTTGGAGCAAACAACATTTGAAAGAAGATTTGCTTTTGGAGGAGACCTCGTATGTTTAGAAGTGTATGCACTTGATGACCTTCAGCAAAATCACAGACAAGTCATTTATACCAGGGCTGCTAATTCAGGAATACATTAGCAATAGGTGTATCCACTGGTCTTTGGCATAATTTCCATAAATCGGGGCAGTCATTTTAATCCAGCAGCATGGTTGTGGAAACTATACTTCATAACATGCAATGTTCTATGTTGGTCCCAAGAGGCCAACATTTAGAATTCTGTCAGCTTCATTTATCCTGTGAACTTCACTTAGCAACCATTTGGTTCTGATGTAAATAAAATAATCCACTAAGCTCTCCCTCCTTACATACTTGAAATTCTACTAAAATGCAATTTAGACTAAATAAGAGGTAAGGTCTGGTACTGTATGTATAAATCAGTGTTACTCTACATAATTAGCTGGAATGTAACTCAGACCTGAATGCAAAAACCAACACAGTACCCTGTACGTGTGATCACTGGTAGAAATGTTTCTGATGGAACCGGTTTCAGTTGGAAAAAGTTGATTCAGTGGAATTTAAACATTTTATGGGAATATGCCAGTTCCCTCAACAGTTTACAGGGAAACCAGACAGACAGAAAGCTAACTGGTGGACTGGCCAAACTGCCTGTCTATGGCCACCCTCTCTACCTGGTTTTCTTACAGTACACTCACCAGCCAGCCACTAGGCTAGCAGAAACCCCATGTTACCTGTTGCTCAGCTAACTCCTTGGCTTCCCAGCTGGTGGGTTCCTGGGCTGCCTCAGTGTGCTGGCTGGTGGGGGTGAACCTCCCCGGGCTGTTTGCTCAGCAGTCAGCAAGCCAGCCAGCTAATTCCTCAGCTGGTGTGTAGGTTGGTGGGCCCTGAAATGGATTTTTTTTTTTTTTTGGCCAGAAATGTGCTGTCAATGTTTCATGCTGATGCATAACAAATTGAAACACTGACAACCTGTACATTTCTTGCAGAAATTTTCCATGGTGGCCAGTTTTGTAAATAATAAAAGATGTCTAGAGTACTCTATTTTGTAGAAAAGGAACATGGGGATTCTACTGTTTCAAAGCCTTTGACCTTGTCTATACTTACACAGAGATTGACACTCCAGAGTTTGATCTTCTAGGGTTTGATATAGTGATCTAATAAGGACCTGCTAACTCAAATGTTGATGGCAATCCCGTCAACCCCAGTATTCCACAGGGTCACGAGGAGTAAGGCAACTTAGTGGGAGGGTATTTCCCCATCTACCTCCCATAGCAAGGATGCCGGAGAAATTTGATTGTAGGTACATCAACTGCAACTATGCTATTCTCTTAGCTGGAGTGGTGTATCTTAAAATCTAATTTCTTGCATAGTGTAGACCTGGCCTTAGAGAAATTACCAGAGAGGCCACCAAGTATGACAATGGAGTCCTCTAGATGTTTTTTGTCCTTGGAAATTCATATACCTAACTAGACAATTCTATCAACCACCTTGTATCGTGACCTGCATGGTAAACATTTAGTCTCTTCTGAAAAAGCGACGAGGAATCCTGCAGATTCAGACTAACACGGCTGCCCCTCTGATACTAAGTATCAGAGGGATAGCCGTGTTAGTCTGAATCTGCAAAAGCGGCGAGGGGT
>JANRFK010001234.1:80029537-80040723 GCA_030068395.1 Apalone spinifera | reverse complement strand
CTTTTCCGTTAAAAGCATTTCCGGAAAATCATGCCAATCTAGACGCAGCCCCATTGTATTGCCTTATAAGGGCTTTGAGATAGAACCTCAAGAAGATACAAAATATTCCACTTTACCTCAGCGCAAACTTGGGAGAACTTTTGCCTTCAAAATACAGTAGATAACAAGAAAACAGTTCATAGTGCAATTAAAAATCCTGTTAGAAGTGCAGCTGATTAAAAAACTTGGTTTATAGTAGAAACATGATCTAGTACAAAGGGATAGGATTTTCTCAGAGTAAAAATGGCAAATAATAAAACTACTGCAAAACCTGAAAAATGCCTTTGTCATGAGCAGGCATAACCTTTGAAATTTCAGTTAAAAAAGAATATCCATGAATTGAAGATGAGGATTTTTATACTTTCTTGTTCCCTAAAAATCCTCTTTTGTTTTACATTGTGAGTTGTGTTGTCTCTTACAAGGGAATCACAGGCAGGCAGTAGATTAATACTTCTTTAGATGCTAAATTCCAGCCAATTTGAATTGTATTAAGCATTCTCCTTACTTCTGTGGGATTTGTCATAAAACTTGTGCAAATATACTTAGCACAATCTCAAAGACTGAAGTTTTTATTTCTCAGAAGGCTCAAATCGTTAAGCCTTAAAACTTCTCTTGTTTAAGAGAGATAAAGCAAAGGAATCTACTTGTCAAAACAAATATAGCAAAAAACCTGACTACAATCTTAGATATTATCTCAATGGGAAGTGGCACTCATGCTAGGCTTTTCAGTAGTATTTTCTTTGCCCAGGAGTGAAATCTATTATAGGAATTACTACAGTCTCCTAAAATGATAGCACCTCTAAGAAGCAAATGAATCCTATTCTCTTTCCCTCTGTCACCCATACATTCTGCCTCTTTTAAATAGTCTTCAAAGTTTTTCTTCAAAGGTCTCCATCCTATCTTTGTTGCCATGGTCGCTCACAGAGTTGAATCAACATTTTCAAAAGTAGTGACTGCTCTAAAAGCTTTGTTATTGGAACTACTGAATCTGTTCTGTGCCGACTAGAATGACAGAAGAGCAGTTCTTTTTCAGAGCAGTCTTTTTCAAATCAAGTTTACTCTGCACATTAAACTAATCTGAGGGGAAGAGAGACAACCATGTGCTTGCCAATGATAGGAGGCAAACTGTGGGAGCAATGATGATGACCCCATTGTCCCAGATGCAACATCTGAAGCAACACAAAGGGTCGAGAAGATATGGCACTTCTATGACAACTTAAGATTTTTACTCCCTCTTTTTAGTCACACAAACTGAAAAAGACAGCTGCCTCTCCAAAAAGGAAGGAGAGTCAGGAAATGTGAAGGCTTCTGGGAATTTAAAAAAAAAAAAAATCAGACTTCCTTCCCTTGCCCTCCCCGGGTGAAGCAAGCTGGAATAAGGGTGGACAACAATGGTGGATGGAGCTGACTGGGTCAGTCCCAGATAATGAATGTAGGGAGAACTCCAGGCAGCTTATTTATTTTAAAAATGTAAGATACACACACCTTTTTCTACATTTTGCTTGAATGGAGCTTCTTGTGTCCACAAAGCCACTTCATTGTTCCCTTTCACATCTCTTCTTACAACTCTCCTTTGTCCTCATACCTACAAACCCATGACAGTGGTTGCCTGCTGGTGTGCTGAGACCACTACCAGTTACACTGACCAATAATGTCACATTTTCCTATACACCCCCAACTGCCCGTATCCATCTGGTGTTTGTTGCCTTCTACAGAGGTTGTAAATTCTCTGGGCAGAAAATGTCTTTCTATTCTGTGTTTGCACAGTACCTAGCAACAGGCTTCTAGGTGGTATGGCAATACAAATAATACATGAAGTGTGTGTTTGTCTTTCTTCTGAGAAGAGATGGGACATTTTCATCTTCATTTGATTTTCTTTCTTTAGCCGTCTCCTTTCCCTAATTCTGTGTCTTGTATCCCCTGTTCCTCTTTCAGATCTCTCCTTTTCTAGTTATCTATCTGTGCCATTTGCCTTTCCAGTAACTTTCTTTTTATTCACCCTTCTCACATTATCTGTTTTTCCTTGATAGTAATCTTCTGACCTCTGCTTAAAGTTTACTCTACCATTTTCTTGCCATTCTATGTCCCTCCATCAATGACTTCCTTAATGCTGACCTGCTCCAACCACTTCTCCCTACATTTTCTTCTCTTTTTTCAAGTTTCCATAATTGGTTTCTCTTTTACCATCCCCAGGTGCTGGTGCTCTCAGAGCCTTCTTGTCCTGTTCCTCTGTCCTTTTATTTCCATTCACAACAACTCAGCTAGCATCTTGCTCCTCCTACAGCTCAATCAAAACCTGTTTCCTCAACAGTTTCCAACCAATCCATCCTGTATCCTGCAGGCCTTTCCTCCATCCAATTGTGTTTCTGACTCCAACTCCTTATCCAATTGGACATTCTCCAGCCTCATCCCCCACCCCCACCTCCACCTCCAAAAAAAAGCAATCCAATTAATCCGTGTCCTTTACTACCCAGTGCCCTCTTACCAGCAAAGCAATCAAGTTAAAGCTCTTCAGACAGCTATTTGATTGTCTATCATTCCCATCACTTATCTCCAGATGAGTCCATTGATTCTCTGGTACCTATCATGGAATATAGCACTCACAGCTGGGCTGATGTCTCCTGCAAGTCATTCTAGAGATTAACTCATGAGGTCAGTTCCCCCTTTCATGATGCCATGATCTCTCACAGAGAGTCTGCTGTTCCTTTTTCATCCCAGGAACCACAGTACCTTCTTTGTGACTCAGCCTTACCTCCAGGTGACTCACCCTCTTCCCCCCATCCAGAGTAACAAACTCCCTTCTCCCTAGCAGTTGTAGGCAGCCTTCCCTTCCATTGCCTTAGTGCCACTCCCTCAATAGCTGCAAGGAGAACCCAGGGCACCCCCTACCCTGGGTTCCAGCTCAGGGCCCAATAGCTCAGCAGTTCTGGACTTTTCCATACTGCCCCTTCACTGGTCTCCTCCATCCTGTCATGCCTTTCTCTCTCTGGCAGTACCAGCTTCAAATCATTTTCCAATGGAGTAATTGTTGCTTGCTTTCGTGCAGGCCCTATCTGATGTCAGCTAACTGGCTTTATTCTGGCTTTGGCTGTTCCAGCACAGCTGGCCCTGCTTCTAATTAGTTCCCTACTTCCTGGCTCTTCCTCCAGGTGCAGCACATAGAGTTAATAGGCCTGGCCTTTCAGTCTTATGTGGGGTGGCTACTCCATTGCAGCCCACAAAAAGACGATCAGTGTTTTGAGGACCCACTCACCCCCTTTTTATATTCCCTCAATCAAGATCAGTTTTCCTCTATTTTCCTGATCCTTTTTTGCTTCTTTTCATCTCAGCACAGGCAGAATCATCAAGAAGATTCCCTCTGCTGTCATCCCCGTCTTGGAAGTCCTATTCTTTCTAATGAGCTGCCTAACATTGTCAATGCCTTTGGCATCTGTGTGTTTTACATGACTGACAAATTAAAAATTACATGTTCCCTGTATGTCCTCAGGCCTTTGAGCAAGAGGTGTCCATACAATGGAAGCTGAGAGAAGGAGAAGTCAAAGTCAATGTGGCAGGTATGTCACCTGGGCAGAGAAATATTCCAGGTGAAAGAGAACAGATCTCTGGCAAAAATGTTGTAGGAAAGAGGTAAAGGATTAGCGCCAGCTCTCCTTACCAAAGCAGACTCATTAAATGCAATGGGACTACCCATGTGAGAAAGCCAAGCAGGGTTTGACCCCAAATCAGATTTCACTAGCTCATCACAACTTAGAATGGATGACAATCTCTGCTTGGGGACATAACAGTCAAATCCATTGTGGCATCTTCCCTTAGCTTCTAGTGGTTTTTTCCATGGACACCTCTTGCTCAAAGACCTGAGGACATACAGTGTATAAGTAGTTTTTAAATAGGTGGGGTCGATAGACCGAAATAGCGAGGACATTTCAGGTCAAGACTGAGAAGCATACACAACATAAGACTACATTATGCATGGCTCTAGCCTGTACTCATAGCCTGTTACGGAGTACCATGTTCAAACAATTTGAGAAAACAGCAAACACAGCCTGGAAGGGATGATAAAGATTAAGAATGTATTATTTAGCATATCATGTGCTCAGATATTACAGTGAACAGGGTCACATAGAGACTTGAATAGACGGGACAAACAATCTGATTGTGAAATAATGTGAAACCAGGTTCCAGAGGCATAAATTTGTCTAATTTTAAAATCTACTCAGCCAGCGATTTTTGAACTATAAAGATAATCACCCTTGGTTTCTATTTTGTCTCATCATGAGATTTTCTTAAGAAAAAATGTTTTTGGTTTAGTGGAGAGGAAGCCAAAAAAAATAATACAAAAAGAAAAATAACTTTTAGGAACAACAAGAAACAAAGTAAACCATAGCCACATAAATAATATAGACTCTAGTGTTGGAAAGTCAATATAAAAACATTCTAAAATAGAAAACTTTGAAACCATATTGCACTATTTAGTATGAAAATAATGGGCTTTAGTGTCTGTGCTAAGAGAGTATGTATTTAATCTGATGCAGAGTCGGAGATGAAGCAATCCAGTCTACCATGGGAATGCTTAGCTCAGTGTCTGGTAGGTTGCCAACTATTTAAAATGTTTTTGTGTTGGTTTAATGATTGCTCCCATGAGCCTTGATGGTACGGGTTGACATTAATTAAAATACTAAGTCATCAGAGCTTGTATTGTGGAGTGGAGGGAAAAGGGGTTGGATCCAATTGTCTAAAAGGTTTCTTTGGCCTTCCACATTTTTATTTTAGATGCACTGTACATGACAAATATCCTCTTAGATGAAGTACAACAATGTAAACAGACGTTCTCTGCCGATATGAAGCAACTCTTCAGGTTTTCTACACATTCTCATTTAACTGATTAGAGGACACATTAAAATCAGCTAAACATCTAACTGGGTTGAACTCTGAATGTTAAATATATAAACGAAAAAGAGGATTTAAAAAGATCTAGGCTATGCACAATACAGTAGAACCTTTTAGTCTCAACTTGCTCCCACTAATGTAATGGGCAAAACTCTCATATTCTCTAGGAGCAGAATTTACCAGAGCATGTTGGAAAATATATGCAAGGGACTTTACATACCATGCATTTGATACCCAGGCACAGACTTGTGAATTATTATGGAAGGATTTAATTTGACAGACTAATGAAGTTCTCTAAAATAGTATAACATGCTGCAAATAAGGTCTACTGGTAAGATAACACTGGCAAACTTTGTAATGAAAGATTTACCTTCTTGTTGTAAGTATTCCTTTTCATGAGTGGGTACCTACAGACATTAAAAAATTGCTACATTCCAGCCCTGTGAGGCATTATATTTTCTACTATTAGTATTCCATTTGCATTGCACTGGAAAAACAGAGCATGAAAAGAGAGGTTTAAGGTGTGCAGCAGTCAGTAAATATTAGGATGAAATTATTTGCATAATATGGAACAACAAACTGAAAAACCAAAACCAGTTTAATATGAGATAACTGCAATAATACCTTAATATCGGTGAGAACAGCGAGGTCCAGCCACAAAAAGAATCCTACTCAGACATTCATAGTGCAAGTGATAAATTACCCTTGTTTATGAGAGAATATAGGTCCTCTAGTTGCAGGAAGTCAAGATGCTTTTTGGTTCTTTTATCAGTTCTGTAATCTTGGGGCAAGCCTCATTTCCCCGCTGCTGGGTAATACAGCTATAATAATGCTTACCTGTCTCAGCAAGCTGGTGTGAAATAATTAAGATATCCTCTGAAAGTACTAAGACATTAACAAGCACTATTAAATGTTATGACAGGCCAATTCTTATTTAGGGAAGCTACGCCTTTGAAAACTGGCAAGCTATTTTAATCTGATTCAGTAATCAGGTAGAAATGTGTGTCTCAAATATATATTATGTATATCTACATTAACTAGCAGGTTCACATACTGCAGTGCAAATACCAAGACATTTTCCTATATACATGCATAATTTGGGAAGAGATGCATTACTCTTTATTGTGAAATTGGATTTAGGTCTTTATTTTGTACCTTTCAGAAGTCAAACTGTGAGAGAAGGAAATTTGATCGCTGCAACAGAGAGCAGTCAAAGCCGAGTAATAATGTTCCTGAATTCTGTGAACATTCTTTGG
The DNA here is from genome assembly GCA_030068395.1 of Apalone spinifera. Taxonomy (NCBI): domain Eukaryota; kingdom Metazoa; phylum Chordata; order Testudines; family Trionychidae; genus Apalone; species Apalone spinifera. Next base: position 80,034,541 of record JANRFK010001234.1, on the reverse strand, counting down.
TATTTTCAACATGTATGAACCCAAGATTTTCTATTTTCGTACAGTCTGTCAGATCCTGGTGTTCTTTATCTGCCTGGTGCCTGCATGCCACATATTTAAAAATTTTGGCTGAGATCTGATTTTCTAATAGATCCAATCTACAAGGATTACAGGCAAATTATCTTCATTGGGTATTTCTTTAAGGTTACTGTAACAGGGGGCTTGGAGAGGTTGGAACATTTGACTTTCAGCCCATTGCTTTGTTGAGGAGTCTCAGGGCACGTCTAGACAACAGGGCAAAAGTCGAATTAAGCTACCAGCCTCAGCTATGTCAATTTTTTAGCTGATGTTGAAATAGCTTAATTCGGCTTTTGGCGCTGTCTACACAGCAGGAAGTCAAAGTAAGAACAGCCTTCCCTCGACTTCTCTTACCCTATTTCACAAGGAGTAACAGAAGTTGGAGCAAGAAGTCCTTCAGTTCAACATCATTTTGAAACTATGGCTTGCAGTGTAGACACGCACTATGTTATTTTGAAATGATGTCAGTTATTCCAAAATAATGCTGCTGTGTAGACGTACCCTCAGTCTTTAAGGCAGGGAGGTAGATGGACCCAGACCATCCTTCTCCACAAGCTCCCAGCCACTAGCTCTGTGTGCATTGACTCCTGAACCATAGATGATTAATGGGAGGAAAATAAGGGGTGCCACAGCTGGGCAGGAACATAACCCCATGCAACCAGCTCCCACTCCCAGCATGGGGCCCCCCCCAATCTCTCCTGGTCACACTGCCTGCCTGGTATGCTGTCCAGTACACCACAGCTCCTGGTCACACTGCCTTCCTGGGATGCTGTCCAGTGTACCACAGCAGCTGCCTGGGGGACTGCAGCCACTGCACTGCACTGGGCAGCAGCTCAAGCAGGTAGCGTTGCTGGAACCACAACAAAAGGTTCTGGTCCCATCTCTTCCCTTCTGGCACTGCCACTGGCCCCCACTCTGGATTTTAGGGAGGAGCATGTGTCCATGTGTGGCCCTCTGATGCATCATCCTGAATGGGAGTGGTGGGCGGAAGGGCCTTCCAGGAAACAGTCTAAATGTACTGCCCTGGACTTCTTCCTACCACTGTGTCTTAAGGTTGGAGTGTAGCCCCTCTAGTCCAATTCTCTGGGTATCTTGCCTCTCATAGTACCCTCTCATGGATCCTGGGCAGCACTCTGTAACAATCTGTCCTAAACCCCCTCAACCCAGGCAGGCAGCCATGAGTTGATGAGGCCGAGCTCCACAATGTTTGTAGACCTCACTTGCCCAGTTCCTCAGGTACAGGAGGCTCATAGGTCTCCTTTGCAGGAAACTCCTATGTCTCCTTCTTGGATGGAGAGACTATACTTACTCCCAGGCAGATGGCAGCTAGTGACCCATCCTCTCAGGTAAGGAAGCAACTAGTTCTTATCTGTATGCCATTCATTGCTAAACTGAGCCAGATATTCTCCTTTTGTTCCCCCTCTAAATTTGGCATTGACTGCAAGTATAAAGGACTTGGGCTAACTAGGCCCGAAAGACTCTTTTTAACCCTGCTGTGCTGGCAGACAGTCAACACGGTTGCCATGCCCTTTCCCAAAGGGACTGTTCATTCTGCAATGTTCTAATGGCTATGCAGCTATCACACACAAGCTATCACACACAAGCAAGCAGAGTGACTAGTAGAAAAGGTCTTACATTTTATGGGGTTCTGATGTAGCTTCCTTTATATATACAACCAACTATCTCTTCTGGCTGCAGGACTAGTAGGGGTCCCTGTGGCAGTTGCTTGCTTGAGCTGCCATACAGAATTCCTCTGTCTATTATCTGTAAGATAGGTACAGTACCTACCTCAGAGTAAGATCAAAGCTTTACTATTTGTATAAAGCTTAAAGGACTTAGAGGAAAAAAATAGCCCAAATTCTCCTTGCTGATGTTTAAAGTCTTTCATTATGGCTATTTGTACTAGCCCCTGAGAAGAACTGCTCTTGGTATATCAGGGACACTTTTTTGGGCTGGGGCCACTGACACTCAGGAAAAAAAAAATCAGTCAGGGGCCATACACAAATGAGAAGAAAAAAAACAAAATAAGTCCTCATTGACATGGCCTCTGACTGAGAAGCAGAAAGACACTCTCTAGATGCCCCTTTGCACACCAAAGGCTCCACAGGGGTGGAGCACCATTGCTGGCTCCCTGTTACTGAGGGGGAGCCCCAAGCCTCGGGGGCTGGATTCAGGAAAGCCCAGAGCCGCATCTGGCCCCCAGGCCTGAGGTTCCCCACCCCAAATGTATATTGCATTACATATACCCCAAAACAAACTACATACATGGGATAAGCAGCACTCTGATGCTCTAGAAGAGCAAGCTTAAAAAAAAAAATCCAATTGTTCGCTATTTCCTTTTTGGCACAACACACTATGGAGTGAGTCCCCTGTGATCTGTAAAACAGTATCTGAAACACACACATCTTATATTGGAAAAATTCAAATTTGTTAAGACTACACTGTTTATAAGCCTCTTAGCTGGGTTTAGTTCAAATTAAGCAACAATTATTGGATTTATTATAAAGTAATTAAAGAGCTTAAGAACAGCAAAATAGCTCATCTAAATTATTTTGGGGAGGAATTGATTTAGTGAATAAAATGTGGGACTAAGATTCAAGAGTGCTGGGTTCTCCTTACTGGCTCTGCTATTGGTGTCCTTTGTACCCACAAATCACTTGGTTTCAGCTAAACCAACAGTATCGGCCATCACAGAACTGAAGTGAGGTTTCCAATCATATTTGTGTTTTGACTTTCTTAGATCAAAGTGTAAAATACTGTTCATTTCTTACTTATTGTGGGTATATTAAGGAAATTATCACAGTGCTTACCCCTATTGCAGCCAATGAAATTTCCCTCTTTGAAACTGAACTTTTTTCATTGAACACCACAAAGGTACAACATTTTAAAAGCTTCCTGTCCCACAAGAGGTAGGGAAGAAGAAAATGCTGTAAAATCTACTACTTACCTTGGCTACTGGATTTCTGATCCCATTAATTTTAGGAATGTAATGTGCTTGTTCCACTGTCTTCATTTCAAGATCTGATTCATTAGTACTAACTCTTCAAAAGGAGAGCAAATTTTATTTTTAATCCTTACAATGGCCTCCTGGAAAGGTAGAATGCATGGAAATGGTGACTCTTAGATCCCATCAGGGCCATGGCTATCATTGCTTGCATAACAAAGTGAAAGGTAATGAAATCAGTCAGCCAGCCAGGAAGGCAGCATGTAGTCACTGCTTTGAAGTACTATTTTATAGTGATAAGAGAGATAGATTGCCATCTCTAGTGAAAATATTCATGTTTTCATTTTGTAAGACATCTAGCACAATGTGAACAATTTTTTTTTAAACACTTGAAAAAAAAACAGGGGTGTTTTTCTAGCCTCACATCATTTATTTGGCTATGACTGCTCACACGGTATTGACTCTCGTTCTCGGACCTGATTGTAACGTAAGAACGGCCATAGTGGGTCAAGACCAAAGGTGTGTCTAGCCCAATATTCTGTCTTCTGACAGAGGCCAATGCCAGATGCCCTAGAGGGAGTAAAAAGAACAGGTAATCATTAGGTGATCTGTCCCCGATACCCATTCCCAGCTTCTGACAAACAGAGGCTAGGGACACCATTCCTACTGATCCTGGCTAATAGCCATAGATGGACCTATCCCCTATGAATTTATTTTAGTCCTTTTTTGAACCCCGGTCTTCCCAACTCCTCTTGCAAGGAGTTCCACAGCTTGACTGTGCATTGTGTGAAGTACTTCCTTGTGTTTGATTTAAACTTGCTATTAAATTAAATTAAATTAAATTAAATTAAATTAAATTAAAATTAAATAGGGGTAGCCATGTTAGTCTACCTATTAATTTCATTTGGTGACCTCTAGTTCTTGTGTTTGAGTGTTACTTGTAGTTCTTATAAACGAGTAGTTCTGTGGCACCTTAGTGGAGAAAAGAGGGGGGACCCATATGTCACTCCTGAGGTGAGGAGGTTTAGTAGAAACTAATATGGCTCATTTTCCAGAAAGTGGGGCTGCATTTTGTATTCTCCCTCCAAAATAATAAAATAAAACCTAACTTAGAGCTTGAGCCTTGTGGTTTCAAAAGCAGAATAGTTTGCATGGTGAATGTTTGCAAACTGGATTAGCTAATTAATGACATGGTTGTAGGAACTCCTTGGCAGGAGGAAAGGGGGTGAGATACTCACTGCTGGATGAACAAGCCAACTGTGTACATGATGGTCAAATATTTAAAGCGTCAGATTGCTCCTCAGCTGTGCACATATAGAAAGAAAACAAGTTCATGTGAGGAGGAAAAAGGAAGGAAGTGAGATCAAATGCCTGCAGACCTGATGGGACCAACAACATCTATATTAAACTTTTATTCTCAGTCCTCTCATTGCCTCAGGTCAGAATCTTTAATACCAACCCACCACCAATACAGTATTTACTGTCTTAGAGGGGTTGCCATGTTAGTCTAACTTTAATAACAAATAGTCCTTTGACACCTTTGAGACTAAAAAATATATAGTTTCATGAGCTTTCATTGTACCGTGTTTCGTAATATCATGAGCTAACACAAAAGCTCATGATATTATATATATGCTTTAGTTTCTAAGGTGCCACAGGACTACTTGTTTTTAAGTATTTACTGTGTTACTTTTCATACATGAACAGTCCTCCTCTGCAATGCTGCCTGGCAGTGTTATCTCCCTAACCTTATTTCTGCCAACTCCCTCTTGGACCAGGTAGTCCTGTAAAAATAATGGTAAGGCTGAAAGGTGAAACAGCCACAGAGCAAGATTTGGTCCCTTATCTGAGCAAGATTTGGGTGATACCAAATCCTATGCACTACTGGTCCTATTCCAAAAGGAACAAGCTGAAATCACCCTTTTCTCCCAAAATTGACCCTCTTGGGGTTTTGATGATTTAGTGCAGGTGTAGGGAAGCTCAAGCCCGGGAGCTGGATGCAC
>JANRFK010001234.1:80003444-80026814 GCA_030068395.1 Apalone spinifera | reverse complement strand
GAAGAGATGAGAGACCGACACCTCTCCCTGGGGCTGCACGGAGCTTGGCAGTGCAGGGAGAAGCGGCTTCCCGGAGAAGCAGTGGGTACAGTCACTCACTAAGGCCAGTGGAGGGACAAGGAAGTGGAAGGCGGGCTTGGGCGCCGGCGGCAGGCACACGGCTCTCTTCCTCTTCCTTTCCCTCAGGCTCACCTCAGTTATATCAACTGTCAACTTATATTTCAACAAGTTTTCTAAATTTTGTTCCTCCACTTTCCCGAGCAACACCGGGTACCTCCAGCTACTATTTTATAAAAGAAATAAGCCTTAGTAGATTGTGAAACTATTATTTTATTAGTTTGAAATAATACAACTTAAATGCTTTAAAAAGGTGTTTTGGAATCCATTCCAACCCTGGGTCAGGTTAAAAAAAAAAAACCACAACAACAACAGGTTGATGCATTAAATAAAGTTGTAAAGTTAACAAGTCATTAACTTCAGTAATTGTAGCAAATGTGGTTAAATATGCATATTTACAATAGCAGTGTTTTTAAACTATCCTTTCTTCACTCATTTAAAAAATACTGGTCTTTAAACTTTCAGTCACTCATCCTGGATTTAAAATATCTGAAGAGTAATGTTAAAATAGTCACGTCACTGCAATCCAATCCTTCTGATATTCTCAATTATGTATTACCAGGGTATCCTTAAGCGACATGATTACTTTTGAATTTAGGTATTTAAGAGGCTGCTACTAAATCTTAATGTATTGTTTTGGCTTTTTTAAACAGACTGATGCAGTGTGGTTATTCTAACAAGTTTATTTATTTGGCCAGTTTGACAGATCTCTTAGGTCATTTTTAGGATTTCTACTTAATAATGTGTATAATTGTCTTTATTTTACTTGAACCTGGAAACATTATTTTAAAGGACAGCTTTTTTCCACTGTAAATTTCGGTCTTTTAGGAAAACTGAATAAATAGCACATTTTAATGCTGAACTACTCAGATTTCCTTGAAACTGTTTACTTGCTAAAAAAACCCTTCTGTTTTGAAATATATACAAATGCATATCCTAATGCATTAGGTAGTGGGTTGCAACCACAAGATCAGAAATCAACTTTTAAAACTCATTGAGAAGGTTCCTTCATATACATGACAACCTGAAAATATTTTAGGATTACACTGCATCATCAGTATATTTTAATTTATAAAAACCTGCTACAGCATGGTCTATAAAACGGATGAACAACCCCATTTTTACAAAATAAAAATTATTGAAACAAAAATTTTAGAATACTAGGACTGATCCTAATTTTTGACATTTGGGGCAATCTAATTTGCAATGCTTGTTACAGAGAGAAATATACTGCAAGGGCCATTAAAAATGTATCTGCGCCCCTTACAAGGTGAATATTTTAACAGTTCATTCTCAAAAAGATAGCCTGCTACCAAATCCACTTAATTAACCTGAATATAAGTTAGCATCACTGGATCCTTACTTTTGGATATTACGTATGTTGTCACATGACAGGAGCTATATGGACAAGTTAAGAATTTTCTTTTGAAACAATTAACTATGCATTACAGGCTCTAGCTACAGAAGAGATTGGTGTGTAGTTAAGACTGTCCCGCTTTTATCTGTGATTCCTTTTTTATCTAGATAGTTTAACTGGATATCTTTAGTTGAAAACTTAACAGAAAGGTAAAAGATACTTTACCCTTATGATGGAAGCTTCTCTCATAAGTAGTATGGCTAGAGAAATCTCTCTCAATTAGGACACAGCCAAAAAGGTTAATGAGGCACTTGCTGGAGACCCAAAATGCAGTGGAAATTAGAACACGGTCTACAAAAGCTCAGAAAAGGGATTCAATTAGTCTTGACATAACCTTCATCCTTCAATACTGTGATACAGAAAGAAATCCATTTTGAAGTACACTCAGAGAGTTCTGTTACCAAGCTCTATGTTCAGCCTTTTGCACCTTGCCTTCCTTCTAAAATGTATTACAATTACCTTGCTTGCACCATAGCCTCATTGTAATTTTCCCAAATGCCTGACTCTTGATGGTAAATGGAATAGTATAATTTCATTTTCTCCAACACAAGCAAATTTTAATGAAGGAGTATCAGAGGAAATAAGCCTAGATTAGCTTTTAAAAAAGATAGTCTTCCAGTTAAACAAAATAATGTTGGTTACAAAAAAAAAAAATCTGTTTCATCCAGCTGTGATATGGTGGGGATATATACAGACAAAAGTAAATTTAATACACAACTCAAAGCATTTTTAACAGCCTAACATACTAGTCTCAAAACATACCAAATCTCACTGAATAGCCATTTTACCAGGAAATTCTGGGGGTAAAGACTAATGCTATATCAGTGGACAATAACAAAAACGAGTTTGACATGCTACTATTAAAACCACCAAGCATATTCATCTGGCAGAAAATGAGATAACTGCATTAACTGAGACTAGAACCACATCACATGGTAGCAAGAGCATTTCTGTTCACTGCACTTTTTTCTCCATCAGCACCCACTGATTGTCTTCCAGCAAAAAAGGACATTGCAATTACCATTAACAGAAAATCCTGGCTCACCTAGTTTGCAGACACACCTGTTATAGAAAGGGAAAGCATATGGAAAGCATTTCAGTGTGAAACTACTCATCCTTGGAAACATTCAGGTTTCACATTTTAGGGCTGTCCAACATAGCAAGGAAATTCATCTGTCCTTATCTGAAAATGCTCATTGGCTGCGTCTAGATTGGCATGATTTTCCGGAAATGCTTTTAAAGGAAAAGTTTTCCGTTAAAAGCATTTTTGGAACAGAGTGTCTAGCACTTTTTGCGGAAAAGCGTCCGTGCCAATCTAGACGCGCTTTTCTGCAAAAAAGCCCCAATCGCCATTTTCGCGATCGGGGCTTTTTTGCAGAAAACAAATCTGAGCTGTCTACACTGGCCCTTTTGCGCAAAAGCTTTGCGCAAAAGGGACTTTTGCCTGAACGGGAGCAGCATAGTATTTCCGCAAGAAGCACTGATTTCTTACAGTAGGAAGTCAGTGCTTTTGCGGAAATTCAAGTGGCCAGTGTAGACAGCTGACAAGTTTTTCCGGAAAAGCGGCTGATTTTCCAGAAAAACTGGCCAGTCTAGACACAGCCATTGTGTTTAATATTCTGACATGGCACCATGAAGTGGGCTCTCTTGGCCACAGGGTGATGACATTCTAAATGGTTGTGCATTCTATGCATTCTGGGAAGCCATTTGCAAAATAAGACTTCATGTAGAAAGGCCCATTCAACCTATTAGCTCTTTTATCATATTTCCTATTAATGCCTCAGGAATTATATTTTCAGCTATGTACGGCTAGCAAAATCATTATATACAGTTAAGGCTTGTTTTGGGCAGATGAATATGGATTTCTCTTCTAAAACACTGTTCTTTCAATAGAAAATTACTTAAGTAAGAACTTGGTTTCAGTCATGGATCTAAAGCTAGCCAACCTGAAGGCACCACTCATACTTCTGGGTTGCTACAATGAATCCAAGACATCTTTTCAGATTTGGATGCATCCTTGACTGATTCTAAGGATCATTCACATTAAACATTTTGACCTCAGATAGGGAGAAGGCTCTTATCTACAAAAATGCAGTACTTCAAGGTGTAGACTAGAGCCACTAATATTATATAGAGGATTACCAAACTCAAATGAGTCATTCCCCTCCTCCCAAATTTTATTTATTGAAATGTCTCGTTTATTTAAAAAAATAAATAAATAAATGTATGGTTCTTTTCCTTCTACTTTCTGAGCCTTTAGGACTCATGTATTCAAGCATTTACCTGCAAATAGGATGACTAGAAATTTATCTTTTTAAAGCTAAGATTCTAACGTATCACATGCCTCCAAGATCTTATGATAAAAATAATGAGTTGGCAATATTGGATTTGGTAACTATTAGGGGAAAAACAATTTTAACACTTTCCTAGGATATTTAGAACTCAACTACCACTAGTCCTCAGAAACCACAGCACATATAATGAAAAGTTCCGTTATTCTGATGGTTGTAACTGGGACTCTAGGATTTTCTTCTAAAATTTATTTAAAAGTACACTTAGCAGGGGATATTGAAATGCTTGCTAGCTGTAACTTTTATAGAGATTCCTTCCTTTGCCTAACAGCTTACTGAATCAACTATAAAATCTTATTGGAAGCTTCAAACTTTAATGAATGACCAAGTGTTAATGGTTCTAGCAAATATATTATACCATGAAGACTTTGCATGTACAGCCTGATCCAAAGCCCTCTGCACAGGAGCCTTTCCCCAACAACTCAGTTGTCTCTATCAAAAGATAACCAATTGCTTTGCTTATTCTATAGAAAGAGAGAGAAATCCTGGCCAACCAATTCAAGGAAACAGCACTTATCATCTAACATAACTTTCAAATACTGATGTCCCTAACACCAGTTTTTCCACACTAAAGGTGAAATAGGCATAACTAGACACCGAGTTAATTAAAAAGAATACAAATGAGAAATCTTAAGTGCATATCCACTTTCACAGTTTAATGATTGAATAAAGTTAACTAGCTAAAGGGAATCAGAAAGATTATTTTCTTCTGTAGGGTATTTTCAGGCTATCCTTCATAATTGTAAAGCAGTTAATACAGAAACTAATCTAGTGTCAACTGCATTTCAGGATGTTCTTTATAATTGAAAATATCATGCAAAACAAAGTAGCATTATTATTCCCTTTTCTCCTTATCATTGTCTTGTAGCCTGCCCAAGCTATAAATTGTTTTATTTTTGTAGTTGGACTTGTAGGAAATGAAACCATGGTTAGAGACACAAACTTACTGCAGATTGGACAAAACACTAGAAATTATGTTGTTAAAAAATCCCTACTGGCTGCTATTAAGATTATCTTGATTACTTTTTAAGGTCTTTTCCATTTCTGGCTTCTATGATTTTTGTAAATGGATTTGTATAAGGACGTTTTATAACTACTACTAGATGAATGGTCTATTTTGACATGAGAAACCACAAGGATTTAAGAATCTTGGTTAGCAATAACTGCCTCAATGATCTCAAATTCCTGAGTCTCTCTGGAGGCCATCCAAAGTCAGAGACATTAAGTCTGATGAGAACTGCTCTTAGAGCATTTCAGACATTTTGACTTGTCCTTTATATCAAGGAATTTTCAAAGTTTTTGACTGACAAAAACTCTAATTTGGGCTTTTGCACAACAGATATTCACAGAAGTTTCAAAACTGAGTTGCAAAGTCTGATAAAACTAGACTGATATTCATTTGGTTAATATAAATTTGACAACATAGGTGGTCATAGCTCTGGTCTTAACACAGAGTTGTATCACATATAGGAAGTTTACAAAGGATATGCAGCCAGTGAAAAATCTTAAACCACTCTGACTCTTCTTCATTAATGAAATACCACTGGGAACCTTGAAGAGATAACAGGATACCAAACAATAATCCATGAAAGTGCTGTTTTATAAAGTCCATTGAAATCTCTGATAACAATAGAACATACCTGAAGCTTTCACAAGAAACAGAGTTCCTTTCTTCAAAAGCAGAGAGTGGGGATCAACAGATAAAAGCTGAGTAATGGAAGATTTCTATTCTGGGACATGTATTGAGAACACAGATGAAGATAATTCAGAGAAAACCCTTGATCTTTCTAGAGAGTTCCTGATATCAAACAATGAACATGACATTCACAAGTGAAGATTTATCAAGAATAACTATTTTGAAGAAGTATACAAAAATAGTTCATAAACACCTGGGTACTTGTTTTTGGTAATGAAAAATGAAACTTGCATTTAAAAAAGTAAAAAGAGAAAGCTATTCTTGTAGTGATGTCAACTTTTCATTGATACAAATACTAAGCAGAATATATTTGTTTGTCGTCAATTATTCACATTATTGCTTGCTACCACAGATATATGGGGAACAGTTTCTTAGCATACATTTATGTTCATGTACAGTAATTCCAGACATATAAAGAACAAACTTAAAAATAAGATTACCAAGTAGCTATTAAAAACAAAATATATATGAAGATATGTACATCTAAGTGAGATAAATAACAGAATGAAATAGAAAGGCCTGACCCAAGCATATATCATATATACAGGTTTTTAAATCATATTTGTGCAGAATATAACACCTTGTAAAACAAAATGGGAAGAAACAAGGGTGCAATAAATATTTATCCACTATATTTCTTAAATTCTCCAGTGCACCCAGCTTTGATTAATTTTGTGATACGTGGCATCAGCCCACATTTGTGTCTGGACCTGTGTTTCTCAAAAATCTCTCTCAAAGAATTGCTTACGTGAGGTTATAAATTTATTTAAATAAAACCTTTAAAAAATATTTTATTGGGATAATAAATTCACTGAAAAATATTTTTGCACCCTTGTGTACAAGATCTAGTAAACAATAATAAGAAAATAGTAAAGCTGTTACATGGCATCAGCCTGAATTAAGATATCTACATTGTAAGTTGCAATATTAACATATTTTTGTGATCCTGAGCTCTAGTAATCATCAGATGCATGCAAACCTTTCTGATGTTTTTCTAGTTTGAGTAAAATACTTCGAATTCTGGTTTATTAATCTTTAAGTAGAACTTCTTCAGACCAGCTGATAGATTTCTTCACAAAAGAGCACAGAGACTTCTAATGATGCATTGAGATTTTGGGTTCTAAAATGGACAAGTCATTATCCCAGTAGAGGTGGCAGAATCTTATTTCCTCCCGCATTCCATCCCACTCCACCCCGAGAAAGATAGGAAAGTAAAAATATACAACTAGAATGTCACCAGTAAAATCTGCAGATGGTCATAGAAGTTACTTAGATATACAGGTTAAAGATTAAAAGAACTGCCACAATTTATAATCAACTCATTATGTGTATTATGGAGTAAAAAAATATCTGCTCACTTATAAGCTATTTTCAGCTGTATATTTATAGTTCTGTATATATACACACATATAAAAGATTCTCCAAAAATCAAGATACATTAACATAAAAAGTACAAGTAATAACTTAAGTAGTAGTTAAACATTTGCATGAAATGACTTTTGCAAATTTTGACAAAATGCACTTAGAACATGCAGTTATTAAAAAAACAGAAAGAAAAAAACCCACCACAATAATCTGTAGAACCAATGCTATGTCACCACCATGAGAGCACCAAGCAAGGCACCATTGGAAAGACAACATACTTGGATAAGTCTCTATAAATAAAGCAAATGCTAATCTGGTCGAAAAATTGGTGTCTTTGGTAAAAATTCTATCAGGATGACCTGTATAAAAAGAAAAATAAATTTTAATGAAACTGGGCATTAGCTGTATCCATCACAGCAACCACTCACAAAATGTGTTCCCATTTATCTAAAAAGGCAGGGGGGGGGAATCAGGGGGAAGGAATGAACAATCAAAGGTAAAGGACCACTAACAAAAGGTGATACACGCTATATGCCTATCTAAGAGCAATAAACCTTCACAGCTACAGTACGAGATGACAATCCTTTAAGAAATTCTTGTCAATTTTTTCCCTAACAAAATGTAAATACATGAAATGTTTAAAAGAGAAGATAAATACATTGAAGAATAACGTTACATGCAAACTATCAACAGCTGTTCTCAATTCAAATTAGTTTTGCAATCAATTTAAAACATGCTTATAGTTTCAATGACTTTCCATAAAAAGTACTAAATTACTATTTCACTAATCTTCTGCCTTACATATTTCAAGGCTCATCTCTAGATCAAATTCTGAGGTTGGTAACAAAAAACTTGACTTATGTTTCAACATGAATATTTAAAGCTGGATTCGGACGCGAGATACAGGAAGCCCTCAATGTAACCTACCCCTTAGTGTGTGTTGAAGGCCATCTTAAAAAAGCTCCCCTTTCAAAACTTTCCCCCTCCATAAAATTGTCCATAAAATTACTGACACATAAGTAAGATTGGGACTCCTAACACTCTACTCTGTTCAACAAAGGAATGTAATTGAATTTTATTGGTTTCTAACTGTGCAATTCAAAGCACGCTGGTTAAAGGAGGTAGCCTTTCTTCTAATCAATTAAAATTGCATTCCTAAAAAAGTTTTTGAAACAAAAGAATGTTTCATCATCAAAAACCTATCATATAAAAAGCCTATTACCTGAAATAGACAAAAAGCTGACTCTCAGTAAGTACATTTGGGGATGTAGGAGAAAACTAACTGGCTGCGTAAAGTGTAATGATACAAAAATCTACTTATTCAGTTTAGTGAATAGAGCTATTCTGTGAAGAGACATTAAAAATCTTTTATGTTTCAGCCTAGAAATAGGATTTAATATGAAAATGGAAGAAAGCAGTGAAAAGACAATTTTAAGATAATTTCTACTTATTTAAATACTATTTTAACCAATCTTTTCATATATTGTCTATGATGGCTTTATTGTTTCAAAGAATAGACAAAATATCACATAACAAAAGACCATGCATATTTAAGAAATGCTATCTTAAGTGTTTCTCCAAGGTTAGTCTTTATTTTCAGTAGTTAACTCCTTCTTGGCCCACTCCTACTAAGGAATTCCTACATATTTGAATGATATAATCAATTTAACAGACTCATCTCACCACACTAAGTTCTTCCTTGACTGTGCTCGAAAGTTTTTGAAAGCAGCAATAAAACAGAAAACAAATAAAAGAGTAAGATAACAGCTAGGTGTGCAAACTGAAATCCCATGCTGACTGACTGTAGAGGCATCCAACTTTTCAGTGTATGTATTTCTGTAACTTTGGTATGTGTTCTCTAAAAAGTTCCAAATGGAAGTGTCTTTTGTAGGTTACTTATAAGAATAACTTTAAAATAGATTTTAGTGACCCTGTTAATGATACTATCAAGACAATTGAGATATGGGGCAGTTAATATCTATAAAGGCTAAAGGTTTCTTAAGCTCCAACAGCTTAGCTGAAAGGTCTTCTTCCATACTTTTAGACTTGATTAGCATTATATTAAACAGCCATATCTGACTTGCTGCGGAACCAAAGTTGTGGTTATTCTTTATACAGCATCTAAAATTTCACACTCCATCAACACACGTTCAAGCTATTTTATCTTGGCAATTAATTTATTATTTTTCAGAACACAGTGAAGCCTTGTTTTCAAGTCATTCATAACTTTATAAATCAGTCCTGCACATGAAACCATGCATCTGTGAACCGTAGAAAATCCTTGCACTCAGGCGATTAAGCTCCTGACACCTTTACTGATTAATAATCATGAAAAGAATAAGATCAGAAGCAAAATAAATGATCATTTAATAGAGAAACTCACAAAACAGCCCTTTAACTTACATATTCCATCATGTTATTCGTTTCACATTTCCTTTTGCTCAGTCTCCAATGCAAGCACAGCTAGACAAGGAGGAAAGAAAAAGAAGAAAAATGAGCTGTATTTTATTGCAGCACACAGACTAGCCCATTTGTCCACCTTTCATATTTTTCGTTCAACAAAAGCATCTGTTTCCATACTGTGCAATTCAAACTCCAACAGTACGAAGCTGCTCCCTGCGGCACTCACCTTGTGGTATAACCTATTGTTTTCCCATTCTAATAACTTCTCAATCGATCTTCGTGTCTGGAAGACAAATGAGAAAGAATTTTACTCTTGACTGGTTTTAGAAAAACTTTGTTTTGCAGCTGCTTTTGTGTGAAAAGGGGAGAGGTATAGGACAGTGACTGAGTACAGGGTGGTCTGCAATACTATCAAACCTTCTATAGTATTGAACTGTAACTAGAGCAGAAATGACCCTTTTTAAAAAATAAAATCTTGGACAATATGAAAAAAGCATTACAACTTTTGAACAAAGTGGTTCATATATGTGTTTTAAATGCTTGGAGACTAGCTTTGACCTTAAAAATGTCTCCTCAGAGTACTCAAACAGCAATTTTGAGACATTTTTTAAGTATCAAAAAGAATGTTACACAATAATATCAATGTGAATATACTGCTTCCAAAAGGTTAGTATTTGAACAGCTGAAAGATGCTGTAAACCTTATTTTGTAATGTAAGATGTCCAGAATAAATATCTAATATTCTATCTAAGCAATATTTTTAACAAAATCTTTTATATCTTAAACTCTGAAAACTCGCCAGAGAAGTCCAAATACAGAAAGTTAAGATGGTAACTTGTACAAACGCTTAAGTGGTTATAAAAATCTATGATTTACATAAAAATGCAGTGAAATATCAGTATTTCAGACTCTCAACGATTGGATATTTGTGTTTTTACATTTGACATTTCATGGAAAGAATTCTGACGTTTTAAAATCTAAACCTCGATAAATCTTTACAACTGACATTTTACATGTATACAAAATGTAATGAAAATGGCAATCTTTAAGAACAGCTTCATGCCTAGTGATATTTTGAGTATTTTAGTATACTAATTTAGTTGTATTTACATTTTAGAAACGTACACCAACATTTATGGTCATTTGACTGCTGCAATGTATACTGCTCAGTCCTTAATGGGATTTGCTAGCAAGTATGAATAAAAGAGGATAATTCATGATGCCAGGTGTTAAGATGAGACCAACAGAGCTGCAGGTGCAAAAGGACACAGTACTGACAAGGATCAACTGCAACTTAGTGCAGCTGCAGCTTCCTTACAAGGCAATGGGGTGAAGGGGGAAGCATCTTGCTGTTATTATTGCAAAATAACAGAGGTAATATAAACAAGCACTAACAATGACAAACGACAAATCTGTGCATCAAGCAAGTATAAGCTGAAGAAAATAAAAATTAAACAACTGCTTTCAACTGATTGGTTAGGCATTTCAAAAACAAAATGTTAATATTTAAAGTCAGCTATTTGCTTTTTAGTTACCATACAACCTTTCAACACACATTTAAACCTGGGCTATGGTCATAGGATTAAAAATAAATTAATTATAATCTAGGAATAATCATTATTGGGTTGTGTTTCTACTACATTATATTTTAAAATCAGACATTATAGGGACATTAAACATGGTTTTGTCAGTGATTTAATGTATTGCTCAGGTTTTTTTGGAATTGAGATTTTTTTTTTTGTTTATAATAATAAACAACAACAACTACTACTTTTTTTTTTTAATAAAGACAGTGCCCTTTAACAATGATCAGCAGACCTAACTTGTTTCTTTGTAAAGATAGCCTTTTAGAGTCTGCTCTCCTTTTAAATGAAAATAGGGCAGCAGTTATGGTCACACTTTTGTTAATTTAGTTGCCAGTCAGCTCCAAATCAAAAGAAAATAAGGCTGCAGAGTGTAATTAACATTCAGTTCAGTCGTTTTGTCCCTTGTCTAGCCCCCAAGCTTTGTTAAAATTGCCATCTGAATGCTGAAGGCTGTAGGGAAATCGATTTGATTCTAATCGCACCATGAAAAGAACATGATCTAACTGCTTTCAGCCCTCCGTAAATCTGTACTAGGTCTTTAGCACAATGCAACTTCCAATTTAAAAAGCACTGAATGTCTCGTCAATGACTTTGTGAAGAAAAAAGAACAAGGAGCAGACATAAAAATTCCAATAGTTGTTTAAGCATTAAAGTTCATTTGCATCACAGCAAACCTGAAAAGGGCTGACCTCTCAAACCGCCTCTCAGGTCTATGAAGTTGTAGCCTTGACAAGCTCACATTGACAGAGCTCATTGACTCTGAAAGGCTACTCTATCAATGGTGAAAAATGGCAATAGGTTCTACTCTGAGCAGGCATCTGCCTGCCCACCCGCTGCTAAACCAATGGCAAAACTGACTCAGGTTTTGAATCTACCTTGTAATCTTCCTTCCCCGGACCTTTTAATAATAGATTAAGATCACAATACAATTTAATTTTACTACTTGCCTGAAAAAGACTGGAACAAATATTCTAGATTTCCAAATTCCAATAAAATGGCATACACACAAGCATGCACACACACAAATGTGTATATAGATAGTACACTGTATATTGCATACAATACATATGCACAAGAAACTGAACATACAATATTAACATTTTGCATGCAGAATGGACCAAAAATACTTTCTGTACAACATCCTTCATTACAGCAAAAATATCCACCAAATATTAAACCTGTTAAACTACTGATGTAGGTTTCATCAATTTATTTAAAAACTAATCTATTGTATCCAATTAGAACTACTATATAACATTTGATTACACATTACAACAAAGGTGGTCTTGATCACATATGTAAAACTGCTACTATAATACTTCATATCCCCCTGTATATATGCTTTGTGAGATTTACAATTCATAAACCAACACTGAATTAC
Source organism: Apalone spinifera (assembly GCA_030068395.1). Lineage (NCBI taxonomy): Eukaryota > Metazoa > Chordata > Testudines > Trionychidae > Apalone > Apalone spinifera. The sequence goes on along the minus strand of JANRFK010001234.1, from coordinate 80,014,498 downwards.
AGTTATAAAAATGTGAATGAAAACTTAAAATGTAAAACCCTACTGAAAACTCCACAGATTGGGGAAAAAGAAGTGAATTAAACAGCATCACAATTCTCTATAGCAAGTCTTCTTTCCTACTTGACAGGTGAAAAAAAGCACTTGCACGTGCAGCTTAATTAATCACTGCACTTGACATCTCAATGATTTACAGTGAGGAGCAGGTGAGGACATACAAAACCAGAAAGGACCTCTTGATTTGAGTGTAACGTTTCCAGCATACTGGGATGACAAGCATATAGATTCTATCAATGATGTACAGAAAAAAAAACCTATACTGCATATTATTTGTTAGTAACAACAAAAGCACAAATTAAGTGGAATAAAGCTTTAGTTATTAGGAAGTTAGTTAATACTGTTCACATTTCTAAACTTTTTAAAAATCAATTTTGTAAACACCCACCAACACAAGTTTTTTGGGTTTTTTTTTTCATTGTTAAAAGTATAGACAGATGTGACAAACCAGATCTTTATTCTCCATTAAAAAAAAGTAGCATAACAAATTCAGCTTCATCAATTAATGGTCTAGATGGAAAATTGAATGAGACATTTCAGTAATATGAAACCATAGGATCCTGAATTCCTACATGCAATTAGATTTGACTCAGCTTCTAAAATGAGCATGTTTGATGGCCTCTTTTGAAAAATTATTCTTCCAGCCACAAGAAAATCTAAAGCCAAAATAAACACTTTTAGCCAGATAGTGCTCCCATTTAAGTCAATGCGAGTTTTGCCATCTCTGCAAAGGGAGCAAAGTTAAGCCCTTTAGCTAAAAGCTATGTTGCACTTTTAGTTATTTAATTTGTGTGGTTTTTCAGGTAAGCTGAGTGTGACAAATCATTATTGGCCACCAATGCAGTGTTCTCTATCAAAATTACTTACATTTTTAAGATCTGTTATCAACCTGCTTCTCCCTGGGCATATACCTTACTTATTGAATACTGCGGTTTCTGGATCACTGGAAAACTTTTTTACCCCTCTAATCTTCCTTTCAAGACACTTATCAGGGCTTGATCCACTTACCTGGAGATTGACACTGCTGAGATCCATCTTCCATAGTCTAATTTAGAGGGTTTAGTAACTCTGGTACTCCACCAGCTCACAAGGAGTAAGGGAAATCAGCATGAGTGTTTCTCCCATTGACCTCCCACAGTGGGGACTCAGCAGAAATTCAATCTAAAGTACGTCAACTACAGTTACGCTATTCACATAGCTGGAGTTGCATATCTTAAGTTGACTTTTCCCCTAGTGTAGATCTTGCCTCTGTAAATACTTGGTGATTCCGGCTGTTCTGCATAATTCCATATCACTGAAGATCTCTTCAAAACCCACTGACTATGCTTCCAACTACTGGGTTTGAAAAGCCACTAAACTAATATATGTTCTGTTTACTCTGGATAAATAACAGTCACATTCAGTAATTTTTCTACTTCTTACTCCATATAGAGAAATCATAATCTTGTAAAGTCCCAGCAATGCCTCCCTTGATGATCACAGTCCAAACGCACTCTCTTTGCAAGAGCCAAAACATACCCTTTAAATTCAAACCCCTCAAAGTTCCAAATAGGCAATCTGGGCACAGCTTCCATCCAAGAGTCTGAGCCTCAATGTCTTCATGCACCCAGTGGTATACATTCTTTTTGGTCTTCCCACAACATATCCCATCCCACAACATATCCCATCATACAATTTTGCTCAACATTTAACTTATAATCTCTCATGTCATTCAATTTCAAGATAACCTTCTCCTCATACATGCTTACAGCATCTAGCTGAATTGGAACCCAATTCCTGATGGAGGCCTCTCGATGCTACTGCAATGCATATATTAAATTACAGAGACCCTGTACTTATCATAATGCTGCTATTTGAGTATCTCCCTATTTTAAGGTGTGGATTCCTAAGGATTAATCACACTATATTTTTATAAATATTTAAAGGACTGTATTGTTCATAAATAGTAATTTTGACAGTCCTGGAGAATTAAGACCTCTATTTAAACACAACAGGGAAGGCCAGTTGCATTACAACTTTTTCACCCTACCCATTAATTTTGTTCACATTCCTCTAGGATTGATAGGGAGCTTCATTCTTCGTGACCATTTGATCTTTGGCTTCTTTCCTGAAATTGACAACAAGGGTGCTAACACATGCCCCATAAGAACTACATCAAGACAACCATTTATTTTATATAAGCAATTGCACAATCAAATGATAATGCTTTTTGCCCTGATCCTGAAAAGACATGAACATGATTGACTTCAAATATGCAAGTAATCTAATTTAGCTGGGATTCTGCAACATCTGGGGTCTTTGTGGCTATGTATCTTCACAGGAGTTCAACTAAATACAAAGACAGAAAAGCTCCTTACCTATTCTGTGCCTGGATCTATGCATGCTTTTGTTCTAAAAAGGAATTTTTCCACAAATAAGTTCTTGTTTATCTCCAAATCTGTGTTAGCTCTCAGTTATGGTTACTCAGGAATACATCCACCAACACAATGAAAGCCAAAAAAAGGCACAAGTTAAATATATTTCACCCATACTCTCTCATCACCCCAATTAAAACACAAAAAACCACCATCCAGACCGTCTCGTCTCCCTCTTACAACTAAATGCCTACCTCAATGCTTACCAAATTAGTTAGAGAAATGTATTTAGGTTGAGACTGGGAACAGTGACATATAATTGTTATATCTGAACTATGTTGTGGGGGCACAGTGGGAGGAGTGAAACTGAGGAATCATAAAACTGAGGAATCATATTTCCTACAGAAATATGCAACAATGGAATGCAGTTTGAGTAATAAAAATGGCCCTGTAGAGAGTTGGGTATTGTAGGCTATCAGTGAGCATCATGAGTCTAAGTGAAATCTGATAAGTGGAAGGTACAATTCAAGCGTGCAGTCGGATTTCCTTTGGTTTTATTGTTTGTGTTGAAATCATGTGCACCCAAGCAACATTAACTGCAAGCTAAGCAAGTACTTGGGGAAGTCTTAGAGAATTTCTGATATCTTTCCTATGCCGTACCCCCCAGTTCCACTTCTTCTTCTGGCCCTGCACACAGCTGCAACTCCTCCCAAGGTCTCCTACAACCTTGTTCCTCAACACACCCCTGCCAATGAGCATTACTATCCACCACAACCCTCGTCTATGACCAGGATACGTGTGAATCCAAACTAAGTGACTGGGCAACAAAATGGCAAATGACATTTAATGTGGATAAATGTAAAGTAATGCACATTGGGAAAAATAACCCCAACTATACATATAATATGATGGGGGCTAATTTAGCTACAACTAATCAGGAAAGAGATCTTGGAGTCATCGTTTTCTGAAGACGTCCACGCAGTGTGCAATGGCAATCAAAAAAGCAAAGAGGATGTTAGGAATCACTAAAAAAGGGATAGAAAATGAGCGAATATCTTATTGCCCTTATATAAATCCATGGTATGCCCACATCTGAATGTGGTCTCCTCATCTCAAAAAAGATATACTGGCATTAGAAAAGGTTCAGAGAAGGGCAACTAAAATGATTAGGGGGTTTAGAATGGGTCCCATATGAGGAAAGATTAAAGAGACTGGGGCTTTTCAGCTTGGAAAAGAAGAGACTAAGGGGAGATATGATAAAGATATATAAAATCATGAGTGGTGTGGAGAAAGTGAATGAGGAAAAGTTATTTACTTGTTCCCATAATATAAGAACTAGGGGTCACCAAATGAAATTAATGGGCAGCAGGTTTAAAACAAATCAAAGGAAATTCTTCTTCACACAGCGCATAGTCAATCTGTGGAACTCCTTGCTTGAGGAGGTTGTGAAGGATAAGACTGTAACAGGGTTTAAAAGAGAACGAGATAAAATCATGGAGGTTAAATCCATAAATAGCCATTAGCCAGTATGGGTAAGGAATGGTGTCCCCAGCCTCTGTTTGTCAGAGGGTGGAGATGGATGGCAGGAGAGAGATCGCTTGAACATTACCTGTTTGATTCACTCCCTTTTGGGCACCTGGCATTGGCCACTGTCAGCAGACAGGGTACTGGGCTGGATGGACCGTTGGTCTGGCCCAGTATGGCCGTTCTTATGAATCCCTAGAACAGGGGTGGGGAACTGACTTGCCCAAATCCAGCCTTTAAGGCTTGCCCCCCACCCAGCTCTGGGGAGCCTGTGCTGGTGCTCCAATCCCCATCTCCAATAGGGCTGGAGCACACAAAATCTACTAGCCTGGAGGCCCCTAGGCTCTGTTGTGCGAGGGGAGTGTCTTTCTGCTTCTCAGTCGTGGGCTGTGTCAGGGAGGGTTTTTTCTTTTGCATCTCACTTGTGTGCAGCTCCCGACTAATTTTTCTGTGGGTCAGAGGCACCCCAGTCCAATAAAAAGTTCCCCACTCTTGGCCTAAAAGCTGGATTGGTAAGGGAATAGGATGCATGGGCTTGCTTTGGGTGAAAATAGGGGAATATAGAGGATCCTCCTATTCATCAGAATGCAGCCATCCTCTGCTCTGCTTATTCCACCAGAAGTTCCCCGGTCAGCTTGACCACCACTTCTTGAAGCACCCCCTAGAAAACTATGCTCTCCCTAACACTTCACATCCCTGTTCCACTAATCCAAATGTTCCAGGGGCTACAGCTGTGGATTAGCAGAAGTGAGAGGGGCTGTGTGGAGTTAGAGAGATGCAGAGATGCATATGTGGCGTGGCACCATGGGAAGGGGCCTGCCATGGAAGGTGATAAGCACTTGGTATGCACATTCAAAGAAAAAATGCCATTTATGATCTCCCTCTACCTCAGCAACATGAAGGGTTTTAATCCTCCCCAATTCTGGCCTTTTAGATCCCTGGTGAACCACAATCACTGGATGAGAGCAAAAGAGAGACAGAGAGGGGCTCTATAATCTGATGGCTACAACACTGAGCAGAGAGTCTGGGTGGGCAGGAGACATGGGTTCAAGTCCCCATGCCATTGAATACTCCATAATTTCATATCAAGTGGGACAATTTCCACACAGAAATTGAGACCAACCACTGAACACCCTATGAGTCTGGTGGTTTGAGCATACCACCCAGGGAGAGGGGGGAAAATCTGGATTCAAGTCCCTATTCCTGAAGGTGCTATACATCCCAGGAGTGCTATCATAAAGGAAGAATATAGGGGGGCTCTACCAGCACTGCTGTTCAGTCAATCTAGTAAAGAACTTTTTCAGTGTGCCCAAAATGCTAAGAACTGTCATTTTCAGTTCAGGTCAAACTAATTTTACCCTCCTCCCAATTTTTCAGAACTGATAATGAACAACAACAACAACAACACTCCAAGTGATTTCCATAGCTCTAGTTACAATGTCTTTAGGACAGAGGGTTTTTTTCTTTTCTGCTCTCACCAATATATTCTTTTTTGCTTCCTTTTCATTGGGGCCAAAAGAGGATATTTCCTTTCATGTCAAGGGACAACATACTGGACTTATTTAATTCAAACAAATTATTCCAATGTAATTTATTACTGTTATGCTTTTATACTCTTTGCTTCTCTATAACATTATATTCGTTTTCCTTTGATTTTCTGTACTTTCCATTTCAGATTGATTAATTGTGCTTTGCTATGATTATTTTTGTTGACACGTGCCATCACCAAAAATAATGAATGCTTTGACTAGACCCACACCACTATTAGGGATGTCAACATGTAGTCACCTACATGATTAACTGATAAGCGTGGTCTTATCTGTTAATCCTGTCGACTACCTGTATTCCCCCTGCCCTTTGCTGCCTCTCCAGAGGCAGCAAAGTGGGGGAGAATGGGAGCTGGTGCCTGTGAAGAGCTGTCTTTAAGCAGGCTCCTCACAAACACCAGATCTGCCTGCCACTGCTCCCCTCCCCCTCACACTGCAGCGTCTGATACAGAGGCAGCAGCATGGAGGGTGAGGAGGGGCAGGCTAGATGCAATGCTCTCTGGACCTGCCTGCCCTCCCCCTTCGGGGCAGGCAGGAGCCAGTGCTGGGGGGAGCTGGCTTAAAAGCTACTCCCCCACACCCTTGCCCTGCTGCCTCTATGAGGGGCTGCTGCCCACAGAGGTAGCAGCATGATGAATCAGGCAGCTGATTAAACACTCTTGGTGCAAAACTGGCTCCCCAGTGGACTGGCTCCCACCTGCCACCCTGTGCTCCCCCATCTGATACAGAGGCAGCAGCACGAGGTGGCAGGGGGCTCCTCGAGAATGGGGATCGGAGCACGTTGGCTGCCAGCCCTGCCTGTGGGGACTATCAAATAATCGTGTAACCACTAAGATTGCAAGCAGTTACACAACTATTCAATTACACAATATTTAACATCCCTAATCACTGTTTAAATGTTTTTTATTTTTAAGCAAATATTAAAGGTCAATAAAACCTTTAAAACCAACAAAAAAAAGTAATCTTTTATGGATTACTATTAAAAGTTTTCAAAGGCATAATTCCAACATACAATTAATTCAGAAATATTTAAAAAGTCAGCAAACAATTCACTTAACATTTTAAAAAAATGGCTGTTCTTATATTTGAAAGGCATATCTAGCACTCAAACTGAAACATATATATAACTTTATTCAAAATAAGGATGTTAAATATTGAGTAATTTACTAGTCGAGTAGTTAATGAAATTTCCCGCTGTGGCTCTTGTACATTTCAAAGGAGGAATGCGGAACTCTGCATGTAGCCTGGGGCCAGTGGGAAGTCCTGCTGATTCCGGGCTACATGAGGGTGCCAGTTTTGAAATGTACAAGAGTCCCCAGCGGGAGCGCCCTCATGGGGTCTGGGGTCAGCAAGGGACTCAGAGTCCCCTGCTGACCCTGGGCTCCATGCTGTGCTGCTGCTTTGAAATGCCATGTGGAGCCCAGGTCAGCTGGGGTCTCTCCAGCTGATCCTGGGCTCCCCGTAGCGTTTCCGCGGAACCCAGGTTTCCACAGAACCGCCAGCTCTGCACCCAGCTGACACCAGGCTCCACAAAAATGCCACAGCGGCATTTCAAATGCCACAGTGGCATTCCGGGCTCAGCTATGCGGTGCTGCCCCTTTGAAACTCTGTCTCGGTATTTCAAAGCAGCGCCACAAGGAGATGACCCTGGGCTCCATGCGGCGCTGCCCCTTTGAAATGCCAAGATCAGTCTCCAGGGCCTGGAAGCTGGGGAAGGAGGGTGTGTTAATTGCCAGTATCTGCTCAGCAGGCCACAGCCCCACTCCAAGGAGGTCTAAGGCCCTGGGAGGTGCCTGTTACCATGTGCTAAGCAAGTTTCCTCCACACAGTTCAGCCAATGCTTTGCAATCCTCAACCACAGCATCCCCGGAAAGTCCCCTTCAGCTCCAGCCTGACTCAGGCTTCTCTTGAGCACAGGCTGCCTGCACAGAGGGGTCGGCTGTGTATAACCAGGCATCTCTGGCCCACCTCGACTCATTCGCTTGTTCCCTACGGTGGGACTGGTGGTGAAAAGTTTTCTAGCATCTTCACCCGATCTCTCCCTGGGGCTGCTGCTTTGAAGTACCTCCCCTTCCCTCCCCCTTTGCTGCCTCTATCTGATGGAGATGGGGAGGGGGGGCGGGGGGGCGGGGAGACTGACTAGTCAACTAGTCCTTAACATCTTTAATTCAAAATACATAAAATTATGGTACAGTGAAGGCTGTGTTATCCGGCACTCTGTTAACCAGGAAACTTTGTTAACTGGCATTGCCCCCAACCACAATAGTGTCATATTTTCAGCCGCACAGGCCTGGCTTAGTTTACCATGATTGGCTTAACAATTTTTTATTTAAGTAGTACTAATCATCTTTAACTCAAAATAGAAACGAGACACCAACTTCCTCACACTACAAAACTACAAATATTAAAAACTTGAGTGTTATTATTATTGTTCATTGGTTTTTCCTAGGATGATAAGACCCTCAGATAACCAGAATTTTTAGATAACCAGAATGCCCTAATTCCCAAACTTGCCAGATAACACAGGTTTTACTGTATAATGTTCACATAAGTAGCATTCCTTATTGACTTCTTAGTATGTTGGACTTTGAGTCAACTTTAGAATGTTATTTTTTAAATACAATATGAACTTTAATACACAAGAGATAGATACTACTAAATATCTTGCAATTTACTTCATATTCATATAGATGCTTTCATTTAAAAAAGTAATCATTTAACAAAAAAAAGATTGCAAAATAAAAAGATACTCCCTCGGGCATTTACCAAAACTTCACTCAGCATTTACTCATTTTTCTACTTCCCCAAAAAAGCCTGGGGGCAGGAGAGACACAGGTCTTTGAAGAGTACCCTGCAGTTTACCAAAACTGGCCTTTGATACTACAAAGGTAGGGTAGTGATTTGCCGAGCCAAGAACCCCCTAGTAAAAATGCCCTTCCTGCTTTAAATTCTTTTAAAAAGTCAGAGGATTGTTCTATCATGTGACTGTTGATGGCAGCTACCATGAAATCAGAAGAACAGAGACTTGGTAAGACCCAAAAAACATTTAGGGTGTTATAGGGAATTAAAGAAAAATACAGTACACAACTGAGAATATTAAAAAAACCTAAAAGATTCTTTAAGATAGTTGTAAATAGCACAAGCACATAAATATAAGCTGTATTATAAGAAAATGAAAGCCAGTAAAATCACACATGTGTGTTCATCTGTCTGATATAAAGCAGGAAAAAACCCAAGATAGTTTGTTTTGCAAGCTTCTTCCATATTCTTATTGTTTTAGTTTATAGATCATACATCATATCTACTGGTGTATTGTACCTTTGCAAATGATTCATGCAAATATCAGTGCATCACCAACTGTTGAGTTTTAGGTACATGTGGACAATATAAAGTATAGGTTGGACCTCCTTCATCTGGCAACCTCAGGACCTGACCAGTACTGTACAAACGGATTTGCTGGACAAAGGGAGATCCCTCCCAACATGGCCCATACTGTCCTGCTGCCCCCAGCTAGGGCTCCAGCCTAGCCCCACAGCTGCCTGCCTGGACCTGGATGCCACTGGAGTCAGAGCTCTGCAGCCAGGTAGAGAGCCCCTGGCTACCACCACTGCCGGAGCTCTGGGTCCAGAGTTCCGCAGCTACTGCTGACAGGCCCCCGCTACCACCTGGCCACCCACCCCTCCGCGCCCTGCCACCCCTGGCTCCCAGCTAAGTCTCCATGTCCTCACTGCAGCTTCTGCCCCATGGCACGACCTTCCTATACCTAGGCTCTGTGGTCTAGGAACATCCAATGTTGCCAGACCAGAGAGCCCCGATTATGGGAGGTACAACCTGTATCATTCCCTTCATTAACTTCTGACAAATGAAATGTGCTGGTAATCTCCAGAATTAATATACAATAATCTCCAGAAAGTGTCCAAATACATTTATGGACAGATACACAATGGGAACATAAGCATGGCCATCATGGGTCAGCCTAATGATCCATCTAGCCCCGTGGAGACCAACACACTAGCAACATGTGGCTATTTGGCCAGTTGAGTATGACTAGTTCACTACAGCACTAGCCACTGTACTGGCTACTGCTTCAGACTGGTTGGATATTATGGATCTAGCCCATTACTCTGCTTTCTGACAATGGCCAGTGCTAGATGCTTCAGAGGGTATTACCAAAACAAGGCAATTATCAAGTGGCCCATCTTTTGTCTGCTTCCGGCAATTACAGGTTTAGGGATACCCAGCGCACAGGCTTGAGTCCCTAAGCATCTTGGCTAATAGCCAGTGACACCTCTAGCCTCCATGAACCCTACTTTTGGCCTTCACAGCATCCTTCTCCTAGTGTAAGTTGACACTGCGCAGCTATTTTAGGATACCAGAGGTATCCCAAAACAGCCACACCATGTCTTCACAAGGTGCCCATCATTTCGAAATAATTTTTGAAATAAAGGGCATGCTATTTCAACATCACTGTAACCCTCAGTCCACGAGGGTTATTTCAATTTTCAAAATAAGATATGCAATTAGTGCTATGCAAATTGTGTATCTTATTTCGAGTTTAGGGTGCTGTGTAGACACACCCCAAAACAGACGTGCCTAAAATGGCTTAGCAAGCTCTGTCTGCCTTGGTTTGAAATCAGGTATTGATTCTTCTAGGTACTGTCAGTTCACGGCACCTTATTCCATATTATTCAGCGCAACCCCTCAAGCTCACTCCATAGAAGACTTCCTCAATCCACCACCCTGAGAACGTACCTCAAAGCCATAATACCCCAGTGTGAGGGGGCTGTCCATGTGCAGGACTGCCACATTCCATTGTGTTCCATCCACACAGGTTTTTCCCCCCCCTTACAGGTGTTCTAAAGCGACATGAGCATAAAGCACGGGCACATGAGCTGAGGTGAGTGCTGATTACACACAACACTGACTGAAAGAGCTGTGTGCTCCCTCTGTATCCAATCAAGTGCAGCTATTGGCACATCCCGCAAGTTCTAGATAGTTAGACAGGGAGACTGTCTTGGTTATGTCAGTCTTGCATCCCACTGAGATCTGGGGGCCAATCATGCAGACCACTCAGTAGCCTTGGTTGTTCATCGCTGAGTTTGGCTAATGAGAAAGATACCTCACTCTGAAGCCTATTTAATTTACTCCTTGTAAGGGCAGTACATAATAAGAAATGGGTATACAAGTCCCGATGGGCACAGATGGCCTGAATGGGTTATGCTGCTTACAGTAGCTCAGTTATGACCAAACCTCCCTCATTAATGTTTGGACAACCTCCCACATGCTGCACCTCTCAGCCCCAACCCATGAATTGTGTTATGTGTCACTAGGGTTGCCAGGTGTCCACTATTGGCCCGGACAGTCTGATAATTGTGTCTTCTATCCTGTAAAAAAACCAGAAAATACCGGACATATAAAATGTCCGGTATTTTCTGTTTGTCTCAGACGGAAGGCTGCAGGGGACATTCTTCCCTGCCATGTCTGGTAGGGGGCGGGGGGAGCATGGGGATTTAAAGGTGCAGTGACTTTTTTCTGCTCAACACCTTTTGTCCCTGTTTTCTTTGGTCCCTTTCCC
>JANRFK010001234.1:79950372-79987344 GCA_030068395.1 Apalone spinifera | reverse complement strand
AAAGCAGATGATTTTCCGCAAAAACTGGCCAGTCTAGATGCAGCCAACAAGTATACAATACCAAACCACTACCACCAGAAGATCACTTTTAAAGCACAACATATTTTTGAATTGTTGAAAACAGTTTTCAATAGACACTTTGGGCCTGCTTCTTACATCATTCTGGCAGAGTAAAGCAACTTTAAAGTGAGTGTAAATATCTTTTATGGACACATTTAATATGACTGGCAAAAAACACAGAGTGAAATCCTGGTGCAGTAAAGGTCTATAGCAAAGCTCCTCTTCACTTAACTGGGTCAGGTTTTCACCTCAATACTTAATTTTGTGTCCTTGTTTTCAATCCTTTGATATCTCACTAGACAGTTCATATTTCTATGGAAGACACTGATTTTGTCTTTCAAATATGACTGAACCTCTAAAGTTGTTATTCCCATAGATAACAACAAACTGGAATTAATATTAACAAGTACTAAACTGCAAATAGGCTGATCCTTTATGTTAGTAATGAAAGATGTTGCATTTATAAGAAGTAAAATTTGAGAAAATAAACTTTTTAATCTTTTCTAAGAGGAAGGAGATAAACCTGTGTTATATACTTTTATATGGCAAGAAACTTCAATGTAAGCTACTTTAGTAAAAATAAATACTTGGGTCCATCTTTCCTTGGAAATATAAAGTGTCTAAATTTTAATTCTTCCTTCTTTAGAGACAAATGCATTATACTATGCCACCCACATTTGTCCTATCTCTTAAAAAACTAGAACTATATATTCCTTCAGGATTGAAAGCATAATTCTTTGCCTGTCAGATGACTATAGCAAGTTACATTATAATTACTTCCCTATGAATTACTATGATAAGTTTTGATCTAAAAGGAATAGCAAAAGATTACTTTTTTCAAAATTGTCAAAATATGCACAGCTGAGATTTTCTCTGAACTTAATTTTTGTTCAATAATATTTGGGAATACTAATATATGTGTACCAATTATTTGCAAGCAGTCTTAGATCTCTAATAACTGCTTCTATCAGAGATGACAGTTCATTTTCTTCTGAGCATCTCTAAATTCAGACCTTTCCCTCTATGACAAAGTATTTCCTTAATCTGGGTCTTATCCTGTGAGACATTAATAAGAAAAAGTGATACAGCTAGAAAAAAAACTGTGGCCTATCAGAAATGCTGGCAGTTCTGTCCAAAATATCAAACCTGAAGTGGCAGAGCTGTTTGGTTATTATTCATTCCGTCACTGCATATAGCTGTAATATTATTCCAGTGGTGCATATTTGGAACTCCTCAAACATACTGAAGGGGGAAGAAGCCACACATATAATTCCATGGGTATTGCATAAATCCCACCCTGCTTTTGGACAATGGAGGAGTAGATGAAGGAATAAGGCACATTCTAGCTTGGATTAATTGTCTCTATCATTATTAGGATAAAATTAAGTTTCAGAAAGCTCACCACTGTTTATGGGAACACATCACAAGACATGTACTAGAATCATCATAGGAGTAGGATTAAAACCTGGACTGTAGACGTCCTTATCTACAGGAAGAACTCTGGTAGCTGGTAAACGGTGACTAAGCGGCAAATATTTCCTTGCCATAGGAATTTTTAAAGCATGTTTCCCCTTACTCAAAAGACTTGTTTGTAACCCTGAGAAGCCTTTCAAGAGGCAGTCTAGTCTAGTGATCAGTGCAAGGTACTTGGAGTCCTTGGTTCTAATCTTGAGCCTGCCACTGACTTGCTCTGTAATCCTGAAAAAATGATGTACAGTCTGCTCCCGCTGTCCTTACAACGAGTTGTACTTCAGCCTCCTTAAACACCATGGCAAAACTCTCACTGGCTTGAAAGGGGCCAAGATTCCACTTAGTTAATAGTACCTGGATATGAAAATGTCTTTTCCATGCATGAACCTTGGACATATGATCTGGGCTATTGTGTATCTTGTACCTCAAATAAGAAACAAAGAAACTGCCAATTGTCACAGAGGGGGTTAAAGAGAGCTTTTGGATGTGGTCAGCCCTGCCCATTTTTCTGCAGCCAATGCCAGACCTGGAGTGGGAAGAAAAGGAGAGAACCTGGCTCAGTTTGGAGCTGACTGGTGAAAACTCAGAGCTAGTCACTTCTGAAGCTGAGGGGAAGAAGGATTATTACCTTACCAGCTAAAGCAGCCAGCAGGAAATAAGTCCCATCTCCCTGGCTAACGGAGACTTGGGAGCACCTGGCTGAAAGTGCAACATGTCCTGTGTAAAAGGTGCCTGGAGAAAGGCCCTTGGGTGTTTCCGTATTTCTCTGAGACATCCAGATCAACTCAAAATGGAATGGTGTTTTATTTTAGTTTTAAACTTTTAGCATAGGAAAATAAATGCGGGATGTGAAATCTACATTGAGTGGGGGGCTTTGGACATGTCATTTATCCTCTTTCAGTCTCTTAATGGTCAATATGAAATAAATTAATAATCTCAATTCAGTCCCTAATAAGTGTCACTACCACAGAACACTCTTGCTGATAGTCTCTGCAGAAAGCAAATGGTTAAATAATCAGGAAAATTAATTACCTCCTCAGACCCTGAGATGGACAGTGTAGATGGAAATGGCTAGGACTTTGTTTCTGCCAATGCTTTATATGTTCTATGCACTTTAATGCAATAGTGGACTTCAGCTCCAACAATATCAGACCAGCATGTTTCCTGAAGTAATATATTCACTTAAATAATTTGCATCTAAAGTCAGATGATATTTCAAAGCAGTCTGAAGATATATCACTATATAATAATGATGGTTTTTATCTAGAGAGGCACTATCGACTCTCATTCAATTACCTAGCACTACCATAACTAATAAATGAGACCACAATATGCAGATAAAAAAATATCTTCACTCAATGAAAGAGGAAAATTAGTATAGTTGGATTGAGTAAACTAATTATGCTAATTTGAGAAAGTTAAATGTAGCATCATACACAATTTCTATAATAATCTGGCTCATATATTTTAAATGATGGAGATGGCTCTCCTTGGTAATGTCATGTGTGCTCAGCTGGCTAGGAAAGCCACACTTCAGCTGGCATCAAATTCAAAAGGTTCAATTATGGCCCAATCCAGCAAAGCTCTTAAACATCTGCAGAACTTTAAATGGATTTAAAAAAAATCTCAGAGAAGTAGTCCTGTTATTCTATAACGTTAAAAGAGACCTTAGAGACTAACCAAAATATATAGAATCATGAGCTTTTGTGGGCAAAACCCACTTCATCAGATGAACTGGAGTGGAAATAACAGAAGCCAAGCTATATATAACAGCAGAAGTAGTACCTGTCAATTGTAGAACTGTGTTAATGAGGCTAAATAAGTGGGCTGGATATGTCCCTTACATAAGTTTTGGCATGGAAATGCAGATGTTAAAGGCAGGAGAAATTGGCTTTGTAATATGCCAATCAAAGGAATTTCACTAACCAACTACAGAGTGAGTCTGCAGAACTGAAATTCATCTACAGATCTGACACCATTACCCTAGGTTTGAACAAAGACCTGGTTGGTGTAGGATGGGCCCTCAGGAATAAATAGTTTGAAAGGCTTGTATTGAGATTGTTTGTAAATAGTCACTCATATATGATGTAATTAGCCTAAAACACTCGCCTATGTTTACTCCAGCCAGATGCAGAGGTTTGTACAAAAGAAGAAATCCATGTATTGGAAAAAAGAAGTCTTCTTCATTGAGCAGCTGTAATTTTTCCCACTGTAAAACAAGTTTATACTTCAAACACCACATTTTATCTGAACACCAAGTATATTTAGCTTGCTTCTGTGACAGTGCTGATCAATTAACAGCCAGCTTTCGCAATCTAAAGATATCTCATCACTTTTGTCTTTTAAAATAGCACCGAAGGCTAAACAAGTGGCTTCCCATTGTGGGCGCTGATTGGCCCAAAATGACTCCCGCTAAGACACTGCCAACTTCACCAGAGCCTCAGTTCTCACTGAGCGAATCTTACCCACTCGGGAGAGTCTTGGTGCGGTGTTACGGACTCTCCTCCTCCTCCTCCCCATTCTGTAACACTACCGGTCACATCGCTGCCGCGCGCGTTTCTTTCGCTGTAGTTTAGTGGAGTGGGCCGGCGTGGCTACTGCCGATCTCTTAAAGATCTGCAAATGAGACAGGGATCTCAGTGCTACACTACAAACAAGGAGCATACATTGCCATCCAGATCCTTTTACCAGGAGAGGGGACGTCTGAAACCCTTCGCTTCAGAAGACTCCTTCGAAGAGGTGTTAAGTCGAATTTAGAGCCAAACCCATGTGATCCTCACGGTACGCGTGACTGTGCTGCTGTGTCACTAAAAAGCAAAGGTATTTAGACACAGCCTGGTTCTTTAGACAAGACTTTACCCCGAGTGGTGGCTTCGTAAGCGGCCAGCCCTAGCCACTGCATTCGTTAGCTAACCTGTATCTTCAGGTCAGGGACTGTCTCTGCCTATGTTTGGGTAGCGCCTGGCATATTAAGGGTACTTACTTGCTAGTACAATAACGTGAATAATAATTAATGCTGATTTATTAATTCTGCGTTCCTCCAACGGACTCATTGGTGGTGGTGGTGGTGGATCGTTTTGTATTTTGCTTTTTCTCGAAGGCAAATGTCCTGAAACGGGATTTAAAAGCAAAGGCCACCTTGTCGATCTGCTCCTCTCTTGGTTAACTGAGCACTGTCTTTTGGAAACGCATTAGAAGTTTGGCTGTCTTTTTTTGGCGGGACGGGCCTTTTGGACAAACAAACGACGTGGAAAATCAAGTGTAAAAACCTGATCCCTCACAATCCCGGTTTCACTCAATGAAACAGCTTTGCTTTCCCCTGATAAAAGTTGTATTCTAGCAGCTAAAGGCCGATGAAGTCTAGAAGCAGAGTCAGTTCTCCATGGGCAGCAGAAGGATTGGGGGGGGGGGGGGGGGGGGGGGGGGGGGGGGGGGGGGGGAGGAGGAGGAGGATCAGAAATGAAATTCCCCCTTTTATCCTAATACACATCTTTTCAATTTTTTGTAATTGCCAGTCTCTGCCATAATGAGATCCTTTGAATCCCAAAAGACACGTTTTAATGTTACATCTTTATCTGGGGGGGAAACCTAGTTTTCCATCCTTGTTACACATCCTCTTAACAATCAGAGCCCAAGACCCTGAAAAGAGACCTATTGCACAATTTCTGCTGAATGCACTTCTTAGCTCATATAATGCTAGGGCCTTTTGATGTGCTACAATGCGCGTTACGCCCAAAGATTGTCTCTTTGGACAGATCTACAACGCTTGGCTTAATGTTTGGAAGTTAAATGGGTAACAAGGATGTTGAAACTCCCACGCTTTAGCCACTGCAGTCACTTGCTACGTTTTCCTGTTAAGTTTCTATAAGTGACACAGACATGGTGGAGTGAAGGAGGCTGGGGGCGGGGAAGGAACATTTTTCTCTTTTATTCCCCCCCCCCCTTTACTTTTTTCTGTCAGCCTTAAAATAAGAGCTTTTGGGGAAGACTTGTCTTGTATAGGTAGCTTGTATCTTCAGGTCCCCGGCAATGTTGCTACTCCATGAAATCAAAATTTATGATTATTCAAATGTTGGGGACTGTGAAAAGAGAGGAAGAAAGAGAGAAAATTAATATTGCAGCTGTTCTTCTGATTAATGAGAGATAATTGCTCATGAAAAGTCACCCCTGTGGCATTTTGTTGTCTCCTGGATCTTTGTTCTTTTCCACTATTATTGAGGACTTTCTTGAAGACTAAGCGGTTCTTTTCAATTTTTGGTATTCAGAAAGTGTTGCTTGGTTACAGATAATGGAGAAATCTCGGGCTATATTGGGTAAGATGTGCCACAGACAGCAATATCACAATGCCACTTTCAGAAAAGGATGGATACAAGTTAACGATGCGCTTTCAATAAAACATTAATAGACTTGTTCACGCTTTTATAATGACCTCGTTAATGGGAGCTGGGGGCAAGTCCTGTCTTCTGCTTGTGTTCGCCTAACAAAACCCAGCTTTGAGATCGTTCGCAAACTAATATGAAACCCATGTTAGATTAGCAGATAAATGTGATTATAACGCAAAAGTCAATGTTCCCTTTGGTTTGCAAGGGATTCTTTCCCCATGCAAATGATCCAAACTAGTGTGCATTCTTCCCACAACACCCCATTCACTAGAGAGCAATTTGGTCACTGGCTGTTTGTAAACTGGCTATTCCACAGTTTGACTTACGCAGTTATGCCTGGGTGCCGCCTTCCGTGCATGGCCAAATCCCGTAGGGAAGTGAAGGTGTGTGCTATGGGGAACGAGAGCGGAATCGTACCCTAGTAGGAGTTTATCGGGATGGGAGGGAGAGAGATATTTCGCTTTTGTCATTTAAGCCGCGAATCTCTCATAAATAAAGCCATCTGGAAGAAAGGGAAAATGAGAGCACCTAGTCCTGAAAGTTGCAGTCTGGGGGTAGCAGAGCTGATGTTCTTTTTGAACTGCTCTGGTTTAAAAAGGGGGGCAATTTCGTTACATTCTCATTTGTTACACTGTCTTGAACTAAAGGCAGACAAAGCTATACTCTGTCACCCCGAGCAGAATGAAGGGAATCAAAGGATTTTCCCTTAAAAGGACTAATTTTCTCCTTGAATTATGAAAGTAATGGCTAGGTAACAGCCTGTGCTCTGTACCCAACTGCTTAATACCTTCTAAATCCTTCCACGTGGCTCGACTAGTCGTGGCAATTAGAGCTCATTATAGGCTCATAAGAGCTCTCATTTCGGGGATTACTTAATGGACAATGAAATTTTATCGGACAGAATTATTGAAAAATAAAATTGTAAGGAGGTCGATGTGATGTGGGCGCACGCCTTGCATCATTCCGCCTGGATTGGGATATCTTCGCCTACAATTGCTGTTTGCTTCCTCTGTTATCACTGCCCTTGCTTTGTTAGAACAATTACCGATTAAAACCGTGATCTGATTCTTACCCTGTCTGACTTTCCTTAAATAAGGCAATTTCCCTCCAGATCCGCTCTTTCCGAGCAGAGACAGCCTGCCCCATTTCAGGGAGCGGGTGATTTCCTTCTTGTACACACAGATGACTCCAAAGCTCTCTATCCATTCCAGGAAACGTTATATTACACTGGACGATTTAGAAAAAGAATCTCATAATGGGACACTTATATCTGTGCGCTACTTACCTATGTGGTAAAGCCTAATAAGAATAATATTTTAAAGTGTCAATGAACTTCCGATAATTTACTACCTTTAGCTTCCAAAGACACTGTTAGGCCTAAGTAACCTGTGGATCGCATCTGTTAATTTGTCTTTAATCAGTACAATAGTTTTAACCATATTAACATGGCGCTTTACCGCCGACCACTTTGCTTTAATTGATCGTTCTTTAATCATTCCCCCCACCCACTCTCTCTAGCTATCGCCTGCCTTCCGGGATCTTTAAGTCTTTGATCTTGTCTGTTGCTTTGAAGGAGTAAATGGTGCCTTTGTAAAGGTGCTTTGCTAGTTATAGTTAAAACTGACCTGCCTTAAACTCTGCAACTCCCTAATTGTTGTCACAAGATGTTGGATTAACACATTTCTGGAATAGCTGTCTGTTTACACTCCAGAGACCCACAGTCCAGTAAACACTTTCTAATTGAATTCTAATCACATTTGAATAGCTCAATAACCAGCCTCAGCTGCAATTCATAAAACTTTAATTGCCATCCATAAATCCTGAGCTCCCCGAGTGTGGAGTGTCCCTACAATTCAATTATACCGCGCTTGCCTGAATTTAACTGGATGGCGGCAAGGAGAGGCAGTGACAATCCCTCCTCCCCTTACTCAGCTCTTGATGGTGAACGGAGACCTACTTCTACTTCTCGTAGTGTGTCCTTTCACGACTGCTGTGGGGGGGAAAGGCCTAGCTTCTTTCTATTTTGTAACGGGCGAGGCTCACTGGCCTTTTCACTGATGCGGAGATGCGCTGGTACTTTACACCTCTAGATCAGCGGCGAGGAAATATCCCTTTGATAGAAATGCAAGCAAAAAAGCAAGCTTTGAAGGCCCCTTTACTTGACTGTGAGAGACAATTGAACGGTGATCGCTGTTCGATTGTGCCCAATTGCCCAGGCACTTCTTTTAGGGTGATTGTCCGTCTTTCTTTTTCGCCCCGCACCTTAATATGCTTTAAACACGTTTAGCACATAGACTCCTGTTCTAGCCTGGCTTTTGGGGGCCAGAGTTTTCTGCTGTA
Organism: Apalone spinifera; assembly: GCA_030068395.1. NCBI lineage: Eukaryota > Metazoa > Chordata > Testudines > Trionychidae > Apalone > Apalone spinifera. The sequence goes on along the minus strand of JANRFK010001234.1, from coordinate 79,979,092 downwards.
AACTGCAATGGTCATCCCTGATTCCAAAGTCACTTGAAGTTGGATACATTGTTGTTATCTCTACGTGATGACTGGAGTCAGCTCAGCAAGAATGCAACGTTACTTCTATTAAACGATACGTCCCTTCTTAAACTCCCACTATAGAACAGGCCATTGGAAAATCGTGCAGCATGCTGCAAATACCTTGGCTCTTTAATGAAATTTGAAATGTCCAGGAGTCACAGACCATATTTCGCTGTTCATCCAATTTTACTTGGAATGATTGCTTCGGCAAACTTGGTGGAGATCAAAGAATCCCTCGCTGACATTTTCTCTTTTCATTAGGGTTTTGAATTGAAGCTTTGAAATGATCGTGGAAGTTAACTTGAAAGTCTTCCGTTTTGACGTCTTGGCTGAGAAGTGTCCAGATATTTGAAGGCTTTGCCCGTTGAACTAATTGCCAATTTGACAGGATTCACTCATAAAAAAAACCCTGCCTTTTACCTCTGGAATAGCTCTGATAACGTACTTCACAGAAAATATAAGGGCGACTAAATTCTTGGGAAAGCAGAGGGAGTTGTTTCTAGGTGTAAATCGACATACTGAGAGAGACACTCATCCAGAACTTAGAATGACCAGATATTACAGGGTAAATGAAAAGAAAACCAACCCGGATCCTACTTATTTCCTCACGTGTCACTGGTTTCCCCCTACTCAGGAAATGGTGCATTATTGGCATAAACTCCATGATGGGAGACTCCCTTGCGGTTTATTTTTAAACTTAGTCAAAACCGTGCATTTGTTTACAGAGTAACGTGTCCGCAAGCTCAACGTTGGATGTGCCTGAATCACAAACAGGGCAGCTGTGCCCCCTCCGTTGCTCCCCATTCCTATAATTTATCTGGAGAGAAGGAGAACTGAAGTCATGGTGAAATTAACAAAACACATACACTTTGGAGAGTCTCTCCCCTTCGCCCCCCTCCCCCCCGTTTTGTTCCAACTCGGGCAGCCTATCCTGAGGGGTTTGGAGGAGAAGCCAAGGAGGTTTAGATCTGCATCTCTTTCAGGAATCACGTGTTAAATAGTTGATATAAAACCCCGGCGCAGGGGATCCAGGCGGGGGACTGTAAGACCAGCCCTCTCCAGGGACCCTTTTGTTCAGCTCTCAGACATAAGCACCTTCTCGCTAACCAAGTACTTCAGTGGCAACTTCCCCGCCTTGGCAAAGGAGACAGACCCGGGAGAGCCAGCCCCGACCTGCAGCCATGTCCCGATCCTTCTATGTCGACTCTTTAATAATCAAAGACTCCTCGAGGCCAGCTCCTTCCCTGCCTGAGCACCCCCACGGACAGGATTTCCTCATCCCCCTCAGCATGCCTTCCCCCCTGGTCATGTCGGTGTCCGGCCCCGGCTGCCCGTCCCGCAAGAGCGGCACCTTCTGCGTGTGCCCGCTCTGTGTCACTTCGCACTTGCACTCGCCCCGGGGGGGCGGCAGCGGGGCCATCCCCCTGCTCAAGAGCCAGTTCCCTCCCGGGGGAGATGCCCAGTACTGCCCCCGGATGAGCCATGCCCAGCACCAGCAGCCGCACCAGCAGCAGCAGAGCTCGGTAGCAGCCGCCGCCGCCGCCGCCGCCGCCCTGGGCCACCCAGCGCACCACGCACCTGTCTGCAGCGCCACCACCTACAGCGTGAGCGACCCCCGGCGATTCCACTGCCTCGGCATGGGTAGGAGTCACCTGGCCGCGGCGTTCCAGCTGCAGCGGGCGGGCGAGGGGCGGCCGGGCTCGGGGGGGAAGGGCGGGGGAAGGTGGTGAATGGGGAAGGATCGGGCATTCCCGCGCCGGCTCGGGGAAGGAGCAGGTGTGCGGTCGCTCCCGCGGGGGCAGGTCTTGTGAGACAGACAAAGAGGAGGCAGGTTTTCAGGGCGAGCAGGTAAGCTCAGGCTTTCTGCCCGCCACGCCTAGCAAGGCGCTCGCAGCGGGGTTGCGTCTTGCTGTTTCTGGGATCCGTGAAACAAGCGCGGGAGGGAGAAATGCAGGGCTCAGCAAGAGCGCCAGGGACAGACCTGGCTTAACTATTTTCCTGGCAATTAGTCTTTCTTTCTCTCCCGCCTAGGAGGCTCTGAGACGAGCCAAATTCAGAACGGCAAGAGGATGAGGACTGCCTTCACCAGCACGCAGCTTCTGGAGCTGGAGAGGGAGTTTTCTTCCAACATGTACCTGTCCCGCCTGAGGAGAATCGAGATCGCGACCTACCTGAACCTGTCGGAGAAGCAAGTGAAAATCTGGTTCCAGAATCGAAGGGTGAAACACAAGAAAGAAGGCAAAGGAACCCAGCGAAACCCCCACGGGGGCTGCAAGTGCACCGGCAACCCGGGCCATTACCCCAGGTCAGAAGACGAAGAGTCTTTATCCCCCTCCTCGGCGAACGAGGACAAAGAGATCTCCCCTTTATAAAGCGCTCAGCAAACCCTCGCCAAGCTGGGACGCCTTCGAGCCTCTGAACTATCTGCTCCTACTAGAAGGTTGCAAGTCTGAACTAAACAGGGAAGCCTATGTGACTGCAACTGCATACACCTGACCCAGCTGTGACCAGGCTAAGGCACAAAGGAAACAGCTCTTGCTGGCTTTCTCCGCCGATCAGGTTTATTTGAATGGATCCAGTCCTAGATATTTCGAATGTACAGGCTTTAGAGGGGAGCGTTCAACTAAAACGTTATTTATAGAGCACGTGGAACAATTCTGAACTTAACAAAAAGTTAGCGTGGTCCTGGTTGCCTCCCCTCACTACAGGTGAAGAAAATCCCATTTCATGACTTTGCTGAAAAGTTGTGACGTTGAGAAGAAGTTAGCGAATGAAAAGGAAAAAATATAGGTCTAACCGCATGAGAATCTTCTGTACAGTTTTACACATTGCAAACCGTTCGGACGTGCGTTTGTATGTGAATAGTTTTATATAAGATTTATATTTATATTTATTTAAATGAGGTCAGACAAGAATTATAATTTTTTTAAGTGCCAGCTTAGTTCAAACAATAATGGTGTAATTAATTAATGGAGCAAAATGGTGTTTTTTAAAAATGCTTTGTACACTAATTGAATTTCCTGTTTCAGAAGTATCTATATCAATCCAAATAAATGCCATCAGCTACTAACCTGAATAACTATGTTTCCTGTCACACCGGGTTTTAAAACGTCAGACCTAGTTCAGCATAACTTTGCAAAAGAAGCAAGGTCCCAAAGCCTGGCACTGTAAATAGTTTCTCCTGACGTTTGAGCAGTGGGCAATGCCTGGTCTGAGAGCCTGTGACACCATGTGGTACCCACCATCCAGCTGAGCAGTGCTTCTGAAGCTGATTACTGGTGGTGTTACTGAAAGTGGAGCAACACAATCCCCAGCCATGGGAATGAGGGGCGGGGGCTTCCTGGAAGGCCGGATCCTGCAGATGCTACAGTCAGTGGCAGAGTAGCCATGAACCCCAAGATCTTGCTCTAGGTTCTCCTGAGCATGGCAGAGCCCCATGGGCCTTTCAGGAGGAGTATGGAGCCCACAGGCGTGGCCCCTTGCTGTATCAGGAAAGCTTTGTGCCAGAGCAGGGCTGGGTGACTCCAACCTTAGGTGTGTACAGCCCTAAAGCTTGTCCAAAAAGACAAAGGACTTGAGGGTGAATTGCAGCCCAGGGGTTTGATGCAATCTGCTCTGTCCAGCAGGTGACTTTGCCTGGGTCAAACCCATTAACCTCAGGCATCTGGGGGCCAAGCTGTGGAATTTGGCCCACTAAGAGTAAGTGTAGGTAGGTGACAGCAGCCCTAGCTACTTGCAAGGACATATGGTACCAGCCCTTACTCAGGGGAGTAACCCCTGAACTACACTCTGAGAGAGGAAAGGTGGGAGGAGAGGGCCTTATTTTAGTTTTTTATAATGGTGATATACCTATCTCATAGAGCTAGAAGGGACCTTGGGAGGTCATTGAGACCAGTTCCCTGCCCTCATGGCAGGACCCAGTACCATCCCTGACAGATTTTGCCCTAGATCCCTAAATGACCCATTCAAGGATTGAACTCACAACTGTAGGTTTAGCAGGCTGGGTTCACTGAGCTATCCCAGTTCTAGCCCAGGTGCACAGCTGGACTGCAGAGAGTGAAGGCTGGAGGGCAAATGGTGGGCATTTTGCCACAGATTTCAATGGGACAAAGCTCGTAAGTCTCTCCTTAGTGAGTATTCCCCATAGCAGGGTAGATTGCCATTCATGAGCCTGCCACCCTTTCCAAAGGCTGGAACATCTTTGGGCTAAACCTCCTGCAGCAATCCTTCATGTGACTGTACCAGCTCTTTGCCTAGGATTAGATAGGCCTATTTTACCTCCTGAATTCTTTTCTAACACCATTTTTGCCCTTTGTTACAATCTCTTGCTATTTTCTCCCTCTCTTGAGAGAGATTTCCAACTACAGCCTCCATCTGATGTAAAAAACGGTTAGAAAAATGTGTCTCCTGCACACTTTATTTTTTTTATATCCTTTTTCTCTAACAAAACCCTGGCATCTGGGCTAAGATGTTGGTCTCTTCTTTCAAATGCCTGTCCCACTTTTAATCACAGGATGGATAATGAGGTTCCCAACGGTTTGCACAGCAAAAGCGAATAACCTAGGCACACTTTACATTAGCAGTGCATGTCCTGGTGCATGAAAGAAAATGCAGTTCTCAACAATGAGGTTCTGATAGATTTCATGCAAAACACAAGTACAAATAGTGTTACTCAGAAAATGCCCTCTGATAGAAGGGTAATTAGAAATAAATTAGTTATGGGTTGATAGTGCATGGTTATTAATATTGTGCTTTATTATTTGGGCAAGGCTTGATTTAGCACTCCCAACTCTCACTGAAGTCGATGCACTTGGCTCCTCTTACATTTCCTCCACTAAGAATCAAGAGTAACTGCATTGCAGTCAATGAAGTTACACTGGGGTGAAGATGGTGTGAGAGAAGAATCAGATCAACAAGCTGGATAACCCACAGGCTCAGGGACATAGGACCTGATTCACCACTGCCTAACATCAGTTTCATATTGGTGTGACTCCCCTGAAGTACTAAATCAGGCCCTCAATGCAGACAATGTACACTGTACAATACACAAAGATTAGGATAAGCTCTTCCCCCAAAGGATTCTAGAAATAGTTACAGCCTACCAGAGAAAGATGAGATTACATGGTCCCGGGGCTGAAAGGTGAAGCTAGACAAATTCAGACAGGAAATGAGGCATACATTTTGAACAGTGAAAGCCACTGGAATGATTTACCAAGGGTGGTACTGGATTCTCTATCACTAGCTATTTTCAAATCAAGCCTGGATGTTTTCCTAAAAGATCTGCCCTTGGAAGTATTGTGGGGAAGTTCTATGGTCTGTGCTATACAGTAGATCAGACTCAATCACAGCAGTCCCTTTCGGCCTGACAATCTGTGAATCAGGGTGGTTAAGCACTGGAATAAATTGCCTAGGGAGGTTGTGGAATTTCCATCACCGGAGATATTTAAGAACAGGTTAGGCAAACATCTGTCAGGGATAATTGATATGGTCCTTGGTCCTGCCAGTTGATGACCTCTAGAGGACCCTTTCAGTTCTATGATTCTATGAATTTGCAACACATAGAGAAGGATATAGTGGATACAAACTGGAGACTACTCAGTGTTTTATTTGGCTGCTTTTGTTTATTCACCCATATCATACAACAAATTCACTTCACATCTAATTCAAAATATATTTTGGGGGTGGGACTGGAATGATCAGGGAGTTTCAGTTTGACAAACAGGGGCTGGGAAGTCACTCCACAGAGAAGCATATAAAATTAATGGATAGGGGAGCAGGAGAAGCAAATTGAGCAGAGCAGGTTGGGGCAATCACTGGTAGAGCAGGATTGGGGAGAAGAAAACCTGTTTCCCTCCTCCCCCATAATTCTATCATTGTAAAAAAATCGGATACATTTTCTGTCTAGTTTTATTTAAGTTGTTTGTGTTGAGCCAAAGAAAGAATTGTAGGGAGTTCTCAATTGTCGGGAGCTCATGAACAGGTCTGAGGGGATCGGGACGGCACTAGCTGCCAGCAACTGGTGCCCTAGGCGAACCATGCAATCAGCACCCCCACCTCCAAACCCCTCAATGATATTGCGCCACCATTTGGCGGCCCATTTAACTTGGTGCCCTAAGCGACCGCCTAGTTCGCCTATATGGATGGGCCACCCCTGGAGGGGATCAGAGACACCCTGCCCATCCTATACTGGTATAGGAGGTAAGGGGTTCCAGCTAGATCCTGGCTAGATAGGAAGAGGACTTTGGAAGAGGGAGCCTGGCATACAAGAGGGTGAGAACTACAAGTATATATCAATGGTATGTTAGAAACATTTTCTAATTGTGTTCCAGAGTATGCAATGAAATATTGGGACATCTACTTTGTGTAACACATGTAAATTCAAAGATGAAATGACCAGAGGTAGTTACTTTCACCTTGCACAGGATTATACTTGTCATAACAACGTTAATGAAATGAGAAAGCAAACCAAAATGAGTTTTTTTATTACTTCCTAAAAAATTATGACATTTCTTCAACTCAGGTTTAGGCACAGGTTTTAGCTTTGTGCATCCCATTCTGATTCAGCTGAAATGATTGGGAGTTTATTTTGACTGCAAGAGATGGTCCTTTTTATTGTAAATTCGGTGGGCTAGATTGTTCCCTGGTACAGAGAAATCTTCTCTTGAGCAGTCCCAAGAAATTTGCCAGAGGCACCTTAAGTGAATACTCAGCTAATTGTTTCCTCAAACAGGAGGCATTTGGGGGGTAATGAGGGACCAATGGCATGGCTCTCCAATTAAAGGAATCCTAAGGATCCATGAAAGAGGGAAATGCAAGCTTTGTGGAGGCTGAGGCCTCCTTATGGGGAGCTGTCCAGTCTTTTCAGTGTTGCCTTCCTCACCAGCATGGAGTAGCAACTGAGAGGACCCAACTGGGGTGAATTTGAATTCAAGAAGTATTCATTTACAGCAGGACATCTATGGGTCTGACAGGGGAGGATACCAGAGAGCAGTTGGTGCTTTGTTTCACCCCACTTGCCTCTGGTCTGCTCCCAAAATCTCACAGATACTTTTCTTGCACAGACATTTTCATGTAGTATTGGGGAAGGAAGTGGTACCACAGATATGGGACCTCCTATTTCTGCCCCCATTAGGCAAGTTCTACCTAGGCCTGGTCTACACTAGACCAGGCAGGTCAGCTTAGAATCACAGAATCACAGAACACTAGAACTAGAAGGGACTTCGAGAGGTCATCGAGTTCAGTCCCCTGCCCTCATGGCAGGACCAGACACTGTCTAGATCATCCCTGATAGGTGTCTATCTAACCTGCTCTTAAATATTTCCAGAGATGGAGATTCCACAACCTTCCTGTGCAATCCATTCCAGTGTTTAACCACCCTGACACTTAGGAAGTTTTTCCTAATGTGCAACCTAAACCTCCCTTGCTGCAGTTTAAGCCCATTGCTTCTTGTCCTATCATCAGAGGCCTCTCTGACGAGGCCTCTCAGAGTTTCCCCCCTCCTCTCTGTGACACCCTTTTAGATACCTGAAAACCACTATCATGTCCCCTCTCAATCTTCTCTTTTCCAAACTAAACAAGTCCAATTCCTTCAGCCTTGAAGGATGGCTTAAAGTATGCCATCCAATTATGCAAAATGCCTACCTGCTACACTAGACCTGCTAATTCGAATGCTAGAAGATCGACCTTTGGAGGGTTGATTTTCTCCATAGAGTAGACATGTCCCTAAAGTCCACCAAGGAAACTTCTGCTCATATAAGAGGAGTCAGGCAAGACCTTAGTGTCTTCAGACAGTGAAACCAAAGAAAATTGGTTGAAACTGAAATAGCTGCAGTTTCACAGATGGTTTTTCTTTTACCCATAAACATATTTCCTTGGACCAAGTTGACCTCTTTCAGTATAAATGAGTGGGAATCAGTGATATGATGTCCTCCTTCTCTGGTATTTATCATCACCACAGAAATAGGTGAAGTGATGGCTTCAACAGAGTTGTTTATTTCTTAAAAAGTGGGGAAAGTGGTATGTTATAGTTAGACTTGCTAGTTGATATTTTTACAGTGCTTTGAGGATGTAGCAGGCTCTAAAGACTACATTATTATTATTTATTATTATTATTTTAGTATTGTTATGTAGTATTGTTTTGTTATACTATATAACATAATCGCACTATACATATAAAAAATTCCTTCTGGGTGACAGAATGACATCATTATGGCATTACGCTCTCTGGCCATGAAAGTGGCCGCGGGGAGTGGGGGGAGGGGCGGTTGGTGAGCAAAGTGAGCAAGGCACAGCCACCTAGTATAATATGTGAATATTTTATGGTTTCCATCACCATAGTATCCAAGTGCTTTATGAACATTGTGGCAAACAGGCTGGACAACTCTAAGAAAGTGGTAAAAGGTAGGTATTTTAGAATAACAAAGGTCCTATTCTCTATAAGCTGCAAAGGGGTTACCTCAGGCCAACTAGGGAAATCTGAGTCCAGTTAAAGGCTGTGTTAGCCCATTGGGGATCCTAAGCAGGACTATTACCCTCTTTAATACTTAAACAGGCAGGTTCTTATAATAGAAATCAAACAGGGGCTGCCTCAGGTCCTATACAATTGGTTAGTCTGCTTATGCCTAGTGCTGGCTCTGCTGAGACCTTTACAAGCCTCTCCTCTCCTGAAAGAGGATGAAGAGAGAGATGAGCTGCTGTGGGGCTAGTGGCAGTGGAGAGACAGGCCTCTCCAAGATGGCTGTTGCTCTCCTCTCTACAGGGGATGCAACCTGACTGCCTGTCTAGGGGAAGGACTGGGGCCAATAACAAGGTGATACTCCACCCTGAGAGGGGTTAGGATTTGGAAAAGTTATTCCCTTTATTGTGTGTTGTGATTTGGTTTGTTTGTTTGGTGGAAGTGCACTCCTTGGGCCTGCCTGAGGCCTACCTGGAAACATTTGAGAAATAAATCTCAAGTTGGAAGATTAGCACACCACAGGGGAAAGCCCTGAGCCTGGCAAGGTGGAGGAGGTGCCTTGGCACAACTCTAATTATTTGGGAAATTGGAACATTGTATTATCTCCACTTTACAGCCAAGGAACTGAGGAATAGGACAGGGTTTGCCCAGGTCACACAGGATATTTGTGGCAGAGCTGCAAATAAAACACAACTCTCCTGAGTCCCAATCTAGGAGTCTGTCTACACTGCACAGCTATTTCAGGATACTGGAGGTAACCCAAAATAGCTATCCCACATCTACACAAGAAATATTTCGAAATAACGGACAAGCTATTTTACCATCCTGGTAAACCTTGTTGCATGAGGGATAAGGGATGGCTTGAAATAGAGCACTCTTTTGAAATTTGGCACTGTGTAGACATGTCAAATTTCAATATACACTATTGTGAGTTTAGGGTGCTGTGTAGATGCACCCTAATAGATTAGCTACACATTTAAACAAACTTTATATAAAATTACATTATACACCCCTTTCCCCTCCCCCACTGCATTAAAAGTGCCTTACGGTTGCAAAGTTAGCAAAAGACAGATTAAGATTCCCTGTGCAGCCTCAATATATGCCCCTGAAGCATCTATATCACGCTGTCTTTAATTACATGCTCGCATGCTATATTTTCCATGGAACCCCTGCCTCATTCAGTGCATAGGATGGATGGTGCTCACTGAATGGCTGGTTATTCAATATTTCTTTTCATCCTCATCAATGTGTGGTCCCAGGCTTTATTTACACACCCTCCAAACTCTGCCCCTGAATAAAGAATTACTTTCCTCACGGGCTTTTCTTTGGTGCTCATCATCACACAGAGAGCTTCAAAACCATGAATGACTGTGTCTTCACAGCACCCCAGTAAAAATAGGGGATGCTTCTGTCCCCATTTTACAGACCGAGAGGCAAGACACAGGGAGATGAAACCCCCAATTGTTAAAGGTTACCACTAATTTTGGGTGCCCAACGTCGGAAACAAAGGGCTTAATTTTTTTAAGTGATTTGCATTTTTAAGCACTTTATGTATTCAAAGCACAGTTCCTATTTATTTCAACTGCATTTGTGCAGTTCGGCCCTTCTGCAAAGCGGGCCACATGTGCCTCATATTGGGCATTGAGAAAATACTGAAAAAATAGTTAGTGGCAACTAAAAAGTTTCACTTAAGTGACTTGCCCAACATTTCATCAAATCTCTGGCAGTGACAGGAGCAGAATCCAGTTCAACAGGGCAGTATTGCAGCTTTCTTAACCATAAGACCATTCCCTTCTCTTCTTTCAAGAGCTTGCCTCATTCACTACTCATTCATACTGTTCGGCTTTTGCTGCAACAAATCAAGTGAAAGTCCTACCAACTTCAATCTCATTCACGTGCCTTGCCTGATTCATTCCTTGAGCACCATCCTTGCTGCACACATTGATTGAGGCAGGGCCCTGTGATCATGCCATTACAGATTGTATCATGATGTGTGTGCACAATGGGTGAGAATTAAAGGTGCACAAGTAACAATACTTATCTTTCCTAATTTTTGAGTGGTTGGTTTGGGAACTTTAATTTTCTTTTAACAGAGTTTTTAAAAATGTAATTTTCTATGTTTCTAAAAATGCGAATACAAAAAGAGAAATTCTGTCTGTAGGATCACAGTGAGCCCTATGTCAGTCATGAGTAAAGTTGCAAGTTAATAGTAGACTATTATCCCCTGTGTGGACCATCTCTCAGGAAAGGATGAGATCTACAGATTGTCATAGGCTTCACAGCTATTTGTTAGACATTAGAGGAATGATGGGATTCAAATTTACTCCAAGTTTTAGAATACAGTTAGGGTTTCCAACTTCATAACTGCACAGAACCAAACACCCTTGTTCTGCCTCTGTTTTGTTCCTTCACTGAGGCCTTGCCCATATAAGAATATCCATACTGGGTCAGACCAAAGGTCCCTCTAGCCTAGTATCCTGTCTTCCAATAGTGGCCAATGCCTGATGCCCCCAACGTGGCGTGAACAGAACAGGTAATCATCATGTGATCCCTCTTCTGTCATCCATTTCCAGCCTCAGGCAAACAGAGGCTAGGAACACCATTCCTACCCATCCTGGCTAATAGCCATTTATTGACCTAACCTCCATGAATGTATCGAGTTTTTTTTAGAACCCTGCTAAAGTCCTGGTCTTCACAACATGCTCCTATCCTGCCCCTTCCCCAAAGTCCTGCCCAACCACACCCCTTCTCTGAGGTCTGTCCTTCCTGTCCCTCCATCTCCTCTCTCTCTGTCACTCACTGTCCCCCACTTCACTTGATCATTTTCACGGGGCTAGTGCTGGGGGTTAGGGTGTGGAGGGGGAGTGAGGGCTCCAGCTGGGAGTCTGGGTGTCAAGGTGTGGCAGTGGATGAGAGTTTGGAGTAGAGAAAGGGGCTTTAGGCTTGGGCAGAGAGTTCAGGCATAGGTGGAGGATTCAAGTTGGGGACGCAGGCTCTGGGATGTGACTGGGGATGAAGGGTTTGTGTGCAGGGCGGGGACTCCAAGCTGGGATAGGGGCACAGGAGGGTGTGTAGGATTCAGTCCTCGGGAAAGAGTTTGGTTGGAGGAGAGGGCTCCAGAACAAGGTAGAGGTTGTGTGTGGGAGGAGGTGTTTATTTCTAGTGACTCCCAGAAGTGGTGACTTGTCCTCATCTTGTAGGGATGTATGCTTTGTGTAGACAGAATATTTCAAGAAGTTCTCTGTCAAACTCTTATGAAATGTCTTCTGAGCATACACAAAGGACAATATTCAGGGGCTCATAGATCAGTCAAATTGGTGTGGATTTTCAAAGGGTGGACCAAGGGCACGTTGCTCATCTCGGGGCAATCCCTCTGCCAAATTTCAAGTCCCTGTTCCAATGGATGGAGGCACTCAGGCTTCTCAACAAAACAGCTGTAACACTGCCTTGACATTGGCAAAGCAATTTTCCCCAAATTCATTCTCAGAAAGGGCCAACCCATTTTTACTAAAACTTTCCAGAAAAAAAAAGTCAGCCTGAGGCAGACAACCAGCAGGAGCAGCTGAAGTTTGGCAAAGTTATAAACAACTTCAAACAACTCAGAATGGCAAATGTTAAACAGCTTAGGTTTTGCTGCCAGCTCTGCTCATACTCACAATAGAGACTGCTTTACACACACAAGACCATCTGCCTCAGAAAGGGGTGATAATGAAATCCCTGATGGTAGTTTAACCTCTCCCCCACTCCCTTTGGAAGAGGCCATCCCAGATACTTCTCATCCAACTCCATCTGAGAGCAAGAAATATACAGCAGGCATAAGCAAATCTTCAACTATATACAATTGCACAGGGCATAGTATCCAAATGATCATAGATCCACCCAGTAGGGTAGGGTTAAACATTCCTGACACATCAAAATGAAAGGATATTTAATTTGTGTTTCTGGAAAATCCTATGTGTGTGTGGGTGCATCCCCTTTTCATCTCTTTTTGGTCCCGCATTTTGGCTCCTCACTCCTTTCCCCCCATAAGTCAAGATATCACTGGAACTCCTCACCATGCATGCTAAGAACAAGAAACAGCCTCTCAGAGTGCCACATATACCAATGACCTGATACTGTAAATTCCTCCTCCTCCTCCTCAATATTATGTTATACTAGGGGAAATGGCACTACTATCTTGGAGGACACAGCAATATTTTCCAGTGCTTTGGGGAAATGGGGACATAGGTATAGACAGTAGTTCCTGACAGTGAGATTTAGATGGCTGAACCCTTCAAAACTCTACTAAAAAAAAGGCAAGAGGCTAATGGGAAATATGCCTGTAAAGTAATAGATTGCAAAAAATTTGGTTATGGAGAGAAATAGGCTGCAGCACCGCACAGAGTAAAATCCATTACAGTGAATTAGTATCCCCTCGTTGACATCAACATGTGCCATCGGAGTAGAGAGACCCGTGACCCCAAGCCAAAAACCTCCTGGACAGCAATCCTACACTGGCTGTGCATGAAGCCTGACTCGAAAGAAATGTCACACTTGTAAGAAACCACTCATGAGAGCCCATCATAATGAAATACTGCCCAGTTATTTAGGGTCTTGCATTTAAGGCTATTAAAGACCTTGTGACAAATCCATAAAAGATGGGCGACAGACTGTGGCACTTGAAAAGAGTTTGTAAAGACTGTGGATTTGCACATGGCTCTAAAGAGGAGAGATCTTTCCCAAATTAGTTACAGACAGGGGGATAAGCTCAGAAACGACAACCTTCAACCTCTCAAGGAATGGGACAAGACCCACAATGAGGGAAACCCAGAAAGTTCACAAGGGGCTTAAAAGAATGTAGAGCTAGTTTAAGTGACACATAGACCATTCTGTTATCTCAGTCTTACCAGTCAGCATCTGGGATATAGAGGATATGACATAATAGTCTGGAGGTTGCAGGAATAGTAAAATGGGGACTAAAATAAGAGACTTTGAGAGCAAGGGCAGCTTATTATAATGACTGAAAATGTGATCCCCCCAGATCATGGTCCCTGGGTTGTGTTGCTGGGATCTCTTCTAACAGCAGAAGAAGAATAAATGGCTTCCTACTCTGCAGGACGTATTTAAATAAAATTCCTCTGGACTCAAATCTAGGTTCCAGTGCAGCCCCTTAATATAAAACCAGGTGAATTGGCCATGTGGGAAGAATTCCTCTGCTGTAGAGGGATTCCCCAAGTAGTGAAGGGCTGTTGGAACATCTGCGTCTCCTTACAGTTCCAGCATAAAAAAGTGTTGGAGGCATGGCCTGAAGAGAGGGAGTGTATTAGGAATATGTTTCTGTTTTGGCTATTTTGGCTATCTGAACAGCTCTGGGGGCCCAGTGCAGCCTTCAGGTAGCTCTGGCTGTTGCTGGGGATGAGACACTGGCCAGCCCCAGAAACTAGGATGCTTGAAAAGATAACATAAAGCCACCCTCTCTTTTCCACATTTGGGCTGAGTTCAGTTGCAGCTCTGGACTGGGGCCAGATACCTTCAGGATCAGGCCCACTGTGCAGTTCCTAGCCACCCTCTATGAAGTAGACTATGAAATAATTGCAATGGGGGAAAAGCTATATGGGAAAGGCTGCAATTCCCTGAACCCTCAAAATACAATTCCAACACAAAGCAGATGGAGGAAAACAAAACTGACTATGTTATGGGGAATAAAATTGAAGAAGATCTAGGCATTCTTTAATATCCATGAGTAAAAAAAAGTGAAGGAAAGTAGGCCATTATTGCTGTTAGTGTTCTTTCAACCCTCTATACTGAACTAGGTGAAAGTTATTACACTTTTTCTTCACGTTATCTTAGTTTTAGGAGGAGCAATTCCAACCATGTGTCTTTTAAGAGCATTCTACACATGACTACCTTAAACAGATATTCTAAAAGGGACAGGATCTGATGACAAAATGCTATTTTTAACAAGCTCATGCTGTGCCTACTTTTCCTCCTCCTCCTCCTCCTTAATATGTATAATTTCATATGACATAGGCTCTACACCTAGTGACAGTAATAGCCAATGTAAACACTTTGCATTCTAATGAATTCCTGCCTTGGAAGTGTAGAGGCATTGCTTGTCATTACTTATAAATGAAATGTTCTCATTATTGTGAACTGACACAAATAATAAATAAAATGTGCCACGGGGTTATAAGAATGCCCATGAGTGAGTGTTGAGAATTACATAAAAAGCACGATGTGTCTTTGAAATACAAATACTGATTTCACAGCCTGTGATTCCTAACCCTTGCCTGCCCTGAGTTCTGTTTCGAACCCCACACTGCCCTGTTTTGGTACCGTCCAGTTTTCAAGGCAAGCTATTGCTCTTAGCCTCTGAGCATTTTCTAGGGCTTAGAACGGCTCTTATGCTCCCTGCAGTACTTCAGACACATCACACGTTATCCTGCAAGTGCAGCAGACTAGATCGGAAGTGTGTGCTGTGTGCTCTGGAAAGTAACTAGTTTCAAATTAATGAAGCCCCGACAATTTCCATCTGTTTAAAGGCTGAGGTTGGCACTGCCCAAGCCTGAGCGTGGGGAGCTGGCCAGGCTTTGCTTTATATTGTCTGCTTTTCTGAAGAGGAGACAAAGATGGATAGAAGGACATTGAAAAGCAGGGGGCGTATTTCAAACAGCCCCATAAAGACGGTTGTCACTTTAAGACAAGAACCATAGTGCTTTGATGACTTTGTATTAGCCTCACCGTTTCAAAGAAGTGACTCTGCTCTCCTTGCAGAACTCAAGGAAATTTAGTGGATGACACTTCAGTGAAGGCACTTTAGCCAGCACCCTGAGTCTCTAACTCGGGGGGAGGAGGAGCAGGGGGGAAATCAGTTTCTCCATTGAAGTTAGGGAAAACAAAATACCGATCCAAGGTATCTTTCCTTTCACAAGGAACATCACAGGCAGGTTTAATTTTCCCTCCCCAAATAAATAACATGGAGGCATTCAGACTTCATACAATTAGCGAGGCAAAACAATTCAAATACTGCAGTGAATAACCGAATGGGCTTGAGTTGCCTGCAGGTGGGCTGAAAACTCAAAACTGAGCGTGTTCAAAGCTTATTCTAAGGGCTCTTAAAATCCAGTAGAGAAATATTGCATGAGCCCTTCAGGCTTATGTGGATTAATAAATGGGCATTTCACGAGAGCTTCTCTTTGTACAATGGCATTGCAAATGTTCGGGATAAACCCGGAAGAATCGGGGGAACTAGGCTGAAAAGAAGTGTGTCCTTTGTGCCCTGCGAAGTTTGTCTGTTCCCTTCTGCTGTTGGGTTTCCTCTCTCCTCGGCAACCCCTTCCTGCCACTTTGCTGGATGGAAGCATCTACACTGTGGCCCTGTCTGAGACATCTTTTCTTTGCTAGTAGGCTTGCTTTATGTGTGTGTGTGTGTGTGTTTTAAGTGTGTGTATGTTTTGTGTGCGTGTGTTTTAAATGTGGGGGGGGGGGGGGGGGGGGGGGGGGGGGGGGGGGGGGGGAGGCTACATTCGCCGGGCAAAGCCGTTGACGAGTTGGATTTTTCTGCCAAAGACAAGTATTTTTTAAGATGGGGACCCCCGACTGCTGCAGACCCACAGGCTTTGAAGGCACAGCTAAAGAGCCACACTGTGGGTTTGAGAGAACCATTTAGTCACTGTTTCATTAGGCACTATTTGAACCTTGCAACATGTGGTAATTTCTGGGGCAAGCTGAAAAGGGGGGATTATGTAGGAGGGACACAAGGAAATTAGCTAACGGTTAATTTAACTCGTTTTCTGGTAGAATTTTCGATACATTCCTAATTGACTGAGGAGGCAGGTGAAGTCTCAGACCCATGCAGACTCATTCACGGTGGGAATAAATGGCTCTTTTTCAACTCACACTGCTCACAATATATCATCAAGGAAAAGACATGCAATGAATATGTTGATTTTTTTTATTAATGGAATTACACCCTGCCACGCAGGTGTGAGGGTAAAAATCTACACTGCAATGAAATCAGATTAACAATGAAATGAGAATTTTATTAGTTTTCTATGTCACATAGACCTGGATTTAAACTGTCAAAACAAGAAACAAGAAAAAAGATATTCTGAAGGCAGCGATGTCAATCAACTGGGAGAAGTAGGAGCGTGGTACCCAAATAATAATTAGCTGTAATTCCCAGTGAATATGTACTCCACACAGTATTTGCTATTTATATCATATAGAGATTGTATGATTAGCCTATAATGGCAAATCTCCGCTGAGTCCAGGAGTTGTCCATTCATCCAGTGTCCCATCCCTTTGATTCGCTATCAAACAAGGATCTGTCATAGGACGAATGCGATTCAGTTTCATTATAACATGAGAGCACGGCATAGAAAATAAACTCCAGCTAGCCGCTGTGTTCCTCACACCCAGCAGTAAAGTGAAAGGCGCTAACGACAAACTCTCCCGTGTTTGCTAGCTCTTCGCCGGGGACTGTCTCCGACCCCCAGGTGACAGTGACATAGCTTGCTATACAATGGAGGAGCCGAGGGCCAGGGAGCCTCCGGGCTACTACCTGGGTCTGGCAGGCGAAGAGGTGATCTATGCAAACGAGCCCGCCTCGGCAAAGAAATAAAACCTCCAAATTTGCCAATGGCCCTTTGTACCCTTCTATAGAAGCGCGCGGGATTCTGCATGACAAAACACAATTAAGCTTGCTATTCAGGAGTTCTGCAGCTGGTAGCCCATTGGGAAAGTGGGAGGAAACTCGAATATATTAATCGCGTGCAAAAGTTTTTGCTCCCTCCCCCCGCTCCCCGCCTTTTTTTAATGAGGAGGAGGGAGGCGAATCTCCGCTTTGGAGCGCTGCCACCTGACCGGTATTGCCTCTCCCCGCATTAAGCGCCACACTTGTCACGGATCAAGCGCTTTCGGGATGATCCCGGCGACCTTCCCGAGCTGGGAGGCGGGGAGGGGGCGGACGGGCCCGGGCCATGGCGCAGGAGATCGGGGGACACGGGTCGCGGTCGATTTCCTCCTCCGCACATTTCCAGGCATGGGGCTGGAGCCCGGATCAGCCCCCAGCGCGGCTCTGGCCTCTTGCGAAGCGTCCGCAAGAGCAACTGCTCCGAGTATCCCGCCCGAAGCTGCTCGGGGCTTTGCTCCGCACAGGGGAGAGGCGCGCGGGGCGCACGGGCGAGCACAGGACTCGGGGAGGTGATTTATGGTCCGTTCCCTGAAGCCCGCGGTTGGTGTCTCTAGTGTGGGAATGAAGCTCCGCTCAGGGCGCGGAGCTCTTCTGACAAATCACTGCTGAGAGCCAGGCAGCGGGAAAGGTCCTACAGCTAGCAACAAACGCCAAGCCATGGGCCAGGCAGGACAGTCAGCTTCCCTCTACTGCGCCTTCAGCTCTCAAGTCGACCAGAAAGGCCTAAAATAAGGCTCAAAAGTCTTTCTGCAGAATCTTGCTGGCTAATTACCCACACTGAGATTGTTTATAGTGATATTAAATAAACGAGGCATATTGTACCTCCTGATGTCATAGTTATAAAACGACAGCCTCCCAACAGGACACCGGATAGTGTACTGGTCTGCAGAGACAGCCTGCAGGCTCTCTTTGTCTAGCTCTTCAATCTAATTAAGAAAAAAAGTCCATCCTTTAAAAAAACCGGATTCTGCTAGAACAACAGATGCAAAATCTGCCAAGGTACCCCCCTGTTAGTATGATTAACACTCCCCACAAAACACTTTCATAGAATCATAGACTTGTAGGGCTGGAAGAGACCTCAAGAGGTCAACTAATCCAGTCTAGTCTTGGCAGGACTGAGTATTATCTAGGTCAGAGATGGGGAACCTTTTTTGGGTTCGGGGCCACTGATCCACAGAAAAATGGGTCAGGAGTCACAAACAAGTGAGAAGCAAAGCAAAGCAAAATAAACAAAAACAAAACTCCACAACCCTTACCAACCTGGCCTCTCAGTGAGAAGGAGAAAAAAAAACCCTCACAGATATTACCTACAACTGAGAAGCAGGAAAAAGGCCATCCCTCACACTCCACACCCTTGGGGGAGATGCCAAGGCTCAAGGCTTATCCCAGGGCTGAATTAATTCTTCTGGGTGCCCAGGGACAGAGGATTTTGTGGGGCTCCCTAGGCTCTGGGGTGGGGCAAAAAATGAGAGGCCCGGTGTGTGGGATGGGAGCTGCCAGGGAGCAGGGGGCTGCAGGGTCTGAGTGGGAAGTAGGGTGCAGAAGCAGGCTGGAAGTGGAGGTGCGGGTATGGAAGGAAGGAAGAAAGGATGCAGGAGTAAGCTAGAGGTAAGGGTGTGGGATCTGGGTGGAGATAGGGTGCAGCAGCAGACTGGGAGTGTGGGGTCTGGGTGGGAAGGAGGGTACAGAAGTGAGCCGGGAGTGTGGGGCTGGGAGCTGGGTGGGAGGGGCCATGATATGGAGTTGTCCCCCCTCCTTCTTCCCCTGGCACAGCTTGGAAGGGACACAGGTGTCTCCACGAGGGAAGCACTTCCTGTAGGCACCACACACCCCTCGCCGCCATAATTCTCATTGGCCCTGATTCCTGGCCAGCAGGGATTACAGGGGGTAGTGCATGCAGGGAGTGCTTCCCTACAGCATGCAAAGCCTTATGGAGTGCTCCCTCCTCCCAGCCAGGCATAGCCCATGTCCCCCAATGGCTTGTTTTGATTGGGCTCATGAGGCTCGGGACTCCTCACCTCACAGCAGCATTAGTTGGTCCGTGCTGGCATTCCAGCCACAGCACCCTCATATGGTGAGAGTGCTAGCACCAGCTCACACCCTAGCCTTATGGGCCGGATTAAGGCAATCTGCAGACCAGATCTGGCACATGGACTGTAGGCTCCCCACCCCTCATCTAGGCCATCCCTGTCAGGGTATGTCTACACTAGCCCCCTAGTTCGAACTAGGTAGGCTAATGAGGGTGACCGAAATTGCAAATGAAGCACGGGATTTAAATATCCCGTGCTTCATTAGCATGTTCCCGGGTGGTCGCCATTCTGGAATTTGACTAGCCCGGAATAACTGCCCGCATCTACACGGGGCAGTGAAAAGGGAGTTCGAAGTAAAGCCCTTAATTTGAATTAGCTGTTAAACCTCATTCCAGAAGGAATAACAGCTAATTCGAGTTAGGGCTTTACTTCGAACTCCCGTTTCACGGACGCGTTTAGACGCGGGCAGTTATTCTGGGCTAGTCAATCTCCAAAATGGCCACTGCCTGGGAACATGCTAATGAAGCGCAGGATATTTAAATCTCGTGCTTCATTTTCAATTTCTGTCTCCCTCATTAGCCTCCCTAGTTCGAACTAGGGGGTTAGCGAAGATATACCCTCAGGTGTTTGTCCAGCCTGCTCTTTAAAATGTCCAGTGATGGAGATTCCGCAACATCCCTAGGTAATTTATTCCAGTGCGTAACCACCCTCATAGTTAGGAAATTTTTCCTAATGTCCAACCTAAATTGCCCTTGCTACAGTTTAAGACTATTGCTTCTTGTCCTATCAACAGTGGCTAAGGAGAACATTTTTTCCTCTCTCATTCTTGTAACTACCTTTTAGATACTTAAAGCTGTTATCATGTCCTCTCTCAATCTTCTCTTTTTATAGACTAAACAAACCAAATTCTTTCAATCTTCTCTTATAAGTCATATTTTCTAGACCTTTAATAATTTTTACTTGTTCTGCTCTGGACTTTTTCCAATTTGTCCACATCTTTCCTGAAATTAGATAATTTATTAGATTCTTCATGATCAGATTTCCAGATTCTCTGGCAAGACACAATTCTAAACAAATATCACCTCCCCACATCTCCATAAATCAGATTTCTCACTGAATTTTACTCATGTTTTAAATCTTTGGTGAGAACATCTTGGAGGAACCTTAGAATTTTTCAGGCTGCTCCCCAAGATCAGAAAATGAGAGGAAAAAATGGGATGTATATTTTGGATTCCTGATTTTCCAGCATTTAACCTTAAGATGTCACCTTCACACTTCCTAAGAAAATCAGTACAGAATTAGTTAAATTTTCTGTGTTTCTTTTTGACATTTTGGGGACTTACCTAGTAAAAAATAAGATTGATGTTGTGCTCAGAGTAGGATTGCCAATTTTGTATTTAAAAACAGGACACACCCTCAGTCATGCTAGACCCTCCCGTGCCCCGTCTCTTCCCTCTGAGGCCTCACCCCTACCCCATTTATTCTTCCAAAGCCCTTTCACCTCACTTCTTCCCTGATCTCCAGCCCCTGCCTTGCCTCTTCCATGGCGGCCCCACTGCCATCTACTTCCCTTTTCCTCTCAATCACTGGCTGCTTTTCCTCTCCCAACCCCCTGTGGCCCTGGGAGCTGTAGCCCCACAATACAAGTAGGAGGTGGCCCTGGCTAAGTAAGGGATAGCACTAGTGATGTTCCAGCACCTCCCCATCTCCTCTGCCCGCAGTAACTTTGGTATTGGGTCAGTATATCTGATCAGACACTGTTATGTCCCCTTTTCGACCAGACATTCCAGTTGAAAATGGGCACCTGGCCACCCTGACTGAGAGGCATTCCTTCCCCATCCACTTTCTTACAACTTTTCACTGTGAACGAAAGTAGGAAGCATATTGGTAACCTGTCATGAAAGTTTCTTTGGTGTATTTGTTGGATTTGTGCCATGCATACATCCTCTGTCAACCATTCACAACTCACCACAAGAAAGTGAAATTTTCTCCCTGTATTGAGAGTTGTTGTACTGTAGCTTTTAAACAGGAAATTCTGAGCTTCTAATGGATTACTCCTGGCTTTATGCAAAGATGAAATGCATGCAATTTTGCAATTCATACTTTTTTTGCCAGAACATATTGGCAGGCATGCAGGAATGACAACCAGAAATGGCCAGGCATCCAAGTCTGAGCTGTGGTACTGATATCAGGAATGAGTAGGCAACTGATGAGCTGAACTGATCAACCAGGGGTGTAGAGAGATGAGTAGTTTCCTGGGAATAGCGTGTGGTTGAAGAAAAGACTTCCTCTCTTGAACTGGTGCCATCTAGTGGAGAGAGTGAATAACTTATTTTGGAGGTTAAATGAGAGAAAAGTGTTTTGTAGTTTTAAGGGGCTGGGGAATCTGGGAAAGATTGTGTTGGCTCCATCCTGGGCCTCTTTGGGGGGTATGGTGAAGGCAAAAGGTGAAGATGAAAGACAGAAAGGGGAGAACAAAACTTTCCTACAAAGTGTGTATTTTGATTCACTCACAGTTTCACTGTTCCAACCTGCCAAAGCTGTATCAAAGGGAGAGTGGGAATGATCAACCAGTCAAAGAATGTACGTGGATTAAAAAACTTCATTCTTATTGTAACCGGAGCAGAAAATGGCACAACATGAATCCATTCTAGTGGCAATGATTGCAAATGAGAGTGGGAATGGCACAAAGGTAACCCATTTCAGCCTTAATAAAGTAATCTTGTGTGGTCTTCCTTGGATGCCCTAACACCCTTGGCTCTTTATTTTGTGGAACATTATGGTTTCTTTGATAGAATGCCTGCATGGTCATAGCTCTGGAATAGCACATTAGCAAAAGACTTTAAAGAGTGTAATCTTGCACTTTAATCACATGGGTGTTGTTGATCAGTAAATGTCTTTCAACTACACTGTAGTATCATGAAAGTGATATTTAGAGTGTCTAAGAAGACACTTGCATTACAGGCCCATTTTCAAACACTGAACTGTGCCGAAGTAGCGATTTGTTTGAAATGTTTCTTGCTTGTTCTCAATTAAAAGACCTGAGGCAAATATACCAAAGCATGTGCCTGACGCAGGATTGTGCAGACATCATGCACATACAAACCAACTCTGATTTGTCGGCTTGTATGTGCGTGGCACATTGGGGCTTGCTGTACATAACAGCATGTACACAGTTTAGCACACACACTTCTGAAAATGTTTAATTGTGTGGGAAAGTGGAGCAGAATGGGACTGTCTGCCTGAAACACTTCATGCTTTTATGTTTCTCAGATGCTGAGGAACATACTGCACTTTTTTGCTGACTCATGGGAGCAAGTGGTTTATTACCCTGTCCAGATATAAGCCCTCCGGATAGAGAAAGCTAAGGATTGGAACAGGCAAATCCTGATAGAAGGAACTTTAGTAACTGCCAACCCTGAGGAGAAAATTTAGGCTGGCATGAAATCATAGATTGGTGGTTCATGTAATGTTATTGGGAATGACCTTTTAATCAATAAACCAGGTCTCAGGAAGGCTTTGAACTCTGTATAGTTGTTGTTTGGTGTGTAGTGGGACTACTCTTACAGAAAGCTGGTTAAAATTTAGTTGTAAGTCAGTCATTCTTACTATGTACAGGAGTTTTCTCTCAAGAGCTTTGTAAGAAGGAAATGTATGCATTTCGGACTTCTCCAAAGCAAAGTTTTTGTCAACAGTACCACAGCAGCCAGAGATCAGATAACTAAGAAGGCCTATATGTGTGAATCTCACATAACCTCTTAGCTTCTGTTTGCTTAGTTAAGCAGTCTCTACTTCATTCAGGCAGCATTCAGCCTTGGGTTGAAAAGAAGCCCTGCAGCTCCTACCTCTGACCCATCCCCACGCCAGCACTGTCCCCGCCAGCATCTCTTCCAGAATCTCCTCTTTCTAATTTGTCAGGATTGCTTTTTAAATCCCTTTGTTTCAGCTTTCCTGAGTCAGGATTTACCCCTTTATTATCCCAAGCCTGGAGTGTCTGCCCAGTTAGGCTGGAAGCAGCACTTTATGAGTTTGGTGAAGTATTGACTAATGGAAGCAATCTATTTTCACTCTTCCTCATCTCCTGGGTAGAGATCTGTAGGTGGATGGGAGTTAATCTTTTGAGCCCCTGTAGCCCACAGTATAGAATTAGATAGATAAACTGAGTCACATATAATATTCATAAAAATAATGCCAAAGTCTCACACATTCTTCACACTATCATAAGAACTTGCAAGACACAAGTTCTAGATAACACAAACATCACCAATGCATAAGAAAGTTACAGATGTGTGTGCATGCGCACATGCACATACACATACACAGCCCTTGAATGTCACTTTAGCTTCAAGCTGTTTTTTTTTCAAATATTGAAAATTTGTGGAAAAAAGTAAATTGTAACATAATTTAGTATGTTTTCCCATAATGCTGAACTATTAGATTACTAGACATCAGACTTTGAGCTCCAAGAAGAATGTTATTAGAGTCTTATTATAAATCCTGAAAGATATATGTTCTCTCTATATATTTTAGGGTCAGATCCTGCAGTCCTCAATGCTTAGTCATACAAAATTCTCACTCTAGCCAGTGAATAAGGCGGGTAGGATTGGACCTTTAGACTTATTTTTAGGGGAAGGAATCTAAGGCTATGTCTAGACTGAAGGCTTCTTTCAGAAGAAGCTTTTCTGGAAGAGATCTTCCAAAAAACTTCTTCCAAAAGAGCACATCCACACTGCCAAAGTGCATCAAAAAAGCCATCTGCTTTTTCAAAAGATAGCATCCACACTGAATGGACGCTCTCTCACATTTAAACTGTGATAACTATGAGCGGAATGGCCACCAGGGCACCTGTACTTTTTCCTCTTTCCTCTTCTTTTGAAAGAACTCCCTCTTCCCTGTCCACACACACCTTTTTCCGAAATAACTCTTTCGGAAAAAGGCTTCTTCCTCATAGAAAGTGGTTTACCAATATCAGAAAAACTCATCTGTTCTTTCGATTTTCTTTCGAAAGAACGCGATTGCAGTGTGGAAGTAGTTGTATACTCTGTAGTGTAGACATACCCTAATTGTTTAATGTACTTCAATTTTTTTGTAAAGAGCTGCATGTACTGTTGACACAGCATAATATTAAATATTTTATTACCTTTATAAATAAAAGCTTTCAGTAATAATGTGACAAAATATGGACTCTCTATTCAGGAAACCATTCAAAAATATATTTAACTTTAAGCATGAGTTTGAGTCACACTGAACTCAATGCTGAAAGCTAAGAACACAGTTAGATGCTTTCCTGCATTGTGGCCAATTTAAGGCAAAGGAGATCATTCCGAAGTGAAAAACTGAGACCCTTAATGCAACATTTGCAGATATTGCAATCTAGCTGTGCAAGAATTTCCTTTCTGAAGAGATGCCTGACGTGTTTAGTTGATTAGGACCTGAACTTGGTCCACTGCAGTCAGTGGAAGTTTCTCCGTTCACTTCCATGGAAGCAGGACTGGGCCCTGAAAGAACAGGTCAAATCAGAAATTCATTCCACCTGAGACATAGTTGGACACAGCTCACAACTGGAAATCCCTACAGATTGATTAATAGGATTTATAGTAACACTGTCAACTATTCTAGCAAATCCATTACAGAACATTTAAGGGCTCACTTGGAACACTACTAACAAGATAGCTTTTTGTATTATAAATAAGCAAAGTGTTTGATATCTTTATGCGGCATAGTGATTGTGTTTTTCAACACATTCAAGAGTATAGATGGGTACTCTACTCACATTAAAAGGAAAAAAGGTGTCACTGCTGACAGGATACATGTGATTCTTAACTAAACAGAATTATGTGAATGCCTGAACATATCTTCAGGGTCTGAAAGAATGCTTCTATTTCAGCCAGCCAGAATGGGAAAGAAATCATGGGTGTGTTTATGTAAATACAATTTGCCCCTGCTTTGCTTAGATGTGTTGGATATTTGGCTGTTACAATGGTGTTTTGCTCATTGTAATCAACTTGGCTGGTGTTCGCTCACAAATTATGTTAATACTAATTGCATAATAGTATTATGTTAATACTAAATGTCTGTAATTATTGGGGGAATGCAAAAGAAGAAAGTTTGTGCTTAACCTGACACAAAGGAGGGAAACATTCTCAGGTTAAAGAATGAGATTCTAGGTACATGCATATAAATACAGTTCATTCAGTTTGCATAGGCCCACTTAAATATTCAACAGTTACAATGGTGTTTTGCCCATTGTAACCAATTCGGCTGTTGTGGGGTTACCAATTGTGTTAACACTAAATGCAGGAATTTTGAGATATGATCACCAATGCTTACAGTTATTGTGATGTTACACTGGGAATGATGCAACTTGTTAATTTAGAATGAAATTAGACCTGTTCTGACTAGATGTAACTGATCCCAGAGTAGGAAGCAAGGTTCGCTTAGTAATCCATATCTCTATCACCGACGATTTATGGACCCAATAATCAGGCAACACAAATTTTGGGGCCAAACCATGTATTTTGAACTAACACCACAAACAGGAATAATAAACACAACTCACCCACGCTGTTGTGATGGGGGGGGTCAGGCCCCCGCACTGGAGGCCGCCTGAGCATGGCTTCTTGGGGAGCACTGGCCGGCATGCGTGGGGCCTGCTGCACATGTGCAGGTGCGTTACGGCCCGAACCCTGGGGCATTAGGACTCCACAGCCACCGGCCGCTAGCTGCGTGGGGACGTCAGATGGCGTAATGTGGGGAATTCAAAAGGAAGGGGGGATGGGAGAGAAGGGGGGAGAGCAGGGGCTGGTTGTGCTCTCACCCCCAGGAAGCCCAGAGAAGGTAGCCTGCAAGAAAGGGGCAGACGCTGCGGAGACGGAGCCTTCCCTGCCAAGTGAGGGATTCGGATGTAAGGAGGACGTGGAGGAACCCAAGCAGATAACTGCCACTGGGCGTGAACTACCTGTGACTGTGGGACGGGGTACACCCTAGGGGATACAAGCAGGACAGAGGCAGAGCAAGGGAAGGGGGCTTGCATCCCCCTCGAACCCTGACTTTGCTACACCTAGTCCTAGAACCCAAGAAAATAGGAGAGATCCCAATACAAGAAAGGTGTACTTTACAAAATATGTGGCGATCAGCACCTGCGACCTTCTACTTTGTGGCTAATTGGAAGCCTTGAAGGAGGACAAACGGGAGATCCCTCGAAGTGATAATCCTCACCTCTTGGCAGAAGAATGCTGGAAGGACCCTCAATCGCTTGCAAAATGGCTCCTCGGGATACGGTACTAGTCGCCCTTTGGCTAAGCCGTCCAGTCCAGAAGGTAAGTGGTGGGAGATGGTAAGTCCAGTCTCAGTCCAATGACTCTGGCCAAATACCCTCCACGTGGGGCATTCCCACACGCAAGGTGGCAGATGAGTCAAAACCAAGGCCTCACCAGATCAAAACCATTTATCCAAAGATGACAGGAAAAAGGATTGGAACCACAGGAACTTGGAAAGATCAAGGAAATCAGAGGAACCAACCGAATTCTTCTCAAGCCAGAGCTTATATAGACTCTGTGGCCAGAAAAAGATGTTGATATGCTGGGTGCAGAATTAGGGCCGTGTGCAGCTGGTGAGTGGAGTGAGTGCACCTTTTAGGAATGAGTGCAGCGATGTTGGGGCTGAGTGCAGCTGTTAGGACCGAGGGCACATGGCTTAGGGATGGGTGCATAGGTGGGGTCACGTGCACAAAGCTGTGGTTTTGGCAGGAAGCTGAATCTGAAAAAGAAAGCATTCCTTAAACAAAATGGAAGTTCTGTGGGCTCCATTTTGTATGCCCTTGTTAACATAAAACTCACGTACAGGGTAACAGTGGGAATGCAGAAAAGTCAGACTGTGTTTAACTCAGTTCAAAAGGAGAGAGACTGTCAGTTTAAAGAACCTCGGACAGACAAGGGCTCTCCTGCCAAAGCTCTGTGCATCTAACTGGGGGGGAAGGCAGGACTCTGAATCAGCAGGCTACATGCCCTCCAGGAGTGAGCCGTAAGACTGGTTCAACCTGTTTCTCCCCCCAATGATGGAACTAGAACAGGCTCCACCAGGAGTCTCTTTCATTATTTACTCCAGTGGGTGCTGGAATTTTTTGTGACTGGTCTGTGCTTTGGACCAAGAGCTGAAATCACTGAGAACTGAAATCACTAGGTTTGGCCCAGAGCCAAATCTACCACAAGCCAGTGGAAGATGCAACGAGTGGCAGCAGCACAATGAGCAGCCAGCAGAGCGGCGATGGAGAGGCATAATGATCAGGCAGCAGAGCAGTGTGACAGAGAGGTCTAATGAGCGATGCCTCCTTACCCTCTCCCAGTCAGGATGGGAGGTGAACTCTGTGGATATACTTCTGAACTCTGGATCTGCCCTGACCAAGGGCAGCTACTGTGAGTGGGGTGCAGAGAAGGATTGGGCATGTGAAGGGGGCATTTGCATTGCTGGACTTAAGAACCTGAGAGGAAAAGGACACTGCCCAACCTACTTGGGGTGGGACTGTTACTCATGGCTTTGGTTATGAACTCTGTGGTGTTTTCCCAAATTAATGACATGTTACTTCCCTCTCCTTTTATTAAAGGTTTCTTTTCTCCGTTCAGACTCTGTGCTTGCAAATGGGGAAGCATTGCCTCTCGGAGTGGGGGCTTGAGCCATTTCTGTGTTGGATGGATGGAGAGGAAGCCTTAGATGTTGAACCCAGCCCTGGCTGCTGCTGGTGCTACGAGGCAGAAGGGTTACACAATTACTGCTTTTTGGTGATTCTGCCTTTTCTCTTATGACAGCTCCTCTTCTGAGAGCCACACAATGTGGAACTGTTGGGAAGTTCTGCACACCCTATGATCATCAAAGCCTGAATGTCTCTTGGTACCCCTAGACATATCAGAACAATCCTCTGTGCATATTCATAAACAGGACCTCATCCTCCGGGCTGATTTTTTTTACCTGCGATTTTCCTCTTGTCAGTTTGGCAGTCTCTGGATTAACATCAGGTTCAGTATGCAAACAGACTTCCATTGTGAGATGGACAGCGTACATATAACCAGGCTGGAAGATATGTATCAGTTACCTGCTTTCTGAAAGAAACCTGTCTGAGATTTCACCTCCTAGTGACCTTCCTTACCTCTGAAAGCTTAGGAACATAACTTTTATTATAGATACATAACACCTTAAACATTCTCTCTACATACATGCACAATGCTTAAGATGACCAGTGGGCTACTGGCTTTTATCAGTGATCTTACATATTACCCTTCCATGAAATATTATGCAAATATCTGATCCAAGGGCTCCCTGCAAGACCATGTGCCTTCTACCTCTTAGCACTAAGGTGGTCACAGGGGCATTAATGATAGTTTGTTAGGTTTTCTAATTCTAGAAGAACAATTAAAATAGATTGTTGTAATCCTTACTGACCAGCTGCTTAGACACTATGGCTACGTCTAGACTACATCCCTTTTTCGTAAAAGGGATGTAAAT
>JANRFK010001234.1:79929008-79950272 GCA_030068395.1 Apalone spinifera | reverse complement strand
GTCTAATTTACATCCCTTTTACGAAAAAGGGATGTAGTCTAGACGTAGCCTATTTGTGTATTTAATTTCTAGAATATATTTTTATGGAATAAAAGCAAGAAGGATAAACCTGGAGGAATTTTCTCACACATCTTGCAAACTCTGCAGGTGGAGCTTAGAATACCATGAACATCAGGGGAGTCTCTCTTTTCAGCTTGTTTGAAATAACAAATGTGTATGTATATTAATTTTAATGGGAGTTCTGTCTTGGGAGCAGGACTGAGGCCGTAAGTAGCTGCCTAAACAGAGACTCAATTATGCAAATGCTTCATGAATACAAACATTAACTTCAGTTTTGATCATGAGCAGGGAGCTTTGTTAAAAGATCTGATAACTGGATCAAGATGAGGTTTTATTCTTATCCTGAATCTTGAAAATTTTTATTTTATCATCCATCATCCCCATTTCTTCCTTCTTCTGTGTTATAATATATAGAAGGGACTCTATACCTCACACGGTCATCAAAACTTGTTTATTATAGATTTACACCACATTAACCAAGGCCCTTCATGCAAGTGGCCTATTGTCCCAATTACACCTACAGTGAGGGAGAGTGGTCCCTGCTTCCCTTGCAGTTCCACAAACCTCTCCCTTTATAGGAAGCATTCAGTCTGAGGTGACCACTGCAGAATTTTCTGAGTCAGGTCAAGAAATAATCCTTCTGTGAGCCTTATTGGGGGAGGTTATGAGAGGGCTACGTCTACACAGCAGTGTTATTTTGGAATAACTGATGTTATTCTGAAATAACATAGTGTGTGTCTACACTACAAGCCTTTATTTTGAAATAATGTCAAGCTGGAGGACTTCTTACTCTGACTCATGGTAACCCTCATTTCAGGAGGAGTAAGGGAAGTGTTCTTCCTTCAACTTCCTGCTGTATAGACAGTGTCAAAAGCCAAGATAAACTATTTTGACTTCAGCTACTCAATTGACATAGCTGAAGTTGCATAGCTTATTCTGACTTTAGCCCTGATGTGTAGACATACCCTAAGGTTCTTCATTTATATAGGGCCAAATCCTATTAAAGGGGCTTTATTCAAAGTGCAGCTGAAGGACAAAATCTTGAATAATTTCAACATAACAGTTGTCATATTGGATCAGATCCATGGCCAATCTAGTCTAGTATCCTGTACTCAACTGTGGCTAGTACCAGATGCTCCAGAAGATGAGGGCAGAAATACCACAGTTGACAAGTATGGGAAATTAGAATTTCACCATAACTTCTAAATGAGATTGTCGTAAGTCTTGAAGCAAACTCACATAGCTACCTCCTGCTGGGTTGTTACAAGGTAACTGGTGGGTATTCAGTGGTTGCAGCCCATTGCTCTTCTTCACATGGAATGTGGTGCTTGTGGATCAATACTGTGTGTGAACTCTTTGGTAACAATCTCAACACATGTCCTTGCCCTGTCTCTCCCTATAACAATATATGGAGACCTCGCAGAGGTGTCTTGCAGCATGAGGTGTACCCCTCCAAGGACTTTCCACTGGTCGGACTGCTAACACAGTCAGGTGCATCATGACATTTGGGCCCTGCATAGATACTCCTTGGTGCTATGTGCACACAGAGCAGCACTGCTGTGAGATTGCCAGCATGAATAAGGATTATAGAGGGTATCTACATAGCATTTTGGAGCCTCTGGGAGAGAACCTACGAGCCCAGGTTGACAGACCTATGCTGCTAGTGGGGTTTTGCTAGCTCTGTAAAACTAGCCATGTGGACAGTGCTTTGAAGTTATTGCATAGGCTTCAGCCCACAACTTCAAAGTGCGGTCTACAGGGCTATATTCAGAGCACTAGTATGACCCGAGTAGCCCAAGTCTGTTGACATAGGCTGGCTGGCTTGCTCCTCTGGGCTCCAAAACACTATATCAACATACCTTTTCCAGGTGTATGTTTGTAGGAAAAATGGTAGACCAATCCTTAATGAAGTCTGATTTCTATTTTCTTATAGTATATAGCTTTTGAGTTTACAAGCTACCACAAAAAGCAAATAGCACTGAAATATTGGTGGCAGTATGTTTACTGATTTGCTCATTCATGTGAGCTTATCCCTAGAAGCACCTTCTCCAAGGCAAAGGCTGTTATAAGTGCTGCTGAAATTACACACCATGAAGAGCTGCAATACACTTTTTAATAAAATTGTTCCATTATACCTGCACTGATTTGGAGCTGACATTGACATCATTGGGGTTACTCATATGATTGGGCTGTGGATTGTAACTTCACTGGCATATTTTCCAAATCAAGAGGGTTTCTTAACATCATTTTCATGTGCTGTACAAATATTGCTATTTCTTATAGCTCTGCTGCAGCACCTTGTGGATACATATCACATGCTAGAAATCAGGACTGAGCTGAGGAGAAATTTTTTTCGATGAGGAGTATGAAAAGCACATGCTTTTTAAAAATGGAAATGAAACTATATTTTGAATGCCAAAAAACCTGAAAATATATGATGGTTGAATATAAATGTGAACAGATGTTTACTTAAGGAGATTCTCAAGTGAATAGAAACCCTCTGGATCATTTATAATAAAAAACAGGTAAATGTACACCTGCAAAGTTCTCTCAGAAGTAAGGCCTGTTTCTCCTTTCAATTACACTGATTTCAGAGTAATCAGTTACTCCACTGATTTAACTGGAGGTCCTCCTGATTTTTGAGCTGAATCACGTGTGTAACATGCCTTTTATTAAACTGCTCAGTAAAATATTCTGGCTGATTAGAGAAAAAGAAAAGTACTCCAAAAATATAATCTGTTTGGGGCACTGTCATTTACATTGACCACATAACACCCCCTGACACTAGCCTATTAAATTGAGTGGCAAAACTCTTAGGCTGTGTCTATACTGGCGCGATCTTGCACCAGAGCTATGCAAATGAGGCTCAGTGTGGAATATCGCCGAGCCTCATTTGCATAACTAATGAGCAGCCATTTTTGCGGAAGAGGCTCTTGCGCAAGACGGAGCTGTCTACACTGCCCCTTCTTGCGCAAGAAAAACCCTCTTGTGCAAAGCCGTTATGCTGATTATTTACACTGCACCATTATTTCGAGTGTCAGGGGACTTTATGTGGTCACTTTAAATGACCCATAAATATTTTGAAATAACAATGTGAGCATCTACACAGCCATTCTGTTATTTCGAAATAAATTTGAAATAACGGACGGCTTATTGTGATTTCTGTAAACCTCATTCTATGTGGAATAACGCCTATTCTGAAATAGCTTTTCAAAATAAGGTGTGTGTAGACGCTCCACTGTTGCTATTTTGAAATAGCCCCTCATCAGGACCATTCTAAGTTATTCCTCCCCAGTGCATCTTGGGGCTCTAAATCGAGATAACATGTCTACATTAGGGAAGCCTGCCTCAGACTAATTTTGAGGCTTCCCTGCAGCGTTGACGTGCTATTTTGAAATAAGTGTGCAGTGTAGACGTACCCTTACTGACTTCTCCAATGCAAAATGTGACCTACCAAGAAAAGTAATGTGGTTTTCATAGGATTTAGAATCTTTTCAGATTTATTGGGTTCACTTCCTTACAATTTGATTTAAAATATTTTTATAATTGGGTACATGATGGGCAGTTTGAAATGATTCATTATATAGTTACATTGCTTTTTACTGTAAAAATAACCAACTGTTATTTCCATTCTTCCATAGTTCTGAAGAGTTATGGCCTTTTTAGGCATAATTTGGAAAACAGTGCTGTCTCTCCCCACTTTAGAAGGAGTTATGTTGCACAATAGGAAATGCTATATACCACATCTCTTTACAGTAAAATCATCACTATTGACTTTTAGGATTCAGAAAGCACAGTAGTTGCAAATTTTCAGCAATCATAAATTCTTTTTTCTCATAAAAACATGATTGATCATTTCAAGAGGAAACAAATCTCTAACTGAAAAATCAAATCTGGCTTCTGTGTATGTTTATGATCAAATGAAAAGGTAGCTGCTGACTTCACTGTCTCCTTTTGTACAATATAAATCCAAAACAGAAGAAAAATTATGTTTCAGTTTTCTGTTGTTTTTATCTGTTTCTAGATGTTGGACGTAAACCTGATTCCTTATTTGTGGCCTGATTGTGTATATCATATTATTGGCAAAACTTCCATTGACTTCAATTGCAAAAGGAGTCTCTGGGAGGCATATTAGAATAAAAGCTACAGGGTGTGTCCTGAGTAGGTTATTCATCATTTCGTCCAGTATTTATAGGCACACATCCAAATATGAACAGGAAGAAAGATGAAGAAATATCTAGACAATAGAGAATGGTAATATTTTGGATATATACTCAGAGAATTTATTTACATTAAAGTTACAACCCTATTAGAAAACAGAGTCAGGATATGTCTGCATCCTAACCATGTTATAACAGCTTGAGTTTGCTTCTATGGATCAGACCAAGTCATAGTACAATCATATTACAGGGCTCACAATACCTTATATTCTATGTGGTCTTTGCAGCCTCTTCAGAGGCCTTGAATCAAAGACCTCTAAAATCAAGAAGAGTTATTCCATTGACTCCAATGGGTGTTGAATTAGGCCCTAAACTGATTAATTTCAGGTCTTCAGAAAGACCCCAGTCCAGACATCTCCTCACTTTCTCTGCACATAAGCTGACTCTGATCTCCAATTGGTTAACTCTGAACTTTGTCACTCCAGATCACACATGCATTGTTCTACATCCATTTATTTTTTAATTCTATTTTTCAGGGATTTTCAGGGATATTCTAATGGTACCATGTGCTGCAAACAACAGACACCTGTGTCTGATGATGAGAAAATAGAAACTTTGTCCCTCAGCTTGAACATACCAGTCTCTGCCATTGGAGCAAAAGATTTTTGTGCAGAGTCAGAAGTAGCTGTTGATTTATTCTCTCTGTGGTTCAAAAATACATCTAGATCACAATCATTTGGCAAAACAGAGACATTAGTACTAAGGACAGAGAAAGCCCCAAGAGCAAGCAATTGTGACATGTTTATATAGAGGTTTTTTAAGAAAAAACTATTAGGAGTGTCAGTTAATTTGACATTTTCAATGGCAAATTGAGTTGATATGTTGAAAGATGAGTGCAAGGGTTAATCAGTTTACAGGTATAAGCAACACGAGGTTCAAATGACTCTGGAAGTCAACTTTTTTAGTGGTAGTTCCCAGCTATGTCTGACAACATTTCTCCACAAGGTAGCTATTTAATATCAGTACGGTAATATGATTATCACATGCAACAACACACAGATATTTTGTGGTATCTTCTCATCTCAATCTATTATAGATATAAAGGCTTAGTTGGTCAGAAGAGAGAACTTACAGGATTCTATAGCATAAAAGTGGATCATTTCATTTTGAGAATAGTAGGAGTTCAATAATATCACCCGCTGGTCTCAGTGAAGGTTGTAGGTTGCAATCTTGGTTAAATGAAAGCCTTATTTAATACTTTACATTTCAAATGCTTTAACTGTTTTACTTTTTCTGTATCTTTTAATAAAAGATTAATGGTGTGTTCCATGGGACTAAGTAGGTTGAGGTCTTTAGAGCAAACCCCAAACCTTGTTTAAAACTGTTTCCTGTTGGATAGTGATAGGGTCACATTAACACCCTTGATTTTTTGGGCTCATATGTTCAATGTAAATTAGTACAGGATGTAGCCATCTGTAGCAACAATCTAAAAGCAAAGTAGCATTAAGTAATAAGCAAAATCTAGGTATATAGCTATAAAAGGGGGAAGAGAAGAAAGAGGAAGAAATGTGTGTCTGGGGAGAAAATAAACCCAAAAACTGAAGAAAATTTGGGATTTCATTGTGATGGGTTGACTCTCTTCTTTTTTTTTTTTTTTGTCAATGTAATGAACTTTTGGAAACAAATTCAAAACAGATTAAAATGGATCACAATTTCCCATGGAAAACCAATTACCACTTTCTGACCAATTCTTGTGTTTATGGTAGCACCAAGGGTATGTCTAGACTACATGGCTCCAACGGAACCATGTAGATGAGTTTACTAGATATAGGAAAATGAAGCGGCGATTTAAATAATCGCCACTTCATTTACATCAAAATGGCCACTGTGCTGTGCCGATCAGCTGTTTGGTGGCACAGCGAGGCAGTCTGGACATGCCGCGGTTGACAAGGGAAGCCTTTGTCAACCGCTCCGTTATGTCTCGTGGAATGAGGTTTACCGGAGCAGTCGACACAGGCTTCCGTTGTTGACCGCGGAGCGTCCAGACTGCCCTGCTGTGCCACCAAAAAGCTGATTGGCACAGAGCGGCAGCCATTTTGATGTAAATGAAGCGGTGATTATTTAAATCGCCGCTTCATTTTCCTATGTCTAGTAAATTCATCTACATGGCTCCGTTGACGGAGCCATGTAGTCTAGACATACTCCAAGTATGAAGGTATTTTAAGGTTTGATTTTGCACCATTTGGATCAATGTGAGTTTGTTCAGAGACTTGAGGTGGGAACAGAATCAAACCCTTGAGTAAACAACTGCTCTACGCAATGTTTATAGATTAGAATTTGTGAGGCAAGGAACAAAAGAAAACTAACTTCTTTGTTTCCTGGGCATATTGCTCAGCAGTTAGTGAACATC
Organism: Apalone spinifera; assembly: GCA_030068395.1. Lineage (NCBI taxonomy): Eukaryota > Metazoa > Chordata > Testudines > Trionychidae > Apalone > Apalone spinifera. The sequence goes on along the minus strand of JANRFK010001234.1, from coordinate 79,943,642 downwards.
AGTTATCGCACCTTCTCCCAACCTTCAATCACTGTGGCCAACTTCCACGCCGCATGATGTAGAAAAAGAGCCATTTTAAGTGTGAGTGTGTGTGCATGTGAGTGTGTGCATGTGTACACGCATGTGTACTGAAAAGGCTGATATATTATTGAGCCATGCTCCAGGTAGCATGACATATTCCTATATCTTATTTAGTGGAAACAATGTACGTTTATTTAATCTGCAGTAGTAAGTTTCTATCTAAATGCTTCTTAAGGTCCCCAATTGGTTCTTATGCAATTAGTTCCATTTTAATGATAATGTTTTTATATTAGAAAAAGCAATTACCAAGATATGGTGCACATGCCACTGCTGCCTAATGTTAACTCTTTTTCAAGAGGAAAGGCTACTGTAAATAGCATTAGTTCTGAGTAATGACATCTTTTCCCTATTTATTAAAATTCTTGTGCAACCTTTTCAGGCAGCAATCACATCCAGACTGAGTTTCAATCAATGTAAGTCAGGAGTAATTCCATTGAAGAGAATGCATCTGGAACTCTATTCAGTTACACCAGCTGGTGTGGTTCCATTGAAATCAAAATGGTGTAAGGGAGTGCAGATTCAGGCCCAATACTCTCTGAAAATCCTCTGGAGTCTTTTTATTATCTTCCATGAGCATCAGGACCAGACTTTCTAGAGCGGCCTGGAACTTGTGTACCTTCCTTTATCTGCTTTGTTTCAATAATCCTTTTATAAGACTGTTGTGTGAGGAGTTTCAGATGTTGCCAGGATGTTGCATTCCGTAGAATACAGCATATTTGTTGCAGTCACTTTTCTAAAAGATAAAAAATTGTTAGATAAAGTCAGATCAGTTTGAAATCCTAGGCAGACATCTCAGTGGGAGATATATTAACACAGATCACCTCATGGACAGTTCTACACACTATTCTGTTGGGGATAGGAATGGATGATAGGTGAGGTTTGTACCCCTCTCAAAAAAATTAGGCTATAAGTTTTACCCCCAAACTGAAGGGTCTCAGGAAAGCCATAGGGCCATTTATATGTTGACCATGCCCTTCTTCCCTTGTTCTTTAGTAGTATAGTTCAACTGGTGCTGTGCTATTGGCAATTCCCCTGGTCGTGGCTGCCTCTGATAGGCCTCTGACAGTCCGATAGGAGTTTTCTGCCAGAAGGTTCATATCACTTCAAGCTGTATTATCTAGTGACCGGAACGAGGAGATTGTGTTCTCTCAGTCCTTCCCCGGTCAAGCCACTACTTCCTGAACCCTCCAACCCCATGCCCAAGGACCTGTTTTCTCTCCTGCATGGATCCTAGACCAGGAGGAATCTTCTTTAAGGCCTAGAGAAAGGGGACAGGCAATCACAGAGGTGGTTGAATCCCCACACACACATGGGAAGATGGCAGTATATGCATGGAGTGTCTATTCCAGGCCACATTATTTTACATCTATTTATGTGCATTTCTATAGCATGCAAACTTTATTTGCTAGTGATGCAGGTCACAACTTCCTTCAGTCCTGCCTTATAAACACTATAGCTGTGCACACACAGAAATTCCATAAAGCTCCTCCCTCATCCCACCCTCATTCCAGGGAGTGGAGCTACTTTGTGGAGCCTACACTTATGCAGAGTCTAGAGTAGGTACACAAAGCCCTTGTGGGCCAAGAAGGGATGATTCAAGCAGAAAAGGAGACCTGCTCCCTCCTATTTCCATGTAGGGGCCACCACGTGTACTATGGAACCTCCCTGGCTTTCCTTCTGAACCTGTGGAGGCAGTGCCTGATTTTGAACTGAATGCATAGGATCATTGGAGCTGTATGGTTAAAACATGCTGATAAACATATGCCATGGGATTTGAAAAATCTGAGAAAATGGTCCAAGAGCTGAGAGATAGGAAATAGTCTGGCATTGTTTTTACTATGAAAAGAGGTTGTTGTGTTTCGCTTCCTGTATTGTTTATGCTGTCCCTGTTTTCCTTTTCCCCTCACCAAATATATATAACCTATACATTGTCAAATCAAAGCAGACTGCACATTCTGGCTGAATGGGTCATGTTTGAAAGGGAATCAGACAAAATAAGCTCTCTTTTTGTATCTTTCCCAAACAAAATTTTCCCCAAAACAGCTGTCTCCTTTCCAATTATACTCCTAACATATAAGTCTGGAAAAGTGGGATGAGAACGTTACTAACTATTCCCCAAACCCCACCTTTTGGACACATTATTTGCTCAGACATTTGACAGCTCTTGGTGCATAGTGTTTGTTATACTTCATGTTGTCCTTGCAGATTTTTTAGTCCCTGTTTTATTGCTGAAATCTCTTGGCAATTTTTAATAATCAAATGTAAAAAGATACCATATGTGATTGCTGTAGCTTGGGAGAAAATACTCTGACCTTTAAAATCTGATTCTCTTCTCACTTAACTGATTCTGTCCTAGTGTAATTTCATGCATATCAACAGAATTATTCCTTATTTATATCAATGTAACTGAATGTTACATTGATGTATTTTTTTTCTACACACAGTTGGCAACAAACAGTAGTGGATGCATTCCACTTTCTATGTAAAATCTTGCTCTGTTTCTATGGACTGTATCTTTCAGTCATTTGTGTCTGTGTATAATATGTCTGGGACTGTAGGTTCCTGCCTTGCCAAGCACAGAAAATACAATGAATATGGGCTAATTCTATATCTTTGTCTTAATTAAATAACAAAAAGAAAACTCAATTATCTGCCTATGATTTCTCCCCATGCTTGGTTATTGCACCTGGACCTAGCTCCTTCTGCCTGTGAGACTCTCAAACCCATCTCATGCTCTTGGATTGGATCTAACTGGACCCACCTGATCTAACTTCACTGTGACTTGGCAAAAAATCTTCATCTGTATGCAGGGTTCAAAGCCCTGACATTATGACAGTTCAACAGAAGAATTCAAAGTACTAGAATCTACCACCCTATTAAATCCCTCCATTATAGCACCCATGGTAGTCTTGGACTACATGGATGCCCTCCTTATTTCTGTTCTGCATAATACTAAGAGTTTCAGCACCAGAAATTCCATGTTTCTACCAGAAAATCTGTTGTTGTGTATGGCATTTCCTTTTGTGGTCATGAGTAGATTTCATGACCTTCTAAGTAGCTTCTGGAGCTCAGTAGGGTACAAAAGTTCTCCCTCTCTCTCCCCAACATAATTATCCAGAGTAGTGAATAGGTTATCCTGTGGAGACAATGCAACCACAACATATATAGGATTACACCCAAAAAATACTTCTAGAAATCCCTGGTTATAATTTCTGCAGTAGCTTGGCTTTGATCAAACCCTCATACATCAATGCTTGAACACTACACATAGTCAATATTTTTCACATGAAATTTTTTGATGAAAACTGGCCTCTCTTTGAAACAGAAATCTTCCAATAAAATATTTTTAAATGTTTTTTCTACTTTTTAATCAAAAGCAAAATTAATCATTTTAAAAACAATTCCTGCTCTTCAAGCTTTTTTATTTTCTTCCATTTTTCTCCCTCTCTCATCCCTTTCCCATTATTCTTTTTCACCACTAAATGCAATAGAAATTAAAATGTTTTTAAACAAACAGCAAATTTAAAACAAATGAGACAGATAATTGAATCCTGTGAACCAGAAACAACTTTAAAATTTCAAAATTGTTTATGAAATCGCTTTTCCATCTCTATTCTTGACCATCTCTGGACCCACTCCATGTCTTTTTGACTAGATCCCTTCCACCTTCTCAGATACATAAGCCCAGAATAGGTTCCCTCCACCTCATGACCAAAGTAAGACTTCATACATACACATAGTCCATGCTCCCTCAAGGGGAAGAATCTTTGCATGAGAATATTTGCCACAAGTAAACATATGGGACAGCTAGTGACTCTCCCATAGAGTCTCTGTGAACATTTTTGTTCTCCTTGGGGTCCCCCAGTCACTTCATATTTCTGAACAATGGCTCATACAGCTGTCTATTTGATTATTCTTTCATTCTAAATGGTGGTCTCTTTGGAGAGTCAGCCGATTTGGTTTATGGCATTGCCTCTGCCAGTGTATATGGTTGTTGCTATTTCATCAAGATTGCATCTTCCCCAGCAGACTTTCCAAAAACTACTCTATCATGTCCATTAGTTCCCCACTACCTGGATCTTGGCCTTGAGTCAACTGTTGACCACCCCATCACCCATCAAGCATACCCCAAAATAGGACTTATCTTGAAACAGCCATTACTACTCCACAGAGACTCTCAGCTGCTCCAAAACTGCAGTTTTCATGGCTCATAGTCTGTAGATGCATCCTCCTCCAAGCTCTAATGTGCTGCTTGGGCCGCTTCCATTAGAATCAGGGTCAGTCATGTAGTCCAAGACTTTCTCTCACTGAGCAGCAGCACCTGCCCATTTGAAAGCCATCAAGCATGTTGCTGGGTCATCTCCTGGTATGTACTTGGATAGGGACGGAGCACTTGGATTAAATAGTCTTGGAAGCAGCTGCTTCTAGGAATGCTGCTGCTATTATTGTACTCCCGCCTGGATTTGCTGCCTTTCCTGGAGCTCTTCCTGCTGTTGCTGCTGGGCTCCTGACTTTTCAGAAGTGTCATCAAGGACGGTAGCTGCTGTTCTGTCCTCCAGTGCTGGATCGCTCCCATCATATGTAAAAAAAAATGGCATTTCCACTCTGCTGTGAAGAGAATAGACACGTGGGATATAGCCCTCTTCCTAGGCTGTAATTATTTGAGTTAGCAATAAAGGCAAAAAGTATAAATATAAACCTACGTTTTCTCTTTGGCTGACCCTAGTGCTTCCATATAATAACTCTCTGTCCACCCCAGAATGACACTCTAACTCCAGGACTGGTGCTCATCTAGGCTTGCAGAAACATAGCAAAGCTACCTCTATATCTCTATGCAGGGTTTATGGTAATGTAGCTGATGAGCTCCGTTATGGTCCTGTGGTACGATGACATAATAGACTTCCTGCCAAAGAAGCCCAGAGTATCAGGGTATTTTTGAACCCACTAACTGCTTGGCATCTTAGGTTTAAGCAATGGCTTTTGTTATCTGTTCACTTCTATGGTCAACTAAGGGTTTTAATTTGTTTTTCTTTTGCTTGCTGAAAGGAGACCTTTCCATTGTCATTCATGTCTTCCACATCTGGCCTGACTACTGCAGTATATCTTGGCGCTACCCTTGACGACAACCCTGAAGCTCCAGAGAGTGCAAGCTGATGAACCACCTGCTTAGCAGAGTGGTTCACTTTGAGCACCTTATATCTATGCTCCATGTGCTTTGCTGATTTCTCATCAGCTTCTGGGTCCAAATCAGTTTAATTTCTGTTTGTCAGCATGGCTCAGAATTGCTTTTTCCAATTGACTCTGCTCTTATGCAACTTTGTATTAATGAGCTAGGCTGAGATGCCATTGCTAACAGTTCCAGATGTGCGCTCTTTTAGAGGTTAGAGATGAGATGTTCTTAGTGGAGGGCTCCTTGTTTGAATGCTACCAGCTCTCTCTGGTGATCTGACAAAGCCCAAGTTTACTGACCTTCAGAAATTGAGCCATCCATTGAGCCGCCCTCTGCACCCTCCCATATACATACTGGTTCCTTCCCACTATCATCCCAATGCCCTGAGATTTCCCTACTGCTACCTCTTGTTCAGGGACTTGTGTACCATGGTGGAGCAGCTGTGGGAATATAGGCACTGACTTTATGGGTGCTCCAGGGCTGGATCACCCACAGGGAGAAATTAGTGGGTGCAGAGATCCCTCTGGCACTAACGCTTTCCCACTACTTCCCTTCCTGCATGCCTCTTGAGCACCAGCAGTCCCCTGCTTACCAGCTCCTCCCCCTCCTTCCCAGCACTTGTGAGTGCCTTGAACACCTGATTTGCAATGTTCAATCTCTGTGAGGTAGGAGGAGAAGCAGGGATAAGGAGAAGCTTGTGGGAGGAGGATGGGAAGAGGTGGGGCTGGGATTAGAGCAGGGATGGTAAGAGCGGGGCAGGGCTTGGGAGAAGGGGTGAAGTGAGGGCAGTGACTGGAGTGGAATGGGGAAAAGTACCCTGCACCAAGATGAGAAGTCGGGGACATGGGTAGTAGAGGAAGGGAAGAGACCTTTGAAGAGATCTTGACTAGATCCACATCAGCATCCCTATTTGAAATCCAGTGAACAGAGTATCCCTGAAACCTGATACATTTGCTAAAAGTGAGTTTGCTGCTTCCCTCCATCAGAATAATCTACTTTTCTGAGAGAAACTTAAAAGGTGTCCAATGTGACCCAGCTTCCACTCTCTGTTACAAAATAACTAATGACATAGTATGTACACAAGGTGACTGCTTTACCCAATTTTCCTTTTGTGACCTTTATCTCTATTCAGATGCTAATAATGGTTTAAGCTAATGCTTGCCATTCAAGGCCCTAATGCAAAGCTATGCAGTGGGTCTGTAGACCATAACAGAGCAAGTTACTTTTAACTTTACTCTTTCCTAAGTCAATATTGGGATAGGCTACAATGAAAAAACCCAACATACGGAAAAGAAGTTAGGACCAGGGTGTGCTTTAGAAACACTCTCAACAAGTGACTGCACAGGGCAAAGGGCAATTAAGGGGCACTGACAGGTGCAAGTGTGCTGTGGGGCCATTTGTCTCCCAGAAAAAGAAGTCACTCTGTTTCTTATATATTTACAATGGCCTCTGTCCATTGAAACTGTTTAGATGCCTATATAGTTGAACTACACACAAGGAAAGTTCCATGATCTAACTGCCAGTGCTTATATTGGTGACATTATAAAAAACACAGCTCTCATCCTGAAGTTGAAACTCTAGAATCAGCCTGCCAGACAATCCTATAAATACAGCTACTGACATATTTTCTTTGCAGTAAAGCAGTTCTCTGCTTCTTTCAGTTTGTTAGACTGACTGAATGCTACCCCCCATTTTGAAACTCATGTGATGTTGGGCATCATAAAGTTAGTTGAGCCACAAAGGCTAATGATTATTTTAATATAACATAAGGTGTTAAACACATCCACGGGCAGCTTCTAACAATTTTTCACATCTAATTTATGTGCATTAGTAACATCCTTTTTTGGGTATTTGAGGTAGTATGTATTTGGAACAGAACACTTAATACCAAGCATAGGCTTTTACCCCAGTGCAAGTGTAAAATACTATAAATCATAATGGCCCTAAATTCTGCTTTATGGAAAGAAAATGGACTCATTGCATGTTTATACCTATTTCCAAATTCTTTCAGTAAAAATGAATAGCAGTGAGATAGCCCATATTCATCTTTACTGACTCTGGAAACGCCTCTTGAACACATAATGGGCCCTATTTCCAGTGTCGTTCACTGATCCATATCAAGCTTTCTTGCACAAATATGCTAGCAGAGTAAGAGGGGAGTCTCTTTTCCCACCCCAAAGAAACACACACACAGGAAAACTGGAGGCAGGACTAATAGATAGACTTAGGCTGCTAACTACAGCAATAGCATGTATGCGCTCTGTGCCCTGCAGCTGCCAGAGACTGTCCTCAAACAACGTGGGACACCCCCTAGAATCTGCTGTGTGAATTAACTTTGCTAACACTTCCCCTTTTTGATAGCAGAACACTTTTCTCTCTGGGTCTTTGAGCCCTTCTGCTTTTATTTGTCTGACCTATTTGGATGTTGCATAGTACACTGTCCCCATTTTAATTCTGAAAAGCTGACAGGTGTTGCATTCGGTTGCAGCTTCTCTGACTGACAAACTGCGCCTACAGGGAATCAAGACACTACTTTTCTTTAAGGTTGTTTTTTACATTAAAAATCCAGGTCTTATCTACCATATTTTTCATAGCAGACTATGGATGACTAGTTAACTAGTAGGATATTGATTTCACAAGTAACAGCAGGGAAGCCTGAGCAATTGATGAGAAATCCCTTTCACTCTCAGAACACTAGAAATTCTTTGACAGTTTGTTTCGATAAGCATTATAACTCAGATGTATAGCAAGCAGTAGAGATGAACGATTACTTTGTAAAAGGTTCAGATTTAATTGGTCATTGAAAATGTACCCATTTCAGATCTCTGGTGCCACAAGAGTCATTCAGCAAAAAAAGAGGAATTATTACACTTAATAAGCAAACAAAATAGGGATGTCTCTTCTCCTCCTGCCACTAAAAACAAACAAACAAGCAAACAAAGAATCCCTAATACAATTTTTTCAAGCTCTTTTATAGATCACAAAGAACAAATAAGAGCACAACCCTAATCCTTCCCTGTCCTGCTGCAACCCACCTTTAAAATACTCCTATTAACCTGGGTTGAAATTCCACCCCATTGTTGTCAATGGCAAACATCCGATTGACTTCAGTGGGGCCAACACTTTAGCCCTGGAACCGGAGCTCAAATTCATCCAAAGCTGTCTGGAACAGAGTTCCAGTAAATATGTTGAAACTCATGGAAGCCTCTGATCTCCTCCCTCCCTATGGGGCTAAAGCCCCAAACCCTGAATCCTAAAGATCCTGAAACCTACCCCATCTCCTCTAGCTGAAGCTCAGATCCCCAAACAGGGGTGGGGGCATGTACAACTGTGGAGAAAAAATCTCTAAAAATGTAAGCCCTTCCTGGAAAATATCATTCAGCTTGACTGAAAATATCAGTCAAGTCCAGAGACTTCTTGGGGCTTGGGAAAATTTATGGATAAACCAATTTTATATCAGTGACACAAACTAAACAAATACATTTATATCAAACAGGGTGGCCATTAAAGGATATAAAATTATTTTGATGCATGGGGAGTTATGTAGGCAGGGCTATGTTTTCAAAAGCTGCTAGCGATTTAGGGTGGTTCAGCTCTGAGCCCCCAATTTGAGACATCATGAGATACTTGCTTTTCAGTTACTGAACAAACGCTTTCTGAAATGTCCATGAGTTTAGCTGGCACCCAAAATTGCTAGCTACTTCTGATAATGCAGACCAAATATTCTGGACCATTGTGACCTGCATTGTAAATCCTGGCTAGAAGGAAATATGCTTATTTAGCACATAACAATAACCACCCAGACAATAAGGTGAAGTGGTCTTGTATTAAATTAACGATTGCATTATTGATGTTCTTTTTAATGAATTTATTTACAGTTGAAATATGCTCTGCTTTCAAGGGTTAACTTAGTTACTGGAACCAAACAGAACGTTTCAAAATGTTGCTACCATGGAGAATAAATGTCTTTAAAGCCCTTATAGCATATGTTAAATAAAAGTGTTCCCAAATGATGTTCTGGTTTGAATTATTTGTCTTTGCAGTGCTTCTTTGTTTTTATTGCCAAAGAAAAAACATGTAGAGCAGCCACATTCTTAGGTGTTAGACGAGTTTAAATCGGGAATATTTCCACTCAGCTAAATGAAGTTACAACACATTTAAACAAGGGAGCAGATCATGGCCCCAGTCATATAGAGCTTTTTTTCCCACAACAACATTTGAGTTAAAAACACTTTCTGCAGCAGCTGACTGTTTCTGTTCCTATCTGCCAAGGCGTTGTCAGACCTCACAGAGGAGTGGTCCTGATAGTCAATAAAACTGTATAGACAACGCGGGCTGCAGTTGCCGACACTTGATTTGCTGTTGTAATCCATTTGTTGCTGTAGGCTGACATTTCCGACAGAACGGACTGGAGACTTTTAAAAGAGAGTTCTGTCCATAATTGTAAGCAGCAAAAAAGCGCGGCTCTGAAGTGTGGCCGGAGAGATGAGTGAGGTGAAATCTGAACGGTCGATGTACAATTTGACCCATTTCACTTTGGTTGGTTGCCAGACGTTTGGGTTCCCCGTCGGACTGGGGCGCCCTCTAGTGGTTTTTAGTGTGGCCACCGGGAAATGTTTCCGCGACAGAGAGAAGTATTTCTCCCGAGGTTTGCTCTTCTCTAACTTCCACCTCTCTGTCACTGTGATTTTAACAATATTGCAGACACCTTCCCCTCCGCCCCCCGAAGTACTTGAAAGCCTCCTTTATCACCAACTAAACTTTTTTCAAAGACAATCCCCAGCCCACATTGTGCAATAAGACTGCCGCAGAAGTCTGCAGAAGTTTTTTTTTCAAACCTTCTAACAGATGTTCCTGCCGTGATATTTGGAAATTCACATAGCACGCAGATTAATAATCCTTTCAATACAGCCTGACTAACAATACAGCCGAGATCCTTCGGATTTAATGCTCATCCTCATGCCTTCTGGAGGCTTTTATGTTCAGAATCTCCCCCTGCTTTTGAGGGCATCAGTTCACGTTTTCATACCTGTGTTCTACCCTCTCCATCTTTCGGATCTACCCACAGTGCATTTAGCTCTGTACCAGTTTCTAGCTCTGCAACAGCCTTCCTGCGTACCATTGGACAAATATATCTCTCTGTGTTTCATAATCATATTCTCCTTTCCTCCCGTCCTTTGCCTGCCTCGGTTATTTAGATGGTTAACTCTTCCCAGACAGGCACTATCTCTTGCTAGGAAGGTGTGGAGATACACACAGTCTATCTCAGTTGGAGCATCAGTCCTGTGTGAGGCTTCTAATATTGTGGTATAAATACTATTATGAGGATAGAAATCTCAAGGGGGTAGCTGTGCTAGTCTGTCACTTTAAAAATGTGTAGTCCTGTGGCACTTTAGAGACTAACATATATATAGTATCATGGGCTTTTCTGGGCAAAACCCACTTCTTCAGATGAGCTGGAATGGAGAAAAAGGAGGGAATCTCAGAATTTATAACAGAAAAAGGAGTGGAGTACCCTTCAATTGTAGTGCCGGGCTAATGAGGCCAGCTGAGAGGGCTGGATGTGTCCCATACAGTATTAGCCTCATTAGCCCTGGCACTATGATTGATAGGTACTTTTCTCTCTCTCTCTTCTTTTTCTGTTATGAATTCTGAGAGTCCCCCTTTATTTCTCCACTCAAGCTCATCTGAAGAAGTGGGTCATGCCCACGAAAGCTCCTGATACTACCTATATTTTGTTAGTCTCTGAGGTGCCCCAGGACTACTTATTATGAGGCTAGGCACTTGTTGCCTTAAGAAGGCGGAGAAAAGTAATTTCACTTAGGAACGCAAATGGCAGAAAGTGGTGAACACAGTGGCGTGGGACCTATGGAAATTCTGACGAATCCTGCTACTACTCCGGCGAGCATATCAAGGAGTCAGTTTTTCCTTGCCTCTCTGGGCTGCATGACCTCACCTCTACACCGGGTTAGGGCTGCTTCAGGCCCAGAGCAGCCTGTTTATTCTGCCACAGTCAAAACCCAGGCCAGGGCAGGAGCCAAAGGAAAACAAAGCTTATTTTCAGAGAATAAAGCTTTCAGCCTTTCCCTCCCCTCCTTTAATGTTAAAAGCCAACTACAACACTGAAAGTAAAATATCTCCCCGTTGCTGTAGCAGCCCCACTAGAAAAAGACTCTGGGCACAACTACCTTAACCAACACTGTTATGAATAAAAATAAAGATAGGAGGAAAGGGAGGGGGGGGGGGAGAAACTAACCGTTGATTTCTTTTGTCTGGCTCCCCTCCAATGTCACTGGATCCCTGCTATTCAAAGCCAAATTATGTTGAACAAACAGACTGAGTGGAACTGGTGTGGGGGAAGAACAAAAAAAATCTCAGGGAAACTGTAAATGTGTGCGCGTCAGCAGAGGGCCTGGCTAACCTTGTCAGACTCAATAGAGATGACGACTGGATTTCTTTTTCTCCTCTGCTTTTGTCTTCACTGCGGCCCGTGTAGTGTCTCTGGGAAGAGGGGAATTTGCAGCTTGATTTACTTGCTCGGCTAGTTGTTTAGTCTGGCAGGGATAACAACCCTTTTGCTGCCCCCTCCCCCAAAGGTGGCGACAAACGGAGGCTCTGAGAAGCCCCCTTCTCTGGGACTGGCGGGGTCGCGCCCCCGAATGTAACTGCTCCAAACCAGGATTGTGTTTTGAAGCGAAGGTGGCATCGCGCGCGAGGGTGTCAATACGCCCGCCCAACCCAAACGCGAGTGTTTCGCTTAATCCGTCAAAGACATAGTGGCCTAAGAAACCCTCTTGAACGGAACCGAATCGCTGCTGCGGCGGGGTGGCGGGACTAGCCAGGGAGCCGATCTAGAGGACAAGCTGGGGTCTGCTCAGGAAAACGCGTAGTGCCACAACGAAATCGGATTTTAGGGGATCCCGCTTGCGGGGCTCATTGGGCTGGGGATCAGAAACGATTCCCCACAAGCCATTTCCTGTGGCAGATAATGCACTCGCGCTTGCGGAGCGGGCTGGGAAGTAGTTTCCTTGCTGTTTTGGGGGGCGGGAGAGCTTCGCACCTTTCTGAGTGCAACTCGGTTTCGGTAACTGTGGTCCCGGCTGGGAGCGAACCAGTCAAGCCCCGAGTGACTCCGATGTGGGCCATTCAGAGTTTTACAGGAGTACGGTCAAAACAAGGGCTTGCCCCATTGGTTCCTGTAGCCCTCCACCTCGGAGCACTGGGGGAGATGAGCCAGGTTAGCTGGGAAATCCAAGAAAGGCTCCCCCTGGCCTGCAGCGGTAGGGCGGGCAAGAGGAGGGGGCTGGCTGGAATCAGCCAGCACAGCGCTTCAAAGAAAGCCCATGCTGCAAACGCTCAAACACGGGTAAGAATAATGAAAACCAGACCTCCTCGAGCCGAGACAAAGGCCTCCAGCCCCGCTCCAGCCACTCCCCAGTGTACACGCGAAGCACGTGAAAACCGCTGCCCGCTCGGCCAGGCTTGGAAGGCTTGCAGGCTCCCCCAGCCCCCCAGCCAGCGCTGCCCCGCAAGCCAGGGGTCCGAATTAACAAACCATTAGCCTGCCTAATAGCCCCGGCTAGTCACACACAGCCCATCTCGCCCTGGGGCCAGAGGGAGGCGCAGGAAAGGTTCATTATTTACAGCAAATTGTTCCTTCTCCTGGGGACCAGGAGCGCCGCGGATCCCAACCCCATACACGGCGCACAGGAGCAGCTCCGAAGCAGGACTCGCCGCTCGTTTCAACAGCACCCCCGGCCGCCCCCTGCTCCACGGGGAGTCTTCCTCCCCACTGTCTCTGCTCTTGGCCCCGCCAAGCCCGGGGTGGGGGTGTGCGAATTGCCCTGCTGGCGGGGTTAGCGCCCCAGTGTATATACACGCCGAAGTACAGGGCTGTAGTGTAAACATGTACTTTGAGGCAACAGCCGTGTCAGCTGCTGGGCTCCAGTTGTTTTGTTTCAGACGCGAAGCTCCCATCTGTCTGCCACATCCACAGTCTGGGGAGGAAAGTCCCCCCGAGAGCACCATGCCCCTCGGAAGCGTTTGTGACATAAGCGGGGGCATTTGAAGCACATGGGAGAGAGCCAAAAAGCGCCCCTACCCGCCCCCGCTGCCCCTTTCTGCAGGGGTTACACCTATTGGCTCGGGCTGGGATCCGCAGACTCCCCAAACTCGTCCCCGAGTCCGAATGTGGCAGGATTGTGAAAGGCTCCGGCCTTGCGTGGGGAGGGGCGGGCGCTTGTTCAGGAGAACAGCTTGCTGAAATACATCAGCCTTGCAGAAGGCCGAGTCTGGCCAAGCCACAGGGAACCACAGCGCCTAGAGGCGGGAGAGGGGGGAGGGGGTGAAAATAGCCAGATGTTGAATTATGTTTTAAACGGGTTTCTTAACCGTCCAAAGTCCTCCTCTCCCTCCCCCTGCTCTAGCCCCTCCCCCCAGGCAGTGTCCTTCAGGCCCATTCCCCAGCCTGGCTCGCCGAAGTGGGACCCATGTGACTATGGGGCGCCACCTCAGCCCTGGCTCCTGCACGCCCCGCACGGCTGGGTGATCAGGGCAGGACCTTTAGCTGCGTTTCCAAAGCAGGGCTCTGAGCGCGACCAGCGAAGGAGCGGAGGCGAGAGGGGGAGGACAGGAGCACAGCGTGGTCTCTCGCTCCCAGCAAATGGCCCAGAGGCAGCTGGGGCGGTAGCAGGGGCAGAGGGAGCCCTCCGGCCTGGGGCGCACATATGGTGTGCAGCTCGCTGCTTCCTATAAACCAGATACACTAGATAAGAACCAAACCAAACACCCAGCCTTGTAAAGGGGGAGGTTTCTCGCCCTGTTCCCAAGCCCGGGACCACACATGGTCCCCTGCTTGGCTCTGCTCTACTATCCCGTAGGATCTTAGAGCAACAGGGAGGGAAGGGCATGTCGCACTCCCTTTGGTAAGCCGGCTGGAGGAGGCAGCCCGCCTGGCTAATGAATGAGGTGGCTCAGGGACTGAGATAAAAGGCTGAGAATGTCAACACGACAGAAGCAGAGTCAATATCAGCTGAACTATAAGCGGTATTTCGTTGGGCCCGAACCTAGCCTCAGCTGAAGGCAAAGGGAGTCTGGCCATAGATTTCCAGGAGGGCTTGTAATTAGCCACGTTGTGGCTAACTAAGTACTTATTTCATGTTAGAGATGGCTGCGGTAGAGCCAGTAAATAAAATGCTAGTTCCCAGAATACCAGGTCATCCTCCAAAGAACTTTTCTACTGAGGGGCATTTACTTTTTTATCTAAACCCAGGGGTATCCCACATGGAAGCAGTTAGCGACTGTTTGCTAATGATCATAACAAAGACATTATTCAAATGAGACAGGTAATTGCAACCAGAAGGAAACGTCCTCCCCCCCCCCCC
>JANRFK010001234.1:79906074-79928908 GCA_030068395.1 Apalone spinifera | reverse complement strand
GATGCGACGGACGGACTGACGGACTGGGGGGGGGGGGCGCTCTTTCTCGAGCCTCCCAACCCCTTGGTTGTGTGGTCTCAATCCACCCTGGGCTTTATCTTCCTTCCCTCCCTACTTGCCCTCCTCTTCCATTGTCCCCACGGTGGTTCACACCCCTCCCTCGTCTTTCCCTGCTCCTCCCGAGACCCTTCCCCTTTCGGGCTACGCGCTTAGAGATGCCCAGAGGACTCTGCCTGCAGGGGCAAGTCATTCCCCATCCGATCCCTGCGCCCAGCAGCCGCTCCCCCTCGAGCTCCATGCTCCGGGCGCTACCTGGAGGCGTCCAAGTGCCCGCGCACCCAGAGCCACTAAGGGGCCCCTAGCTCCCTGCTCCGCCCCTGGCAGCCCGCTCCAGCCCAGAAGCACGAGCCCTTTGGGGATAACCGGGGGCTGTCGGGGGCCGTCGCCCTTTGCGGCTTGTGGTGTGGGAGGCTGGGTTTTGTCAGGCGCTGCCGTTGACACTTGCCAGGCCTGCCAGCCCGGAGTCCCCTGGACAAGTCCCGAGAGGCCGAGGAAATGGCTTCTTGGCTCCTAGCTACCTTGCTGAACGTTTTTGGACTGGGCTCCAGCAGCTTGTAGACACTCCTAAGAAAAGGGCTGGACAGATTTTTGGAGCGGGATGGCTCTAGGGAGACAGCACCAGCCCTCAGGGCTCAGCAACACGTCTGGGAGCAGAGACTGGGGTCAATCCCCGAGGAGAGAGCGCTGCCTTTAGTTAACGTGAGGTAACTGCAATTACAGACAGCGCGTTCGCTGTGCTCCTGCCTGGATTACGGGTTTCTTTTCTATCCGGAGTTTTCAACCCTTCCACAAGCACATTCTCCAGTTGCTTTGGCCACGTCCCACCCAGATGCCTAGTCCTTGCGAAGAAAGCCTTGCAAGCCGGGAACCAGCTGCAGGCTCGGGGAGCAGATTTGGGAGTGACTCCTCTGGCGTGCAGACCTCTCTCCGGGCCCCACTGTGGAGACCGGTGGTCCCGGAATTCGGATTGCTCTCCCCTCGCCCAGCGTGTGCCGCTGGAACTGAGCCGTAGGTCAAATTCGGAGCGTTTCGTGGCTGAGAAGGTTTGAGGCCAGGTAGAGAGAGGAACTCTCTCCCTTGCCCCCAACAGGCGCCTTTATCTGTGCAGGATGTCCTCAGCGACGGATCCCCTAGAAGACCGGGCATCCCACAAAGGGTGAATGGATCCCTAACATCTAAATACCCCCTCCATGGAAAGCGGCTTTGGGGACCCTGCGGACGCCTTACCGCCACTGTGGGCAACTGCTGGGCATGGACTAGTAGTGTGGGCTGGAATTCGTGTGTGAAGGGGTCCCCGAAGGCTTGGGGACAGATCAAGTGTGACAGCTCCAGGACATGCGGAGTGGAAAACATTTGACTCACCCACGTAAAGTACAAATTTGCGGGGCTCCTCCCCACCTCTTGTTCCTTTTCTGGCGGGCTCGCCTAAGGGTTGCTGCTGCAGCTTGGCAAAGGTCGTGCTATTGTTTCCTCTGAAAATAGCGAAGTGGCTGAAATTTGACGAAACTGCTGGGCTCTCTCATTGTTCTTGGGCTCTTTCGAGTCAGCCTCTCCCACTAGCTCGCCGCTTCTTGGCTTGCCAATATGGTCACGGTACAGACGGGTCTTCCCTAACATGCGCTGACTTTGTTCGCTGGGGGGTACCCACGGATCGTTTGGCTTCGCTCCCACAGAGTCAGTAAGTGGCAAGCGCTGGCCAGACGTTAAAAACAGACCAAGGCGTTTGAAAGTGTGAATGTAAACATTCCCCTCCCCCGAAACTAAACAAACTGATACCATCAAGGCAGGCTTTATAGCATCCAGTTGTTCTCCGGCCATAGGGGACTGGGCTTGGCGGTTGAGCGTGTGTGTGTTTGTGTACATGGGTGTGTGCGTGCGCGCTGCAATGCAAACGCCCTGCAGTCTTTCACAGAAAGGGATCACAAGTCCAGTTGGTTGTTTGACTGCAGAGCGTAGGTACTGAACTAGGGGTGCCTTGAAGTGGTTTCCATTAGATTCAAGACTTACGGTTTGGTTCCAGGGCTCTCAGAAGCTATAAAAATTGTTCCATCGCCCTGCTGTAATGGAGAAGTATATTCCTTGCCCTAGGATTTAGGTTCAACTAAAGGACAGCCCTCTTTCTTAAAAGGTCGAGGGGATTAGCGTAATTTCCATTGCACCCTGTTCAATTTCCATTGACCTGACAGGTTTTATCTCTATTGAGTTCTCCGCGATTTTGCCCGGTGTGCGCGCTTGGGTTTCGGAACCCACGTTGAAATGACCGGCTGCCCTACAGAGAGCGGCGCTGGGGAGAAGAATGGTTTGACCTGACACCGTTCCCCAGGCTGTAATCTCAAACCTTGGTGTTTCTCGCAGAGGAGAATTGGTTGCGCCCCACGGGGAGGGAAGGAAATCAGTGGCCTCTTCGTCTGAGTCAGGGCTGAGGAGAGGAGGAAGGGAAGAGTTACAGAGGTCTGTCCTTCAGCTGTCTGCCTGTATCTCTAGGTATAGGAATGTTGATTCTGCAGGGTTTTTTTCCTGCCATTAATTAGTACCATACATGTCCGTGTGTGCATAAGGGAAACATCTCAGCCTCCTGCCACAACGCTGGGGGAGATTGAAGTGGTGAGAACACCCCTAACCGTTCACCGTTTTTACTCACAAGAAGCTCATGATCAAATATATTGGTTATATTTGTTTTACCCACGAAGGCTCATGATATAATATATCTGTCTCTAAAGGTGCCACAGGACTGCTCGTTTTTAAAGTGACTGGCTAACACCCGTCCCCATTTGTTAGCATCCACAGTTAGAAAGGCAGTCCCAAAGAACTTTCCGTCCCAAACAAAGCCGCCTGGTTTAACAAAAGGGCTGAGGTTGCTTTCCAAGTGAGAGACGAGGCGTTAGTTAAACGGTTAGAGCTGGTGCCTGAGTGGGATGACATGGTGGATAGGCTGCATGGTGCCAGATTGTTTTCCCATGGGAAGAGGCAGCAGGAGATTATCCAGTCTGGGGCTGACAGGGTTCCGCAAAAGCAGGGGTTGAAGTGGTGTCGTTTGCAGTGTTGTACTGCCCTTTAGCAGTTAGATTTATGGTTACCTCCCGAGTCCTACAATGCTTATGGAATGTTGACCAGAATCTGAGTAGTACCGCTTCCCCACTCCCAAACTAAGGAGCCAATCCTGCTATAGGATCTACTAGAGTAGTTCCCCACACCAATGCAGAACCCTCTTGAAGTCAACCACTCTACCCAGACTCAAGGACTGGGTAGATTTAATCTGCCATAGTGGATTCAGAGACAGGACTAAGCAAAACGAATAGGATAGAAAGCAAAGATTTGGAGGTTTATCTTCCATTTGGCTCAAGCAACATTTGAACTATAAAGATCTGGCTTTTAAAAATGCCCTACAATCAGGGAAGAATTATCTCCAATAACACATCTTCATTCTTAGTGTCTAGTCAGCTTTTTCTTTTGTTAAAAGAAATGTGCCTGGCTAAGCAGTGATTTGAATGAAGAGAAAAATGTCTAAACACTTGATAAAACTTCAATACATTTGAAAGTGTATTTTAAAAGTTCAAGGGGATTTCAGAACCCCCAAATACCAGATTTTTCTGTCCCTGGTCAGAAATCCGCGCTTTTAAATGATGGCCCAGATTCCACAATTACATCAGTGTGTGCAGGGAGGGAACACACAAGAGTCAGCCAGCATGGCTCTGACTGTAGGATTGGGGCCATATTTGCTACCATTTGTCACAAGCTGCGTAGGCTATAAAGAGATCTTCATACAGCACAGAGATGGTACCAGGGAAGCATGATGCAGCAAGGTGCATTTTCAGTTTAATTTTCTTTGTATTGTACTCTGGGTCCAAATTAGGATGACTTAAGCCAGAGTTGTTTCAGCTGTTTCAAAGAGCAGTGTTTTCAAAGACTGCCTCACTGTGGATCACAAAAAGTGGTAATAGCTTAAAATGCAAAGGCAGACTGTCACCCACTCTCCCTTTTCTTTGGGTGTCCCACTTCAGACTGTCTTCTCTTTTTTAAATTTTAGACCCTGATCTTGCAATTTGATCTGCAAGGGGAAATCTTGATTCCTGTAGTCTCTTTCTGAAGTCAAAGGGGCCTTTATGGATCACAATGCAGGATCAGGGCCTTAGATCATAAACTCTTTGGGGAGTGAGAATTACTATTTACTAATTCAGGCTACCCTGACTGTAAATAGTCTGAAAGGAGCAATGGAGCCACCCTTTCTTTAAGAACAAATATTTAATTTTAAACTGCACTTTGCTAGTGTATTTTAAATGGGCTTTGGCTTGCTTGGTCCTTTCCATTGAGCATCGATGGAAATCTTCAGAACTTGTTGTTCACTGTACATAGGGTCTTGCTTTTGGGGTGTCTTATAAAGAAAGTAGCCAGTGACCAAGAAAAGTTACAGGTGGCCTTGTTTACATATTTAAATCAGCCCTGGGAAAGCATGCCATTTCCATCCAATGATTTCTTTTTTTTTCTTATCTTGGTCCAATCTTTCTTGGAAAAGCTCAGAGCTTCCCCATAGAAGCCAGTCTTAGCGAGAATTTGCACTAAAAGTATCAAACTGATTCCCAAATTAAGATAATCTCATTATGTTTTCAAAATCTGAAGAGATAGATAATAGTATTTGGACCTGCTGCTGCAGCAGTCCCCCCAGCTCTGCGTACGTAGATAAGCATTGCAGGAATCAAGTCTTTTTAGGAAGACTATTGCTCGTATGGAGTTAAAATCATTTCCATATAAAATGACAGTTTCAAGTTGATCCATGGAGACTTGGAGTCTGTTCAAATTCTATCCGCCACTTCGTGGCGTTCCTTTCTGCCGCAGAAATGCAGTTTGGCTGCATTCGGGTGGATCAACACTGCCATCATGTGGTCAATTGGATTAAATGCAGGTGACTGGTACCCAACGGGATTTAACAATGGATATACAATTCTACTTCCCTGGTGAAGGTCTTTGCCTAATTTATGACAATATGAAAGAGGTATACCACTCTTTCCTCCTCGTAGTGTTGGTGCTTTCCCTCTACCATGTGCAGAATGATTGGCTGGGTCTCTCATTTTCTATATGAATTTTTCCATCAAGGTTCACAAAATTCTGGATAAAAATTTCACCATATTTTGTTTAGACTTACACACCACAGACAATGGAACACTCATGGTGATAAGCACTGTACATGATAGCACGTATGTGGCAGATTGGGTCCTTATACACAAAGATTTTGATTATATTCCTTTAATGGTTTAGTGTCATCAGAATAAGTATAAAAAATGCTAACATTTAATCTAGACCAAAACATCTAAATAAATATAGTTATTGCTTTTCTCTATATGCTCTGCTTTTTATATATACATTGATGGATTAATTTGGAAATTCGAACCAGATGTAACATTCTTTGCATGTCTCCTTATTTCCTCTGTTATCAGTGGATGTCCTAGATGTACAAGGAATGAAGGATCACACCAGAAATATGCATACACTGCATATATGCTTATGACCTAGTCCCAGATCCTCAGCTAGTGTAGTTTTATTGACTCAATTTTTGGCAGATAAGGATTTGGTCCATGGGATGTTCTGATCTGAACCTGGTGTGTTTACTGCAGCTGACTAAATTAAAATAGTTAAAATAAAAAGCATGAAGGGCTGGGATGGACTAACTCTCTCTTGCCCTGGAATGAGACAATTTTTTTTTCTCATGTAGGGTGCATCTACTCAGCAGGGCTTAACTCGAAATAAGCAACACAAATTGAGCTACATCGATTGCGTAGCTTATTGCAAAATAGCTTATTTCAAAATTGGGAGCATCTACACAGCACTTATTTCAAAATAAAACATTCTTCCTTCGACTTCCCTTATTCCTCATACACTGAGGATTACAGGAGTCAGAGTAAGAAGTCCTCCAGCTTGACAGGATTTCAACATAATTTAGAAATAACTTTTTGCTGTGTAGATGCGGACTAAGTTATTTCGAAATAACGCTAGCAGCTAAGCTGATTAATCATGTCACATCGTAGTGTCATCACCCATAGTTACACTGGGAATTGGAAGCCCTCATTCACCATGTAGTTATACCAATTTTACACCAGCATCACGTCAGTGACTTCAGTGGAATTACTCCAGATTTACATATCAGGGTCGGAGGAGAGTCAGATCCAAATCACTTCTTTATAGACTGCATTATTTTTCATGACAAGCCCATGAAAGCAATATACTGTGATAAAAGATCCTTCTATGTGTAAGGGCAGAAGGAAACCTGGCAGACAGTAGGAGTAACATTCTCTTGGGGAACCTGAGCTGTAAACAGTCAAATCAATAAGGCAGAGTATGAGAATTCTTTAAAGTGGGTTGCTTTATCTAAAGAAATACAGGATATAAATGTGATAAAAGTGAGAAAACAGGCTGAAACCAGAGGACTTCTTTGATGTCCCAGAGTCAGTTATCAGTGGGAGGCAGATACATAAACACATGGCCATTATTGCTAATTGCAAAATCAGGCTGAATGGCTTGTCTTTGCTGGAATGCTGTCTGTTGAATTTCTGAAGCTGTTGCATATGTTCCGTTTAGCTGGGAGTTTGTAAATCTTCATATTGCCACTGCACCGCTCAAGTCCTTCACAATGTATGAAACACATTTTAGTCTTCAACCCGGCTTTATATGTTGTTCCACATGTGGCTAGAGGCAGGAAGGACCGACTCATCTTTCATAAATAAATATTTCTTGCCATTCTCTGATCATGCTGTTCTGAAGTGTAGTTGACAGCTGGAAGAATCTGCATGTGTTACCTTCTCAACAACAGCTGTTGGGTCCTTATGGTGGTTGTAGAGGGTGTCCAGCACCTTGGAAGAACTGGTTGCTAGTGTAACCCACACACTTATTGAATGTGGTTCACAGTCCCATGGAGTGGCATTTAGACCACTTACAGGGAGAGATAAGATTGAGTGAGCTCTACAGCCATAGCTGAGAGCAAGCTGGCTTTATAAAAACTGAAGCTGTAGAGGCTCATGCACTAAGCTCTAGAGGTCCCAGATTTGGGTGGTTACACTAGCATGGCTTGCTGTCAAAATGTAATTAATATTGCAGAGCTCTGTGTCCACTTTGGTAGTTGTCCTTGTTCAATATATACTGATGTTGTGGTCTCTATTGAAATCAATAGCAAAACTGAATAGGGACGACAGGTTTTTCTTTGGAAATATGAACAGTTTGATTGCCAGAAGCTGAAATTAAAGTACATGGCATGTTATTTGTTGCAATTATTCTTTGGACACTGCCTGCTGACTTATGGCAATGTGCTCTGTATCACTTAGACAGAAGACCAGAAAACTCCACATAGTCCATTACTCTTTATGCTGCTTGGGAAAAGAGGTACTGGAGAAACACAACTGTAGTCTCGTGCTCCCTCTTGTGTTTTACTAGAGAGCTTCAACATATGTTTTCAATAGAAGCTCTCTCAATCAAGGGGATTCTTATTAAATTAAACAAATGCACTTATTGAACAATCTGAAAAAGAGATACAGCGATAAAATAGATCTTTTGCAGATGATGGTACATTTTTATTAGAGAAAGTGATTTTAGATTATACTGCAATCCAAAGGCCAGATCTTGCCATCACTTACACTGATATAATTCCATTGCAACCTCATTCACTTCCATAGAGTTACTCCATGCATAGAGCGATGGAACTATGGGCCTAATTCTGCAAGGTACTGTAGGGATTTTGGGTTTAGCATGATTGGGCCACAAGTGCAGAATTTGGCCTAAAGTGCCCATATTCTTTCCCCGAGAGAGTTCTGTGTGTTGTATGCTGACTGTACTCCTAAATTGTTGGTAGAATCAGAATCACCACACAAAGCTCATTTCTTTTATCAATATGTTCACTAAGTACTTTTTCCTGATTTTCTGCTTTTTTGTTTCAGGTGTCTGCAGTGATGGGTACTTCCCCAAGGACATTCCTCCTCCTGGGATGTCTCCTGGCAGGTAACATTCCTGTGTGTCTTCATTCATTCTCTTTTGTAGATCTGGGCGTCAATCAGCGCTCTGCAGTAGATGTCCAAGATAGGTTTGTTTTCAGTGTGATCAATGATAATGAATGTCACAACATGGCTTACAGCCAAGCTGCTGTAAATTCTTTTTTTCCCTAACATTAATTGTAATAAAAACAGTGAGGAACACAGTCCCAAAACTCAGATTAAATCTATATGGACAGTTCATCCTTTTTTTAAAAAACTGATTAAGGATCACCAACTGCAGGAATGGCTATGAGATGAGGAAGTTCCTGGGTGGAGGGGAATGGAAGTCACTGTACAGCTGTAGTAACCCCTGCAGCTGCTTCTTTCTCTCTCTCTCTGGGGAAGAGGTTTGGCCCGTGGGTCTGTGTCACTTGATGCACAGCCATGCCATGTCACTCCCACCAGATTACTTCAGCAACTGGTGGGAGCAGAGCTCAAGGATGTGCAGCAGAGTGCAGGCTGCCTCCCTCCTCTGCACCACTGGCTGCTGTGGTGAGCAGGCCTTCCATATCCAGAGAAGGAAGTGGGGGGCAGGACAAGCTTTGTCCCAAAGTGCCACATATACAAAAGGCCAGAATTCCTAGCTAGGAGAGGTAAAATACTCGCAATGGCTTGAGAAACAGAACAGTGACCACAAAAGGCCCAGTCCTTGCCTCCACTCAACTGCTTTGTGCTGGTCCCCTGGCAGACAAACTGTTTATCTATCTCCTGATGATTTCTTGGGGGACATGGAGCTCAGTGTGGTTGGACCATTCATTGTTCTCATGGTGGGGTCTGAACCAGCACAAGTACAACTGGCCCAAACCAGAGACCCTGGCTCTGTAAATCCAGTTTGAACATTAAAAGTACTACAGTTACTATACCCTGTTCAATGAGTTAAAGTTATATTTGATGACTGGTCTTCCATATATTTCAACTAGAGATGGGCCTGAGCCTCTTAGGCTATGTCTACACTGCAATACCACCCACCCCCAAACTCACAGCCGTGAGTCTCAGCATTTGGGTCTACAGACTGGGGCCTGCAGTTGACAGAATGGCACTAAATATAGCCCAGTAGACATTCTTGGCTTGAGCTGGAGCTTGAGGTCTGAGGTGGGCTTCCAAACCCAAGCTGGAATGTCTACATGGTGATTTTTAGCATCATAGTGTTTTCCAAATTTGTAGAGCCAAGCTCTGAGACTCACTGCCGCAAGGTTTTGTTTTGGTTGTTTTGTTTGGTTGTTTGTTTTGCAGTGGAAACACACCCAAAGTTTGGATCCAGGCTGCTGCCCATTGTAGAGAGAGAGGTCAGCTGTAATGCTCAGATACAGGAGTTAATGTAGCACAAAATGCTCCCACAGTCTGGGGCTGTTTGGATCTGAGGATTTAAGAGCCGCCTCTAATTTCAATTCTTTGTCTTCCATTTCTCAGTACCAGACAGACTGAACTGAACTGAACAGCATTTTGTCTGAGAGTTCCAAAGAGAAATTATTTTTCCCTCCATGGAGAAATGTCTGTGACTGCTTTCAAAAGGGCACATTGACCAATGTGGCTGGTTTGTCCATATCCATGTGGTGAGCATCTTCTGCTTAGTAACCAGTTACTTCTTCATTTCTTTTGACAGGACCCTGGCTAACTTTCTGCCAGCTTCCATTGCCGACTGTTCTTCCGAATAGAGATGAAATGGTTGTGCAGCTGAATTCCTCGTTTACCCTGAAGTGCTCTGGAGACAGCGAAGTGACCTGGCAGTATCCAATGGCTGAAGGAAGCCACAGAATAGACATTAGAAATGAAGAGAACAACAGTGGTCTCTTTGTGACTTTGCTGGAAGTGGGGAATGCTTCAGCTGCTCATACCGGATTATACACTTGTTACTACAATCATACCCAAGAGGAGGACGGCGAGGTGGAGGGGAAGGATATCTATATCTATGTGCCTGGTGAGTGTGTTATGGAGTGTGAAGGCTGAAAGGATTACCTGGGTTGCTCTGTAGGAATACCAAAGACCCTATTGAGCTTTTAAATGGAGAGCAACCTCATTATTTGGTCTGGGCATGCTCCTCTTCAGTCATTTTGTTTTGTATGAATTTGTTCTCATGAAAGATAATGAACTGATGGCCTTGGAGACCAGAGATGTGAACAGTTAACCTGGTGCTTACTGGGTAACAGTTAACTGGTCATGGGCTGGAAGCGGCAGCCCCACATGGGGCCAGCAGAGCCCCCTGCCTGTTACCTCCTGGGCTGGAGTGGTCTCTCCACATCTACCCCTCCTTTAACAGGTTAACTGGTTAAATGTAGTGCATAGCACTACAGTTAACTGATTAATCCATTAAATAGGATTTTACATCCCTATGTGACGGAAGCTTTCTCCCAGCAAAGTGCAGGAAAAGGCAGTGATCCCCCATGGACACCTCAACTCAGACACGGAGACCTGTAGGTGCATATAGGTCTGTCTCCGTGGCCACTGATTTCTTTGTGAAGGCTTCTAACCAGGAGAACACCAATGCTAATTATTTGGTGGTGGCTTGTAGAATGTGTCTTTTGGGAGTTGTACTGAGACCAACTAACTTCATACATCCCATTACATAGTCAGTAGATGCTAAAGGCTCTTGGTCACTGTTGAGCTGAATTGGGTTTGAATTGATAGCTTAGGGTATGTCTACACTAGCTCATTAATTCAAGCTAGGTAGGCAAATGAGGCGACCGGAGTTGCAAATGAAGCCCGGGATTTAAATATCCCGGGCTTTATTTGCATGTTCCCGTCCGGTCGCCATTTTGAAATTTCACTAGCCCGAACTCACTGCCGCGTGGCTGCATGCGGCAGTGACATGTTAATTCGAACTAAGTCCTTAGTGGAATGAGGAGTAACAGTTAATTCGAACTAAGGACTTAGTTCGAATTAACGTGTCACTGCTGTGTGTAGCCACGCGGCAGTGAGTTCGGGCTAGTGAAATTTCAAAATGGCGACTGGACGGGAACATGCAAATAAAGCCTGGGATATTTAAATCCCGGGCTTCATTTGCAACTCCAGTCACCTCATTTGCCTACCTAGCTCGAATTAACAAGCTAGTGTAGACATACCCTCTGAGGCTATATATTGTGACTTTCAAATACCTGAGGTGAGGAAATGTATTAGTTGATAGAAAACTTAAACTGCAGTGTAGCAGATGCTCACATATGTATGGGGTGTAGGAAGTAGGAATCCCAGGTGATTATAAGATGCTGTATTTGAACACCTATAATAAGAGAGCAGGAAACAAGAATTGGCAGCGAGGCAGTCTGGCAAAAGGCAAATAATGCAGTGTTTTCATGCATCATTTGCCAC
Organism: Apalone spinifera; assembly: GCA_030068395.1. Taxonomy (NCBI): domain Eukaryota; kingdom Metazoa; phylum Chordata; order Testudines; family Trionychidae; genus Apalone; species Apalone spinifera. The sequence continues at coordinate 79,917,533 of JANRFK010001234.1, read as the reverse complement.
AAAGTGTCATAATTTCCACAGCAAGACCTGACTTTCTTGCCCGCCAACTTCCTCTCATGCAGAGTAGAAAATCTGTTGGCCCCAAAGAAATGACAATGACAAAAGCAACAAGACAGTGTAGTCTAGTGAATAGAGCACTGGCCTGTGAGTCAGGAGATCTAAGTTTCATTCCCAGTTCTGCCTCTTGCCCTCTGGGTGACCTTGGGCAAGCCACAGCTGTTCCATGCCTCAGTTTCCCCATCTATAAAATGGGCAAATGACACTGAACTTTTTGGTAAATCACTCTGAATCTACTGAGCTAGGTGTTAGATTATTAAGAACACTGCTCAACAAGGATCTCAGGGAACATGATCCTTCCTGGTAACCTTCCCATTCCCTTTTTAGAAGTGCTCCCCCACACCCTTGGGGAAGTGGTGGGGACTTCATAGAATGCCCTCCTGTCTGCCAATCCTCTGAGGTTGGAGTCAGAATCTATTAAACCTATTTGTCATGGCTGTAATAGAAGTCACAGCCTGAGTCATGCTTCACTATTACATGAGCAACAACGTCCTTAAAAAGGAAGAGACGATAACGATTGACATCTGGGGATTCTGTTGGGGAGCAGGGGAGGGTAAGTGGGTGGATGGGTGAAAAGTGGGTGATGTGAAGATAAATGGCTTTATAAACTTTATTGAGAGCCTGTGTAAAGCATTATATAGGACTGCCTGGGGCTCTCTTGGGTAACGGGATGAGAGACAATATTGCAGGGACACAAAGGAGCAGATGGGTAGACTGGCGGTGAGCACTCGGCGTGCTAGCGTAGACAGGCAGTACAGGAAAACAAGGGAAATTAAAAGGTTGCAAGTCATCCTGTAAAACTTTAACAAGTTTGTGAAGGAAAACAAAAAGATGCCTGGAACTACAAAAAGATTATATAAGGGGAAAGAGGCAGCACCAGAGATGTTGTGAAGTGCCCTAAAACTTTGAAGTCTGTTTTGCAATGACATTTGGATTTTCTATGGACCATAAATGTGACTGTCAGTATGACTCTTCCATGAGTTTCCTCACATTTATCATGACAAACTCACAGCACTAATACGTGTTCTTAAGACAGTTATAGAAACTTGGGCAGAGCCTGTGGTCTTTGTACCTCAATGTCAGGTCAGTTCTAAGTGGCCCACCACAAGAAAGATACTTCTGGGTAGGGTGGTATCTCACTATTAGAAGGAAGTCTGGGGAAGGCAACGTGGAAGCATGGCTCTGTCAGGCTGCTGGGAGAGGCAGCCCAGCTCAACAGCCTGGCTGCCAGGGAAGGCATGGGACCATGACATGGCAGTTCATCTTCCCCAGCCACCAGGGAGAGCCATGCCAGGCCACAGCATAGCAGCCCTGGCTCTCCAAGTGGCCAGGAAGGACTGGGATGGGCACGGACAGGGTCTCAAGCGGAAGGGGCAGGGCTGGGCTTGCTTTCCCCAGCTGGGCTTTCACTCAGTGCCCATGCTGGGATCCCTTCTCCAGTTCAGGGGCTGTATCCTGTTTCCCTTCTGGTGCAGTGAAGCAATGAACAGAGAGAGAGAGGAGAGAGAGAGAGAGAGAGAAAGGAAGAGGAGAGAGGTTCCTTGGGGGTCTTTCTCTCTCTTTTTATAGAGTCAGTCTCCCTCATGAAAAATATTTACAGCCAGAGGTGAGAGTACAGGCCAGTACAGCATACAGATAAGAAAGGAACAAAGCTGTGCAAGGAAGCCAGTATGGTCTGGTACGCCAACCAGCAAGCTATACATAGCCAGTACAGAGTACCGGAAAGATGCCATACCACCTCCAGCCCCCTCCCCCCCCCCATGGAGCTGCCTCCATGAACAAGGCAGAGGAGGGGGAACTGGGAGCAGTACAGCAGCTGGAGGAGCTTCTGATAGTTCTGCTCCTTTTCACCCACACTGCTGACCCTCCAGTGGGGGAAAGGAGCAGAACCCCCAGCCCCAAAGAGAGGCAGCTCCATGGAAGGGCAGGAAGTGGGGCTGTGGGTTCTGTATCTTTCCCTGCTGGCTGGGGCAGAGCAGGGAAAGGTGCAGAACTGCTGGCAGCTCCTCCAGCTGTTGTACTGCCCCTAGTCCTCCTCTCTCTAGGTGACATGGGATAGGGAAGGGAGAGGAAGAGTGTTGGGGCCCCAGACTGGAAGCAGAGTAGAATCACATGGAGGGGCATGTAGGGAGGTCACATGGTCCCCCCCATTACTGATGTGCCCCACCAGACTGGGAAGAAATTACTTTCACCACTGTTCCCAGCTGAGATTTTGGAGACAAAAAAATTTGTGAGAAGGATGTTCCCTGCTGCTTTTCCTTAGCTGATTGAGGTTTATTTGTCTTCCCTTCCTGCATGATGACTTTATTTATTGCTTAAATGCAAATTAAGCAGAGTGTGCATTCCTTTGTTTGAGACAGAGGGTTTGTTAATCTCAGTTTGGATGATGTGTTAAGATCACTATACAGTGGAATCTTATAACTTCACCTACAGTGTTGTCACACATATTTTAAAAGGACAATCTTGTCTAGTTTTCAGATAATACCGCTCAATGCAGTCTTTGTACAAAAATTATTACAACAGTGGATAAGGTGTGGACACACAGGGTCAAAAAATGAGGTTTACAGGACCTTTTGAAAAAGGGTTTTATTTTCAAAAGATCTCAGTCTAAACTGCCATTTTTCTATAGAAAAGCCCCATTTAAAAAAAAAAACCAAAAGCGTGACCACCATTATGCAAATGAAGCATGGGAAATTTAAATCCTGGCTTCATTTGCAATTTTGAAGTGTCTAATTTACATCCCTTTTTTGAGAAAAGGGATGTAGTCTAGACACACCCACGAGTACTTTCTATCACAGATTTGAGCCTACTAGATCTGCAAGACATAGACGTCTTGTAGTTTTTCTTTTTACTAGAGAGCCCAGCTGGCAGTGTTCCAAAAGTTTTTTTCATCTAATTTTAGAATAATCAAGAAAAGTTCTGTTTCTGCCCTGAGATGTTTTTATTTTGTGCAAAGCAATTCCCCTCCCAATAATAAATTATGAGGGTTGTGGGGGAGCAAATTTCTTGATCAAAACCAGCTTATTTTAAGACTTTTACATAAGGATCTAATAGCTATACAAGCAGAACAAAACTTTAGGTGAATCCTCTTTATGTTTTTAATTATAGTTGGAAAGCAAAAGTATAAACTTGGGTGAATATTACTTCTATAGTGCTATGTTTGGGTTATTGTTACAAGGAGTCTGCCATTGTATTATAAATCCCATTGTTGGAGGGGCTTATACTCCCATTATTAAAATGGATGATGAAACTTGGCTCATAAGCTTTCACTAGTTATTTATGTATTTAGAAGTTGCAGATTCTGATCATTTTAGAGCTGCTGTTTTAAAGCTGGATATGACTTGCAATTGGAACTGGGGTGCATTGCATTGTTTTTAAAAATATTGGGTATTTGTTTGCTTTTTTATGGTTGGGCCATTTAGTTCTGGAAACCCTGTGCAACAAACAGTTAATGACACCTGGGTATCCTGGTGCTGGACACACAGAAAGAAATACATAGGTACAAATATCTAGCCAGAAATGTTTAAAAAAATCTAACTAACTTAGCTGAAAACCAATCACATCAATGTCTTTGGTTTCTAATATTTTTTCTTTGGAGGGCAGAAGAGGGGGAGGGAGAGGAACATTAACAAGTGTTTTTTATAAAATGAATGTTTTACGAACTCTTCCCATTGACTTCCGGGGCTCTGAGATTACATTTAAAAAGGAATTATCAATTATCTCATCAGTTTTTCCCAAGTGGGGACTCTTACAAAGTGCACAACCTGGTTAGTCAGCCTGAGGCCAGGTCTACACTAGCAAGCTTACCGCAGCACAGCTGTACCAATGCTGCTTTGTTGTCAGATCGCTCACACAGCCACTCCGTGTGGCTGACGAGAGACAGCTTGCCCAACGACATAACACACCTACCTCTATGGGTACTGGTAGCTGTGTCACCAGGAAAGCTTGTCCACACCGGTGTAACTTATGTGGCTCATGGCGGTGTTTTTTCACACTCCTGAGTCAGACCGACAAAAGTGGTAGTGTGGACATGCCCTAGCATACTCAATACCACTTGAAAGCCAGAACATTTATTCTAAGCAGCCTAATCTCCTTTGTGCGTGCCAGTTAATGTAGATCCAAAATACAAATCAATATCCCTGATCTGGAAAATGGGACTTTTCAGTCCAAATTCTGCCCTACAACTGTTGCTGGAAAGAGTTGTCAGTGAGGTTGCATAGGCGTAACAAGAGGTTCAGCCTTCATTTTTATTTTCTCCTTCAGGAATGTGCAACAGTTCTCACACTTAAACATTACTGATTTTCTAGCCTTTTGGTTTTTGTCTGTCAATAGCATCGTGGGAAAGCTGCACCAGATCCACGTCAAAAGGAAATAAGAACATTTCCCATTCTCCTGGAGACCTCAAACTTCCCAGGCTGGGGTCTACATTTCTGTAACATAGGATCCTGTCTTTTGGTGGGACTTCTGACTATTGGTGGGATGTCTTGTTACATGTCTCAACAGATGAAAAATATCATTATGGGTTTACCTATGATAAAGTAAATTGTTGCTAAAGAAACAAATTTATTCATTTCAATTAAGATGCATAATTATCTGCTAATGTCTCCCCACTTGTACATTAAAAACAATACAATGTTAAATGATTATCTTTTTTACAGATCCAGATATGCCCTTTGTTCCTCTACTTCCGGAGGATCAATTCATCCTAATAGAAGACGGTGATTCGACCATTATCCCTTGTCGGACAAGTGACCCTAATGCTCAAGTAGCTTTAATTAATAGTGAAGCCAAGGTCGTATATGCCTATTATGACAGCAAACAAGGGTTCCTAGGAAATTTTCCTGCAGGCTCATACACATGCAAAACAACTGTTAAAGGAGTGGAGTTCAAGTCAGATCAGTTTTTCATCTACATTTTGAAAGGTACTCTTTTTTATTTTCTAAAGGATAGCAAAAATATTGAGTGTGATTCTTTTCTTGCTAACACCATAATTGCATAAACAATCTAGCCCTAGAAGAACACCATTTGTATACAGCATATGGTTGTTAAACTGGTGCACTCTCTTTCTTTTCCCCTCAGCTACTTCACAGCTGCCAGTTGAGATTGAGGCCCTTCAAACTGTACATGTAAAAGGAGAAACAATTGTTGTAACTTGTGTGGTCTTTGACAACGAAATGGTTAATTTACAGTGGAATTATCCAGGGAAAGTGGTAAATATCTTGTTTAGTTTTGCATAATTATCGTTATCAGTTGGTGAAGAATATGGGGATATGAAGAGATCAGTTCTTCACCATTTGAATGAGGACAGAGGAAGAGAGAGAAGAAAATACCATTTCTTTTATTTTCAGGTTATGACTATAGAAAATCAGTATCAGGTGATAGAATTCATATTAGTAAGCATGCTAAGGATTTGAGCAAGATTGGGGTGACTGGGAGCATAAGAAGATATCAGCGATTGGAACTGTGGCAAAGAAGGAATAAAATTTATCTTAAACTTGTGCTTTAGAAAGCCTGGTGGAATAAAGATGGAATGTTCTGGAAATGTCTCCAAATGTCTGCATGTAACACTGGTGGAGAAGTGAAGCTGACTCTAAAAATGACTCTCTTCAAGTCGCAGTGTTGATAGGGCCTGATTTTTCTCAATTACACTGGTGTAAATGAGGAGTAACTCAGGTATAGTCAATGGAATTACATTAATGAAAACCAGTCCCAAATTCTCATAATGTTGATTCTGAAGTGAAGTTTCTGTTCAGTGAAATCCCATCTGTAGTCAGTGCCCCACAGATAGTATGATTTGCTGTTGTGTAAAAGGTCTGGTAATTGTGGATTATTTTAAAGTTGCAGAATAATTCAGACCCAGATTTGCAGCTATAAGTTTTTTAAATGTAAGGGCCTGAAAAAACATTTACTTTGTGTAGGAAGGTTCCATTTTATTTTCAGTTTTACACATTCATCACTTCATCTTCTGCCATTGTCACCAGTGGGGCAAGTGGGGTGTTGGCCCCGCGTGCATCATAATCAGGGGTGCAAAGATGCAATAAGTAAAAATAATAAGCTGCAAATATGAAGAGCGTGACTGACATGTGCTGACCTATGAAGAGGGGCCGCTGATTAGTATTTTGCCCCAGGTACAAAAATACCTAGTTACGGCACTGTGCACAACCTATGCAATTTTTAACCTTTGTTTGTTAGCTCCAAAACTATGCATTCTTATGGGCATACCTGCAGCATCCATGCCTGAAAATATGTCCCTTGCTCATAAAGCCATTCTTTTTGAATATGGAATTTGGATCATACAGTAATAACTCTTTCATTGCTGTCCTTCAGATGGGATCATAATTTTTGTACTGTATTTATTTCCTGCAGCTGGGTTGTTTAAATAAGATAAATTTTCTCTCCAAAACACAGAAAGAAAAAGGTGTGACAAAAGTTGATGACATTAAAATTCCATCTCAGAAGCTGGTTTACACTTTGACCATTCCTGAGGCTTCAGTGAAAGACACCGGGGATTATGAATGTACTGCCCAACATGCAACCAAGGAGGTTAAAGAAAATAAGAAAGTAGCAATTACAGTTTATGGTAAGGTCCAATTCTAGTGTCCAGAAATTGTTAGCATGCTGGCAAATACCATGTTTGAAATAAAGTGAGTAGCAATATTTATGTCAACTGTTGTCATTTACAGATAAAGGATTCATTCATCTAGACCCCCAGTTCAGTCCTTTGGAAGCAGTCAATTTACATGAGGTCAAAAATTTCATAGTGGATGTGCAGGCGTACCCAGCTCCAAAAATGATCTGGCTGAAAGACAACGTGACTCTGACTGAGAACCTTACAGAGATTGTTACTAGTTCAAACAAGATCCACGAGACAAGGTAAAGAAAGGTCTTGATAAGGTGACGATCTGAGTTTCTCTTCCAGAAATCTTGTGATTCCATTTAATCAAATCTATGCTTAGAATTTGGTGAGAAGAACCAAGACATCACATAAAATCTCATCTTCCTTGCCTTTGATAATCCCCTTTTTGATATCCTTTCTGTCCTTGATTTCCATGCGGAGTAGCTGACAACCACACTGGGCTCCTGGGAGCTGGAAGGGGCAGAGCCTCAGATGGGAGGGCCGTGATCAAGGGCAGCCAGCCCCACCCAGATGCCTCTCCCCCCCAGTGCTGCCTGGTGTGTGTGGATCTGTGCCCCCGCTTCCCCAGCCAGTCCTAAGAATTGCCCCAAAAGCACTGCATAGCTCTCTGGCAGTGGTTTAAAAAACCCAAGGTCTGGGTACTGCCATGTCTTAGCAACGATAGTGATGTCCAGAGCCCTGGGCCCCTTTGAATCACCAGGCCACTGGACAGTTGCTCCCTTTCCCCATTCTCCACCCCTATCGGTGGGCCTGCTTCCATGTCACTGCCTCCTGATTCTTTTCCTGCTTTTCTTATGCTTCTTTAAGAGTTTCCTTTGGGGGCATTGCATTCTCACTCCTCTCCACTGGAGTATGTCAGGGCTCTCTCTTTCCACTCATTCTCTTCTCCTTTATACTTGGGTAGCCTCACTCTCTTACATTATTTTAATTATGATCTCTCTGGTGGCAATTCTTAAGTATACTTTTACAGTGGTTCACTGTTATTTCTCTCTCTGATAGCTAGCCCTTCTTGTATGACTTGCAGTTAACTCAAGTTTATCAAATCCAAACCAAGCTCATTATTTTTCCTTCACACATTATGCCCTTCATTCATTTTCCATTGCTGTTGACAACATTATAATTTAACGTAACCTGGGCAACATTTTTGACTCCTTCTTCCTCTTTCACTCCATATTCTACTGTTGCTTCCACGACAATATTCACAGATTCAAAGGCCAAGAAAGGACCACTGTGATCTACCTCATCTGACTTCCTGTATAAAACAGCAACAGAACTTCCCCAAAATAATTCCAAGAACACATTTTATAGAAAAACATCCAGTCTTGATTTAAAAATTGGCAGTGATAGAGAATCCACCACAACCTTTGGTAAATTGTTCCAGTGGTCTATTACTCTTGCCATTGAAAATTTACATCTTATTTCTTGTCTGATTTTTTTTAGTTTCAATTTTCAAACATTGGATTGTGCTATACCTTCCTCTGCTAGACTGAAGAGCCCATTATTAAATATTTGTTTTACATGTAGGTACTTATAAATTGTAGAAAAGTCATCATTTAATTTTTTCTTTGTTAAGCTAAATAGATTGAGCTCTTTGATCTATCATTATAAAGCATGTTTTCTAATCTTTCAGTGATTCCTGAGGCTTTTCTCTGAGCAATTCATCAATATCCCTTTTGAATTTTAGGTACGAGAACTTTATGCCAGCAGCAGTCACACAGTGCCAAATATAAAAACCATCCCTCTCTGTCCATCTTATCAGCTAATTCACTTTTCCAGGCTATAATCAGCTGCTACCTTGACAATTGTAACCTCCTCTAATCCTACTACAATTCTGCCTTCTGGATACTAGCCTGGCTCCATTCCAATCTTTTCAAAATGCTGCTGTCAAAATAATCTCTTGCTCATCATTTTAATCACATCAGTGCCCTTGCCAAATCCCTGAAGGGTATGATAATGTTTGCTTGCTTGCTTCTCAGAGGTGTGGGAGACTTAATGTTTGAACAGCACTTTGACAGGAAAGGCATTATAGAAATGCAAAGTATCTGCGTACATTAAATATATATATTTTCTACTAAAATTGCTTGATTTTTGTAATTATTTGTTCTGATATTTTATAAAATAATGTGTACAAAATCTCTTGTTTCCATAGATTCCAAAGTATATTAAAACTGATTCGGGCCAAGGAAGAAGATAGTGGAGATTATACTTTGGTTGCTGAAAATGGAGAAGAGACTAACAGCTATACTTTCTCATTGATAATACAAGGTAAGCACATTGAGAAACCTGTTGGACTAGGCAGAGGCTGCAGTAGACAGTAAAGACAGGTTCATTTAAATAAAATATCCTGCTACCCTACAGGTACACTAAAATGAAAGGCCTGGAAGCCAGGAATGGCTGTGTTCTAATCCTGACATGATTTCTTCAGAGGCCTTTTGCAAGTAGTTTATCTCCCTACCTGAGCTATTCCATCTGCAAAATGGAGAACATATTAATTAAACTACTTCACATGATTCAGGGGGTAGCCGAGTTAGTCTGTGCAGGATAAACTTAAAAAAACCCCAAATGGTCTGGTAGTACTTTATAGACTAACAAAACATGTTGATGGTATAATGAGCTTTCATGGGCACATCCCACTTCTTCAGATGACCGGAGTCATCTGAAGAAAGCCCCGGTCATCTGAAGAAGTGGGCTGTGCCCATGAAAGTGCATGATACCATCTACATGTTTTGTTAGTCTATAAAGTGCTACCAGACTATTTGTTGTTTTTTAAGTTTACTTCACAAGAGATTATTATGAATACAAAGAGTGCTAAGTGTTAGAATTTTAGCAACAAATCTGTTTAGCTGCTTCCCTGCCACATTGCTAAGTAGCAAAACACTAGCTTATTGGCTGGAGCTGGATTGTTGTTTTCCAAGAGTAGTACTCACTGGATATGACACTTGTACTGACTGGTCATTCAGGTAGGACTCTTAGGAACAACAGTTCACCTTTAGCCACTCCACACTTGGACTACATCTAGACTGCAGGATTCTTTTGGAAGAAGCTTTTCCGGAAGAGATCTTCCAAAAAAACTTCTTCCAAAAGAGAGCATCCACACTGCCAAAGCTCATCAAAAAAGCAATTTGCTTTTTTGAAAGATAACGTCCACACTGAATGGACTCTATCTTCCATTTAAGCTGTGATTACTATGGATGGAGTGACCACCAGGGCACTTGCGCTTTTTTCCTCTTTCCTCTTCTACCGAAAGAACTCCCTCTTCCCCATCCACACACGCCTTTTTCCGAAAGAGCTCTTTTGGAAAAAGGCTTCTTACTTATAGAAAGAAGTTTACCAATGTCAGAAAAAACCCCTCTGTTCTTCCAATTTTCTTTTGAAAGAATGTGATTGCAATATGTGGACATAATTGAAGTTTTTTTTTGAAAAACGACTGTTTTTCTGAAAAAACTCTAGACATACCCTCATACTATTTATTATCCCCTGCAGGAGATGCACATTTCAGGGACAATATTTCCAATATTGCCAATCCAAAAAGTTCAAAAATAGTGAGTCAGATCCACCAAAATCATGAGCTTTATTATATTTTTGCCTGTCTTTTGAACTCCTCCTCCCACACCAGTGTTTGTGTCATGGTTACAATGTCACCCACTTTCTCAGATGTATAAAATATGGAAACATGGTCCCTGCTGCAGGCGCTCTCCCTGGCTGCCTGATGGTGTGGAGTTTCCAGCTTCTCCTCTGACCCCCAAATTCTAATTAACTACATCAGCCCCATGTCTGCCCATCCCCAGTCCAGCTTGCTTCCCAGCTCCCACATTAATTCTGCTGGTCCCACTCCAACACATGTTTTTTTTCCCTCAGCCTCACTTCTGCTCCTTCTGCAGATCTAGGGGTCTTTCACACACACCTCACCAACTTCCCCTGCCTAGGCTGGGTGTTGCAGGAGTGGCAAAGGGAGGAGGGAAGGAGCAGAGTACCCCGAGGTGCTGGGTGCTTTCTGATCCCTCCTCCCAGGGAAATGGTATCAGCTTCTCCCTCTCTTTCATCCCCTATCTGAAAAGTCCTCTTGGCTCCTGAGGGTTGTCCCCTGGCTGCTTCCTACAGGTGCTTTCATGTAAGACATAAATAACAGTCATAGTGATTTTGCAAAATAGCTTGAGTTCTGAGACGTGGATGGGAGGAAGATCCTTTGGGGGGTCTTTTCTCTCTATTTTTCATCTTTACTCTCCCTGTGCTCTCAAATGAGGCAGCATAACAAAGGAGAATATTCCTTCTCCATTCCATCAGAGACATTCAAATTGCTACCCTACTTATGGCTCTCAGGAGCAATGTGAGCAGTGGTGGATTTAGAGTTTCTGGGACCCTGTGCTCAGCTTCATTTTGGAGGGCCCCTGGGAACCCAGACAAAAAAAAGAACATTCACTCTTCCTGCCCCTCCCATTTTTTATTCTTTTTCCTTTATCCTCCTCCTATATTATAAGTAATAAGTAGTACATGAAAATAAAGTGAGGTACCTTGATTGTTTTTGTAGTCTAACTTTTTTCACAGATCACTTGAAAATTGCTGAGAGTCTCAGTGGATCACTTAATGATCTTTCCAAATATTTTTTCTGCCATTAGCTAACTATTTGAAAGTGCTTTGGATAAGAGCAATTTATTTAAAAAAACATAATAACCTTTCCTCGGTCCACCTGAATGGAGTTTTCAGAATACAGGTTGGCTGTGTCTAGACTGGCCAGTTTTTGCGCAAAAGCAGCCGCTTTTGCGCA
>JANRFK010001234.1:79839729-79861857 GCA_030068395.1 Apalone spinifera | reverse complement strand
TTCTTTACCCACCAAGGGCTGTTCATCTTCATCCCATCTTGCGTCACTTAGCGCTGTCAGTGCAGGCCCTGAAAGTGGGAACAGACCACAATGAAACATGGCATTTACCATGTGAAAAGGCCCTGCTTCAGCAATGGGTCTAGACATGAGCACAACATTAAGCATATGCTTAAGTACTCTGCTGAGTTAGTGCCAAAGTGCCTGTTAAGTGCCCAAGAAAATAAACTGAAAAATGTTCTTTCTTTAATCTTTCCGTTAATAACCCTTTCACTTATTTTATCTTCATTGTTTATATGAATCTGACATCTACAGCTTTCACTCAGGGACACAGCATGATTATGCTTTCTAAGAGAAATATATAAGGAGCTCTTTTCCCAGCTCTCTCGGCTACCATAAGTGTAGTTCAGAGAAATGTGATTTTTGAAGCTGGCAATGGTTTTGTTTTGTTTCTTACTCCTTTTTCTCTCATTGGGCCATATCAAGCATGAAAACATGTCTTCTCTTCTATGAGCTACACTGAAAATATCAACTCATTTCGTAGGGCTCACCAAATACATTTATTAACAACTAGTGTCTAATCACTTTGTGTCTCATTCATAACTGCCTTACTCTAGTTTTAGGCAATGGTCAATGTGAGTTATGCTAGCATAAATAGCTTAGTGATGTAGTGGTGAATATGGCCCTACTTTGTGTTCAGATGAGATTCTTGCAAGTCTCTACCTTTCATTACCAGTCCTTGGAATCATTCAGTAGCTCACAAAAAGTTATTGAATTATTTCTGCAGAGTTGCTGCCCAATAAAATTAATCTAAAATAGCACCAGAATTCCTCCTAGTTCTGCAAATTTATATGAGGAAAGTAATGTTTGGATAAAACCAATATGTCACTATTCAGTTGGGGTATAAAAGTATTTCTCCTAGCCCCAGGCAACAAGATTTCAATTTTACCCACAATCCTTTGCAGACTAAGCACTGGCTGAAAGCTATTTCACATAAGCATATAATAAAAGGCTTTTCGTCAGCTGAAGACAGATATAAACAACTTCAGGAAGCTTGGAATGTGTTAAAACTATTTGTGTAGTTTCCTTGTCATATGCTGTTTTGGCATTGCATCCCATAATATATATTTGTTATGTAATTCAGCTGTCCCATGATCTTTCATCAGAAATTCTGTCCCATCTCACCCATTTTATAAGCCGGATATGAAAAGACAGAGACTACACTGATGAGTAATTAACGGTCTGTCTTTTTTCTTTTTTTCTGTATCCTGATTTTGTTTATCTCTGTTTTGTCTCCCATATCCTACAACACCAGTCAAACACTTGTTTTAGGGAAATCTTGATACCACACGGTGAATACTGGAATACTGTGTCCAGTCCTAATGCCCAGTGCCCAAGAAGGATGTTAATGAATTGGAAAAGGTCCAGAGAAGAGCCAGGAGACTGCAGAAAGGATTAGAAAGCCTGCCTTCTAGAGCGAGACTTGAGAACCAAATTATGCCAAAATATCCAGCATAATATCCAGAGAAATATATGAGTCATGGTACAATGAATGTAGCAGTTGATCCATTCTAAATATTTATAAAGCACGTCCATGGTGGCAAGAGAATAAAAAACCAGTGAAACTGGATTTCCAGTTTGACTTTCAATATATATGCATAACATTGTAACAAACAGCATTTATAAAACTATGAAAAATTCATTACTACCCTATCGTCATATCATCACCAATATGTCTTAGAGTGATTAAGATGATAAATTCCTCTGGCTGCATTTGCATCTAGTCTATTACTTTTCAGAAAAAGTTCCACTTGTGTCATTTAAAAGAGAAATTGTTCTCAAGAGAATACTTGGCTTCAGATTTTTGTCACAAGTCACCAACTGTAATCATCTATCTATTTAAAAGAGCCTTCCCATGGGTACTCATATCAGTGGGGTTCATCATGTTGAATACTACAAAGATCATAAATCATCCCAAAGATTAAATAAGACTGAAAACAGTACAGTAATGTGTATTGGAAAGTATTTCCAACAACAGAGAAAAAAAGTCAGTTCAGACATCCTGTAAGATTATGAAACTATATCTTATATGGCCAGAAGTCTCATAATCAATATAAATTCAATCTCTTTCAAAGCTTCCTGTACTGCTTATCAGTCTTCAAGTAGTGCTAGTGCATATACCACAAGTATCAGAGATCACAGAACATAGCTGGGAACATCAGAGAGCCATGGAGTGGGAATAAAGAGGGAAAAATTCAAAAATCTTCCTTAGCTTTGCAGGACTTTTATACACTCTTGATTATGTTGTTTTTAAAGTAGTATGAAAGTGAACTCACAAATAAACATCATGGACCAGAATTAATAAAAAGAAATCACTATGGAGGCTTGCCTGTATTTTCAGATATTTGCTAGAGAGTTAACCAAAACCTAAAGAATTTTTGGTCACACTTTATATAAAGGGTGAACTTAGGCTGTCAAAGGCTTAAACAATTAAAAATGTTATGAGCATTTTACAAAGATAAGTGGTCTGTGGTGCAAAAGGCTATAAGCACATCATCAGAAAGATAGGTATATGCCATCATTATAAAAACAACCTCTTGACCTCTTGGAGTCTACAGACAGTGATTAACCATTTATTCACCATCTGTTCATAAGTTATTAACTACCTATAAATGTTCCCTTCATATGATGTATGGCCATATTCTGCATTCTGCTCTATTTGGTTTTCCATTTTAATACAAAATAAGACATAATTCTCAATATATGTATTAGCTTATTGAATGAACTTGCCTGTTTGCTGCTACAATCTTCTTAGGGAACTCACTCAACAAAGCCCACAACAGGAATTAAATGTTTCGTCTGACTACACTTTAAATCTCAAATTTGTCCTATGTCAATAGCATTCAGAACCCAGGAACTTCAGCCAGCACTTTGCCTGAGAAAGGACTGCTGCTGACTCAGACACTTAGAGTCGGATGGGCAGACGGACATGCTCTTTCTCTATTAATCCAAACCCAGAGACTGAGCCTGACCTGGTTTAGGCAATTCTGCCTTTCATTGCAGCGTGTAATCGCACATTCCGTACATCCCATCACAAGTTTAGATAAGCTCTATCTAAGGGATAGTATCAAGTAGTTTAGGCTAAAATTTCAGTTTTTTTAAGTTCTACAAACAATGTAACATTTTTGTTAAATTTATTTTCTTCACATCTTAACTCAAATATTGCAACCTTGCGCAGGTGCCAGAGCAGGAGAAAGTAAAACTGACTATAACAAAAGAGAGGACGATGCAGCACTTTAAGGCTCTAACACGGCTACATCTCTATTACTGACTACAACAAGAAATTGAAACCAGCCGGTTTGGCTTCTTTGTCCCTGCTCTGTGACTTGTGAAAGGAAGCAGAGTACAATGTCACAAGTAAATCATATCGATGGGATGCCACACTAATGGCAGCTCAGGTTGCCAGTTTTACAGAGCCCCATTTTGGAGTCAAAGCACAATTTAAGATAGTGCAGCTAATGCTCTTACACAGACCTGTTCATCATGCATTCTTTCTGGCGTCTGTGCTTCCTGGTTTTTCTTCCACAGAAGAACAAAAGGGGCAGCGGATGTTAGTGAAGGAGAAGGAGGGTCTCTTGATGGAAACTGACTTCAACAATATGCTGGCCTATATATGTGGTTCACCGGCAACCTTCTTTAAATCAATTATTCTTACTTTGCCTACAGTCGGTTTGCACCACAATAGCTAATGATATGACAGGGAGGAATGGTTCATATAGACTGGACACTCAAGGCCGGCTTTAAGATTTTGAAAGTAATCTGCCAAGTTATTCTTGAGGGAGGTGGGGAAGAAACTTATTCCCTAGAACCTTGCCCTGGCCACCTGGGATGCAGTGCCAATTTTAGGATTATGTAATCTATGCAGCTCTTCTAGCCAATGGTATCACTGTTTCTTCCATATCAGCCATGCCCCGCTCTGGTGCCAATGGTTGCAGCAAAGAATTTACTCTACCTGCTCTTTATAACTTGAAAAGTATGTTTCAGTTCTAACTCCTGGCTCAGGTATGGTGGCCCCTTCAAGACATCACAATTTCACAAATAGATTAGATCCACAATGTCAAAGATCATCATGAGAAATAAGGAAGGAATTGAATGGGAATCTGCACAACTTGCTTTGCTTCAGTACCTCAGGAACCTCATTTGTACACTTTTACTTTTCCTTAACAGAACTGGACTGTACAGGAGTGACTGGCATTGGGACTATGAAGCTTTTATTTCTGATGAGCTGTGAAAAGGAAAGAATCCAACTTGAATCTCCAATCACAGGTTGAGTTTACATGGCAGGCAAAGCACCCCCTGTTTTTTAAATTTGAAATGTTATGAAACGCATTGAGAAAATATGCACAAGGAATTCCATTTTCAGAGCAAACCTGGCCTTTTAGAATTAACAGATAATGCACTAGAGTACAAAACTTTGAAAAGTTAATTTTGTTTTGTTCATTGTTTCACTAGTGATATGAGCTGAAGAAATATGACTTGTAGTTTCTAGACTGAAGTATTAGATATTAGAAATTATAAAGATTGAATCTATACCCTGTTTGAAAGATAAGGGGGATATTTTTCTCCTGTTCACAACAATGGTTAAACTTAACATTCATTTGCTTGACTAAGAGAGTAATAGCATTAAAATCTAAAAGACATAAACCAGATTGTGTTGTGTAACATATACATCCTCTTGTGTCATTTGAGTAACTTAAGGTCATGCACTGCAAACTCAAAACTAACAAATGCAGGTACTGTAATTCTTAGCTATTTTTATATAAACTAGTTCCATAATAGCTTATCAAATACTTTAAAGGAGCAGATACATAGATCTTTACAAATGTCTTCAGGCTTCTAAAGTGTTTGATATAATACAGTATTCCTGTTCATATAAATATTTGATGTTGAAAAAACCTTCTATTACAGACTAGTTTAAGTGAACTGTTCCCACAGCAAAAAAAAAAAAAAAAGTTTGACATAAAGAAATTGCATCACACCATTTTTGTATGTAGACTACAAAATGAACTATGTCTTCTGCATTGACACCTTGGCACTGCTTGTATCTCACAAATATTAAACAAGTAAGCAGCCAATATAAAGTCTGAACCAAAGCCAGGTGAAGTCTGTTAGTCTTTCCATTGATTTTGGTGGGCATTGGATGGATAATCATTTTCAGAGAGTAGTTAGAAATGGTTCACTCATGCTGGAAGGGCATAACAAGTGGGGTTCTGCAGAGGTCAGTTTTGGAACCGGTTCAGTTCAATATCTTCGTCAACAATTTAGATATTGGCATACAGAGTACACTTATTAAGTTTTCAGATGATACCAAGCTGGGAGGGGTACAAGTGCTTTCGAGGATATGGTCATAATTCAAAATAATCTGGACAAACTGGAGAAATGGTCTGAGATAAACAGGATGAAGTTTAGTAAGAACAAATGCAAAGTGCTCCACTTAGGAAGGAACAATCAGTTTCACACATACAGAATGGGAAGCGACTGTCTAGGAAGGAGTACTACAGAAAGGGATCTAGGGGTCATAGTGGACCACAAGCTAAATATGAGCCAACAGTATGATGTTGTTGCAAAAAAGCAAACATGATTCTGGGATGCATTAACAGGAGTGTTGTGAGCAAGACATGAGAAGTCATTCTTCCGCTCTACTCTGCGCTGCTTAGGCCTCAGTTGGAGTATTGTGTCCAGTTCTGGGCACCACATTTCAAGAAAGATGTGGAGAAATTGAAGAAGGTCCAGAGTAGATCCACAAAAACAATTAAAGGTCTAGAAAACATGACCAATGAGGGAAGACTGAAAGACTTGGGCTAGTTTAGTTTAGAAAAGAGAAGACTGAGGGTACATCTAGAATGGTGTGGAAGAGCAAACGCGCTCTTTCGGGGAGCCCTGTATACCTTGTTCTATGAGGAATAAAGGCTCCACCGAAAGAGGATGCTTTTTTGCCATTTGGCCCCATCTAGATTGCTGGAAAAGTTTCTGGAAAAGCAATTGGAAAAATCTACGCAAATTGCTGATAAAAGAATGTAGTCTAGATCTAGCCTGAGAGGTGCTGTTGTGGAATCTCCATCACTAGAGATATTTAAGAGCAGGTTAGACAGACATGTATCAGAGATGTTCTAAATGGGGCTTGGTCCTGCCATGAGGGCAGGGGATTGGACTTGCTGACCTCTCAAGGTTTCTTCTAGTTCTAGTATTCTATGAATTGTAAAATTCCCAGTGGAATAGTAATACTCTAGTTTCATATAATCTAGTTTGGCCAATCTCCTGATCCTTGCAATGCCAGACAGCTACTTGTCAGTTGGGAATCAATTCGGAGTGGAGAAATCTACATTGGGGGCTGTTGTTATCCAAGCAGCCAAGGGAATCAATAGCCTTTGGCCCTCTCTTCCACAAAAATCTTGTGCAAGAAGCTTGCAGTGTAGACATAGTCTGAGCCATCTTGCCAACACAGAGCAGGAAAATGATTCAGGCTTTGTTCTCCCTGACACATAGGTAGCTTTACAGCAAGTTAATGAACAAGATTGTTGCCATGCAGGACTTAACAGTGAGAGAAAGCACTGTAGGGTTTATCAAAAACTAGCTACGCCAGGTCAACCTTATCCCACCACTTGTGGTTGACTTCACTTAATTTCCCTATGCTACAAGTTCCTTGTCTCCATTTTCCTTTTATAGCTGGGTAGCTAGTTTTTCTATGGCTAAAACACACTTGTTTTGGTGAGAGAAGATATAAGGCATTTGATCTGATGTGCTAGGGTGGGGAATACATGCTGAGGTTGACTTTACTGCCCCTATCCTGGTAATAATGAGTAACATAAAGCCCTGTAACAAGCCTGCTTCAAAAAGCAGTATAAGCATCAAAGCTATCAGAGCAAGGTCCTCTGTAGATGTGGTGGGGGACATCTGGTCTAGCACTCCAAAGAAGACTGCACTGGATTCCTGAGCCACAGATGCTGAGGGCATGAGCAGTAGGTGAAGGCCCAGCTGGGGAAGGCAGCCAAAGTTCCACCCTTCTGCTCAAAGCCAAACCCCTCCCACTCCCCAAGACCCTCCCACTTCACAACCTTTCTTCTCCCTCAGCCAAGCCCTGTCCAACCTCATCTGAGGGCTGGAGGTGCGACACAGCTTGGCCCCAGCCTTCCCTGGGAAAGCCACATGGTGCGGCCCCAGCATTCCCTGGCTGCTGGGGAGCTGCACGGTGCAGCCCCAGCCCCTCCCAGGCAGCTGGGCAGTTTGGGAAAGGCAATGCCTTCCCTTGCCTACATTATCCATTGCCCATGGCCGAGCACAAAAGTTACCCGCTCTGTCCTCTTCTTTCCCCTGTCATCTCCAGCAAACTCCCACAGGATTTTTTGCACATCGTGTCCTAAGAGCTATTATCTGGTAGTGTGCCATTTGCATCTTCTCTGTGCGCCACATCATTTTGCCAGGGAGTCCTTTTTGCATACAAACCTCCCTGATGACATCTGTCTATCTCCCTGATATTTTGTCTTTTATAGTTAAACTTTTAACAATCTGTATATTTTACTCCCTCTGAATTACAAATTACAAAGCAGTGAAGCTCTTGCACCATATGTCTACAAATGAAGACATTATGTTAAGATGGCCTGGAATAGGGATAGGTCACATTTTTCCCTTTAAAACACCATTCTGGATAAATGTTCTCAGATTAGATTAGAGCACGGGAGGATGGGAAGCACCTACTCAGCAAAGAACACAGCTTTTCAGTAGCGATTCTTTTGCTGCGTGAGTGGGAAACCTGTGTGAGAAACAAGAGTATTTTGAACAAGCTTGAGCAGCCCAGAAATTTACAAAATGTCCAAAATCTTTCACCTTTTGACACGTGGAATTGGAAAATTAGATAAGAAGTTTAAGCAAGCAGGCCCTTTCTTGTTTTAACTAAAACTTTGTATCTTTTTAATTGGTTTTTTTTTCTCATAAGTATAGTTGGAGACTTTGTGTATTATTCTCATTTACTTTTCAGTTTGTGGCTTAGTGGGTTAGGCGTGTATTTTAAGACCATTGCCCTTTACAGGAAAGGGGAAGCTGTGGAATGCAAAATATCAGTTTAATAAAAATAAGAGTGCCTATCAAAACCCAAATGATTTACAGTGCATGTCAAAAGGCAAAAGACCTGGAAGACCTTTGAGTTTGGAAATAATATTCAGTGAACAATCTCAATGGGCTTTGTTTTTTCCACAGTGTGTCGATGGATACCTCAAGCAATGCTGATTGAAATGGAACAGTTTTAATTTAATGGCCCTTTAATTTGCCATCAGAGCCCTGCGCAGCACATACTGGGCAATGCTGAGGGCTCTGGGTCATAATTTTGTTTTTCTCTGTACCTCGGGCTTTCCAGTTTTCAAGAATCTGTCAGTTGATAAAGGATGTTACAGAAAATTCATGTACTGTGGTCTCATGGAGACTTTACCTTCATCCCTTCTTGTTTTGTTGTGCTCTTTCATCTAAAATAGATACACTCATCCTGAAAGATCTTTGGATGCAGGGAAACATTGCAATTAGCTGACTGGTTTTCATTTATTGTTAAAGAGCCCAAACCTGCAAAACCTTATATTTATGAGCAACTCTTCCACTTTATGCATACACATATGAATATAGATTGCAGGACTGAGGGTAGATTACAATCAGCAGCAACTGAGTGAGAAAGTGAAAAAACTGAAAGTTGAAAGTATAAGAGGAAACCATGAGCAAACAGAAATGCTTTAAGGCCAGATTTTTAAAGCCTGGTCTCCTATTTTACACACACAGTTTGGGGGTAACTAAGTAGCAGGCACAAGTGTTATTTCCACAATTTCCTGGGGGGATAAATTTAGCCACTACATCATTTGAGATGTGCATACAATCAGGTAATTAGATGGCTACATTACAACAATCACATCCACAAATAGTAGTGAATGCACATAATTAGTGTGCCCAAATAATTACAAGGCAAAAGGAGACAGGGAGGCTGAGAAAGATGACCTGAGAATCATGCCCTCATTATTTCAAAGCTGGGGAAAATATCCAAGGACTTGATCCAAAGATTTCATGGTCAATGGAAGTCTTCCTGTGACTTCAGTGAGCTTTGAATCATACCCCTGATAGGGAGAATGAAGTATTAAAGAAATAAACCCAACCTGAGTCAAAGCCAGTATTCACTGCATCTTGCACTATAAAAACTCTGCTTCTACTCCCATTTAAATGAATGTCGAAATTCTCACTGGATATCAGTGAGGGCAAGATAGGGTCTAAAACCATGACATAAAATAGCAAGTTACTCCTTTAGTAGGGATAGTTAAGCACAGCCTTATTATAGTGGACTGCTCACAACTAATAAGAATAGCAAAGGGAGCAGGATAGGGACCAGATCCTGAAAACTCTATCAAGCAGAGCACCAACTCCTGTGAATTGTGGAAAGTTAGCATGGGGAAAGTTGGGATGGAAGCCTACCATCCACTGATTGGCCACATGGACCCTGCCAGTGTGCACTAAAGGTTCTCTAGTGTACTTTGGAATATTAGTGTGCAGCAGATGGGCCTACAGAGCCAGGCAGTGTGTGATATGCTAGAGTGCTATGGATCTTCACCCCAGCTTGCTGTACAGTGACGCCCCCCAGACAAGCCCAGTATTCACAGAAGTCAATAGATCCACTCCTGGTAACAAGCACTGCACTCAGCAGAACAGGATTAGGCCCTAATCTTGCAAATGATTATCTGATGTGCTTTTGCCCATCTGCAGACCTACACACATTTTCATAAAAGTTCCTGTGGGATGTCAGTTTGAATAATTAGACTTTACATTTTACATGCAAGCAAAATAAAAGGCCTTTTTCAAAGAAAACCACAATGATAGTGATATCTTTGCAGTAAGTTGTACGTTGCCATCAAAATAATCTAAATGTGTTTTCCATAAATTTGCAGTGTTGTTTGGTAACTAAGTACCAGACTTTTGTTAAAGGGAAAGTGCAAAGAGAAAAACCCCACATTTGTTTTGCCACTTACTATTCTTTTTATATAAATGATGAATGATTCCATTTTTTAAAGAAGTTTTGCTTATGCTAGATATGTCAGGGAAATTTTGTCTTCCCCTTTCTCTCCTTACTGAAGGACCTCAGCAAAACCTTTGGAGGACCTGAATAATGAGGACGCATGAGATTGAAACTTGAGCTGCAATTCATTGTCCTTGCATGACAGGGCTAGGCTTCTGCTACCTCTCTGGGTAAAGAGAGCATGATGGACTTGGCTTGGATGTCAGTGTTATTAATCAGGAGTAACTCCTGTGAGATCAGTTGTGTTAGACCAATGTAGACCTGGTGGGTGAAGTTGATGGAGATCAAACTCAGACTCAATATTTCTGAACTAAAAGAACAAACAGACAGAGAAGATTTTTGTGGGATGGCAGACTATGGTCCTAGGAATATTAATGACTTTTGTACTGATGTAACAACACTGTAGATGTGCCATATGTATGTAAAATGTGGTTAAATTTCCAGAGTAAGTCCCCAAAGTGCATGATCCATGGTGCAGTGCATCTACATTTGAGGTTTGCCCCAGGGTAATGATATCAGTGTACCTATACCAATACAATGCTCGATCTACACAGAGAAGTTACTTCAGCATAGCTAATCCATTTAAAATGCAACTGATGCAACTATGCTGACAAAACCTCCAGTGTAGACACAGTCATGTCAGTTGAAAAGTGCTTCCAGCCACATACCTAATTTCATTTGAGCTCACCTGATGAAGTGTGTTTTACCTACAAAAGCTCATGATACTCTATATATTTGTTAGTCTCTAAAATGCCACTGGACTATTTGTTGGTTTCATTTGGGGAGGTGACATTCCTGCACCAACAGAAAAACTCCCTCTGGTGGTGTAAGCTGTGACTAGGCAAGCAATCCCAGTATAGTTTCCATAATGCAAACATGCCCTAAGATATTGTATAGGATTAAAGGGCTCTTCTGTTAAGTCATGCTAAGTTCAGGCATTGAAGCCAGCATTATGATTCAGAATAATTATTGCTGAGTCATGCTGTTGGGTCCTGTTACCTCAGGAATATAAAGGAGCTAGAAATATTTCTTTAGGTAGACGAGGTCTTGATTGGAAATTCTGTGCAGTAAAAAAATCCAACTTTCCATTATAAACAAGTTTCAACCGAAAACTTTCTTCTAGCCCTGCAGTTCAGCCACAAAGGAATATATTCTTTGGATGAGACAACACAGTCTTGTAATTCTAGCTACTGTTTCATATTCTGTCTCTTAAGGGAAATGTGTGTTACTTTATTAATGTAATTCATCTGCAATATAAAAGAATTATAGTGAAAAATACAGGATTTCTTTTTCCATCTGCTCTTTTTTTTCCTGCTATAATGTAATGTCTGTTTACACAATATTTATGCATGAAATGCTATACCATTGAAAACTGTTTGTAGAGAAGCATAGTTATTGATTTGCTACTCTTCTACGGCAGTCTCATCCCTTGAGTTATTGCAAATCAAAATATTTTTCTTGTGAAAACAATAGTTGAGTGTTTTTATTACACACTTTCATTATGTTAACAAGTGTAGCTTTATCGTATAAATTCATCATCCAACAACAGTCTACTATTAATGCAGAGGTGTAGCTTAGCGTCTAACCAGCCTAATATTGTCTACTGATGTTAACCATTCTTTAGCTGGCTAATCCTAACTAGGTTCACTGAGGTTTAAAGGCCTGATCCAATGCTATTGAAGTTGACATGAATCTCTCCACTGACTTTAGAGTCTTATCCAAATGCCACTGGATGCTGTTAGTCTTTGGGGAAAAAGGATGTTATTGATGTTGTGGTGTGCAATATGAGCTGAGTGAAACACTTTGGACATGCTCCTGCTAACCTTTGCTTTTCTTCTTATGGTTTTATTTCATTGTATCACATCTGTCAAACATTGTTTTCAGAATATCTCTTTCCAACTATTTATTGAATTACTCCCAGCCCCAGTAGGTTTTCTTTATTCTGTCTCCAAAGTTTGCTTCATGTTACATTCTAGCATCATAAGGATTATGCCTTACAGATTCAGTCATAGCATGAGAAAAGAAAGCTGTAGAGGGAGTCTTGTAGACTGTAAAGAAGACGGCTTTTCTGTAGAGACATTCTAGAAAAGTATGCTTAGAATATGAAAATTTCTAGATTAAATAAGTGACCCGGAAGTGGTAAGTTAATTGACTCAAAATCAAAAAGAGGATGCTGTATATTTGCTCAGAAATGCCATTTGTAATGGGTTGTGTTATTTTTCAGAAATAGGTCACTTGGGGTGATAAATGGCATGCAGTATACCTCCTCCTCCCCTCTTCCTACTGCAGAGGTTCCATGTCAGATTTTGGGGTTGAGGAGGCAGCTTTAATCATGATTCAATTCCAGGGGCTACTTAGGCACCTGAAAACACCTAGGGTTTTTTTTGCTAGTAATAATTAGAAATTATCTGACAAGAACAGTGTTCCTAATTCTTATATGAAGAAAAATATATAACAAATACCAATTAAAGGCATATTTTAAGTTTATTTGTAAATTTAGAACAACAAACAGCAAGATATTTCCCATCCCAAATCTTGAAGTGTCAGCTTTGGAGCCTTAACTCAAGTTTGATACTTGGTACACAATCTTTAGTAGAGATAAATAAAATCTTCTTAAAATCTGCCATTAACAATCCAAATATGAGCTAAAGCAATGGATAATGCTGTGGTCTCATCTTCACAAAATTGCCAGCGGCGTTATTGATATCCAGATGTTGGGAAGCTTCACGTTCACAGGCTAAAATTACCAAGTCACTTAAATATCCATCTCCCATTGTGGATTTTAAGTAGTTGTTCACTGTTTTGAGTACAGAGAAGTACCTCTCATCTGATTCTGTAGAAACTGGAAGGCTCAACACAACTTCCATAGTAGGCAGT
Organism: Apalone spinifera; assembly: GCA_030068395.1. NCBI lineage: Eukaryota > Metazoa > Chordata > Testudines > Trionychidae > Apalone > Apalone spinifera. The sequence continues at coordinate 79,848,884 of JANRFK010001234.1, read as the reverse complement.
AAATCGTGGTAACTTGTTGATAAGGTCAGAATATTCCAGAATTCAGAAATTGGGGTTAATTTTTTTTAGTGCAATGTGCTTTTTGGTAAGTTGGACTTCTGCATCCAGACTGTCAAAGTCAGTCCCTATTGACTCATAGTGATCTGCAATTATTTTCAATTTCTCATAATCAAGAAAATTTCCCACTCTTTGGGCCTGTGACGGAGGAATCAGGACGGTGCAGGTGCACGGATCACCACGACAAGCGGGGACTGGGAACACTGGGACCACTTAGGAGTGATTTAGGGAGGGGGCAGCAACCCCGATGATGACGAGGCTGTAGCCTGAGGGGGAGCTCGTACCCTCACAGGGCCACAAGCAGTTAATGCAGAAAACAAACTGGAGTTGGATGTGAATAGTTTATGAAGCTTTGCAAGAATTCTGTCCAGAACAGGAGAGTAGAAATCAGATTTTATAGATTTCTCAAGTGCTCTTGGGAACATCAGGTGTAAATAGCTGACCCAGTATACTAGAAACAAAATACAAGGCCAGCCTGGGCTTTCTGTTTGTTTGTTTGTTTGTTGGGGTTTTTTTTTGTTTGTTTGTTTGTTTTTTGGTCTTTTGGCCACTGGACTTTGTTATTCCTGGGCTCAGGAGTTGTGACTGCCTGAAATGGAATAGCACTTTCAAATTTCTTGGCAATGATTGCAGCTTGATCACAAAGCTCCTTTCATTTGCTGTCAGATTCTCATTTTTTTGAAGAGCAGCAACATTGCTTTCTACTAATTCCATGGCACTTGATAAATTCAAAATCTTGAATATTCTTTCCAAAACCTCAGCAGAAAAGAATAAGTCATTAGCTTTTCCATCAAGCCCTTTACAATGCTAACTGATGGGCCAAAGCCATCTGCATTCTGAATTGAAATGGCTTCCAGTGTTTCCAATATTGTGCCATATCTTGTCTGCAGAGTTGTACTGGCATGACCAGTGAGTTTAACTTAATCTGTCTAACTCAAGACTCTTCTGGTCTTGTTCCTGCTGCACCTTAACAAACCGCTCATGGTGGTTGTACTTGTAGCTACTGCTAAAAGGCATGTATAGGGCAGCATATGTTTGTGTCTGCACATATAAAGGACCAGAAGCTCTTTAAGAGGTGTTCTGGGAAGAAGTCCTAGAATTAAAAAATGCAGCTGCAACCCAACTGAGGAATCAGCATTTGTGTATAACAGTCTATATGGCCCTACCTGGCAAACTGGCCCAAAGCCCATTTTAATAAAAGGAAAGACCCTTACAGACTAGTGGGACTAAATGGAAGAAAAATAGCCAACCTGGGGTATTGATCTCCCCACATCCCAAAAAAATTTGAGAGTTGGAAAAAATGGGAAAATTTAAGTAATGGTTGGTGTTGCACCTCATGTTTGTTTCCTGACAGCAAGGAAAGATCCCAAGTAGTCATTCTTTAGCTTTGTGGTTCTTGCAGTGAAACACTGAAACATCTAAAGCTGGGCTAGCTTGAATGTGCATGGGGGAGCATGCCTCTCCCCTTCCTGAGAAGCCCTTCATCTCCTGGTGTCACAAGGGGCGTGCTCCTCCCAGCCTTTACATGAAGATGAGGGAAGATCATGATGAAATCTGCCCCAAACATCTTCTGACCTAAGCCCAGAGCTTCCTTCCCCACTATTCCCTGAATCTGCTTATTTAAATGAATTTGAAAAAAGTGCTGCAGAAGCTCCCAGCCTCTGCCAGATACACCTCTGCATTTTTGTTGCTAGAAGAAAAAATAGCCAGGCCAGGAGGGGAGAAGCGGAAGCCAAGGGAGGCAAGCAAGCAGCAGGACTGCTCACCTGTGTGTTTTGCATTTGCTGCTGCAGTTCTGTTTTTGCCAAGATGGAACCAGTATCTCAGGAGCTCTGATTCTAACCCAGCTGCTCCTGATTTCAGTCAGGAGTCTGCCTGGGGTGGGCCTTGTGTTCTGTTTGATGAGCCTGCATTCCTTTCACTCCCCTGCAGGAAGGGAAAGGAGAAAACGAAGAAAGCTGCCTGCTTTCCCCTCACTTCTGGATAAAGAGGAGGCAGAAGACAGTCTGCTACTATGGTAGGAGTCTTAGGGAGGGCTGCAGACCTTTTAGCCCACCCTAAATGGTGACCTTAGCTTAGTGCTTTTCCCTACAGACATGCTTGTCAATAAAGAAATTACTGCAAACTCTGTTTTGATAGAGTTGCCTACATGCCATTTGTCATTAGATTGACATTCAACTGTGACTTCTTCATTGGCAAACATCTCTAAAGATAGCTAGGTGTGGTCAGATTGGGGGCTTATTTAAGAAACGGTAACTTTCTTAAAGTGTCATGCTTTAATGTTCTTCAGAGTTTTGTAGAGAGAGATTAGTACCTGTGCTCACTGCCTGTCTGATACATGTTAGGAAGTACTGTCAGTTGCACAGTTTTAATATAATTTTTTTCTTTGTAGCAATTAATAGTAGTCCTATGGAATACTACATCCTTGTTAACCACTTTAAATAACAGTAAATAAAATTTAAAACAAAAAGGAGAATCTCTTTTCCTCTAACTCTCTGGAGAAATTCCAGAAGAGTGACTAATGGTTACTGGGCACTGATGGGGGAGAGGGCAAAAGAGTCAGCTGCCCCAGGATGCAGCCATTTAAGAGAGTCTAGTTCTTGTGACTCTTGCTACCATGGCAGCAGCCAGAGCCGTGGGCCCTTTCAATTACTGCCAGAGCCCTGGGCAGCTCTGAAGAGCTGGCTAGGGGAAGCAAGCTCCCAACCCCAAATCTCTGTCCCTTCTGCCTGAGGATCTACCCCTTCTGGGGATCCAGGATTGGCCCCTTCCACCTTTCCTAGGGGCCCAGCAATTCTGTCAGCAGCCCTGAATAGATATTTCAATAAATCAAATTGTAAAGGTGAATATTTTATAGCTTCTTTGACAACAAAAATCAACAACAAGGCATACATAAATCTGGTATGATGATGAATAGGATATGATCATAAAGCCCATGTTACATCAGTAATGCTATATTTGTAAAAATATTTTTATGCAGGATTAGATTTAATTTCTGGAAGGATGTAATGATCTAAAGAAGGAAGGAAATTGGAAAGGCAGAAGAAAACCAGAAGGATTACAAGATTATAAGGTTTATGGTAGTTTTAGAGATTGTGACAGGTACTTTTTGATTGAGTCCTAAGCCTCTTTATCTGACTAGCTCTTATCAACAGTTTCCATATCAGTCTGAATATTTGGATATCATGCAGAGACTGTACTCTGCAGAAACCACTTTCTGTTGCTTTTCTTCTTTATGCATTTTTGACAGACTGTTAACTATGAGCCATCTTTTCACCATTTTAGTGGTCCCTGGAGTTAGTACACTAATATGTAGTGCTCTTTCACAGAATCCCCTTATCAGGTTGCAAGAATCTTGGGAAGACCCTGTCACTTCCAGGTAACAGTAAAATGCATATTACACCAGAGAATTAATCTGACTTTGTGATACCTGAGGTCTATGTTGTGCTTTTAGTCCAGACTTTCTGTAGGAAGGGAACATTAGGTTTTGGTCACAAAAAAAGGATCAGAACTCTGTTTAAACTGTGCTGGAGCTCAGCAGACAATGTGGCTGTCCATTGGTCTAATCTCAGTGTGAATAGCAATTTAGAAGAAACAAAATGGTCAAAGCAGATTTCTGTAGCATTTTCTTTTTTGAAAATGTTTGTGCTGAAATATAACCCTTAGAAAATATCATTACTCCATTATCCTCAGTCATTATCATAACAGCTAGTAAGAACTGGGCATGAATAGCTATGCACTAGCTTGCAGGCCCATTAAAACTTCACCTGACTCACTGAAACCTTTTAGGTCTTCACAACTGAGCTCTCAATTTTGTGAGGTTTCCACTAGAGTCAGGGATATCACCTATCTACACAAACTGGACTGGAAAAGCAGTGAGGTCAACATGCATTGAATAACCATTCCCATGGTGTATCTGGTATTTTATGAGCTAAACACAAATATAGTTAAAAAGATGTCTGGTTTGGGGGTGTTTTATTGGTGTTCACTGGTTAACACCTAAAATGAGATTCCTGACAAATAATTTGTAATAGTTTGAAACACATAATCACACTTGCTTACCAGAGCTCCATCTCTAGCAGATTCACCAATCCAAGCTGAATGTTCAACTCTTAGTTAGATCATGTCAAAATTAAAAAGTGTTGTGGGAAGTAACTAGTGGTCAATTACCTCAAAGATTTTTCATCTAAAAACAAGGTGAACATAATATCCTAACTAAACATCTTATATTGTAGATATTTTAAAGAAACATTCTATATTTTATTTTATTAACCAGAATCTGCATTTTTTCTATATGGATAATAAACATCTTATGCAAGACATTTGGATAAAATTTGAAATCTTCCCATATAAAGCTGCTTGGAAACAGAGCAGTGAACAAGCATGTTCCATCACAGCAGCATTATCCTTCCAGTGTTTAAAGATAATTTCCCTATCTTCCAATCCTATCAATGTAGCATCATCATTTGATATAAAACAAAAAAGCAAAAGTAAACAAAAGGTTCTTTTTTCCTTTGCTGTCAGCCCTCACAATAGTTATCTACTTCCCTTTCAAAATATTTTTTTATTACTCACACGTTTATATTCATCAGGTCACATACTATCAATGATAGTAACTTGCAGATGTGTGTTTTATGGAATGTTTCTTATACTCCTAAATATCCTTTTGCTTTGCAACATGTGTCAACTGATTTGAATGAATTTCCCGATCTCTCACTGAGCTCAGCCATTGAGTAAAGCTCTTCCTCTGTCTGCCTTTACTGATGCTTGTGCATTGAACATTGTTACTGCAATTCTGTCTTACACAGATGGAACACTGGGAATGTGTGAAACTACCATGGACACCAAGAAAACAAGGGCATTAAGCCAGGAGTGGGGTTTTTTTTTTTCAAGTTTCTATCAACAAATGCAGCTGCAAAATTTCTTGCTCCATGCTAAGATCAACTCCACTACACTTCCTTCCTGTGTTCTCCTTTATCTAAGAAAGGCCTCATTTAATCTACAAACAATTTGGGAAGTGTAAAGTAAAGCATGCAAAAATATTTTATTCCATGTTGAAGCATTCCCAAATGTAGGTTAGTGATTAGAGTGCCTATAACTGAGCATCTTTCTTTCCTACCTCTGTGTAGTATGCTAGGGTTCAGAAAGGAGGTGGGGGTAAGATATAGAAACCAAACTAAACTGGAACAGTGATAGCTCTATGCATTTGATTTTCCTTTGTTTGGATACTTCCCATTTGTCACTTTTGTATCTTTATGTAGGTCCATAATCTTTAGGGATGGTCTCTAGTGACTCAGAATATCTAAAGAGGAACATGGAAGGAGGCAGACAGACCTACCCAGACCTGCCATTTTCCTTCAATCTCCACAAGACCCGAGGCTCTCTAAAAAAAATGAGGCAGCTAGTCCAAACTCGCCCTCTAAGTCAAAAGTATGAAAATCCTTAGACTCAGTATGGAGGATACCTAGGGCACATGAGCATCACAAACACATGCATATCCTAAATCGGGGGGGGGGAACCTTTTTTGGGATAAGGGACCACTGACCTGCAGGAAAATCAGACGGGGGCAGCACACAAGTGAGAAGCACAGGGACTGGAGCACTAGAACAAGCTCCCTAATGCTGGAGGGGAGACCCTGAGCCTCGGGGGCTGGTACCAGGCAAACGGCCGTTGGCCTTAAGTTCCCCACCATTGCCCTAAACAGAATCAGAATCAATAAAACAAGAAATTGGAAAAAATAGACTAAAAGGCAAAGTTGAAGATACTATTTGAGCCACACAAATGTTCTTAATAAAATAGGATTCTATCCTGAGGGAAGCCAATAGAAAGAAGCATAAACCACAGTAGGTATTAACTGTAAAAATTCATGAAAAAGATCTGAGTGTGTTATAGCTATGTATTACATGTCCATCAGCATTGTAATATGTAGGTGCCTTGCTGCGAACCTCTGCTCAATGTCGACATGAAGTCATATGAGCAAGGGGTGTTGCATAAGGAACAGATTACAATGTACTGCAAATATTATGTAAATCGATGATACATCTTTACCTGGAATACTGTATTCAGTTCTGGAAAAACTTAAACAACCAATAGTCTCGCAGCAGCTTTGAGACTAACAAAACATGTAGATGGTATCATGAGCTTTCGTGGGGAAAACCCACTTCTTCAGATGACTGGAGTTTAAAGGGTCTAGTTTTCAAATAAATAGCACAGGGGGGGAAGGGAGGGAGAAGAGAGAAGGAAAAAAAAGGAGAGGAAAGAAATTGTCAATTAGAGCATCAATGCTAAATGAAGCTGATAAGAATACTTAGTACCCCTCCAAGTACCCTTTGGTTTTTTATGTCATTAGGATGTGGAATGTAGCAGGCCATCCAGCCAATGTCTGTTTAAACTTCTGTTGTAGGAATCAAACTCGTAAATGAAATTACGTTCTGTAGCTTCCCTATTGAGCTGGCTTGTGGAATTGGCCTGAAACATGGTGACTTGGAGATCCATTAATGAGTGCCTGGGCAAGTTAAAATGTTCCCCAACAGGTTTCTGTGTGTTGCCTTTTTGGATATCTGATTTGTGCCCATTAATTCTCTCAGAGATTGTCTAGTTCAGCCAATATATATGGCAAAGGGGCATTGATCACATCAGTGGATGTGCAGTTGTACGAGCCTTTGAAGTGGTGGCTGATGTGGTTAAGTCCTGTGATGATGTCACCCATATAGATGTATGGACAGAGTTGGCATTGGGGTTGATTGCAGGGGTGAGTTCCTGGATGAGTATGACGGAGGTGTGCTGCGTGGTTACTGGAAAGAATTTGCTTGAGGTTTGGGGGTTCTGGTCACCCTCTCTGAAGTAAAAAAGTGCCTATAGATAATTGTTGGACTATGTCAGAATCATGGAAAATATTCCATTTGAAACAAGTTTAGTTAGAGAGGAGAAATATACAAAACAATATACAAATGCAAATATACAAAACAATGAAAGTGACTCCTATTTACTCTCTAATAATAGAGAGAGCAAGAGACATTCAATGAAATGGAATGGCAACAAGTATAAAACTGATAAAAAGGTCATACTATGTTAAACAGTGCATATCTAACCTGTGGAAATAATTGCCACCGGATGTCATTGAGCTCAAAAGCTTAATCACTGGCAAAAAGGATTAGATAATTATACAGCTAATGCGAACATCCATAGTTACATTATATGGGATTCAAGCTCTCATGATTAGAGCATAAGCCACTCTCTAATGGAGGGGTTAGAATGAAAGATTGTTTTTGTAACTGTCCTGCATTGGATTTCTTGGACCTTCTGTGAAGTATCTGATGACTAAATGGGCTGAGCTGGTAAGGCAGTTATTTATGTATTATGTGCACTTAGCTATGAGTCCTTGCCAACTTGTGCCATTAATATGGCCTCATTTTCCCTCTCACAAACCATTGATCTCTGAAACTAAAAATACAATCAATAGCAAAAGAACCACCTAAATTATTTTGCTGTGGAGAAAGAAATATTAACTTGAGAGATCCTACAGCATATAAGAATTTCCTTTGCCTTTTTAACCTCCTTCAAATATTAATTTCCTGTAGTTTGTTAATCTGAAACTTCTCACTGAAAAAATTCCCTGATTTTTCTGAACATCCATCTCCAATTAGCATATATTGTATTGTTCTTCTCTTGTGGAACTAAGTTGGAAAGTAGAATCTCTTCCACTCTGAGAACATAGGAGTTAGATCCACATTGCACAAGAAATGGGATAGGCAGGTAGGTTATCAAAGCACTCCAGGAGCAACCTGGAAAACTTCAGGCCAGTTCAGGGAACTTTTGGTGTTGTCTTGGCTCCAGAACACAGAGGAGAGCTGTTATGAAAACAATCATTCTAGATAATTAAATACATTAAGCTGTTAAATATAAATGGATCACTATGATTTTCCTTTCATTATTTATTTTGACAGGGTGCATAAGCTCCTGCTGTATTCTGGTCAAATGATATCCCTAGGAATAATTCCAAATGAGTTGAGCAGTACTGGGTTTTGGGGTTACTTCTGAGGCAGAGTGCAGAGGCTACTCATTGAGGGTACATCTATATAGCAGGGCTAAACTTGAAATAAGCTATCCAATTTGAGCTACACTAATTGCATAGCTTAAGTTGAAATAGCTTATTTCGAATTTGGCACGTCTACACAGCACTTATTTCGAAAAAGAGCACTCTTCCTCCGACTTCCCTAACTCCTCATACAATGAGATTCACAGAAGTGGGAGTAAGAAGCCCATTATTTTGAATTTATTTTGGAATAATGGGCTTGCTGTGTAGATGCATTATACATTATTTTGCAATAACCTGACATTATTCTGAAAAAATGCTGCTGTGTAGATGTAACCTGAGACACTAATAAACAGGAACTAATTTTGGTGTAACAGAGCCTATTTCACCTAAACACCTTTAATGAATGGTGTTTCTCCTATGGACAGAGAGCCAAAAAGCTCATGCTGCTCAAAATCCAGGGCAGGGCACTGTGAGGGAGCCATCTAAGTATAGGATAACAAAATCACGGAGGAATACTTTGTACTTCTCTGTTATAATTGTGAGCTTATCACTTTTGATACTGGATGGAAGAGCTGCAGTTGGAAACTGGTCAAATTCATGGCAATTTGGATTAATCCAGAACCCTGGCAATACATCTCTATTTGGAGATGGTGAGTTGTATTCAGACAGAGAATCTAATGGACTCATGAGCTCCCAACAAACTTGCTTACTGAGGCTATGTCTAGACTACGTTCTATTTTCGAAAGAGGATTGCAAATTGTGGGAATTTACATATCTTCTTCCAATCTCACTTTCGAAAGTGGATCTTTCAAAAGTGAAAGTAGTCTGGATGCGTTTTTTTTTCGGGAAAAACCCCTTTTTCGAAAAAAACCCTGTTCTTCCTTAAAAAATGAGGTTTACACGTTTTTTTGAAAGAGGGTTTTCCCCCAAAAAACCCACGTCCAGACCACTTTCACTTTCAAAAGATCTGCAGAATTTGCATATCCTCTTTCGAAAATAGAATGTAGTTTAGACATACCCTGAGTCTTTTGCCTCCTGCTACAGTTAAACATAATGGCTA
>JANRFK010001234.1:79825557-79836614 GCA_030068395.1 Apalone spinifera | reverse complement strand
CTATTGTTGGTTTTCCTGGGTCTGTCTTGAAGTAGATGGTTTCTGGGTATTTGTGTGGCTCTTTCAATTTGCCTTTTTATTTCTCCGGGTGGGTAATTGAGGTTTAAAAATGCTTGGTAGAGATCCTGAAGTTTCTGGTCTCTGTCAGTGGGATTATAACAGATGCAATTGTATCTAAGGGCTTGGCTATAGACGATGGATTGTATGGTGTGTCCTGGATGGGAGCTGGAGGAATGTAGGTAACTGTAGGAGTCAGGGGGTTTTCTGTAGAGAGTGGTGTCTAATTTACCATTGGTGATTTGTACTGTGGTGTCCAGGAAATGGATCTCTCGTGTAGAATGATCCAGGCTGAGATTGATGGTGGGATGTAGGTTGTTAAAGTCTCTGTGGAATGTCTCCAGTGTTTCTTGGCGATGGGTCCAGATCATAAAGATGTCATTGATGTAGCGTAAGTAGAGAAGGGTTAAAAGGGGACGGGATCTGAGGAAACGTTGTTCTAAGTCAGCCATAAAGATGTTAGCGTACTGTGTGGCCATTGAGCATGACCCTGTGTTCTTAACGTGTATTCTGCTTGTTTGGAAATTGTCAATAAAGAGGAGGATAAGGCTATTACTGTGTGAGGCTCTTTCAGTGGCTAAAGAGCCGACCTTCAGGAAGATGAGCCCTGAGCCCTAGGAATTGGGTGGGTGTGTAAATTAACAGGGTTGCAACTTGAGCCCTAGGAACTGGGTAAAGGTGTGTATCCCTACAGTGTGAAAGGGATAGAGAAATTTGTGTGGGTAACGGGGTCACAAATCTTACAAAAATAGAATATACCTTTAAAACTCACCACAAATATTATATCAGTTTCCCCTCTTCCCTCCCCCCAGGGAAAAGAGTTTCTGGAGAATTCATCTTTAGACACAAACCAAACAGAAAACTCAGAGTCTGAAGTGCCCACAGGGGAACAAAGCCCTCTTATGATGAAGGTTTTATGCCATGAGGCATAAAATATCCCTTATAAAGCTGGACTCTGCTGTTCTCTCTATTTAGCCCATAGGGGGCTTCTCTTACCGTACTTCTACACTACAAAACTATTTTTAAATTAGTGCTAGTCCGAAATAACATAGTCTGCATCTATGTAGTAGGTAGTTTTGAAATATTGTCAAAATACTTAAACAAAAACTGGTCTGGTAGAACTTTATAGAGTAACAAAACATATATCTCATGAGCTTTCATGGGCACAAAATACTGTCAAGCTGGAGGACTTCTTACTCTGACTCCTGTAACCCTCATTGTTCGAGGAATAAGAGAAGTCAGAGGAAGAGTGCTCTTTCTAAATAAGCGTAGATGCTCCCAATTTCGAAATAATCTATTTTAAAATAAGCTATGCAGTTGATGTAGCTCAATTTGCATAGCTTATTTCGAATTAAGCCCTGCTGTGTAGATGCACCCTTACACAACTGCTTATGAAGAGATGATGTATTATTGGTCAAATGTCTTTTTCTGACTCAAACTATTTAAACTTGAAGAGGATGTCCCATAGTTTGAAATAGTTCTACTACAGTATGTAGTACAATCAGAGAATCATTAGAGAATTGAATTGTGAATGCAGTGATATTCTTTTAAAATATCTTTTCTTTGGGCTATATAGTTAAAGTGTTAATCAAGTAGTAACTTGGTTCTCCTTTAACATATGTATTCCTATCTTCAGGAAATATGATAATTTAGCATTGTAATGAAATAGGACTGGTAGGGCTGGAGTGCAGCAGGGATGTTGTATGTTTATTTACTCATAACAATACAATTTTTTGCTCAGCAACTGCAAAGCCACACACTATGCCTCGGGATCCCTGATTTGCACAAGTCCGTGATTATTGTGCAATAACCAGGAAGTATGCAAATCCCTATATTCTTAAAGGCCAACAGCCAATATTAGCCAATCAGAGAGAAGAGATTTGCATAAACATTAAAAAATCTTAACAGCACAGTGATTATCTGTTCAGCATGAATGAGTTATTTTAAATTTAAAGTAACACAACTACATGCTGCTCAGTCCTCCAGTCCATAGTCCACCTAACCTACTGCTGCCCTCCCTCTCTCTCTCTCCTTCCTGCCTCAGTCTTTCCATTTGACACCTGGGAAATACCTACTCCCAGGTTGCTCTCCAAAGCTTATGGTTAGTCCATACTTGGAGCCAGAGTATCTGTCCTCCTTTTGTGTAGCTGCTCTTCAATACAGAATTTTCAACTGCTGAAGAAAGGAGAGAACTTTAGTCCACACAACCCTTAACTACTAACTCAGTGGTGTGCAAACTTTTTCCTTCACGACCACCGGGAAAATTTTGTTGAGCAAAAAAAAAAAAAACCCCAAAAAAACCCACCGGGCCACCTTTAATTGCCGAGACACTCCCCTGCAATTTCCCCCTCCCCCGCTGCATGTCCATTGAGTGCGGAGCTGGGAAAAGCAGAAAATACCGACTGACTGGATCACTGCGCTGCGACCCCCCAGGAACACAGCTGCAACTTCCACGGGTTGCGCACTGCTGAACTGTTTGTGTGTACCATCTTTCAGCAAAAGTAACAAGTCCTGTTAGTCTTTAAGGTACCACAGGACGACTCATTGTGTAGCATTTTTATATTCCTATCTGCTTATATTTTTATGACCACTAGCACTGTTTGCCATAATACCGTATTAGAGAAACCAGGTGAGTGAGGTTCTTTTATTGGGTCAAAGTTTGTTGCTGACAGAGACAAGCGTACAAGCTACACAATTCTGTAAGCTTTATTCATCTGCCAACAGATCCTAGTAAAAGAGATTGCCTCAGCGTCTCATATGCTGGAACCAGCATGACTACAATAACACAGCAGATAAATGTATAGAGCCCCTCCAAACCCCTTGCTTCCTTACACTACAGCATAGCTGTATAAGTATTCTCTTCCTTTTCCCCTCAAATTTCCCCTTTTTATAACCTTGATTTAATCAGACCCTAATTAATTTCTTCCATGGTTAAGTAGTGCAGAATATTACAGGCTGTTTTAATGTATCTGCATAATTTCCCCATCAAACCCTTCAATGCTGAATGTTAAATACTTCTTCTCAGCAAGGTGAACACCACACAACATTTGGAGTTTCTTCAGACCATTTTGCACATTTCTTGAGCCCACTTTTATGAACCTCAAAAAATTGAAAAATCTTTCAAAATTGAATGTTAAAATCCCCACAATTTTAAAATTATGCTTCTGATTTTTGCAAAACATCCCTTAAACTTTTTGCTCTGGTATGATGTTTGTATGCAAAGTTTTAGGAAGTTTCTTTTGGGGAAAAACTTGCAGAGGCTGACAACTGGGATTATAATTAGGTTAGTTTGCAGTTTAGCTATTGCCACTCCATACAAAACTCACATTTGTGGCCTAGTCTGAACCAATAAACATCTCCTTAACATTTTATCTTTTGGTAGATATAAGCTTGAGTGTATTCCTTTATCTAACTAGCTGCTGGAGGTATCATGAGATCATTGACTCATTGTCACTAGCTATGTCACAAACCCATAATCAAAATTTATCTATAATAAAGCATTTTGTGATCAACATTATCAAAACCTTACAGAAGTCAGAAATTATAAAGAATTAAAGTTTTCAGAATATAAAATGTTTAGTAACATAGGGGAAAGGCCAAAAACCACTTCTTTGATGTTAACATGCTTATTTATCAGGCATTAGATACAGGAGCTTACACTGGTTCGCCAATTACAAAGAGAGGGTTCTGTAAATTGGTGAATGATTTACAAAAAGGACATATATAAACTAGTATGAATAAAACATGAACCTTTGATCAAAACACAAGCAGAAGAAAATTGAGGTTCTAATACCCCAATTTTCTCAATCCAGGTCTAGTAGATACACTCAAAGGCTACGTCTAGACTGCAAGCCTCTTTCAAAAGAGGCTTTCAAAAGATACTTTCAAAAAAACCTCTTTTGAAAAAGAGCGTCTAGACTACAACCAGTACTTTCGAAAAAGCAAGCCGCTTTTTTGAAAGAGCACCCAGGCAGTCTGGATGCTCTTTCAAAAAAAGCACAGTTTGTATTACATAGCGCCTTTTTTGAAAGAGCACTTTCAAAAAAAGGTGTTCTTCCTTGTAAAACGAGGTTTTCCATGGTTGAAAAAACTGCCGTGTTTTCGATTTACTTTCAAAAGGAGACGTTTTTTCGAAAAAAAGGGCACTTTTTTCGAAAAAAAAAACCCGTAGTCTAGACACACCCAAAGGTTGGAGAAGTGGTTCTTATGGTATTTTTTTCCCCTCAAGACAAACCAGGAAGTACAGGAACACAGATAAATTCTGCACACACAAGATTTTCATGTTGATTTCTAATGGTCAAAGCAACCTTTCTGATCAGCCTTCTAAGTTCATGTAACCGTTAGAAATAGTCTGAAAAGATAAGGTCCTGATTAGAACCCACTGAAATTAACAGAATCTGTCCATAAACTTTAATGTGCATTGGATTGGATCTATGTTGGGAATTTACCTCTGGAAACCCCTTTTATTGTCATCCATCAGCCCAAAGGTACATTAAATGATATTTTACAAAAGTTTTCCAAGAGCCATTTTTACAGTGTGATCTGTTGAAAGTGTGTGGACATCAACTCTTACATAGGTTTCAGAACTTGTACATGGATGATACTGTAATGGTTGTCTCTTTGTTACTGTAATAGAAGCAGTTATATTTTGGAGTGGCACATGCTGCCACTTGGAATACAGTTTTGTGTGGTTAGTGGTTGAACTGACAGAACAGCACTAGTAAAAGTATGGGAGGTACAGTGTGTTCATACTAATCATGCTGTTCGTGGTCTAGTGTATTCTAGGTAGTTATCCTATAAGTCCCCTCAATTCCCTAAAGCAACAGCTTCTGGAAGATTTTGAAAGACTTCTCGGATGTTTAAGGGAACCCAGGAAAATTTTTTTTGGGGGGGGGGGAAGAGGACAAACTCTGATACTCCTTTATGAAACTCCTACAATTCCAGAATATGGCATCCATTCTTAGTCCTTTTCTTCCCAGCAGAAGAAACTGCAACAGAAGTGCTGCTCAGATCTTAGTGTGCATCTATACAGCACCCTTAGCTCAGAATATGCTACACAATTTGTGCTATGCACATTGTGTAGCTTATTTATATGCTATTTTAAAATAAATTATTTTGCAATTTGGCGCTATTCCGAAATTCTCCTTAACTCTTGTGGAATAAGTCATCCATTATTTCAAAGTCTATTTCGAAATAATGGGCTGCTTCAGTGGATGTGGAGTAGCTATTTCGGGATACTTCTGGTATCCTGAAATAGTGCCGCAATGTAGGCATACCTTTACAGCTCAGTCTTTTCTAAATTATTCATCACTGTGCGGAGAGCAAGGAAGCAACATTCCAGCATTGTAAGTGACTATTCTGGAATGTTGTGAGCCTGTGGAAATAGGGGTTATAAATAAGTCTAACATTTTATCATAGTTCTATTCAGTAAAAACCCAGACAAATTACAGGCAATAATCAAAAAAATCATGGAAGCCCCTGACCTGCCCCTGACTTTTACTAAAAATAACTAAGAGAAAACTGGAAGGGAGAAAGGTCCAGCACCCACAGCTGCCCACGGCAGCTGAGAGCATGGGTATCTCTCTGCCTCTACTGGGAGTTGCGGGGTCTCCCAGGGTGTGTCTAGACTACATCCCTCTTACATCCCTCTGTTGAAAATTAGGCACTTCGAAATTGCAAATGAAGCCGGGATTTGAATTTCTCAAGCTTCATTTGCATAATTGCATCATGGCGCACTTTAAAAAAGGCACTATTTCGTAAGTAAAACCGCAGTCTAGATGCGGTTCTTTTGAAAAGGGAAGGCTTTTTCGAAAGATCCTGTAAACTTCAAAAAGGCTTCGTCTAGACTGCAAGCCTCTTTCAAAAGAGACTTTCGAAAGATACTTTCAAAAAAGTCTCTTCCGAAAAAGAGCATCTAGACTACAACCAGTACTTTCGAAAAAGCAAGCCGCTTTTTTGAAAGAGCACCCAGGCAGTCTGGATGCTCTTTCGAAAAAGCACAATTTGCATTACATAGTGCCTTTTTTCAAAGAGCACTTTCAAAAAAAGACGTTCTTCCTCATAAAACGAGATTTTCCACAGTAGAAAAAACTGCCACGTTCTTTCGATTTACTTACGAAAGAATGTGGCAGCAGTTTTGAAAAACGGCCATTTTTCAAAAAACCCTGTAGTCTAGACAATATGGGTGTGTCTAGACTACACCTCGGTTGACAGAGAGATGTAGATTAGGCACATTGAAATTGCTAACGAAGTGGGGATTTAAATATCTTGCTCTTCATTAGCATAAACACGGCCACCACTTTTTCAAAATGGAGCTTTTTCGAAAACAAAATGGCAGTCTAGACGCAGCTCTTTCGAAAATATAACCCTTTTTTCGAAAGATCCTGTATAAGGGATCTTTCGAAAAAGGGTTGTATTTTCGAAAGATATTTAAATCCCCACTTCATTAGCAATTTTGACGTGTCTAATCTACATCTCTGTCGACAGAGAGATGTAGTCTAGACATAGACTAAGGTTTACAGGATCTTTCGAAAAAGGCTTCTATTTTTGAAAGAACTGCATCTAGACTGTGGTTTTACTTTCAAAATAGCTCTTTCGAAAGAGTGCCATGACACGATTATGCAATTGAAGCTCAGGAAATTCAAATCCCTGCTTCATTTGCAATTTCTAAGTGCCTAATTTACATCCCTCTGTTGAAAGAGGGATATAGTCTAGACACACCCTCAGTGTCTGTGGTGGCTCAGAGCTGCAGTGTCTCCATACCACCCATGGTGGCTGGGAGCTGCAGGATCCCTCAATGCCTGGCAGCAGAGAGCTGTTGGGCTGAAGCCAGCTGACACCTCTAGCCCCGTTGCCTTAGCAGGGCGGATGCGGAAAATGTTACAGAGGTTGCTAGAAGTCATGGATTCTGACAAAATCTTAGCCTTAGTTAACAAACTGATTTTCAACTTTATTGCTGTTAGTGGGGCAGTTATAATATTGCTTGTGTATAAGTTAACAGTTTTATATAGTAAGTTAACAAAAGGAGCCTATGGGAAAAGTAACAGCATTTACTCTAAAAGCACATTTCTTGTGACAAATATTGCAATCGTGCAGTGCTTAGATGCTTTACTATATAGTTTTTTGGCCTAATACAAGGATTCTGTTGAATTCAAGTGACATTTCACTGACCCTGCACATAACGTACTGATATCTGTTAGATAAGTACACTTTGGAGGCCATTGTGGAACTTAGTCTATCTTAACATCTTCAACATCTTAATTCTTCCTTTTGCGTATCCTTTGCTCAACTACTTTTAACATCTAATACAAGTTACTATATACATTTTTCATTCTGTTCCTGCTATTCAAAGTATGCACAATTTTGTTTTAAGATTAGTCTGATCTGAGAGAGAGAGAGAAATCCCTTCCTGCCTCAAGCCCTTCTGACTGACCTAGTCTCTTATATCCCATTCCCTTAATTTTTAAAAGGATGACACAAAAGTGAAATGTAAAGATCTCATGACATTTTTGGAGCCAAGCTGGAGATAGTGTTTCACCACACCAGTATTTCCTCTTCCACTTAAAACAGATTGTAATTCATGTGATGAAGTACCTGGCATGCAAACTCGATGTTCTCCCAGCAGCCAGAGCTAAACTCTAGGTTGCTCTCTGGCAACTGTGCAAGTGGTGCTGATTAAAACCTTAATGCAAACTGCTCCCATTAATGCCTGTTTATAGCACCTTTCATCTGAGGATCACATGGTGCCTAACTAGCACCATAACATGGATATTATTATGCTCTTTTTTCCAGTTGGATCAATTGTGCAGAGAGGTTATATAAGGTGTCCAAGGTTTCAGTGCAGGCTAATAGCAGACCTGGGAGCAGAACTCAGTCATCTTTACTCTTAGTTGTCCTATTCCAGTGGTTCCCAAACTTTTTGGCATCACTCCCCTTTTTGATTTTCGAGAAATCCTCACGTGCCTCCCTCCCCCATAGTAGCAAAACTTGTTGAGCAAAAAAAAAAAAAAACCGAACTGACCAGGGCTGAAAAACAAATATAGCAGCAAAACTTAAGGGGGCAGGGGTCACCTCATGCCTCACAAACACCATGGAATTTCTTCACACCCCCCACTTTGGGACCCATTAAGGCTTTTTGTTCTCCAAAGCCCTGCACATGGGGGTAGTCATTTATGTCAGTGCAAAATGTGGGTATAAAATACTACCACATTCTAATGGTACTGTATCATGTTTGATACTGGTGTAAATGACTACGTAAGAGGCTAGAAAAATGGGGAATCTGGCTCAACATATTAACAATGTGTATCTGCCGCTCTCCCCCCCCACTCCCTCCAGTCTGGGGAACATATGTTGTCTTTTTTTTCTGAAAATCCATTCTTTGAAATGACAAGGATTTCATCAATGAGTGAGAGCTTGAAGGGGATATTAACCATTCTGAAACCACTTGAAAAGAGCTGATGTTTTCTGCCTATGTGGTCCTCCAAGGCATTGAATCCCATTTTAAAATTAAACTATGTACTTCAGTTTCTATTTCTTTCTTTTTAACTGCCAAAGCTCTTTGTAGTCTTGTTAACAGCAATAAAAAATACTTTTCTTCACAGACCCATAAGTCTGTGTAGGAGGAGTCTGAGCTGATTACTGCTGTCTTATCTAAAGCCATCCTAATTTAATTAAATGTCTGTTAGATAAACACTGACTGCTTCCCTAGAGCCACCAACCTGGAACTATAATTCCATGTACAGTACAAAAAGTGTTTAATTTTTCTCTTCAAGCATCCCAAAACAAATATCACCAAAGAAATTTGGAATTTTTTATTCTGTGTGCCTCAGGGACTTTGTCTAGTGCCCGCTGAAGTCAGTCAAAAGACTCCCACTGACTTGTTTCTGCTCAAGTCCTATCTTTTTATCAGAGCGCTTAGCAGTCTGCCACTTTATTAGCCTAATGTACTGAGTATGTAAAAAACTGAAAAGAATGTTAGTAGGAACATACTTATGTTTTTAACTCCAGGATAGCCCTTGAAATAGAATAGGCAACATAACAAATTCTAACGGCAAGTGCATAAAAAATATTGGCCATCGTCTTTTTCATCAAAAAAAATGAAGATTCAAATTATTTTGGCTGATTTTTTTGAAACATCTAAAAGGAATCATTTAAACATTTTTTAAAAAAGTGTTTGACTTTTTTCAGGCTAGATTCATAAAGACTTAGGCACCATTCACAAAACAGAGAAGGCAGAACCCCTATTCCCTGTAGTCCAGTGGCTAAAATGTGAAGCTAGGTTTCCTACATCTTAGCTATAAGTCTGCTCCAGACTCCTTAACCACCCTGCTATATAGCTAGGGGATGTTAGAGTAGGTCTCTCTCCCATTGAAGTCATTCCACTTTGTTTAAATAATTAAACTTAAAAAACAACAAATAGTCTGGTAGCACTTTAAAGACTAACAAAACGTGTAGATGGTATCGTGAGCTTTCGTAGGTACAGCCCACTTCTTCTGAAGCCTTTAAATAATTAAATTGTTATTGGATTGGGGACTAGAATCTGGGTTGTCTCCACTTTTCAGGTAAATACCTCAGCCACAGGCTATGGAGACATTCATTCTCAGTGAATAAAAGAAGTTCCTGTTTAAAAAAACAAACAAACAAACAGCCTGCTAGGAAAATAGGTCCAGGATGTTATTAAATTACACTAGACTAGAGTAGAGAAGGGAGTTGCTTCTCAGGAATTCAGACACAGATGGCAAATACCTACAAAACCTAAAGAAGCACGAGGAAGAGAGCTTTAAGCCTAGGGAGCTTAGATTAGGGTTTTCTAAGGACAAATTTTAGGGTGACTGCAAAGTAAAGCCAGAGTGGGCAGATATATCCTGCAAACTAATATAGAGCAACCATTTCAGAGCCTAAATTATATGCTTGTTTAATCCCATGTCTTCTCAGATAAGAGTGGAGGAAGACAGAGCACTGAGTAACATGGTTAGAACTTTCATAAAGAGGAATCAGGGTAGAGGAGAGAGCAGTACTTTCCCTGACAGGAGCAAATGATGGGAAGGTTTAGGGGGTTTTTCTCCCTCACTTCCACTTGCATAAAACAGGTGTAACTCCAATCAAGCCAATGGATATATTCTGGTGTAAAGTCAATGAAAACAGAGAATTGGTTCTTTGGTGTTTTTTTTTTTAAATTTTCAAGTCTTACTCCATTTCAGTGGCAGTGTATAAAGTATGTTGGGATCCACCAGGATAAAAGGTGCTGTGCAAATGTGAAGCATATCTTCTTGTTGTTACTAGGATCCTGCTAATTTATTCAGTGAAATAATCCTTCCTCACAGACTCATCAGCATGTAATTTGCATAATCACAGATAAGTGAATCAGAAATGTCTTTAAAGAAAAAGGCTAAATCTCAAAGAATTTATAGCTGAAAACAGTCTTTACTCTGCTCATACTCATCTGAGCTGGCAGATGTTTTCATTTATTTTTGCTTGTTCTAGGGACATCTAATTGAAGCTGGCTGAAGAGAATGGAGGGGAAAAGATACATACAAAGAACTGGCAAAATGGTTGAAGGAGGAATAAGAAACCAATAATGGAGGGCAAAAGGGAAAAATCCTCTGAGAACAATTCCAGTTTGTTCAATTTTATTATTTTGCAATGAAATTTTAGAGACAGTATCAAGAGCAGACAGTTTCTTCTATGACCTGGACAAATTGGAGAAATGGTCTGAGGTAAATAGGATGAAATTTAATAAAGACAAATGCAAAGTGCTCCACTTAGGAAGGAACAATCAGTTTCACACATACAGCATGGGAAGCGACTGTCTAGGAAGGAATATGGCAGAAAGGGATCTAGGGGTTATAGTGGACCACGAGTTGAATATGAGTCAGCAGTGTGATGCTGTTGCAAAGAAAGCAAACATGATTCTGGGATGCATTAACAGGTGTGTTGTGAGCAAGTACCGAGAAGTCATTCTTCCGCTCTACTCTGCGCTGGGTTAGGCCTCAGTTGGAGTA
>JANRFK010001234.1:79808972-79822227 GCA_030068395.1 Apalone spinifera | reverse complement strand
TCCAGTCCTAGTAGTCTATGATTCTAAGATAAATGACCTGCATATAAAAAGTTCTCTAAGTCATTTGCTAACTGGCTTTATTGCCATCTCTTTTGTTTTCAAAGACTGGCTGATTTTTAAAGCACAAATACCTATCATGATATGGTCTGCTCGTGTAACTTCTCCAAGATGTGGACCTGCAGGGATCATATGAACTGTGTGGACACATGCATGGGTGTGCGTCCACAGAGATACAGTATGAACGTGGGGTGAAAGCCTGACCCCACTGAAGTCAATGACAAAACTTCCACTGACTTCAGTAAGGCTAAGTAGTTCAACCATGGAACAGAATTAATGAGCACAAAACATCCCTTCATGTACTAGACATGCTGAGGTCATTGATCGACTCACTTTATTTCTTTTCTTGCACATTTTACAAATGGGGAAGATTATCTGGATGGAGTAGGTAGAAATGAAATGTATGCTGCTCTTAGGCTGTTTGTAAATGACACTCAGGTGAAAAATAAGGATGCTGTTGGGGTACATGTGAAGAGGGGTGTCTATTTTCAAAGATTATCAACATCAGTGAAGGTAACTGAATGCTCTTAGCAATAGCTGTTTTGTTTACTCATTGACAATAGGGTCCAAAATGTTGGAATTTCCCCTGCTTTTTCTCGTTCCCTTTTTGAAGGGCAATCTCAAAGTAGACCTGCAAGGTGTCTACTATCAGGTAATCTGAGCACAGAGATTTTGGTGTGGCCAATAGCTGATGCTGTTGGCCAGACTGCCATAGATGGCATAAGAAAAAACCTCCCATATTCTTTCAGATGCCATATTGTTATACCTTTTGACTTGAGTGGTTAACCAATATTCAGGATCTTCCAGGTTGTTTCAGTTAGGAGGAGAAACTGATGGCAGTCAGGTGTTTCTTGATGCAATCAAATTTATTTACAAAGAATATACGTAGAAGATCATTGGAAGTACAAAATGGAAGCCCGGTGAGGCTAAGTCTCCTCAGACCTCCACAAATGCTTCCATCCTCTCCACTGCCCTGGGGATCGGCCATGGTGTGGCTCAGAGCCTCCTCCATGTGGCTGTGGCTCAAGATTCCTCCAACTAGCCACATCTTGGGGCTATTTGGGTCACACTAAAAGTGCTTCTCTGATTGTGTTTCACTCTTTACTGCTTTGTCTGTCTGATTCTGTGGTGTTTCTGACTACTGTTGAATATGCTGTCATGGGGCAGCTCCTACTTTCCCCCTCTCAGGTCTACTGTCTGCCCTGCATGCTCTACCCCATGCCATAGCCTGGTCCTAACCCTAGGGCCTGACAGGCTGCACAACTAGAACTGGTCAAATAGACAGGCTCACTGGCCCGGTAAAGCAGGGCTTGCTGGCCCACCAGCCAGAGTCAATACCCAAAGTCAGTAGCTGTCCCTTTAAGGCAGGGCTCACTAGCCCATTGGCCAGAGTCAATACACAAAGTGATGGGAAGGGGCTACTGAGCCCACCCTACTCCACCAGGTCCCAGCCCAGGGTCCTGTGAGTGGCAGGAGGACTCACCACTCACTCAGCAGCTAATCCATCCAAAACTTACCATGGATTCAAGGGTGGGAGAATACTTAGTACTTAATACTTAGCCACTGCCTACCTGATCTGGTAGGATGGAGTTCCAGGTGCTCACTGGGCCCACTACTTCCCTGGGAGCTGCTTCTCCCTTGTCAACAGCTGGGGAGACATCCCAATGGGCCCTCAGGTCTCTGCCATCTTCCCTCTGATCAGCTGGCTGGTGCAGGTCCAGCACCCCCCTCTGAAGTCCTTCCTCTCCAGCAGTCAGCACAGACTGAGCCTCCCTCCAGGCTTTTATACCTGGGCTGCAGTCTGAGCATGCGCAGCAGAGTTGTGGGGGCAGGGCTTCTTCGGCCAGGTGGGCCTGATTAGCCTCAGTCTTCACAGTGCGGGGCTGATACACCCCAACACATATGCACTACAAGAACAGTGCCCAACCCTATACATTTCCATTCAATCGTCAGTAGAATCTCTCTGCTCACATATCTTGGTTTTTGACCAGCCTTGTATCTGGCCTGTGTTTTGGACACTGGCTCCCATTGTTTCAGCTCTCTTACTCTAAAAGGCACTCAGCTGCATTGTACATGTATCCAGAATGAAGGGCAGCTGATATACCCACCAGCTTCACTAATGTTTCATCCAACCACTAGTAGAACAGTCTTACAAACTTAAAGCAGACTAGAGGGTGAACAAACTGGCAGCCCACGTGCAAAATTCAGCCCCTTCCCAGGTGGTATTTTTCTTGGTTCTAGTGACAAACATGGAACCACTGACACAAGCAGCTACAAAAGAAATAGGGATAAGTCAGAAAGAGCTCAGCACTTTTCAGGATCAGGCTCCAATGGCTCAAATCTATCAATTGCCTTCATAGAATCATAGAATACCAGAACTGGAAGGGACTTCAAAGGGTCATCAAGTCCAGTCCCCTGCCTTATGGCAGGTCCAAACGCCATCTAGATCATATCTGATAGATGTCTGTCTTAATCTGCTCTTAAATATATCCTGTGATAGAGCTTCCACAACCTTCCTAGGGAATTGATTCCAGTGTTTAACCACCCTGACAGTTAGGAAGTTTTTCCAAATGTCCAGCCTAAACCTCCCTTGCTGAAGTTTAAGCCCATTGGTTCTTGTCCTATCCTCAGAGGCCAAGGAGAACAATTTTTCTCCCTCCTCCTTGTGACACCCTTTTAGATACCTGAAGACTGCTATCATATCCCCTCTCAGTCTGCTCCTTTCCAAACTAAACAAGTCCAATTCTTTCAGTCTTCCTTCATAGGTCATGTTCTCTAGACCTTTAATCATTCTTGTTGATCTTCTCTGGATCTTCTCCAATTTCTCCACATCTTTCTTAAAATGTGGTACCCAGAACTGGACGCAGTACTTCAATTGAGGCCTAATCAGCACAGAATAGAGCAGAAGAATGAATATCTCTGGAGATATTTAAGAGCAGGTTAGATAGACATCTATTAGGGATAGTCTAGACATAGTTAGTCTAAATATATTTAACAAAATATGTCCCTTAGATATTACAGTGATGAATATCAGAAAAGTCCTAAGGTAAATAGATATTTTCTCTTTTTTTATTCCGATACACATTGAAAACACAATGAACATAATGGGGTTTAGTATTGTATTTCATCAATAAAGTTTACAGTAAAACTTGAATAGAATTCTACATTGCACTCTTCTCGCCATCTTGGTGCTAGGATATTAGCCAAAGTGGGTAAGGACTCCTTTCAGGAGTCTAGTTTGTCTTACATTCCACCTCTCTTAAAAACTACTTGGTTACAAAGTTAGATATAAAAGTACAAAAGTGTCACAGAACACTATTGCTGAAAAATTGCTTACTTTCTCATTTTTATCACATAATTATAAAATAAACTACTTGGAATATAAATATTGTGCTTACAGTTCATTATATATTTCATTTATACCAAGCAGTATAAATAAGTCATTTTCTGTATGAAATTTTAACTTGTACTGTCTTCACTAGTGCTTTTTATATATCTCCCGTAAAACTAGGCAACTATGTAGATGAGCTGATATATCCCCTGGAAGACCTCTGTATACTCCCAGAGGCACAGGCACTATTTGAGAATCACTATTTGATTGGACCAACTTCTGTTGGTGAAAGGAAGAAGCTAATGACCTAACACAGAGTTCTTCAGGTCTGGGAAAGGTGCTCAGAGTTTTGCAGCTAAATACTAGGTGGAAGATATAAGGCGTCAAGATAACAATTCTACCATCATAAGCATGGTTGGTGAGTGAACCCCTGGCTTTGGGAGGTAGCCCCCCAGACCCACCCCTTTAACACCCACCAAAACTCAGGCCCAGCCACCACTGTGGCTCTGTCCCCTGTCCCAGGGTAGTGCCTCCAGCCTTTCCAGAGCACCCACCAGTGTGGCTACAGCCTCTCTAGGCTGCACCTCCTGGGCCAACCCCTGGCTGGGTGTCCCCCTCCCACAGGAAATGCCTCCATCACAGTGGAGCCACCAGCCCCATCACTGAGTGGCTGGAGCAGCCCTAGCACCGGAGGGCAGGCAGCATGGTGCAGCTCCCAGCCTGCCTGGCCCAGCTTTTGGCATGGGAACAGCAGGCAGGCAGGAGGGGGGCTGGCAGTGGAGCATGGGCAGAGTCAGCTCAGGCACTTTTGGAGGACAGAGCCTTCCTGTGCCTATGATACCTGCTACCTAAGATCATAGGGTAAAGGATGGCTAATGGCTTAACAGATTTGTGTTCTGAGGCATAAATCCAGTGTCTTTAAATCCATGAGGGCTTGTCTTTTCTCATTTTTCTGAGTTCATTTGAGAGCGTAGTGATTGTCTTGTTTTTACCAACATGATTGTTATTGGATTATTTAGGGCGCTGCATGATGTTCCATAGATCCTGAAAGGTTTTTTGTGGGGGATATTGATCATTGTAGTATGGAGATGTATCTACAGGACGTGCATTTGTTTCTTTGGCAAGGGCAGGTGGCATTTTTTGAGTTGGTGTGTCCTGGCCTTTGGGGAACTTGCTTCTAATGATGAGCTCGGAGTGGTTGGGGGATTGTTGGACAGCCCGAAAAGCGGGATTGGGAAAGACATCTGACCACTTAGTCCTTATCTTCAAAGGAAACACAAACAACATCTACAAGATCAGCCTGCAAGCTTAAATTCATTACTGAAACACTGAGAGGAGAATCACTTAAATATCTTTAAAAATCTGTCCAGCTTCCGACTCTGTTACTGATCAAATAAAAGTCCTGTCCTTGATGTAGTGGGACTGGCAGCAGAGTTCTGCGGTAGCATTTCTTCTCTACTCCCAGGTTAGACTCCAACTTATATTGTGCCAGCTGTATAATCTGATTGACAATGCCAACTCATTGTCACATGCCTACTTCATTACAAAGTATTTGAGTGATTAGCCATAATCCCATGATAATTCAACATGCAAACTATGGCTCTTACAGCTATTAATTATTTTGTTTGTTGGGAAGCTAAGCTGAATGCCTTAGTATTCAAGTGGTTCTGTTCTGTCGGTTAACATAAATCAAAGTAGGAAAGGGAGTTCGTTAGTTTTTGTGGCTGTTGTCATGAGTCTCAACATGATGTGACACAACATTGCATCAACTTGCACTGACAGGATGCAGAAAGAGGAAGAATGTAGGGGCAAGAGAAAAAATGTAACCAAAAGAATCACATAGCCCCAAATAGCCCATCACCCAAAGAATGCATATGAGTGACATCTTAGCTTCATCAAAGTCAATAGTACAACTCCATTGGGGAATGATTTTCCTGTCCTGGCATATTTGAGAGTTAAAAAAAAAATCCTGTCCCAAATTAGGATGAAAAGCCCATCTTAAATTTTTATGAACAAGAAAAGGGAGAAAAATCAGTTTGGATAAATTGAAATATTTCATTTAGAAAATTTCAAAATATTTGAATTCAGCCTTTTCCCTTTTTTTAATGTTTTTGGTAGGAGGGGTCTAATTAGCTGATATCTCTAATCCAAATGTTCTTTTAAACTGACAAAACTATTTTATATCAAAATCAAATCTTTTGATAATTTGGAGATTTTATTTTCAAAAACGTTTCAAGTTGGGAGTTTTGTTCAAATTTTGTTTTTGATGATTCATCATTTTTTACACCAAAACAAAATGTTTAATCCAAAATTCCCTGCCCTGCTCTAACCAGTGGTAAACTCCCATTAAACACAGGAGAGCCAGGACTTCACACTGTACATATGTATTATGCAGTTCTGAGAAGGAGCCCCTCTGTAGTAGTCCCCACTCTGATTACTATTAATATCACCATGTACATCACCTGACAAAAAAGAAGAATCTAAGTTGATGTAAAAATAAATGGAATCAGGAACCTGTGAGGTTTAAAAAAAATTGAAATATATTTGTTGGAGGATTTAATAACCCAGGGTATGTCTACACATCAAAGTTAATTCAAAATAACAGCTGTTATTTCGAATGAACTTTAATAGTGTCTACACAGGCAAACCGCTATTTTGAATTAAATTCAAAATAGCGGGGCACTTAATTCGAATTTGGCAACCTCATTCTACAAGGAGTAACACCAAACTCTAATTAGCTAATTCGAAATAAGTGCTGTGTAGACACTTATTTCAAAATAGGGGGCCCTCCAGCCTTCCCAGGGTGCCCTGGTGGCCACTCCAGCCTCAAGCAGGAACACTCCTCTCCTTCCCCCACCCTCCCCGGAGCCCTTAAAGGGGTAGACTATGGCCACAGTCCCCGAGCCAGCAGTCACTGCCCCTGACCCAGTGGCCCCAAAACATGAGTCAGCAAACCACTGGCAGCCAGCCCTGCAGGAGCAGTCTGCCAGCTCCCAGGAGCCTGCCAGGGCCCGGAGAAGGCGGGCACCTTCCTGGTCCAGGGTGGAGATCAGGGTGGACCTTACTCAGGTTTGGCGGGGGGATGCCCCCAATGTCCATGATCTCCATACTAGATGAAAGAATGTGGCTGTCCACGACAGGATAGCTGCCAGCCTGGCCACCAAAGGCCCCATGCGATCCCAGAAGCAGGTTCACATGAAAATCAAGGTGGTCTGGTGAGACCCCCAACCCTGAGCCCTGAGCTTCCCCTCCCACTTCTTCCCCTTGCTTCCCCCTCCCCCTCCCCTCTCTCACTGTCTCTCCTCCCCTCTCCCACCTCCTTTCCCCAGTCTCACCAGAGTTTCATCTCCCTTCCCCTCCTCCCCCCACCAGTTTTGTTAAATAAAGAGAGTTTGTGTTCATGAAAATACGTGTATTTTATTTGACATCAGGAAGCGGGGTTGGGGGGAGGAGTAAGTGGAAGGACATGAGGGAGGAATGAGGTACAAGCCTCCAGTGGGGCAGAGCAGAGAGGCTCTGAGTGCTCCTCAGGGTGGAAGCTCTCCCACAGGGCCTCCTGGATACTGACAGCCCCCTGATGGACTTCCCGGATGGCAGCCTGCAGAAAGTGCAGCCAGGCTCACAGCAACATGTTCACGAGAAGCACCAGAGTGCCCGGGGCAGCTCTGGCTCCATGTTGCAGAGTACTATGGTGTCCTGAGTGAGGGCAATCAGAGCACTCCGAGACACAAATGCTTTGCTGTCCCTCAGTGAGGCACGCAAGCAAGCAGGGACACCTGGTGTGTGTGTGTGTGTGTGTGTGTGTGTGTGTGTGTGTGTGTGTGTGTGTGTGTGTGTGTGTGTGTGTCCCTTTAAGCACAAGCCTCAGACAGCCTCAGGCAACAGCCACACAAAGACACTCCTGACCTGATGCCCTACCCGTGACCTGGTTCCGGCCAGCCTTAAATACGAATCAGTTTCCACTCAGTGTGGACGTGGTATTTTGAATTAGCAAAACATAATTCAAACTGCATTTTGTGTGTAGACGCGTTAATTCGAACTAGCTTAATTCGAATTAACTATTTTGAATTAAGATAACTCAAATGAATACTGTAGTGTAGACATACCCTTATTCTTTTGTTCTAGATTGATCATTATGAATTTGCTGCTCACACCTTGTAATCAATACTCACAATTCAAACTGCTTGGCTATGAATTGCTTAGTTGCTAAACAATATCTAATTTATCTGACTGGAGGAGTGGAAATACTCATGAATGTGAATTTAAATTTGATTTCTGTGGATACTTTTAAATTGTAAAGTCACACACACTAGTAATGATTATTTGTGGCAAATAATCTCAAACACCTGAATGAATGTGAAAGTGAACACAAAAGATAAAAGAACATTGGTAAAGTACATTTTCTTGTGGACAGATTGGGGGCCCTCACCAAGCACATCACGAGCAAGTGAATGCAAGACTGACTTTACTACTCTATTTCCTGTTTGTACACTCTTACCTTCTTATTCTATGCCCCCTAACTGCAGGTCTAAACATTCACATCTAACACTACAATTTGTATATTAGTCCATATAGTGGCAATATATATATTTTGCAGTTTGCTCTGCTCCAGTCCAGATTAATTTAGTCAGTATAGTACCTCTGAATTTACACTATTGATACTTTCTCTGTGTTTTAATTCACAAAGCCTACAGAAAATATTAAACATTTATTTAAAAAATTCAATTTGGAAAATACATTTCATCTTATCACACAGCAGTTTCCTAGAAGTAGATATACCAACATTGTGCCTTCACTGTTGTCTTCCTTTCTGAATTTTCATTTCATATTTATCAGGTAAGAAACAGTAGATGTGGTAATATTAAAGCAATCTTCATTTTGCAAGGCCTCAGTGACTTCCACAGATCGCTGCTTTATAAACTGTATCAAATGAATTAGGGATGTGGACAGATATATAACAAATGCTAATGGGGATGATACATATTTCTGAAACATGAATAACTAGTATTCATCTTGAGTTTAGTAGTGTGTTAAATCACGTGGGAAGCATGTGCTTCATATCTGCCCATCAGTTTTTTCAAAATATACAGACTTAAAGTCTGACCCCTCTCTTGCTTCAGGAAATGGAAGTAGAATCTCCCATATGCATTGTTTGTGTTGGTTTCCTATTTAACACTGATTCTAATTCATACATTTCTCCTCTTGTCTTCAAAATTCTCCATAAATATGTTCCTTTGTAGTTGCACTGCAGTGGTTAGGTGCAGAGCTTCTGTAGTTCCTTTTCAATCTAGCCCTTTTTTGAGGGCTTGTCACGTTTTGTCACAAAACCACCCTGTTGGCGTCAAAACAGTGAAAGCGTTTACACTGCCATGCGACTTTTGTCAGGAAAAGCATCTAGTTTTGGTGACAAAAAGCTTCCAGCCCTGTGAGAGACTTTTGTCTTTCCCCCTCCTTTAATGTCGACAAAGAGTCAGTGTGGATTCTGCTGTTTGTTTTGTCCAGAGAACTAACTTCCGCCAGTGTCCCATAATTCCTGCCCCGATGGCTCTGCTCAGTGTTTTGTGATCTCTTCTGCCCTGCAGGCATGTACCCCTCCCCTTTCAAAGCTCCAGGAAGTATCTGACAGCTCAGAGAGCTGCTCCCTTTGGGGAACAGACAAAGAGTAAATCATTGGAATGCTTCTGTTCTGCTCTGCTAGGAACACAGCAGCAGGCAAACTGCTGTTGCAGGGGGGAGGGCTGGAAAGACTGTTGTGCTTCTTTGATATTCCTCAGCACCGAGAGCACACAGAGCTACAAGGGAATCCCAAAAAGTAGAGGGATCAGCTCTGCCTTCCCACAACACTGCACTGTGGGATCAGAGTGCTAACAATGTGGCCATGAAATGTCGACAATGGGAGGTAGAATAACCAGTTTGATCAGTTTTCATTTTTGGCAACTTTTGCATGTTGACAGCACTCTTGTTACCAAACCTTACCAGTGTAGACATAGCCCCCAAAAAAGACATGTGCACATTCTCAACTTGGTTAATAGGGATACCTGCATGCTTAATTTTAAGTCTGTGTATACATAATTGCAGGATCAGACCTTACATTTGGTGTCTTCTTTTTAAATGTTGCACAACAAAAATATGCACACAATTAAACAGAATGATAAGCGAAATGGTTATGTAACATCCACTATCAAAGAGAAACACAAAAGATATTTCTTCAACATGGCATGCTTATGTTCTTGTGTTTGTTTACCAGCTTGTTAATCAGAACGGCCTATTTCTCTATTTTTGTGAAAGGAACAAATTAACTATAGTATATGGATAAATAACAGTCTAGATTTTACAGTTTACAGATCTCTTTAACCCAAAATGCAGCCAAATATATCAGAGAAAAATATTCTTTTACTTTCAATGGGAAATGAAACCCTAATTCTAGAGCTGGCTAGACCTCTTTTTTCCTGGGGGAAATGTCAATAAAAATGAACTCTTTTTCATTTTCAAACAATATTTTTAGCAGAAGTTGTTGACTTTTTGATGAAAAACAAGACCAGAAAATGGCACGTGCAAAAACAACTAAAACTTTTCAGTCAAACACTTAACAATTTTGACTGAACTTCCAAAATCTGTGGCAAGCTGACACTTTCCAATGAAAATTTTCCTTAATCAAAACCTCAGTTTTTCACTGATAAAAGGTTTAGACAGAAAATTTTTGATCAGCCCTTCCTAGCACTCTTAGGCACTTTGAAAATCCTATCCTTAAGACATGCTGCTGTTTTTGAGGGCAGTAAGCAAGACTGTGGTCCAAAATGCTCTATGGACCAGGATTCAGGGTTGATTGTAGCAGATTTTCCTTTGTTTTGTTGTTGCTGTCTTCTAAACCTCTAATCTTTTTCTCCTTCATTTTTTTTCTCAGCAAATTATTTTGGGATTTGAGAGGTTGGGGGCCTAGAAAATAGGTTTTGTCTTCATTCAGGATGCATAACTTGACTGGAAACTCAGCTCATTCAGTTGCAAAATGGATGGCAAAAACCATTGGCAATGCATGGTGAAATTGGCAGTCCATAAAGGTTGTAATTAGAACTGGTTGAAAATGTTCCATCAGTCCAGTTTTCCATTGGAAAATGCAGATTCAAAGGAAACCAGCCAGCCATTGGGCTGAGTTAGTGTTCGGTCCCTAACACCTGTCAAAAGCCAATAGGAGTTAAACACCTAATTCACTCAAACACTTCTAAAAATGTCACTAGGCACTTATCTGCATCGCTAGGGCCTAAAAATCTTTTGTAAGTAGGGTTGCCAAGTGTCCGGTATTGGCCCGGTATTTGCAGCTTCTGTATGGTAAAAAAAACAGAAAATACCGGACATGTAAAATGTCCGGTATTTTCTGTTTTTCTCTTGGGACATTCTTCTTTTTTTTCCCCCCCCTCCATGTTCGGTATTTTTTTGTGAAAATATCTGGCAACCCTATTTGTAAGTCTGCATATTAGTTATCACTGAAAATGTTTTCCTAAGTACACTGGAAATGTTTTCCTAAGTACACTGAAAATGTTTTCCTAAGTACACCAATGTTAACTTAAGCATTATGTATTTTTTAAAATAACCAGAACCGTGCTACTGCTACTGTATTAAAGCTCAGTGAAAAGTCTGGGATGCTATTTTCAGCCATTTTAAGTTCTGTGTAATCTATTTGGAGTAAAATTTTCAAAAGCACCCAAATGATTTGGGAGCCTAAGGCCTAGTCCAGAGGTGGCCAACCTGTGGCTCTAGAAACACATGTGGCTCTTCTGAAGTTAATATGTGACTCCTTGCTCAGGCACCGACTCTGGGGCTATAGCTACAAGTGCCAAATTTCCACTGTTCAGCTCCTGGCTCTACTTCCTCCTCCAAGTGTATTGTGCCCTCACTCCTTTCCTCCCCCACAGAGCCTCCTGAGTGCCATGAAACAGTTGATTGCAGTGGGCAGGAGGCATGGGAAAGGAAGAGGAGGCATTGCTCAGTGGGGCTGGTGGTGGGCAAAAGATGTTGGAGATGGGAGAGGAGGCACCTGATGGGGAGTGCTGACAAATTACTGTAGCTCTTTGGCAATGTACTGTGGCTCCTTCTCAGGCTCAGGTTGGCCACACTTGGCCTAGTCTATGTTTAAAAAGTCCACCACTCTAGCTAAGTTTAACTAACCTGCTTTAAATGCTCACTTTTAGTGAACTTGAATTAACTTTACTGAATGGATCTAGATAGACAATCTGTGAGTCTCATAAAAAGTTCCTGTGGTGATGCTCCTCAACCCTTTGTCAACACCAATGACCTTTTGGACTATGGTGGTCCTCTGCATGTCTGAGGGTAGAGGAGAAGTTGCAACTGCTACTGCCATCACAATCTCTCCCTGTTAGACTTCCAGCAGCTAAGGGCCCTGCCTGCTCCAGGGGTGGATTTAATCCTTAATCGGTCCAAATGGAACACAAGCTTTTAATCCAATTTAATGATCAGACGTCAGTATTAAATGACAATTGTAATGTATTTACAATTTGCAATTAGCTGGTGCATGTCACTGATTTGTAATGCACAAATATGATGTATTTCTTTTTGCACATAATATCAAGCTGACCATTTAATAGACTAAGTGTGAAAGAACAGGTTCAACAAAGGTTTATCAGTGTACTTATCTGTAACTGCTCTTCATTTATCTTTTGGCGTAGGGTGGACTGTATTTCTACAACTTGAGCTACTTAGTAACACCTGAAACCACCAGCATCCTGCTATAACCAGTCTCTGCCTAATATTTGCAAAATCTCTTTCATATGAACTAATCTCAGGAGAACAACAAGGAAACTATTGGTTTTTATACTTTAGAAAAATATAATAAGTATGAGACTTGTGGCAAAATTCTCAAAACCCCTGTAGGTTCAATTTCTGAAAGGTATTTAGGTGCTGCAATGTTCAGTATTGCAACACCTAACTAATATAGGAGTTTAAATCTCATTTTTAAAAAGCAGTTAGGCAATTAGGAGTCTAAATTCCATTGACAGTAAAGCTCCTAAGTAGGGCACAAAGCTGAGCATACCTGAATACCTCTCAAAATTGAGGTCTCAATCAATTTGGAGCCAAAATCACATATTTTCATGAGAGTCAGACTCCAAAGTGACGAAGGACTGGTCTGAATTGGAAACTATTGTACCATCTTGTAATGGATAGGAGGAGTGCTGGCCAGCACCTGGTGATTAAGGGGTTAAACTCAGGTAACTAGCAAGGGTGTTGGCAAGGAGCCAGAAGAACCAATAGGGATACAGTGCTGAAATTTGAATTGGATATAGATACCTGGTCTGCTCTTCCTTTGTGGGGATTTCTAAGAAAAGGGCTGGAGAGAGAAGATGCAGAATTAACATGCCTATAAGAAATATTGGACATGGGAATGAACTGGACCTTGAAGTACAGATCAGCATGTATCGTGAGTAGAGGGAAAAGTGTATCTAGTCACGATCAGGTATTTTTCTTTATTTTGATTGTTTGATTTAAACTTCTCTGTGTGAATCCATGCCTTCCCACCCCCATTCACTATCTGAGGGTATGTTTACACTACAGCGTTAATTCGATTTAACTTAATTCAAAATAGTTAATTCGAATTAAGCTAATTCGAATTAACGCATCTACACAGAAAATGCATTTTGAAATAGCATTTTGCTATTTCAAAATAGCGCTTCCACACTGAGTGGACTCTGAATCGGAGTTAAGGCTGGCTGGAACCAGTTCTGGCAGGACACCAGGTCAGGACCTCCTGTGTTGGACTGCTGCCTGAGGCTATCTGAGGTCTGTGCTTAAAGGGACTGTGATGACGCGTCGGGGTTCCCCCATCTCCTGCACCCCCGTAGTGGCACGAACAGTCTC
>JANRFK010001234.1:79751546-79770261 GCA_030068395.1 Apalone spinifera | reverse complement strand
CGCCCCGGTAGAGGGGCTGCCCATAGTCAGGGAAGGGGGGGGGGACTGTAGTTAATCCAGATTTGTTCCGAGAACTGTTATCTGCCGGGGGGAAGGGGTTTTGCATCTGATTACTGTTTTGTCTGTAAAACTATCTCTCCATCAGTACAAAACGTCTCTGTGGTTAGATTGCTGTTAACCGAAATAGTAACGAGAAATGCTTCCAAGAGCCGCAGTCCGGTGTAGCCCCAGTGGCGAAGTTGTAAGTGAAGAATAGTAGACCTTTTCCTGCGGCCGCTGATTTCCATCCTTTTTTCTCCCATTTATCTGCTCTCCGGAATGCATCGTTCCATGGCTGAATTTAGTAGCGCATCTCCTAGTCAAAGTGGTTTTGCGTTTTGTTAGTCTTGTGCGAGGCAAGTTTTTCTTTCATCTGTTCTTTCCCAGTAAGAAAACCTACCAAGCCCTCTTTTGAAGGAGGTTGTTCTTGCACCAGGCTTGTGGATTTTTAGGTCCTTTCACCCATGCCATACAGGACTGTCCTAAAGAACTGAATTGATGATAATTGAACCGATGGGGCAGCACCAATACATGTTTATCATGCCATTGTCATGCTAATATATTGCCCTTTTCTTTGGACAAGTCACTCAGACTTGGCATTTAGCAATTCCTATCACCTTCATTCATGCTAAATTTTACCCTATTCTGCAGGTAGTCCAGCTGAAATACACGGGGTAATTTGTAGCGGAAGGAATGTAGTCAATTCCAAAAAGGCTGCAGAATCAGTCTCAACTAGCATATGTGTGAAACCTGAGCAGTTGCCATCATCTGGATTTAAATTGTATAGAAGGTCAGACAGTGTCAAACCCAAGTCAAATTACCGATGTCATCTGTCAGTGCAGTAACTGCAATATGTCAGTATGACAGAGACGAGATTTCCCCATCAAAATATTCAATAAAAAACATGTAGGGGAGAAACCATCAAATATTCTCAGTGGCACAGATTTGTCCCTAGGATAACTAATGGTTTAAAGGAATTGCACCAGGGATGAATACAGCTCACCATTTGAACCAGCATTGAAAACCTGGCAATATAAAAAAGCTAATGGTGGAGGAAAGCAGTGGATGGTGACAAAACATGAATGGTGATGGAACTCAGTTCTAACAATTTTTTAAAGAAGTGGTCTTGCAAATAACCCTCTCTGGCCCAGCGATTCTTTAATTTGTCCACAATGGAATGAGATGGAGAGACAGACAGACTGACTCTGTAGACATGGACAGTGCACTAGGAGTGGCAGTCTCTCTTATGCCATTCACTGAATTTTACAGTTATTTAGCCACAATGGAAAAGCTTCAGCAGGACCCAGTAAGAGAGATTTTCCTATAGCTCAGTGGTGAGGGCACTCAGTAGCAGGTTGCTTCCCCTGGCAAACTTGAACCATGAGTCTGCCATATCCCAAGTGAGTACTCTAACCACTGGGCTAAAAATTATGAGAGGGTTGTCCTCTTGCTGCCCTTTTACCATCAGGCTACTTGAAAAAATGGCATAGTTGCCTGACACCAAGAGAGAGGTTGTAGCTGAGGGCTTGTCTACACTAGGAATGTTAAAATATGTGTGTGTGTTTTGGTAAACGTGTAACTGCTGAAATTTTCAGTGGCTACACAATAACACGAGGGGCGGGGGAGGCAGTTTCATGGGAGTCAGCTTAAAAACCAGCTCCCTATGCATGCTGACTCCTGCCTGCCCCCCACACTGCTACCTCTGTATCAGAGGCAGCAATGTGGAGAGCAGGTAGGCATCTCTCTGGCTGCCAGTGTTGGCTCCCCGCGAGCGCTGGCTCCTGCCTTCTCCCCCTACCCATGTTGCTGTCTTTGTATCAGAGGCAGCTGCGTGTGGGGGGGAGGGAGTGGGCATGGCAGCAGCACGAGAGGGGGCTTATGTGTAACCCTGAAGGTTAACTGATGAGCCCTAGGCTCATTGGTTAAGGTACACGATCACATCCCTAGTCTACACTTACAGTGCTGTCGCTGCACTTGTGCAGGCTGCTATGCTGCTGAAGCACTTAGGAAGCTTCTCCCATCAGCCTAGAGGTATGTAGCTATGCTGATGGAAGAAGTCACAACCCTGAACAAATTAGTTTTATTGACATAAGTTTGTAGTGTAGACCAAGCCTGAGAACCCCAAGCTCAGATTGGTGCCTGTCTCTGAGGTTACGTCTACACTGCAGCCTTTTGCCAAAAGAAAGTATGCTAATGAAGCGCTCATTAGCATTTGTCACACTGTCATTTGCATAATCTCTGCCGATGCTTTTTGTGCAAGAGGTTCTGGAGCAAAAATAAGCAGTGTAGACAGATCTGTTTTGTGCAAAATAAACCCTTTTGCACAAGATCCTTATACCTTCTTTTTTGAGGCATAAGGATCTTGTGCAAAAGGGTTTTTTTTGCACAAAATCAACCCAACTACAAGGCTTGTTTTTGCGCAAAAACCTCTTGTGCAAAAAGCATCAACAGAGAATATGCAAATGACAGCATGACAAATGCTAATGAGTTCTTCATTAGCATACTCTGCTGGCAAAAGCTGCAGTGTAGACATAGCCTGAGAAGGGCAAGGCTTAGCATTAACCCATTGGCTCGATATCTCCCATTGGCTAGTTTAGGCAAGGCATCCCCTAGCATGCTAGCTTTTGTTAATCTCATTCTAAGGCACCTGTTTCTCCCTGTTTATTGTTGAGAGAGCATGGGGGACAAACTCAGGCTTTATGAGTCCCAGTGATTTACTAGAGCCCTAAAAGTTAGGTGTGGTGAAGCTGAGCGTAGCCTTGCCTAAGTTTCTAGTCCATAATTACATATATAAAATACTAGTTCAGTGGTTTAGTTCTGTATAGAAATTACATGGGTCATAAGGATCACAAAACCAAACAACAAACAACCCCTCCCACAAGAGGTTACTCCCCCAAACTTCTTGTAAACACATAACATATTTTTATATTTAACCTCCCATAATGTCTGCTAACCTCCAGATACCATTTCTGACTCCAGCCCCTTAAGTAGTCTTCTGGTTGTCCCTGACCTTCAAGTCAGCCCTCTCTTTCTTCAGGAAAAGCCTGGGAAAACAGGTCAGCATTGAAGCATGTCCTGAAGGTCACCAAGTCCAGGCTGTGTTGTTAAGGAGTAGAAGGAGGAGAGGAGATTATTTCTTTCTCTTGATTACCTACATGCTTTGATTCAGACATTTTCAGGAGTTTTGTTTTGAATCGCACCTTAGATGAATTTACTAATATTGGTAAGAGGTGAATAGTTAAAGAGAATTAGTGAATTGGAATGAGAGGAGAAGTGAATAACTAATGGCCCTTATCTGCTTCTTTTAACTATCCAGTTTTTAGGTGCTTATAGACTGTCAGTTTTGCCTGTAACATACCAGCTTGGTTTTCCCTTTGATATTTATATACCCACTGCCTCCTTTTGTTCTCCCCTCCCATTTTTTTCCTCTCCCCTCCTCCCTTCTCCATTATTTGTTTTGGTTCTGGACATACAACACTCTGGTCATCTGAAGAAGTGGGCTGTGCCCATGAAAGCTCATGATACCATCTACATGTTTTGTTAGTCTTTAAAGTACTACCAGACTATTTGTTGTTTTTTAAGTTTATAGCATAAATGTTTGTCTTTTTGGTTAAGTGTCTGTTTGTGGGTGTTTAAGTATGTCTTTGTTTTACATTTAATTTTGCAATTCGGACTTTGCGTAGCTTTTTCCTCTTCCTTTTTTGGAAGAAGGTATTCCGACATTATGCCTATCTGCACTTGGCCAAATGTTGGAAAACCCGCCTTTTCTGGAACATCCCTTTTTCCTTGTAAAACGAGGTTTATGTGTCTGCTTTTCCGAAAAATGCAGCAGAGTTTTTAAAACTGTAGTGTAGATATAGCCTCAGTTTATTGCCCTCGTCTCCTCTTTCACTTTTTTTTGTAGTTCATTTTTTTGTGGGTTGTTCTTTTAGAATCTTCAGCTAGATCCTCAAAGGGGTCTTGGCTCAACATTGGAATGCCTTCTCTTTAGGTGACTTATAGTTGGCCCAGAGTTGGGCACCCAGGCATCCACTACTATGCATAGCGGAAAGAGTGAATATCTAGGAACAGGATCCACAAAAGCTAGCAAGCTTATCAGGGAGACTTCATACTCTAGCCAACAGGAAACACCAAGGAGAAAGGGGTTCATAGGCCCTATCTTTCAAGTGCTTATGTCTTGGCAAGTGGGAGGTGCCTCCCTTGGCTAAGAATTTACCATGAACCTTCTCCTGAAAATGGGCACCTAAACTTTCTGTTTAAAAATATGCAGGAGGTAGTAGCACCTTGCCTTATAACTTGTAGCCCTGTGGTTAGGGCACTCACCCAGAATGTGGAAGACCAAGGCTTAATTCTAGGCTCTGCCTGCCTCTTAAGAGAGTGCCCAAATCACAAGGCTTTTGAAAAGAGTGAGAATGCCATAACCACTGGGTACACTCAATCACCTGCTTGAGGCTGAAGCTCTGGGCCTTCTGTTTTCTGTGCATATTTAATTATTTATACACAGCACATCAGGAGAGAATGAGAGAGACCAGCTCTAGAATACCCTACAGCCTAGTGATGAAGGGACAACTCCAGTTCTAGTCCTTTCCCAACATCAGGTCGGGGCAGGGGAAATCGAACCAAGTCTCCCACATCCTAGATGAGTGCCCTGACCACTGGGCTAAAAGTTTTAAAGGGGCCTGGAACTATCACCTCCACTGTTTTGGGTCAGGCCTGATCTTGTAAGCAGCTTCTGACAGTGTCCACTGGTTCTTCCCACAGCTAAGATGGGCAGAGCAGTGCCCTAGTTCAGGATAGTAATGGGGCTTAGGTATGAGTTAGTTTGAGGTGACCAGGCACAATGTCACTAGATTTGTAGGTGTATAGGGGATTTTTCTGGGGAAATGTAGGTATCTATGAACTTTAGATCCCTTCAGCCCTTGGCAGCCATGAGCAGGGGTGTTAAGGATCTATATTTTGGCAGCAAATGTGGCCAAATCCATTTGTGGATCTAGCCCTATTTCTCCCCACACACATATGCTCTTTGGAAATCTTATCCCATTCACCCTGCCACTATGATTGGGCATAGTTCTTCTCAGGGTCTACCTACACTCTTACTGAGGCAACTAAACAGTAATAAAAGGTGTGCTCTCTGCTCAAAAGGATGCATGTCTGTTTCCATTAGGTTCCCAACACCTGCCAGCTTAGGGGGAGAGAGACTGAGCAGAGATTGCTAAAAATTCAGATGTGCTGTTGCTAAGCTATTGGTTTTGCTCTTCCACCCATTTGATGCCTCACTGCTCCATTTTTGTATTTGTTTTACCTTCATCTCCTGGATCTTCTGTTTGCATTTTCTTCCTTTCCCTACAGAATTGAGTATAGGTATGAGTGTCCTGCATATAAATGTTGCCTGAAGCACTGCCAACAGCAGAATGTAAATGTCAAGAACAGTGCAATACTCTTCCTGCCACAGTCACTGAGAAAATGCTGTGATCATGTGCCTCAATTTGATTCCTCCAGGATTTGCTCTCTACTGTGTAACAGAATGTGGAGGGTTTGGGAAGAAATAATATTCATATCCAATTTACATTGGAGACATTTCCATGTGCTATTTTATGCCACTATTATTGACATAAATCACACCAATACCACTATTAGGCTCTAGAGAATCTTCATATACTTTTTATTTTACTTCAAAAATGGTATAAATTGTATAGTTTCAACAGTATTTCCTTTTGAATATGTAGATCAGAGTAGTTACTAGAGTAGCCAGGTGTCCGGTATTCACCCGGACAGTCTGGTATTTTCGGCTCCTCTCTGGTAATAAAATTCAGAGAATACCGGACACCTAAAATGTCCGATATTTTTTGAAATTTTCCCCGGCAAGGAGGCGAAAATGCTGGGCACCTGGCAACCCTACAAACATTCAGCACCCGGCCCCCAATACTCCCAGCCCTCCAACCCCAGCCCCCTTGCTTACCTGGCTGCCAGCACAAAATGGCTGCTGGGCAAAAGACCTAGGGGAAGCAATGCTTCCCCTGGGTCTTAGTGCTCAACCGCTTCCCTGTTCCTATCCCTGCACTTAAAGGGGACGTGTGCTGTTTTATTTTAAAATAATTTTTTTTTTGGTTTTGGGTTGTTTTTTTTTTTGTTGCTGAACAACAACTTTGGTTCCCCCGCCCCTTTTATCCCCTTCAACAGAATTTTTCCCTTTTTTTGTTTTTGTTTTTTTGTGGGGGGGAGGGGGAGAGGTTCGGTATTTTTGTTTCAACCATCTGGCAACCCTAGTAGTTACACCTTTACAGAGAATGGTAACCATTACCCAGTTTTACAGATAGTTTGTGACTTGATCAAGAAAATAGTTTAGAATAAATTCTAGGAATAATATCCTGCTCCATCAAAGTAAAAGGGAGAATTTCAACCTACCTTGACTTCCAGTTCTCTTCTCTGGCCTAATGCTGCTTTATATTCTGTATAGTCAGTCTGTTTAATGTAATGTGTAAATTTGTAATTACTGTACAATGCTTTGTGATTCAGAATATTTTAAATATTTTGTGACAAATCCGTTATTCAATTAGATTAAACATAAAATTTGATATATTTATATCTTGAATAAAAGTTTCTTTGCACCCTGAATTTTCATTAAATAATCTGAAAAAAATCTTAATGCAAGGAATAACAAAATCTGGAAAAAAACAAGAACTTCAAAGCATCAAAGAGGCTTAACAACATATTTATTTACAATACATGACAGCAGATCTATTATGATATTGGTCTGGTAAGGAGAGACAGTAGTTGCTCAAGGTTAAGACACTTCTAAGCTTCACTCTTCACGGACAAAGGTGAAGCTTTTGCACATTATATTTTTCAATGTATTCATTGCATTTCAATTCAATTCATTCATTGCATGAGCGATGAAGCTATTGCACATTATATTTTTCAATGTATCTATGCACACATTATTTTACAGATTTCTTTTTGGTGTAGTACAAATATCTTCCAGGATTTTGACTCACTTCCTCAAGTCTCTTTAGCTTTTTAAAAAAGGACAAGAGGAAATGAGTTATAATATCCTGAAAGAAATTTTTACTTTAAGTATCATAACCATGTTAGTTTGTATCTGCAAAAACAATGAGGAGTCCTGTGGCACTTTAAACGCGAACACATTTATTAGGGCATAAGCTTTCGTGGGCTGCAACTCACTTCATCAGATGCATGAAGTGGAAGTGGAAACTTCAATCTGTTATAATGATGTAGCAGTCTCATCTTTGTAGGTATGTATAAATCCTTGCCGTACTGAAGTTTCTGCTTCATGCATCTGATGAAGAGCGCTGCAACCCATGAAAGCTTATGCCCTAATACATTTGTTAGTCTTTAAGTTTAAGGTGTAACAGGACTCCTTGTTGTTTTTACTTTAAGTAGTCTTCAGTTTGGCATAATTTTTCATTTTATTCATAGGTCTTTGCTTTGTTTTTGTCCACTAGTTTTCTACCTGTTTTCCTCTTGTCCCAAAATATAATCAGTTTTTGTCTGTGTTCGGATTGTTGTTTAATTTATGAACTTGTGAAACTCTGTTAAGAATGAGGTTTAAGGCAAAAGCTTTAATTGCAGCTGAAGGTGAAAACCCAGTCTTCTGTTTAAACCTTTCTCTTATTCAAAAGCTTTCCCTCATTTATTAAAATCAAACTCTGATGAGAATGCACACAACTAATTAGAAAGCTGATTAAAATAACTCTTTCATGCCTGCTATTTTTACTGTTGGGGTATTCTTTTTATTTATTAATGTTAATAGACTGAAAAGGTGTTCAAAAGGGCATATAGGTACCTACCTGCCATTAAAAGCCAATCCTACAATCAGTCATTTAAGTATTTAACTCACACATCAATAGTTTTATTGGCTTGGATCGGCACTGGAAACGGAAATGTATTGTTTGCTCATTGGCTAAGACTGCTTGCAGCTAGTGATAAAAGCAGAAAGTAGTGTAAACATCTGTGTTTGAAGAATGAATCTGACTTGCGATATCATGGTCACAATAATTACAGTAAATGTTAATCTCCTAGTGGATTTATTCTTTGATGTTTTGACATATTACTTCAAAAAGTAGGTTACTCAATAAATGTTTGCTCCTCTTGATTTTTTCCAATGAAGATATACAATAAATAGCTCCATAGTGCTCTTCACAAATAACCTAAGGGCAACTTAACTAAAATTAAGCACTATTTAATAACATAATCAACCACACATTTCTGTAGTTTTGCATTTGAAAACATCAAATGATTAGCACTTGAAATCTCAGCCAACAGCTGAGTACAGAACCATGAACTAGAACTAGTAAATACTTGATATTGGGAAGAATTAAGTAGACAAATTGGATAACTGCTGTAATAGATCTGAGTTGTGCAGAGAACATAAGATGATGATTCATAAGCTTAGGAAGATAAAGCTGACTTGTTTGTGAGAGCTTAGTAAATGAAATTTGAGAATTTAGATTTGAATCAAGTAGGTTGTAATAGTCCATATTAATGCTCATTGGAAGCATGAGAAATGAGTTACAGTGTTTGGGCAGAGAGATGACCAAGTTCTCTTCTGTGGCCTTGGAACATTCTGTAATGTTCCAAATATGGTGAACTGGTGTGTTTCTTGTGGCATATAGTGGACTGTTAACAAGTGAATAGTCTGATACAAATGCTGAATTGAAGAAACTTGAGCTGGATGGCTCTACAGAGGAACTTCAGAAATAATCACCTGTCATTCTGAAAACTAGGAGTTATAAGGGGAAAAGCTCAGATTGACTGTAAAACACTTAGGCCATGTCTAGACAGCGAGGCTATTTAGGGATACTGGAAATATCCCAAAATAGCAATTCTGCATCTTTAAACGCGCCCATTATTTCAATGGGCACACTATTCCAGCGTTCCTGTAAACTCTCATTCCATGAGGTTTAAGGGACTTGTTAGAATAGCACTTCATTTCGAAATTTAGTGCTGTGTAGACAGTGCCAAATTTCAAAAGAAGCTATTTCAAAATTATCTCGAGGTAAGGGTGCTATGTAGATGAGCTGTTAGAAACAAATGTTGTTTTGCACATTGCCAAACATAAAACATTCAAAAATCATAACTGTGTCCCAAATAATGACATTGCCTTATGAATCACAAGTTTTTTTAAAAACAATGCATTTTAGATTTTCTGTTTGCTTTCTGGTTTCTGAGTTTCTAGGGTGCCATCGGTAACATTTTCAATTTTTCCTCTGAAGGCTAGAAACTTGTGAATTTTCTTAATAAAAGCCAAAACTCACATTCACATGACTCCAGGAGCTGGAGCTTTTCAAAGGCTCACATAAAAATTCAGAGAGTAGGCAACACTGTGTTTTGACTGCTTCCAGTATGACTCTTTGCTTAAAGAAAGTTGAATAGGAAGGACAAAACTGTTGTCAAACTTTTGTAGCCCAGAAAACTGTCTAGAAAGGCAACACTGACATGGAATAGAAGTGTTCTTTTGCTGGTTGGAAAAGCATATTTTTTAAACTTAGAAATGTCATATCCTTAGCAAAATTAATTTTAACTCCCTGTAGGGTGGTAAATTTGGTGTGTGTGTGTCTCATAGACCGTTAAAGCTTCCTATTCCATAACACTTCTAACTTCCAGGTATTATTCTTTACAGTTTTTTTTAAATTCTACTATCTTCACAGCTAAGTCGCATTTGGGGCTAATATTATATTGAGAGAATGTTACAGTGCAGTAAAAAAGAGGACAAATTTGAGTGACTAAAGATAGGTTTATACTTCCAAGTGCCACCCATAAAGCACATTCCATCTACGCAAGATACCAAACTGGGATGCCACATACAGTTGACCAGCTGCATTAATTGGTGTTCAGTTGCAATTGTGGCAGGAAGCCCTCTTTGTGCATACTCATGACTCTCTTATGAGATAGTGGAAATCTTGAAGTTTCCCTCCTCCTAGATTAGAACCAGTCCCTCCTGCTTGAAGACAAGGAGCACTAGCCTGAGTAAGAGGGGTGCCCCCGGTAGCCCAGATGTAGAACAGACTGCCACTACTTCAGAACCGTGACTAACAGGTCTCAGCGTCTACGAAGAGGAACAACGCTGGGTCCTCTGCTCCCACCTTCACAACAGACAGATCACATGGCCTCTTCTGCTACCACCATTCCAAGCAGCAGCTCAATCATGTTGGGATGGCCTGTATGGGATATGAGTAGGATCCCAGATTGTGTTGAGAGCTGGACTAGGGCAGTGTGTACACAATATATACATTATGTAGAGTACCAGCTCAAGGGGTTTTGCAGATGTGTGGTTGAATTGGTATAGAGCCATGAGCTAATGAAACAAATTGCTGGTTACTAAAAGCACAGCCTTTGACTACGTGTTATGAAGCAAATGTAAATGGTGACTCCCACAAAGAGATCTCTTCAAAGACTGTCTAAAATTTATTTGTATTAGTGTTTGGCTATGTTGTAGTCATTTGCTTTTTGAATACAAGGGCCAGATTTGGAATTGTTTACATCAGTATATATCCACAGTAAGCCTTTAAGTAAATGAAGATACACTAAAGTAAGTAGAGACCAGAAAAATCTGTTTCACTGTCTCTTCAGTTTTGCCAAAGATGAAAATAACTGTAGCTATACAGTACAAAATTCAGTGTGTTTGTAAGTGGATGGGCAA
Organism: Apalone spinifera; assembly: GCA_030068395.1. Lineage (NCBI taxonomy): Eukaryota > Metazoa > Chordata > Testudines > Trionychidae > Apalone > Apalone spinifera. The sequence goes on along the minus strand of JANRFK010001234.1, from coordinate 79,759,562 downwards.
GTAGATGCAAAAATAAATAATAAATACTGACTATTTGGATTCCTACCATTTCTTACGCAAAACATATTACCGGTTCCTATCATTTGATACTTTCTCTGGGCAACTACCTAAAATCAACTGTGCTTAAGCAATTAAACTGTGCACAGAAAAATAAATATCTTCACTAGAGGATTGTGTTAGTATTTTGGGCAAGAAAAGAGGGATAGCTCAGTGGTTTGAGCATTGGTCTGCTAAACCTAGGGTTATGAGTTCAATCCTTGTGGAGGCTGTTTAGGGCTTTGGGGAAAAAGTTTGTCAGGGATGGTACTTGGTCCTGCTGTGAAAACAGCAGACTGGGCTCAATGACCTTTCAAGATCCCTTCTAGTTCTAGGAGATCTCTGTGAATTTTAAGAGAATCTTGCAGGCAATATATAAAAATGAATTATTTGTAATACCTACCAATATCCAAGACTAAAATTAAATATGAGGTTGAGTTATTATGTATTTCCTTGTCAAAAGTAAACTGGGAAGAATTAAGACATTGGCAGAAATACATCTGAATCACTATCTGTATGACACTTCCAAAACCAAAATTTACACAGATTTTATTGGATATTAGAACAATAACATGAATCAGGTTTTGCTTACTATGGTAAATTCTGGAGATGCTGCCAACCAGCAGCTTATTTGCCCTACATAATGTTTCCTGCCATAAATCACAAAAATACATACTGGAGCAATATATACAAAGATATTTCTATAGACTTAAATACAAAGAAGTGTCCCTTTTAAAAATAAAGGAATTGATGGAAGAATTCAGTCTTAGGCCTTGTCTACACTACAGATAAGATCGAAGCATCCACAGTCTATTTTCCGGGGGTTCGACTTAGTGGGTCTAGTGAAGACATGCTAATTCGAACTAAGAGGGTACTCCCATCAATGCCGGTAGTCCTGCGTTTACAAGGAGGAAGGGAAGTCTTAAGGGAGAGAGTGCTCCCTTTGGCTTCCCATAGTGTGGATGGTGCCAAAATTCTAGTGAAGACATTTCGACTTAAGCTACGCAATTAACGTAGCTGAAATTGCATATCTTAATTTGAACTTATTTCCTAGTGCAGACTAGGCCTTAGAGAGAATACCAAGAAATGGGCAGCAACATTCCAATTATTAACAACACTTATGAAATGTCTAGAAAATGGAAATATAGCATCCTTTTAGACTATTCAGAATGATGTAAAAGAATTGTCAAATATGCAATGAAGAAAATTAGTTTACATGGACAATTAAATGCAGAAATACAAAAACTTAGCTTTATATGCAATTTGATGTCTTTCATAATGTGGTAATGGAGCCATTTAAGAATCTTAGAAAAGTCATGACTAAAATAACATTTTGTAATCTGTTGATTCTGCAGTTGGGCCTTGTGTCAGTTTTTTCACTAAATGAAAACTGAACCTAAAAGCATATAATACAAAGTATGGCTTAATCATTTCTGTAATTTTCTTGAAAGAAAAAAAAAAGAATTCAAAATAAAATATGTAGAGATAGTAAAAAGCATTGATCCTCTTCTGTGATATTTAATGTTGTCCAATATAGGAGTAATGGTAACATAATTCTACAGTTATTAGTATCTTTTCCCCCTCTGAAGGCGCTCTGTAGATGATACTGGTGCACCTTTAATGAAATTGCTATCATTTGATAAAGTTGCTGCCAGGACTTGACATAATTATCATTCACATTGCCAAAAGTCCTACATTTCCTTCCTAAATTGAGCTTTTTCCAAATAACCATTGATTCAAATTGCAATCCAAGGGGAAAAAACTGTATGTGCTCCAAGTTTTCTCACTTGTCTTTGTTGAAATTACCTTTTCACAAAAATCCGGAAAGCGACATCTCAAGCTCGTGCTACTCATTACAAGAAACATTATTTTAAAATGGAAATAGAATGGAAATATAATGTACTTTTTAAAGTAAATGTCACCAAAGAAGAGTATGAGGAGAATGAAAATCCATTAAGCAAATTGACCAGTAAATGTCGTGATGAATGAAAAACAGAATTTGAATAAACTAATTTTGTCCATTAGCATGCTTTTCAATCCATTTTAATTGTTCTGTCTTAATTATTTTTTATTTAAACGTATAATGGCTGCAAAAATTAACTATTGGAGCAATTAGTTGATTAGCAATTTAGAAAACTAGAATAAAAAGAAAACAATACTTTAGAAGGCAATGTCATTCTAGAGGACATGTGAAATACCAAATTTTACAAGTATTATTACTCTAAGCAACTATTTTATTTGGGTGAATGCCGTGTTTATACTCACCACAGAGTATAGCTCTGTGGTGAGTATAAACACGGCATTCACCCAAATAAAATAGTTGCTTAGCTATACTCTGTGGTTGTCCTTTTAGTAAGATTTAATCATTTACATTGTTTTAAGTTTAGGCCTTGTTTCTACTCAGATTTAGTCAAGTTGTCTGCCTGGTTTAATTCAGATTTTAACACAACATCGCTGAACGATAGCTACAACAAAATCTCCATTCATTGGGTGTAAGACTAATGTATGTATCTACAATGCTCTGTTGCTATTGTAATTATTGACACTGCTCAGTGCTGGAGTGTACCATAACCCTAAAATATCACTAGTAGCATGCTAGGTGTACCACAACTCAAAAGAGGCTATGCAGATACTTCAGCAGCTAGGGATTGTAGGCAGTCTTATTGAGAGTTAAGACTCTCAAGGTCTGATGTCTCTCTACAAGCAAACCAGAGTTTGCAAGTTTCCAGGTCAGGCTCATTTAGTGTCTCTCATTGGGAACCCTAAGCATTGGCTCCCTACCCAGTTGCTGTTGCTGCTGCTCCCTCATAAGTCTTACACAAACCTGCACTCCACTGTAGCATCTGGCAGTCACAGCCTGTTCCGTGCATGAAGCTCTGAATACTATTCCTGGGTTTTTTTTCTCTGCATCCAAATTCTCATCAGTTCGTGGCTTGCTATGCAGCCACTGCTTTTCAACAGGACCCAACTACCACATTGGGACATTGAGTTGGTGTTTTTACCGGTAATACCTTCATTTTTATCACCATCACTGACTTTTGGTGTGTTCCTACGTTAGGTTTGAAAGATAGGAAAGTTAGCGTTAAAAGACATAGATTGTCATTATCACATTAGGTTAGTAGATGCTGAAGACTAAGTTTGATGAACAACAGTCCCCATGTTAATCTTGTCCTGTTGTTCTTCCTTTAGTAACCTGGATCATTAAAGAATTCAAAACTTCAATACTTATATTAAAGTAGTAGCTTAGGAGCACTGTTATTTGGAATAAGCATAATATGAAAGACATTTGGTTTGTAAACACATATTAACTCTGTTGAATATGTTTGTCAAGGCTGTTCTCCACTTTGGCACTTTGAGTGCTGAAGGGGGGGGGGGGGGGGGTCCACAAGAGATTTTAAAATACCCTGCCACTAAAGGCTTCTGTTTAAAAACTCTCCAAGGTCACAAATTCCCTGACCTTGGATGGTCCACCCAAAATGCAGAAACCAAGGAAGACATATTTGGGATTTTTTTCTTGTGGCTCACCTCATGTCTGTCCAGTTCTGCTCTGGTCACAGGAAGACTGTTTCAGGAAGATCATTGCTTCCATTCAAAAAATCCACACTCTGTTTTCATTGGCTCTCCTGGCTTCCTGCCAATACTTCCCGCTTCCCTGGTATTTTGGAGACTCTCTAGGATCCATTGTTTATGTTTTTAACCCTCAGCGGCAATTTAGTTAACTGAATGGCTGGGATGTCCAGAAAAGAGTAAGTACCCCTCCCATTCATCACAACAACAAATATTTCGTATGGTAGGAAAATTAATCTGATTTGTTCATCTCCTTCCTCATTCAGAGCATGGATGTAGTTATGCCTGCATAACTGCTAGTGTAGACACTGGTATGTGGACAAGAGAAGCCTTCCTCTTGACATAGATATCACCTTCTGGTGAGCATGGAGTACTTGTGCTGACAGAAGCTCTCCTGGCAGCATAGGTAGTATCTTCACTAAAGCCACAGATGTGTCAGCGCATGATGCAACTGTGCTGCTCCATCATTTTAAGGAGGCAGGTCCTTAGACTGAAGTTGGGGAAGGGAGTGAAAAGGCATTTCCTCAAACAACTAGAGCCTGTCTTTCACATTAGCTGAATACTCTTCATTCCAGTTGAATTCACAAAGAACAAAAGGTGGTCAGCTCATTTGAAAATTATGTATTTGATCACTCACTCAAATGTATTTGTGGAGGATCCAAACAGTTCAGCATGAGTGGCTTTCTTTTTTTAAAATAAAAGGCAACTCTGCAGGCCTCATTTTTTGAGAAGTGTAATTGCCCTGCTCACCCAGTTCTTACTACAGGAGTGGGCAATAATTTTTGATGGGAGGCCACACCAAGAATTTGGAAAATCGTCAAGGGCTGCACTCTTCCATGTTACTAATGGAGGAGGTGTGGGGTCTGAGATGGAGTTTGGGTGCAGAAGGGAGTTTGGGGTAAGGGAGGGAGTTTGGGTGAAGGAGGCAGTTGTGGGCTGGGGCACTGGACCGGGATGGAGGGGGTTGGATTATGACCTAGGGCAGGGAATTGGGGTACAGGAGGAGATGCAAGGATTTGGGTTGTGAGCTAGGGCAGGAGGGGACTGTGGTATTGGGCAGGTATTGGGGTGTTAGATCTGGGAGGGAATATAGGTACAGGAGGAGGGCAGAGGATTTTGGTATGTAGAGTTGGGGGTAGGAGTGGAGGGCAGAAGGTTGTGAAAGGGAGGGACAGGGGTGCCAGAGGTAGGCTCTGCCAGAAGCCTTACCAGCCAGCAGTGGTTCCCGAATCAGCCTCCCTGCCTGCCCTGACCCCACACAGGCTGCAGCCATGAGCTCTGGTGCCCTTTGTGTTTCATGGCTGCCTGTTATTGAAACAAGCAGTTCCCATTGGCCAGTTTCTGAGGGTTTGATTGTGCTGGGGGTAGGAGCAGCCTAAAGCTTCCTCCTCCCCTCCAGATTCACAGTTTTTAAAGGAAAACCACCCCACAGCTGCGTTTCTGAGTGGCATGTGAGTGGGGCGAGACAAGCGAGGAACCTGCCTGGGGCTTCCCGCAGTGTCCACGGGGCGGATCTGGTGGCTTGGTGGTCTGGATCCGTATTTTGCCCAGGCCTGTCTTACTATGTTTAAAATGCAGAGCTGCAGCAAGGGTAGGTCCCAGACCCAGCGTGAGCTGGGCTTGCTCAGTCCTGGCTCTCACAGGGTTCAGCAGCCCCTGTCCATGAGGGGTCCCAGCCTCTGTTTGTGGCCATCCCAGACCACCGAGGACAGGGGCTGCTTCACGCCCTTCCCCACTGCTGCATCTTGTGTTTCAAAGCTAGCTACTTTCCAGAAGGCTCTTAAACTCAACACTACAGGCACTGAGTTGCAGATCTCATGGGAGTATATTTTAAACCAAACAGCAAGAAAATTTCACATTTTAAAGCTGAGAGAAAAAAAAGTCTTCTGACCATTTCAAGGCCACTGGAGGCAGGAAAGGAAAATAAACAGGCACAGGAGTTCTGGGCAGCTCTTCCTCTCAGGGAATAAAGATAGATATTAACGTGCGCAGTACCTATTCACTTCATACTTAAATATGTGAGACATCTTACCCAGGACTACACATTTTTACTCACTGGCTACATTTTCTGGCATAGTCTGATTAGGGATGCAAATGGTTAACCTCATATTTTTGAAAATCTTACTAGGCACCTAAATATCTTTGAAAACCTGACCTTTAGTTTCTCTATGCCTCAGTGTCCCATCTGTACAAGGGGATAACTGCTCTATCTAACCAAGTGGTTGTGAGGAGAAATAAGTTAGACCCTGTGAGGTGCTCAGGTACTATAGTGATGCCATATGCTATCTCTTCCCTTGGTGGTGATGAAGGGAACAACTGCCCTGGGGCCCTGTGGAGCCCCATGTGGTACACTGTGTGCTGTGCTGAGGGCTGCCTGGGAGAAGCTAGCTCCTGCACTTTGCCCCTTCTGCATGAGGCCCTTCACCTTTTGGGGGCCTGGAGTTCCCCACCTCACCTTTCCCAGGGGCCCAGCGAGTCTGTTGGCTCCAGTGGCCCCTTCTTTTCACCTATCCCCTTCACATCGCTCTCTTTTCTGAATATAATCTTGACTGTATTTCTTCAGAGTCCTCTCTGTTCTCTTTTTATCACCCCCATCTTCCCCTCCAGAAGGATTCCTGTTTTACAGGCTCATTTAACTTTAATTTACAGCCCTTATCTTGATCACCTTGCCTCTGTTTGTAAACAAAACACTGATTCCTGCCCCAGGGCACAAGCTGGGAGCTGTATTCTGGAGAAATCGGACTAGGACATGTAAGAAACCCTTCCCCTCCTCGAATGCTCCAGCTAAATGGCATCCATGCATCTCTTCCAAGTCCTTCTTTCCAGAATTTCATCCCATGGTCTAAAAAGTCAAAGTCCTTCCAATAACATCATCTGCACAGAATGCACATGTCCCTAATTGGGCCTTTACCCTCAGCTTGGAGGATGGACAAGAACACCACCTGAAACCCCAACTCCATCAATCTTGCTCCCAGAACTCTTTAGTTACTGTTAATTGGCTCAGGGTCATACCTGGTTGTATCATTAGTGCCCAGTGGGATGAGCAGCATGAGGTAGTAGTCAGAGGGACAGATGAGACCTGTCCATTTCTGTAATAATGAGTAGTCTTGTGGCACCTGAGAATCTAACAAAAATATATATAGTATCATGGGTAAAATTCCCTTCATCAGATGATGAGCTAGAGTAGAAATCATCTGAGGAAGTGGGTTTTACCCATGAAAGCTCATGACACTATATATTTTAATTAGCTCTAAGGTGCCACAGAACCAGTTGTTGTTTTTAAAGTTGCAGACTAACACAGTTATTCTGAGATATTTCTGTCATGTCTCAGATATGGTCTTCTGGTAAGGTCTTCCTTTCCCTCAGGTTGACAAATGGATGCCTCCATTCCACTCAGAAGGGAATCCCTGACCATCAGCATCCTATGCTTCTTCCTCTTGGTGCAGTGGCTGTTAGTGTCCCTGTCTTGGGGCTAGTGGCTTCCTCTTCAGATATTGGGTTTTGTTCTCCCTGCCTGTTGCCAGTACATTGTACTGTTCTTGTCTGTGATGGATTGGGAACCTGGGTTCAGGATGGAGCACTATCTACTCCCCAAGGTGGCCAACAGCCATTTTCCTTCTTGTAGACCAGTTGGTTTTCCTTCTTCTTGTGCTGCTGTAGTTACATAAGTAACTCTTCTACCAGGTAAAGCCAGCAGCAGCCAGAACTGGATTCAATGTCTAGGGGTTCCTCTCCATCGATCCAATACATCGATCTAAGTGGCTCAAGCCCCCACCCAGTAACCTGGATAATTCAAACACCATGGGCACTTTTGAGAGCCAATAGTTCCCCTCTCACAAGCACAGAGTGTGAGTGTAGAGAAGAAACTTTTAATAAAACTGAGGGAAATAACTTGGTATTAATTTGGGAAAACATCACAAACAGTGTAAACATAAGAACAGCTACACTGGGTCAGACCAATGGTCCATCTAGCCCAGTATGCTCTCTTTCAACTGTGGCCAATGCCAGGTGTCCCAAAGGGAGTGAACAGAACAGGTAATCATTGCATGATTCCTCTCCTGTCAACCATTTCAAGCCTCTGACAAACAGAGGCTAAGGACACCATTCCTACCATTCTAGCTAATAGCCATTGATGGACCTAACCTCCAGGAATGTATCTAGCTTTTTTTTTTTTAACCCTATTAAAATCCTGGTCTTCACAACATCCTCTGGCAAGAAGTTCCACGAGTTGACTATGTGCTACATGAAGAAAAACTTCCTTTTGTTTGTTTTAAATCTGCTACCTATTAATTTCATTTGGTGACCCCTAGTTCTTAGGTTATGGGAACAAGTAAATAACTTTACTTGTTATTGTCATCACTTTTCCCACACCAGCCATGATTTTATAGACCTCTATCATATCCCCCCTTAGTC
>JANRFK010001234.1:79739260-79751446 GCA_030068395.1 Apalone spinifera | reverse complement strand
CCCCCCCCCTTGCTGCTTCTATGATAGGGGATGCTGTGAAGCAGCCCCTGTCTGCAGGGGTCCAAGTGTGGAGCTGTCCCCCTACCCCCATCAGACAGGAGCTGTTGCTGCCAACCAACCGCTGTTCACGGCCAGCCCTGGCTGCCATGAACAGGGGCTGCTGCACTCAGCGCAAGCCAGGACTGAGCACTCCCAGTTTGCGCTGACTGCTGCACCTCTGCATTTTAAATGTAGTAAAGTAAGAGCCTAGTGGCTCTTTCTTCAGATCATATACAAATAGGTTGAATAGGTCTGGGCCCAGAATGGACCTTTGGGGAACATGACTAGTTACTGCTCTCCTTTCTGAAAACTGACCATTGATTCCCACCCTTTGTTTCCTGTCTTTTAACCAGTTATCAATCCATGAAAGGCCCTTTCCTTTTATCCCATGACAACTTAGTTTACTTAAGAGACTTTGGTGAAGGACATTGTCAAAGGCTTCCTGGAAATCTAAGTACACTATATCCACTGGATCCCCCTGGTCCACATGTTTGATGACTCCCTTAAAAGAGTTCTAGTAGATTAGTAAGGCATGATTTCCCTTTACAGAAACCATGTTGACTTTTCCCCAACAAATTATCTTCATCTATGTGTCTGACAATTTTATTCTTTACTATAGTTTCAACTAATTTGCCCGGTACTGACATTAGACTTACTGGTCTGTAATTGCCAGGATCACCTCTAGAGCCCTTTTTAAATATTGGCATCACATTAGCTATCTTCCAGTCATTAGGTACAGAAGATGATCTAAAAGATAGGTTACTATCTATGATTAACTATGAATAAAAGTCCCATCCCTAGTAGGTTGGGCAGTGTCCTTTTCCTCTCTGGTTCTTAATTCCAGCAATGAAAATGTCCCCTTCACATGCCCAAACCTCCTCTGCACCCCACTCGTGTTTGCTTCCATTGGTCAGTGCAAATCCAGAGTTCAGAGGTGAATCCTTAGAGTTTGCCTTTCACCCTAGGTTGCAAGGAAGTAAAGAGGCATTCTCACTCTGCTGGTCACTCGCCATCTACCTGTTTGCTGCTCTCTGCTGTCACTCCACTGGCTGCTTGTCATGTCTCTTCACTGTCACCCTGCTGGCTGCTCATCATACCTCTTCACTGCATCTCTCCAGCCACCTTGCTTGCAACTTGTCATGTTGCCACTGCCGTCCTGCTGGCTGCTTGTTCCATTGATTTACCGCTGCCCTTCTGGCTGCCAGTCACCATCCACTCTTGGGTGTCACTTTGGCCGAGTCTCAGGTGATTTCAGCTCCCCGTGATTTCAATTCTTAGCAAGCAGGACAGAAGAAAACAGCTCCAACACAGTTAACACAAGAAAGAGAATCTTAAGGATTCCTACTTAGCTCCGTTCTTTGAATGGTGGGGGGGGGGGGGGGGGGGGGGGTGAAGGTCCAGGCAAGGGAGGGTATGCAGCCTCTTGACCAGAATGAGCTTCTGGTCCTCTACTCTTGTAGAGCTCTGAAAGTCAAGCCCCTGCTTAGCAAGGTTCTTTCTGCTAACTTTCTTTTGCAACAATTTAGCACAGTCCTGCTTTTCTATATTCCTACAAAATTATAAACATTTGTGACCATATTTTAGCTATTCCTTCATTTAATACAAACATAACTAGTGTTGGGTCACAACTTTCTCGCTTATACCTATAGTGGCTAGCATCATCTGTGCATCCTGTTGATGAAATCGTTATGCTTCCAGAGGATTCAAAGACAAGTCACCTCTTTTTGCAGCTCTCTTGCCTGCTTCTGGAGGGAATCCACCAACAGACATCTCTTTTACTGGTGTGATCTCTTTGTATGGCTTTTGTCGGTGGGGATTTATAGAACACATTCCCAGCAAATCAAGACCAGGCCTATGTGGAATCCTCCAGGGTCAGTATGCTTGGCTGGTGGAGGGCCCTCACACAGGAGCAAACAGAGGAAGAGTTAGCAATTGGTTTGATAATCTGTCATTTTCCTCCCAATGTGGGCATTTGCAAGTTAAGGGGGGAATGACCAATATTCTCCTTCTTCTGGCAAACTCCTTTAGCTTCCCAGTTAACTTCACCTCACCAGCCACATGTCTTTTGAACTAAAAGATAACATAACTGAGAAAAGCAGGTAGTCTAGACATGCTTTTAATTTGTTGAGGTCCTTTGGTACGTGAGTTTAATTTAGGCTGTAAATGATCTGTGGCAGAATCCTATCATTCTATGTTGCTTAGAAATAATTATCCTTTGTTTTTCTAACAATGTCCTGAAATATAGCTTTTCCCTATAGTGTTTGTAAGTCATGGATTTTGCTTTCTAAATTCTGTTGTATGTTTGTTTCCACTTCTCCTTTCCTTTCCCAACCCTCAGCTGTGAAACTTACATAGCTACATTGGACAAAGTTTTTGCTGTAAACATTAGGACAAGTCCTGTGTCTCAGCACCTGCTGGCAGTTGAGTGTGTTTGGCAGTATGTTGGAGGTTCTAGATGGCTTGAAAGATGGGGCTTACTGTAATTATAGTAAATTTTAAACTCCTGACTTGAAATATATTCATGCAGATCAAAGCAGATGTAAAATATGCTAGAAGCACAAATGTGAAAGTGTTGACGTGCATTAATGTTGTCCACCTCTTTGCTGGACCTGGTTATGATTATATTTTAGGATACTTCATATAAATTCTGCTGTTTATGTATCTATGAATTGAAGAACTTTATATGGATTATTACCAGTAATGTTGGGGAAATGTTTCTCTTTCTAGATGAGAAGTAATAAAGTTTTTAATCCCCATTATGAGATCTCACTTCAGAAATCCAGCCTGAAAACTAAATAGATGAAGTTCTGACTTTCATTCTAGAAATACCTGAATTATATTGAGTACTAGCACATTTACTTGGTGTTGCTCCAGGTCCTTAAAGAGAGACTCAGGGCAAGGGTCTCGGGTAGGGTTGCCAGGTGTCTGGTTTTCAACCGGACAGTCCAGTATTTGAGCTTTCTGTTCGGGAAACAAATTGAGAAAATATAAATATCCGGCATTTTCTAAATAAGATGTAACATAGATTGTGATGTAATGTCAAGTGTGTCCGGCATTTTTGTTTAAACCATCTGGCAACCCTAGTCTCGGGTCTAGGGGGTGCAGGAGTCAGGGTTGGGGGTGAGGAGAGGCTGTGGGCAGGGGAGTATGTGTGTGTATGGGCAGGAATTGGGGAGGAGGGGCAGGGAAGACTCATATCAGGGGCTGTTTGCTCTTCCCTTTCCTGTCCCTATCAGGGAGAAGGAACAAGTGAGAGTAAAATGCACAGCTTATCTGCCCACTGCACTGCCCAGCCAGAGTAAGGAATGCAGCAAACTGTGGACTTTCCCTTCGCTCCCTGACTAAGGAGAACAGCCAGCAATGTCTCTGCATGAATTTGGGGAGGACTTCAGCCTTTCCCTGTCCTCCTTAAAGGGCACCTAGGAGGTGGGAGGGTTGGGCAGAGGCAGTCCTAGATATGGGGGAGCATGTCCGCAGCAACCCCTTTTACCTGCTTGGTGATTCCGACTCTTTTCTGTATAGTTTTATGAGAAGCAATCCCATTCTAGTCACATCCCATTTTCCTGGCACAACCAAACCCTTACGTTGCTTTAAATTATGATAAGGGGAAGTTATCATATAATACTGAATTTGATAGTCCTAGTTCTTACCATTTAGGAGAAGTTCTTGAACAACCAGAGACTCACACAGACAAACTCTCTTAAATATATAGTATGTTTCTGTAAGAGGTTACAAATTGGTATTTCATCAGTTTATTGTAAACTTTATACTGGAGCCATACATATTCATGGGATTAATCCACTTACAGAATAGACATGGTTGTATTGCAAAACAGTTAAAACAATCATAAATATTGGGCAAAGAGAGTTGAGATTTCGACAACACACTTAGTTAAAAGTACAATCAGTAGTCATCTGTTGGCTCTTGAAATCAAGTCATGATAGAATCAAGTTTATAAATGGAGTTTCATATTAAAATTGCTTGCTTTGTCCCTATTGACAAGCCAAACCATGATGGAAACTGTTAGTTTAAACAAGTTTCCAAACTAGTTATTTAACCCAGTTTCCATTTGAAGTGGCTTTATATTCTGTGCATACATACAAGCCATCTACAGACACTTGTAGAATTAACGAAGTATAACATATTTTTAAGGATCAAAATCTAAAATGATGTTTATGTGATCAAGTAAACATTTTCATTTGCTCAAACAAGAAAAATCAATACAGCAATGTATAATGTATTTTGTCTTTCTGCTAGGTGGTACAATACCTTCCATTACTCCAGGAAAATCTTCCTTAGTTGTGAATAGTGGACAAGAAGTAAGACTGATTTGCAACGATGATGGTCCAGTGACTTGGGATTTTCAGAATTCAGAACCTTTGGCAAAACCAAGACATTTCAATAATAAAGAATGGTACATAAAAAATGCATCAGCCAAAGACACAGGCAGATACATATGCAAAAACAAGGAGAGTTTGAACACTTCTATATATGTTTTTGTTAAAGGTAAATTTTTATGAGTATTTTCCCCCTTTTCCCTTTCAAAGCACATAATTGGAGTTGAGTAATTGGTGTTTCCCTTCGCATATGACTATTCAAAAACTATAGTAAAGCTGTTTAAATTGGATTCTAAATTCGTTTGGAATCAATGGCCAAAGATGGGATGCAAATGGGTAGGACTCTGAATTACTACAGTCTGGAAATCATCATTTGAGGACTGCAGTAACTCAACAGGAGGTTATGGATCTATTACAGGAGTGGGTGGCTGAGCTTCTGTGACCTAGCAAGTTCAGGAAGTAGGAAGGTAGTCCTTTCTGGTCTTAACATCAATGACTAGTGTGTCAGCACATTAAGAATCACAATTATTTATAATTGGATTGTCTGGTAAGCTCAGGTAAAGAAAAAATGTGAGACAAAATTAATAACAATAATAATAGAAATAGTCCTAGAAGGAACTTAATATATTTAAAGTAGTACAGCATATTTCAGCAAAGGTCAGTAATGCCAGAGGATAAGAAATGGTGTAACACATTCAGGGAGAAATTAGGTATTTATGAATTTAACACAATAAATCCAGTAGGAAAAACTTTAAATTAGATGATACTTTCTGGGGTAATTGTAGTCACGGAAAGGTTTTCGTAGGGTTTCTATATAAATTTCTATATAAATTTTCATTGTTATGTGCAAAAACTTGGCTTTTGGATGGAGAATTTGGATACAAATTTAAAAAATGAGTTAAAATAATTTGAGTGGTTTGTTCCCTGCAGAGAGCAAAAACCTTATTTCTTCCTTAATTTTATTATGTGTAGAATTTTAAAAATTATTATTTACATCTCCTAGTTTGACCCTACCTTCTGGTTTAGTGAGCCAGATTTACTACAAATGGTAGTACCTAAACATTCCTTTGTATAAGTCAGAGGATAACAAAGAACCTTGAAAGGAGCCTCCATTCTAGTTCAGGCAGCTCTGACTAACTCTTGTACTTCTAAGAGTCCTGTGGCACTTTAAGAGACTAACAGATTTATTAGGACATAAGCTTCTTGTGGGTAAAATCCACATCATCAGATGAATTGTAATGGAAGTTACAAAAGCAGGAGTATATCTAAGGAAGAAGTTGCTTTTGCTAATGAACCTGATCAAGTCAGGGTAGAAGTGGGCCATTCACTGCATTTGGTGTAGAGATGTGAATATGCAGAGAAGAGGAATTGTGGTGATTCTGAAGAAATGAAAGCTACCACGTTCTCAAAACAACCATCATTCTTTCATGGACAATTTTCTTTCTCTTTTTCAAAATGTCATGACGAGAGGCCTAATCGTCCAGGTGACCTGACCAAAAAGCTAACCTAAAACTCTGGAACCCTCACTCCCATGAAATGCATGTAGACTTTCATTGAGAACTTACTGTGTTGGGTTCCTTTAGAACTTATGACCTGTGTATGCACAAATCTCTTCTTCATCCCCCCTACCTCTGATTCATAATCTGCCTTCATCCCCCACATCAGCTGCCTGAGACTAAGAATTTAGTGATAATGCTGGACTTTGTTATTTCTCCAGCTCATGACCAGCTTTATCTCTACCATCTTTTTTATCCAGTAACCTAAAATCCTTGGAGGCCTTTCAGATGTTCTCTGGCATTAGGGACATTTCTCTTGTTTCTTCCTTAGAGCAAGCCATACTTTTGTTTCTCAGGGACCGTGACAAATTAAGTCAGAAATGCCATTATATATTTGGCAGGCACCTTAGGTCTTTATCTGTCACACAAATGTTCTTAAACCGTGGTAACCATCATAGCCAACTTTGAAGAGGAAGGCATTCATATTTTTCTTTGGAAAAATCACCTAATGGAATTCTATTCTTTATCTCAGAGTGGAAGATAGTGGACCAGTGCTAGTTATCAAGTGAACATGGTTTGGCTTTCTGATCCTCACTCAAGACTTAGTTAACCACTTTGTCAAATTCCTAACTAATGTGGGACAAATAGTCCCTATTGACAGTCTTCTGGAGGTAAAGCAAGTATTTTTTCAAGCTGTGCCTTGTTCCTGCAGAATTGTGTGGCATGTCCTTTAAATCCTGGGCTTAATGATGTCCTATGCAGACATAAGGACAGTATTGAGCATTCGACTCTAAATAAAACACCATCAGGCTTTTCTTTTACACAGTTAGGATGCCCAGGAGAACATGAATAATGTGGTAATCTTGCCAAAAATGTCCTTTGTGTGCTACAATGGTGGATATTGACATCAGAATTACACCTTCAGGATTTCTATAACTGTGATGCCAGCCTTCAAAGGCAGAGAGTAATATAGACTATTCATCAGTCTTTCAGGTTTGGGTCATTCATGACACACATTTTTAATTCCTTGATCAGAAATCATGCCATCTTTGAAGACAAAGAAAACCTATTTAAACGTATTGTGAGGGAGCTTGCACCTCATTGTTTAGATGGAGGCAATTACTATCCACAACTAAAATGGAGGAAAATCATCTGAAATGCTTTTATATAAAAGGAAAACTGCTTGGGTATGCTCATAAGTAACTTATTTGTTTGGAGGAGCAGAAGTACTGCCCCAAGTTGTTGGTGGTGTGAAGTAAGGGAGTATATGTGTAACCATTCCAGGTGTCTTCATTCCCTTAGACCAATTGCTTTAGGCCATCCCATCTTTCCCTCCTCCTTTCCAAAATGATCTAGGAAGATTATACAGGATCAAGCCTTGGTAATTTCAGCTCATGTCCACCCTATTTCATCTATCTGTGAACCAGCTGTTAGTTCACTTATCACACATCCAAGTACCTCTTTTTCCTTGGAAACTCTCTTGCACCTGAACCCATCAAGGAGGAAGTTGATTAGGAGGAAAACTGATATCTTAAACTATTGCCAGCATGGATTATTCACAAATTCATTCAGATTTTCTTTTGGCTTGGTAGGGATTCAATGTTTATGTGTAAGATTCCATCCTATTTGGAAGCCATTTAACTCTTTGTGCAAGACAATGAGCCTGAAGTAAGGGTCTTGGCCTGAGCTGCTTTTGCATTTTTTTTTTGGGGGGGGGGGATTTCTGCCACTTGTAAAGAAACATCATTAATGCTATGTCATCATATTGCAGTTAGGATTGTGAATTCAATATCACTTTATCCTGACACAGATTAGATGTTTTGTCCTCCATCTCTGACTTCAAAGTTCTCTAGGCTACGGATATTCTATATAGTACA
The DNA here is from genome assembly GCA_030068395.1 of Apalone spinifera. Classification (NCBI taxonomy): domain Eukaryota; kingdom Metazoa; phylum Chordata; order Testudines; family Trionychidae; genus Apalone; species Apalone spinifera. Next base: position 79,743,697 of record JANRFK010001234.1, on the reverse strand, counting down.
AGTAAAACAAGCTTAAAATGTACAATTCATTCTTGTTTTGGTTAAACAATATGCTATGCTCTTGCTTTCTTCTTCCCATCCTCATTGTGGGTGTATTTTCTCATTTTGGTTCTTAAGTCCCTTTACTAATTTCAGGATAATGGATACAAAAGTTACATGAAGACCAACTTAAATAAAAGGACTAAAAAAACTGTATCCTTGGGCAATGGTATAGAAAATGGAGACATAAATAAAATTTGACATTCATTGTGAAATCTCTTAATTTGGGGGGTTTAATATTGTTGAAAAAATATAGTATTTTGAAATTAGCAGCTAGCATGGATTTCAACTTTGGTTAAGAAAATGCTTAAAAGGTCAAATATAGATGTATAGCATTTTGACATGAAAAATTGTAAGCAGTCAAACCAAATAACTGCATCATAATTTTTCAATGTTATGGATTAACCAGATGATTATGTAAACCCTTCAATATTTTGAAAACTAGAAAAGTGTTAACTTTGGTATGTGTTCATTTAGATTGGTTTTTTTTTAGAAGTGAAAATTATAATTGAGGTTGTAGTTCAACTTTCACTTTATCATAAATTTCTCAGAAGTTCTCCTTCTGGTCATGAAATTGAATAGACCTGGTCTCAGCTCAGGTGAGTTTTTGTAATAGTCTGAGCAAAATCTATTGTGGCATTTTTTAAGCTAGACAGGAAGGAATAATATTTTCCTCTCTTTAAATGTAAAAGAAAAAAATACGATTTTTTTTCCTGCACAAAACTCTCAAAAGTGACTGAATCTTAAAATTCTACACCTCAGCATAGTGCACAGTTAGAAAATATAGAAGTTTTTAAAATTCTATTAGCAATGGTAATTTAGTAAACTTAAATTAACACAGAAATCAGAATGTTAATAAAATGTATAATTTAATGTACTCTGTGCAGTGTGGCAGAGAATTTATTTTTTTGGAACGTTAACTTGGGTAATTCCTGATTTTTCACGTTTGTCTTCTTTACAGATCAACATATGCTTTTCCTTGCTGAATCTGAGTCTTTCTTCTATGTCAAAGAAGACAGTGATATTCTTGTGGCATGTCCAGTGACAGATCCGAATGTTTCAGATTTCACCTTGAAATTATGTGGTGGCAAACCATTCCCTGAAAATTTAACATTTATTTCCAATCCACAAAAAGGAATAATTATTAAAAATGTACAGAGATCATTTAAAGGGTGCTATCAATGCTCAGGAAAACAAAATGGAGTTGAGAAAACTTCACAAAATAAATACCTGATTGTAAGGCCAGGTAAATGAACTCTCCCCCTCCCCCCACTGTATATGGACATTATCTGAATAAAACAGATGATGAATACTGCTGTAAATACTCTCCAAAGACTCACCATGGATCTTGAACTTATTATTTTTCATATCATCTCTTTCTCATCAAAACAAACCCACACCTTGGCGTTGAGTCAAACCCAAATTGATGAAACTATCCTAGATTTGTAGGATTAGATTTTTGTCATGTAATAAAACAGGATAATTTATAAAATATAGGCATATAAACTGGCACTTGTTTGAGGTTTTGACAGCTAGGTGGATGGGTTGCAGGGACTTTGGAGATTGTTCCAGATCTAGAATTTGGTAGAGGTGTAGGTGTGTGTTTAAAGTGACAAGGGTATAAATGTCGACTGTGGAGATCTTAGAAAGATTCTTGAAGATTTTGGGTAGTTCTGTGGACTCTAAAAGAAATTTGGGGACCTAGGCTTTTCTGGGCCCAGTTCCAGGGCTGACATTCCTCTTAGGTGCTGACTTTCCAATTCCTTTGCTCTGATAACACATCTAGAATTCAATAAATTTGGACAGGACTGACCTGCTAAATCAGATATCTAGGACACCTCAGCATCTTACTGTTATCTGTGTAACTGAAATTGGAATAACTGATAATACATTTTGTTTGACGAAATGTAGTATCTAACAAATAGTTTCTCACAGTGGAAGCAAGGAAGGGATGTGTGTTTGTGTGTATAAGAGAGAGAGAGGCTCTGGTGGGGGATAGAGGCAATAGTACAATAATTTTCTTAATGGGTGAAAAAGATCAGCATAGAAATCTTGTTTAAGTTTGATAGGGATTTCAGTGGTAAAGATGACATTTGTGACTGTTTACCTCTTATTTGTCTCTTAAATTTTAAGCTCTTTGGGTATGTCTAGACTATGTGGCTCCGTCGACGGAGCCAAGTAAACTAGTTTACCTGGCATAGGCAAAGAAGTGGGGATTTAAATAATCCCCTCTTCATTAAAATAAACTTGGCCGCCGCACTGCGCCGACGATCAGCTAATCAGACACAGCACGGCAATCTAGACGTGGATCTGTCAGCTGGGGAAGCCTTTGCTGACCGATCCTGTAAACCTCGTTTCACGAGGCATAAGGGATCGGTCGGCAAAGGCTTCCCCAGCCGACAGATCCGCGTCTAGACTGCCGCGCTGTGCCGGATCAGCTGATCATCCGCACAGCGCGGCGGCCATGTTTATTTTAATGAAGCAGGGATTATTTAAATCCCTGCTTCTTTGACTATGTTGGGTAAACTAGTTTACATGGCTCCGTCGTCTAGACATACCCTTTAAGACCAATCTTTTATTTGACCTTCTAGTGATACTGTATGTTAGCAAATTGTAAATCAGTTTGGAGAGAAGGAATTATAAGACTAATTAATGAAACCACTAAAAATATATTACTGATTGAAGCACAGCACCTTTTAAGATTTAAATAGCTTGCCTAAATTTGCTCTCCAAATGTGTGGTAGAATCAGGAATAGACTCCAGAGCTGTTCATTTCAGACTGCTGCTTTCACCACTGGAAAACACTTTTTCCTTTTTTATACCATCATTTACATTATCTAAATACAGTACAGGAGTGGACAGTTCAATTCCACTGACGCAGGAGTCAGATATGAAAAGTTCAGTTTAAGAACTTAGTATTATATTTACAACAAGATGAAAGGAACAAGCTAAAATTGGGAAAGAATAAGTGAATGAATATTTAGATAATTTTGATGTATTCAAGTTGGCAGGGTTTGGTGAAATTCACCCTAGCATTCTTTAAGAACTAGCTGAAGGTATCTTGGAATCATTAGTGATTTTCTGTGAGAACTAATGTAGGATTGGTAAGGTCCCACAGGACTGGAGAAAGTCAAATATACTATCTACTTTTAAAAAGAGGAACAGAGTACCTGGGAATTATAGAGCTTGATAACTGGTAACATACTGGAACAAATTATTGAACAATCAGCATCCATAAAGTAATAGAAATTCATAGAATAGCCAACATGAATTTGTCAAGAAAAAAATCATGGCAAACCAACCTAATTTCCCTTTTTGACATGGATACTGCTCAGATACAAATTTTGTATTTTCATTAACGACTTGGGTAAAGAAGGGGAGAGTCTGCTTATAACATTTTCAGATGACAAGATGGGAGGTACTGTAAGCATTTTGGAGGAAAGAATTAGAACTCAGAACAACCTGACAGATCAGCAAATTGGTCTGAAATCATCAAGATGAAATTCAATAAAAACAAGCACAAATTACTCCACTTAGGGAGGAAAAATCAAATGCACAGCTGCAAAATGGGGCTTAAATGGCTAGGTGATAGTACTATTGAAAATTATCTAAGGTTTATGGTGAATCTCAAATTGAATATGAGCCAAAAATATGATGTCTTTGCAAAAAAGGTTAATATTCTCGGGTATAATAGCAGGTGTATCCTATGTAAGTCAGAGGCTGTTAATCATCCTGCTCTACTTGCCATTGGTGTGGCCTCAGCAGTTATACAGTGTCCAGTCCTGAGTGCCACACTTTAAGAAAGATGTGAACAAATTGGAGAGTTGAGAGAAGGACAATAATAATGAACAACAATGTATGACCTAGGAGGTAAGGTTTAAAAACTGGGCATATTTAGTCTTGAGAAAAGAGGACTGAACTGGGATTTGATAACAGCCTTCAAATATGTAAAGGGCTGTTATAAAGAGGATCAATTGTTCTCCATAGTTACTAGATCCCCAGATAGTGTAAACCCGTGGTCACCAACCCATTGATCGCGATCGACTGGTTGATCAGGAGGGCTCGACTAGTCGATTGCAAGGCGTTCGGGCCCCCCCCCAAAAAAACCCTCCACCCCCAAGAAGCCCCACTACCTACCTCCTGCGACAATGGAGGTAGTGCTGGCTTCCCGTGGGGTGGACGGACGTCTGGCAGCTGCGCACAACTTCCGGGATTTCCTGAAGTGCGCTGCCTGCTCCCCTCCTCCAGGTTTGTGGTGTGCTGGGGACTTGCTTTGCAGGGGGAGGAGGTAGGAGTCCCAGGGGGAGACACGCGCTGGGGCTTCCATCCTCTGCAGGGGGAGGGGGAAGGAGTCCTGGTGGGAGGTGCATGCTGGGGCTTCCCTCCTGGGGTGGGGGG
>JANRFK010001234.1:79686612-79700376 GCA_030068395.1 Apalone spinifera | reverse complement strand
AGCCTGCACAAACTGCTGCAGAAACTGCAGCATGGCCGTGTGGGGCATGCCCCAGGGAAGCTCTGGTTCCATGACACTAACAAAAATGCTGTGGCATCCAAAAAAGCTGGGCATCCACAGCAGACGCTGCAAGAGCTTTGCTGTCCCTCAAAGAGGTAGACAAGTATGCAACAGAAGCAGAGAAACAACTGTCTAGGGAGATCCCTTTAAGCACATGTCTCAGTGAGGCTTCGACACCAGCACTCGGAAGCAACTGCTAACCTAAAAACCTGCCCTGAAGTGGTTCTGGGTGGCCTTTTATGTGAGATAACGTCAAATCAGAGTGGACGCTCTCTTTCAGAAGAAGGTTTTTTGGAAGAGCTCTGCTAGAAAAGCTTCTTCCAAAAGAAGCCTGCAGTCTAGATGTAGCCAAGGAGATGAGCCCTCTTTCTAGCTTGTTCATTTCCTTTATGCTGCCCAAGTGTATACAGAGGCTAGAAGCCAAATGCATCTCCTCAGTGGGAGATTCCTCCGGCTTGGCTTAGTGTTGTCTGCATAGCTGTCTCTAATACTGTGCTGTTCAACATGCTAGCCACTAATCACATGTGGCTATTTGGCTGGTTGAATGTGGCTAGTTGGCTTGAATAGTGTGGGGATTTGGCCAATTGAATGTGGCTAGTTTGCTATAGTGGCTACTGCTTCAGAACTAGTTGGACACCACGGCTTTAATATTACACCCTGCATTTAACACAGATCTTAGCTGCTGAAGTGGGTGGATGGGGCATGGATCAATGTTCATGTCACACTTTCTGTCAGTACATGGCTCACTCAGGGGGAGCAACTAATTCAACCTGCAGATCAAATTTGGCGATGAATCCTGGCCACTAGGCACCTAAGGCACACTGAATACGCTAAGAAGAACTGTTGAAGGGCCCATATCAGCCACAGAATCAATGTAGAGACCTAGATTGGCTTCTGAGCAGAAAGTCAGGTGTAAGTACTATCCTTATTCACAACAATCCTAATAGTCACATGACACCAGCTGGGCACCAGTTACTCAGCTCTTACTGGGTATGTCTAGACTACAGGGTGAAAACAGACTATAAAAGCCCCTGGAGCAGCTCTGTCTGGGCTGACTGTGGAAGGGGAAGGAGGCACAGAAAGAGCTCCAGAGCCAAAGGAGCAGATGCCGCCTGACCACGCAGCAGCCTGGTTGAGAGAGGTTGCCCTAGCAGCCATAACCCCGGAATAAGACAGCAGGGAAGAACATCGGACAAGGAATTGTAGGAAGTAGCCGAGGGCAGGGAATTGTTCTCCAGCCACTTAGCATGTTACAGCAGGATTCCTCACTGAGTGGGCAGTGGACTGTGCCACTGCCAACAGGACCCTGGTCTGGGATGCAGCGCAGTGGGAGGGTCTGGGTCCTCATACCCCATCCGTAGCTAGCCTGTGTGGAAGAAGTTTTCCTATGTGCCTTTGGACCGTATCATTCTTAGTAGAGGGAACTTGGGTGTGGACTCTGGCCTTTAGGGCCTTATTACTCCTAGTGGAAGGGATTTGTGTGTGGACTTCGGCCACTAGGCCGTATTACTCCTAGTGGAGGGGCCTTGTATATGGACTCGGGCCCCTGGGCCACTCTACCCTGAGTAAGGGGTTAGGAGTATAGACTGAGACCGTTGTGGGGTTTTGTAAATGGGCTTAGGAGAATGCCAAGTGATGCCATTAAAGGGGATTAGACCAAGGATAGGTTACCCCTCGATGGGGGGGGGAGAGGAGCAAACAAATGCTAGTAGTGAGTCTCAGAGAGCAGATCAATTGATTTGGTCTTGCAGTCAAAATGGCAGTGTAGGCATTTGGGCTCATGCTGGAGGCCAGAATTGAAATCCATCTTTTCAGAGTGAGTTATTCTTAGCCCCATCATGTGTAACCACCACCGAGCAGCTTTGAACCTAGGAAGCAGAGCATAGGAGCCTCTATCCTCTGAGCTGAAAGCCAGCTGCTTCCCAGCCCATGGTGTAGAGCTCTCTTGATCTTAGCTGTTGCTGTGGTCTAGGTACCACTTGCATTGCTTAGTAACCACACTAGGTGTGTGGGTTATACACGCAAGCCTGAATCAGTTGACCCAGGCTCTGAGACTAGCTGACACAGGATATTTTTGCATTGTAGACATAACCGTGCAAAGATGCTTGTAGAAAAAATATGAATAACAAATACGTCAGTGGAGATAAGTGATCTAGTTACAAAGAATGCAAAAGCAGGGGGGGAAAAGACTACAGTATGCTCCCAAATAATATGAGGGAGAGGGGAGTATGGATTTTATCTGGATAATCAGGAGTTTGCATAATGCAGAAATCCACATAATAAGGTTTTAAATATATGGGAGTACACTGTAATTTACTCAAATAAATTATTCACAGTTAATTATTCTGTCAGCTCAGACAAATGTGTTTTTTATGTGACTATCAAAACCAAAATATTTTGTGGTGACATCAGCTTCAACTAAATTTTCATTTGCAGGACAGGGGAAGAGAAAGAAACACAAGAAGTGGTCACTCTGAAGCCTGATGGTTTTAGGTGCTGGCCTAGAAGGTGGAAGTGCTGTGTTCAAATCTATACTCTGCTTGATTCGGAGGGATCCCACATGAAAAATTTCACTGACTGAGACTTGAACTGGGATTATCCAAATTCTAGGGTAGAGACCCAACCGCCAGGTTATGGAATAACCACACTAGGCCTCTTTTGGTACAAAAATAGACATTTCAACAGAAGTCCATTTTCATTAAAACTTGCAAAAGGGTTTGTGTTTGTTCCAATGTGAAATTAAAACAAATTTTGTTGCCTGTTTCATTAGTTGTCTAATTAATGTATTATAAGAACATATATTACAGTTAGTCAAAATGTTTTATGCAAGAAAGTGAAATGATTCATGTAAATATTCAGAGTTCTTCTAAGTTTCCCATTTTCCTAAAAAATTAAATTAAAATTTCAGTATAATTTTTTCTTGTTCTTATTTTCATTTGTTTAAATGTTGCAACTTCCCCCCTCAACTCACACTGATACTGAACTTGTGGGAAAAGGAGTTTTTGCGCAAAAAGAAAACGTCCACACTGCTTGTTTTTGCACAAAAACCCCAGCACAAAAATGGATTGGCAGAAAATATGCAAATGAGATTGCGACTCATGCAAATGAGTCCCTTGTTAGCATATTTTTTGCCAAGAAAGCATGTAGTGTAGACATAGCTTGTATGTCTGACTGTCTTTTTGTGGGTTTCAAGGGAAATTCACCTCAGGTTGGAAGACCTGAAAAAGGCTTCGCACATCACTTACACTTTGACCAGGAAATGTGTCACACAGATGTGGGTGTTGAGCAGTTCCTTTGCCACGTCAATCCCTGGGAGGAAAGGACTGGATTATGTTTTGTCTCATCGACTACTGCAGTTGGCAACTCCTTAGTTGGAATTTTCTTTACACAGGGCTTCCATACATGCCTTTCATGTTCTGTGACTCCACCATCTGTGAGTAGGGATCCCTGTATAATGATTCAGCAGCCTGAAATATTTCCATATGGCAGAACACAAGCTTCTAGCCCTTGATTTGCTGCCCTGCTGAGGGAGTGCACATCCCCTGCCCTTGCACACTTTCGACTCTTCATGTTGATTATGTGGGTACTGGTGTTGGTGGATTTTGGAAAGGTGTTGGTGTTGGGAGCCTAGGGACAGCACACCCTTCAGCGTTGGCATTGTACCCTAGCAAGTCTAAGCCACTCCTGGCAACCCCCTTAAAAATGGGGTTGTGACCCACTTTGGGATCCCAACTCACATTTTGAGAACCTTGCAGCTAGAGCCAGCAGCAATATCCAGGGAATGATAACTGGTTCCCAGATAACCGTCCTTTCTTTCCTCCTTGCCTTCATGCTGCTCTTGTTCTGCAGAGAATCTAGCCCAACATAGTACACGTGGGAAGCACATGTTGGCCAGGGCTTTTTTCTACCCTCCAGGTGTGAAGCTAGGAAGGCTCTTCTGCATATTGTATAGATATTCAGCCAGCTTAACTGCGGAGGAAATAGTGTACTAACAATTGCACCTACAGCCCTGAATTTATCTGTGGTGGCTGTACTGGCCAGTGACAGCTCAGGGATGAGCCATTCTTTGGAAACAGAAGAAAAGCCACTAACCCTGTATATTCTGTGTGGACTTAGGTAGGAGAGCACGAGTTAAACATATAGGTTTGCTTGGCAGAGGCTCTTGGTACCCTGCAATTTTTAATTGCTGCTCTGTAAAGCTGCTTCACAAGCGTATGGTTCTGAGTTGTATTTTATATTTTTATTTTTCTATTTAATTTAAATAATATAATAGCCCCACAAGTGGGAAAAATCCTGTGATTAACTAAACTGCCCAGTGCCTTGCCCTAGCAGCTGGGAAGCCTGGGATCTGATTTTTTTCCTGTATTACAGAGTCAGTAAGCATGTTTCTGCAGGGCAAATACATTGCTGATATAGGCCACATATTTTCACAAACACCCTGTGGTGTTGCCCTAAATTGCTTTTGAAACAAATCTTCCTTTAATCATATTATGAACTTTTGCAGCCATTGCGTACGCTTCATATGCATATGATAGTCATGTGCACTGATCACTTGGCACTTTTCTTTTTAGAAATAAAAGACTAATCCAATTTACCTCCTCAAGACTAGACCACTGGCGTCAGTTTTCCCCTTAAGCCATACATGTGTGTCTAGCCATATGATAGTGGTTTGGACCTGTTCTTATCCATTCAAAGCCATGAGCGTTTAAAAATGCCACTTCCTGAAAGGATGGAGGGGGCAGGGAAGAGAGAGCATGAAGGAGAGCTATGTTTGGCAAGCTTACCCTGCAAGCATGATTTAAGACTAAACACACTACACGTGCTTTATTACACCACTGTTTAGTTTGAGGTTGTGAAAAGAAGATGAGGGGCCCAATGGGAGATGAGGGCACATTGCACCTTGAAGGACTGGGCCCTTAGTGAGGTAATTGTAAACGCTGAAGAAAAAGTCATGATATTAGTCTGAAAGAAAAGTTGAGTGGCAAAAGCCACATTTAACATCACATAGCCTCATCAGTCAAAGATTAAATACAACACCTGAAAAGCATGTAAAATATTTCACCTCCTGAATAGGTGATATTCTTTGGCCAGCCTCATGTATGTAAATACTGTCTGTGGATATAGTGCTCATACAGCTTACACAGAAAGTATGCACAGAGTTACTACATCTTTTTTCTTTCTGGATACGTCTACGCCGCGGGGTTTTCCCAGAAAAACTCCACCATGTCCAAGGAACGTGTTTGCTCTTCTGCTTTTTTTTGCGAAAGAGCAAATGTGCTGTTTTGGGGGAGCCCTGTATACCTCATTCTACAAGGGATAAGGGCTCCACCGAAAGAGGAGGCTTTTCCACCATTTGGCCCCATCTAGACTGGACCAAATGGCGGAAAAGCCTCTTCCGGAAAAGCGATCGGAAAAAAGCTACACAAATCTATAATGTAGACCTAGCCTCAGCTACAACTGAAGAGTCTTTTTGCTGCAGCCAAACTGTGGCTATGGTGGACCCCTTATTTTTTCCTTACTCTCTTGGCATGCACCAATTCCACCATACCTGATTCCAGAAGCGAATCTGAATCTACATCTTGCCTTGCCTCCCTGTATTGCTTACAATGTGTGTATAAAAACAGAAATTTCCACAACTACACATTTTAATTTTCCTAGTGAAACAACAATGAAGATGTTACCGACTAGCATGGTCGCCAATTGTATTGAACCAATGTGATCCTTATGGTGAGATGGAATGCTGCCTGTGGTTTATGGCACTCCAAATTATAGTCTCTGGGGATGTATAAGTCTAATCACAGTGGCATCTTCAAATGGGATTAAAGCTGACCAGCAACATGCAGCAAGAGGAAGAAAATGTTTCTGCTCCTTAGTTTAGTGGGAACTTGAACAAAAGCAGCTTTCTTTACATCTAAAAAGTTTTATTTTCAGCAAAAAACAGCCTCGAGGGCTCATCATAGAGTTCTCACAAAATGGTCTAAAAACAATTGTAGTTCATTGAAATGTAGAACTCATCTACCAGCATTGCTCTTTCTCCAGATACATAAATGCTAAGGTTTCTGAGTATACAGGTTTTTATACCACTCATCACCACAGTGCCTGAGCGCCCTCCAGTCGTGCATTAAGTAGGATGACAACACAGCTGTCATGTGTTGTGAGTTCCCTCATCCTGTCCTCAGGGGGAGAGGCATAGCGGGTGGAATGTCCTGTTTTGTTAGGATTTTATTTTTTAACTAAATCTACCTGTTGCTATATGTTTATATTGAAGGAGACAAGGTCAGAGAAATGTGCCTTGCAGTTGGAGTGAAAGGTGGTGAAGTCAGTGATGGTCCTTAGTTCTTGGGTGGGATGGGTTGGGGTGGGGTTCATTCCACAGTCTGGCACCACCCTCAGAGATAGTTCTATTTGCTGCACAAATGAGTTTGCACTTAGTGTTGGGAGTTCCATTGTGCCAGAGGAGTGACATTTTCAACCAGGGGTTTTGACCAGGGACATGGAATGCTTTGATGATAAGGACTGAGAGCTTGAATCCAATTAGAAATTCTGTGGGAAGCCAGTGTAGAAAGTGGAGGAACAGGTGTGATTGGCCCACATAGCCTGTGTTATGAGGACATACATTTTGCAGACCATTGTCCTAGCTGGAGTTAGCTAAGTGCTGAAGGTTTAATGTCCATGTATAGTGCATTAATGTACACTGACAAAAGGGGACAAAGGCATGAGTAACTGAGGCCAGGTCTTTGTCCACCAGGATGAGATAGAGCTGGAAAGAATCTTCCAGACAACCAATGCAGTAGAACACATTACTTGTAGCTGATCAATTTATTTGAGAGCTCGGTATCAGCAAGGAATTCAGGACACTTAGACTATGGGCTAAACTTCAACTTTCAGTCAAAGGAGACTTGTCTGAGGCTGTGTCAGGCCACCGGCCTTTGGGCCCCCTCGTGTTGGGTCAGCCCCCACCCTTGGGGTCGGCACCTATATTCCTCTGGCCCTCAGATGGAAGCCCCCACACAGCATAGGGCAACCAATGGCCCAGCCATCGGTTGCTTTCCTGGGGCTGCCCAACAAGCCTGACCCCTTAGACCTCCCAGGGTCAACACCTTGGATCCCCAAGCTGCCTGTTTCCGCATCACAACCCACTCGGGAGACCCACACCACAACCCGCACCCAATCCCCTTCACCCATGATCCTTACAAGTCCCACGGTTTAGTCTTGCCGTCTGGCTGGTCCCATCCGGAATAGGCTACAATTCCATCTCGCAAAGCACTGACCACGCTGCTCTCGCTGCCACCAAAGTGCAGTAGGGGGACCCGGGCCCACTCTCACTCCAGGTCCCATCCCAGGGCCCTAAGGACAGGGTGGCGAAGCCCTGTCCGGTTGGTGGGGGGTCTCCATTAATGCACCAACCCCCCGGGCTCCTCTAAGTGCTCTGCCCTGGGTCACTTCCTACCTTTCTGAGTGCCGATTCCTCTCTGTTGCCGGTGATCACCTCTCCCCCTTGGTGGTGCGGAGGTGCTTCTTTCAAGCATCCCGCCTCACTGGCATCACCGCCACTGGGGAGCCTGTGATGCAACTTCTTGCCCCTCCCCTTCTTCTCCCCGCAGCCCGCTCGGGCGCCCGACGCTGCCAGTGGCCGCGGAGCACACTTGGCACAGCCGAGGCAGAAGCCGTAGCAACATTTCACCCCAGAATGCCTGGTCCTGCATGACTGAAGTGCGGGGTGCAGCTGCGTCCCTGTCACAGGCTGCAAACTTCTCAAAATGTTTTGTGTTGACCACCAGTTGGCCTGGTTTCAGCTTCTACCAGCTGCTTTTCATCTGCGAGCTGAACTCATCCAAGGACTGAGCTGCCATGGTAATAGTGTTGTGGTTGTATGTGGTGAAAGCTAGGTGTGTCATCTGTGTCTTGCTGGCATTTGACTCCATGTTGTCTGATCAAGTTCCCCTAGATTGGTTCATGTAGATGCTGAAATGGACTGAAGAGAGAATTGATTCTTGCAAAATCCCCACGTGGTAGAGGTTTGGTTTCCCATCATTGCTCATTGAGTGTCTCCCTCCAGGAAGGCCTCAACACATTTTATTGCATTACCTTGGACTCCTGCCAATTTCTCACATGAGACAGAAGTATCTCATTGTCAAGAATATTTAACACTGCAAAGATGTCCAAGGGGATGAGAATGGATATCTGTCAGCTGTCCTTTGACAGCAAGAGACCATCTGTATGTGTCAATAAAACAGTTTTCAGTTCTGATGTCCTGGCGTGAATCCAGACTGTGCAAGGTCTAAAAAGTTAGCTTCAATCAGATGATATTTTAGTTGGCCTTACAGAAGCATAGAAATGTAGGACTGGAAGGGACCTCAATAGGATATCTAGTCCAATCACCTGCACTGAGGCAGGACTCAGTATCACCTCAATAATCCATTGCCAGTCTTTGTCTAATTTGTTCTGAAAAGCAGCCAGTGATGGAGATCATACAATGTTTTTAGGTAATATGTTCCAGTGTTTAACTATCCTTACAGTGAGGAAGCTTTTTCTAATGCCTAACATATCTCTCCCTTGCTGCAGTTTAAGCCCATTAGTTCTTGTTCTGTCCTCAGTGGATAAGGAAAAAAATAATCACCCTTCTCTTTATAACAACTTTGTATGTAATTGTGGACTATGATGTCTCCCCTCAGTCTTCTGTTCTACAGACTAAACAAACCCAGTTTTTTTCCCCAATCTTCTCTCAGGGGTCATGTTTTCTAGATCTTTAATCATTTGCAATGCTCTCTGGATTTTCTCCACTTTGTCCACATCTTTCCCAGAGTGTGGTGCCCGGAACTGGACACAGAGCACCAGCTGAGGCCTAATCTGTGCTGAGTAGAGAAGAAGAATTACCTCTCATGTCTTGCTTACAACACTGTGCAAATACATCCCACAACGATGTGTGCTTTTTTGGTAACAGTATTATACTGTTGACTCAAATTTAAATTGTGATCCTTTATTGTCCCCAAATCCTTTTCTACAGTACTTCTTCCTAGGCAATTATTCCCCATTTTGTATTTGTGCAATTGATTATCCCTTCATAAGTGTAGTACTTTGTGCACCTACTTATTGAATTTTATCTTATTTACTTCAGAACATTTCTGACGTTTGTCAAGGTAATTTTGAATTCCAATCCTGTCCTCCAAAGTGCTTTCAATTCCTCCCATGTTGGCATCATCCACACATTTTGCTTGTGTAATCTCTATGCCATTCCAGTCTCTTGAACATATTGAATAAAACCAGACCGAGGACTATGCTCTTCCAGTTTGACTATGAGTTACTGATATCTACTGTATGGATACAGTTTTAAAAATAGTTGTGCATTCATCTTCTTGTAGGTTCATCTAAGCTATATTTTCCTAGTTTGCTTCAGAGACTGTCAATTGAAAGTATCAAAAGCCTTACTGTGATTGTTCACCCCTCACCAGCCCTGAAAGAGATGAGGTGGCTCAGAAGGGGCCAATTAACCTTCTAGGGCACACCATGGGGGAAAGTCAGCCTTTATTCAGAAGCACTAATTGAAGCTGGAGCTCCAGTTGGACAGGAGCAGGCTAAGCTTGTGATACAGCCAGAAAGTTTCCTGCAGACAAGGACTGAAGGAAGACAAAATGCAGTTGTGCTCTGGGCCTAGAAAGGTGATTAAGACATCTGGGGGAGCAAAAGTCCTGGGATCGTGTCCCTGAAAGAAGGGTTTGTCCAGGGGAGTTGTGGGGAAGAAAACCTGTGGAGAGCAAAGTAGAAAGGAGCCCAGAGAGATAACAGCAAGGTCTGACTCTGAGCACAACTTGGCTGCTGAGGATAGGGACCCTGGGCTGCAACCAGGAGCAGTATGTGGACCCAGATTCCCCTACCCAGTCATGGTGCTGGGTAATCTGCTAACATAATTAATAATTAAGCCTTAATAAGGATCAAGCCCATCAATATATTCATAAATCATCTGGAGAAGGGGTAAACAGTGACATGGCTGAGCTTACGGATGATACTAATCTGCTCAGGATAGTTGAGACCAAAGCAGACTGCTAATAGCTTCCAAAGGATCTCAGAAAACGGGGTGGCTGGACAACAAAATGGTAGATGAATTTTAATGCTGATAAATGCAAAGCAATGCATATTAGAAAACATAATCCCAATTATTTGTATAGTATGATGGGAACTAAATTATTGTTACCACTCAAGAGACAGATTTTGGAGTCATTGTGGATAGTTCTCTGAAGACATCTCAGTATGCAGCGGCAGTCAAAAAAGCTAACAGAATGTTAGGAACTGTTACAAAGGGAGAGAATAAGACAGAGAATATCATATTTCCTCTATATAAATCCATGGTACACCCACATCTTGAATACTGCTTGCAAATATGGTCACTTCACCTCATCTCAAAGACATCTTGGCACTGGAAAATGTCAGAAAAGGGCAACAAAAATTATTAGGGATCTGAAACAGCTGCCGTATGAGGAGAGTTTTATAAGAGTTGGCCATTTCAGCATGGAAAAGAGATGACTAAGGGGGGATATGATAGAAGTATATAAAATCATGACAAGAGTGGAAAGAAGAATTATTTACTCCTTCCCATAACACAAGAACTATGGGTCTTCAAATTAAATTAATAGGTAGCAAGCTTAAAACAAACAAAAGGAAGTATTTCTTCAATGTGCAGTCAACTGTGGAACTCCATGTCAAAGGATGTTGTGAAGTCCAAGACTATAATAAGATTTTAAAAAGAGCTAGGTAATGTCATAAAGGATAGGTCCATCAATGGCTATTAACCAGGATGGGTCGGAATGGTTTCCCTAGCCTCTGTTTGTCAGAAGCTGGAAATGGGTGACAGGGGAGGGATCACTTGATGATTACCTTTTCTGTTCATTCCCTTTGGAGCACCTGGCATTGGCCACTGTCAGAAGACAGGATACTGGGCTAGATGGACCTTTGGTTTGGTCCAGTATGGCCGTTCTTGTGTTCTTGTTAATCTTCTCTAAAGCTGTTCACTCACCCCAGTACTAGCATTCCTGAAGGGTGCACATGTTTACTCTCTCTCTCTCTCTGGCTCTGCTATGTCATGTTTTTACCACTCCTGATTCAGAAAGAGGTCATAATATTGTTACTGTAAATACAGGCTGTGCGACTGTATGTGCACTCATGTGCTCAGCCACATAGCAATTGTTATGGGTTTACCATAGGACTACAAAGAAAAAGAAGTAGTTTTCAAAAGATATGTATAGCCTTCTTTATAAGCTGTGTGATACATGGTACCTGAACACCTTCTGTCACAGTGTGATGAATTTGGAGAGAATGTGGTTACATTTTGGTTTTGCAAATTCCCCAAAAATGCTAAGGTGGGATTTGGTTTGTTAAACTTGTCGGCCCTCTTTAAGTGCAACAACTATTGCTATAACCACAACAGTTGCTGCAAAAGCAGCTCTCATGTCTCCATCGGTGCCTTAGGATCAGGTGCACATTGTACTTGCATATCTTCCTCTCCCCATCCCTAGCTGCTACAAAATGAAGAGAGGAGATAACATCGTGTCTGCTGATGCCCTGAATGAAAATCCAGTAGCCACTGCTGCCCACTTCTTGAACCTGTAGTCTGAAGATTGAAGAGGGGGATGAGTGTGCAGACCTGTTGCATCACTCGTCAGACAGTAGAGACTGGCTTCCATTCTCTCCCAGCAGGTAACAGAGACCCACTCCTTTCTGCCAGCTGTTGAATCCACTTCAGGAATGAAAGGGGGCTCCTGGCCCATCAAATTACTTCTTTGCTATCACTGCCAATAGCAGAAGCCATGGGACATCCACCTGCTACTGGTGCTGTGAGGAACAGAAAAAAAGAGAGAGAACAGAGCCCTGATCTACACTGGTGAGGTATTTCAAAATAACTCCCCTTATTTCAAAGTAACAAGTGGAGTGTCCACCCTACCAAGCCTGTTATTTCGAAATAATGGTCTGATTATTTCAAAATAATAACTCCTGCTTTCCACAAGGAATAACGCTAATTTTGAAATAGTTATTTTGAAGTAGCGGTAGTGTTGACATTCCTGTGCAACTATTTCAAAATCACTGCTCCCTGAAGTATTTCAAACTAATCATTCCTCCATGCTTCTTGGGGATCTAAGTTGAGGTAATACATCCACATTAATGGCGCCTGCCTTTGACTAATTTTGAGGCTTCCCCTTTGTGTGGACATGCTATTTTGAAATAGTTATTTTGGGAGTTATTATTTCAAAATAAGTTATTTTGAAATAATTTCATAGTGTAGACATGCCCAGAGAGAGCTACCTAAAAGAGCCTCAGTGGGAACCTAAGTAGGGGAAAGCATTGGGCTCTAGAGGCACTGGACAGGAGGATGGGGTGGAAGGAGTGATGGATTTGGAAGGGCCACACTATGGAAATCCATATTTCTTCAGCGCTTTTTCCTAAGTCCCCAAATTTCATTAGCTAATTCTCTAAAGCATCCTTTTCTTCAATTATTTTTCTTTTTCTTTTTAAATGCAATTTCTGGTCAGATCCCAGGTGGATTTACCATTCAAGCAGCAGCTTGATGGAACTCATCAGCATCTGAGTAAAATAAACTGAGGCAGGGGATATTAAATGGTGTGTGTGAACAACTGAGGAAGAATTGAGTGAAGCAGGAGACGGGTGTGTAAGTGCTGAAGAAGTAATTGGGATGTTGCATGAGAGCTGACTAGAGCAGGAGCTAAGTAAAAGGAATTTCTTTCTTTGCCCTCCATCTTACGTTCATAAACGTCTTTCTATAGACCTCAACACCTTTGTCTGACATACACAACTTCTCATTTTTCCTTCTCTTATCTTTAATCTGCAAGCCTTGGCTGACAATAATGTCTTGTCTGTTTCCCTCCCCACCTTCTCCATTTTTAGCACAAGTTCCTTTTTACGCTCAGATTTTAAGCAGCCTGATGTTAACCAAATTAGCCACTTCTTGTTCTTTGCACTTTCTTTCCCAGTGCAAAACTAGCTTGTTTTACTTTACTGACATGTTTTGATAAATATTCCCCTTCTTCACTCATACTATGACACTTTGGGTTCAACCCAGACCAGTAGGGCATTGTCACCACCTGCCCTGCCACCCTTGTGTCTTCAATGACGTTCTGCTGTGGCTCACAGCCCTGACACCAACAGCCAGTCTACCGGCATGCAGGACATACCTGGATTTTCACTGTTCTGTTACTCTTTGCAACATGACCCCATTATGCCCCCAGTCCCAAACTGCCCCAAATTGTCTGCCCCAAATTGTCTGACAATCTGCTGAGGTTCCCAGAATTATAAGTGACTGTGCTACCCCTCTCAGCCTCATCAAAGGGACACCTCTAAGTCTGCCAAGCTGCATGACCACCCTCTGGCATCCAGTTTGTCTGTCTTCCCAGCAAATTCTTCCTGGCTCTGCCAATCTGGCCTTTGGCTCTTTGCAGGGACCAAACAGCGAATCCCAAGTTCTCCAGAGATCTCTTCAATGCCTGTTTCTCTTGTGGAACATTCCCAGGAGTTATTAAGTTTGTGGCTCCTTTAAAGAGAGAATTCACTGTGGTGCATTCATTTCACTGCAGTTTGACAACACTCTTACTTCAATCCTGCACTGAATCTACTATATATTTGAGAGAGTTTGTCTATATGCCATCCTCCTGTTTGTTCAAGAATGCCTCCTAGACGGTAAGAGCTAGGACCACAAAA
>JANRFK010001234.1:79676035-79686512 GCA_030068395.1 Apalone spinifera | reverse complement strand
GCAGAAGAACCTGGGCCTGCCCCAGTCCCTCCCCCATCTGTGCCTGCTGGAGCTGCAGTGGACATGGAGAGGTGCTTCTCATGTGGTCCCAAGGTGCTGTGGTGAGCAAGGGCTAGGTTAGTCCTCTCTCCCCAGAGCAGCCTGCATACTGAAACCCTCATTCCCAGGCCCACCCCAGAGCAGTAATTTAAATGGAACATGTTCATTTTTATTTGATTTTAAAAAAATTAATTGATTTAAGGACCCAATCAGTGCCAGGTAAATCTTCTAGTTGGTTTATATACAAGAAGTTTATTTAACCAAAGGACACAAGTTAAGGTATCAGGTATCAGGAATAAAGATAGAAAGGACTACAAGCAAACAAGTAAAATAGTGTTGTAAGATTAAAACTTAATTTTAGCAAGCTACAATCTTTGCCTAAGCAGGCTTCTTACCTATATTCAGTCCCCATAGAATTTAACCTGTTTGGCTGATAGACCCAACATTCTGTAATTTCAAAAACTCTGGCTCCTTGAATCACACAAGTGAGAGACAATTATGGGTTCTCTTCCTTTTCTTGTCATAGTCCAGTTAATCTTAAATATATTCTTGAAAAGCCCAGCTCAGACTTCTTTCTCCTGTGCTTCTCTATGTCTCTAGTCACAACTTTATTAATTTACAACAGAAACACATTCATACAGGTGGAACAACATTCCTTTGTTTGGAACAAGCATGGCTTAGGCCAGCAGTGGACAAATACTAGCCCGTAGGCTAGATCTGGTTTGCTAGGGCAGGCTGCTTCCACTGTATTTACCTGTGCCTCCCTCCACAAGTATGGGTGTGTGCAGTTCCCATTGGCCACAGTTTGCCATTCCCAGACAATGGGAACTGTGGGAAGCAGTGTCCTGGTCTACACTTCCCGCAGATCCCATTGGCTAACTCTGGCGAACAGCTACCACCTTATTGCCCACCACTGGCTTAGGCACTACTTGCCAAAGACATTGTATAGCACTGCAAATATGTTTTTAAAGTCCTTTATGGGCTTAGCATAGATACACCAAGCAATAATTTTCGGAACCAGTGTGCTATCAGTTTGCATATGACACCTTACAAGACACTTTTTAGATCCAGATTATGACAACAATATGTTAGGTGTAGTGAGTGTCAGATTTGACAGAGAGTAATGAAACACCAATGAGCCCCTGTGGTTTTAATACTTCACGTCACTGAAACATGCTCAGTGAGGATCTAAAGGTTTATATGAGTTCACAGCATAGGAGAGAGTTCACAGCATTTTTAAATTCTCCCTCATAAGCTTTCCTTGGGTCTGCAATCCAAGTTGCCCATGCATTTGGTGAGTTTACAAAGGGGTACACACACACGACAATGGAAGCAGAGTCAGGCCAATGCAGAATGCTTTTGAAAAGCCCACTCATAGAGGCTTGTGCAAATACAAAATTTGTATCTGCATCAGCAAAAATGAGCTGTGGATATCCACATCCACACCTACATCCACAGATGTGGATACCCATGAATATAAAGAGGATATCCACAGATTTGCAGGGCTCTACTCAAAGCGGTGTTCTTTTTCACTACTCATAGAGTGATTCATCATCTGGCTGAGCAGGTAAGCTAGCCTAGTGAGGTCTTGTTTACCCTCCTGGGTTTAGAGAATGTATTTTCTCTTCAGATTTATGATATTTTTATCCTGTTTTTTGGTGTCTTTTTTCCCCTGGAGCTATGTTTAGACTAGGTCCTCTGTTTGGGACTTTTAATTGCAATTTCAATTTCTTGGTAGGCTATAATTTTTGAATGACTACATGATCAGATTTCTAATAGGTTTCTATTTGGGAAAACTCACAACCTGAAATGTATGAATATTATGAACATGCAAAAGTTGCTACTATGAGGACAAAGCTCAGAACCATATTCAAAGATTGTGAGTATGTACATGCAAGATTTATCCACTTTGACATATGGATGTGTGATCCTAAGTGAGGTAAATTGCATTCTTCACATACGGATTTTGTATGTTGATTTTTTCCACCTTGAAAATAAAAACATTTAGGCAGTGATCTCTTTAAAATGAAATTAGGTGCTGTGGAAGGTTAAAAAGTAATTCTGATTCAAGTTAGCACTGTTTTCTGGACCATGAAAAACAGATGAGCATCTGCTGCCCTGAAATCTATACAAAATGCAGTCACCAGGCAAAAATCAAGCATGTCTAAAAATGATTATTTTGGCTATATTATCTAGCAAGCAATTATTACGTTATCTTCCAATTATGGTCATACATTATTAATATATTTTCAGAGAGACTGCATTTACTAAAACCTTTTTTTTTCCTGGCATGTATGATACTTGGACCCAAGTGTAAACCTAACTGAGCAAAAATATTTTATAGACTGCCAAGTTCCATTTTAAGATTTGGTTGGTTGGGGATGATAAAGAACAAGGAAGGGAAGGAAACAACAGGAGACATGGAAATTATATAAGCAGTTTTGCACGTATGTGTCCTTCTTGTATTAAGTTGAAGAGACATGTTTTTAATGGGAAGAGGACCTGGCAAATGCAAACAGTATGCTTGAGTTTGCATACAGTCATCTGCAGTACATGTACATATTACTCCCATCATTGTGACCACCAACGCAGATGTACATCAGTATTCTTGAGAGTGCATAAGAGCTATGTATGGCAGAAGCAGACAAAGGATACAATTTTTCAAAAGCAACTAAGTGATGTAGAAGCTGAAGTTCCATTTGAAAAGTGGCTTTGGCATCTCAACTACTTTGAAAATGGGACATCACCTCCTAAGGTACTTTGGCATGTCTGAAAATGATACCCTAAAACTAATCTGGGGGCAAAATTTTCCTCTCTCCATTTGTACTTAATATTTTATATTCCACAAGCAGAACTTCCACTAATGCCAGCAAATGTTATAAAGATTCCCAGTGCATCTTGAAGAGGAGAATCTGTCCCCATTCTGTGGTACTGTCTTATCTCCTATGGCATCAATAGGAAATATTTTCTTTAAGGATAAATAGCTCAGAATACATTCCTTAGTAAGACTGATTTCAAGATGAGATTTTTTTCTTCTTCTTGAAGATGAATAGAGCTGAGCTAGTGAAGGGGCACTCAAAACTTCTGCTAAAGCAAAAAAGCAAATCAGAAAGATCTTCCTGCAGTGTGTGGGTGTTGCCAATGCATCGTCAGGAAAGTATAATAACAACTGGTCGTAAAATTTGCATTTTATGGGAAAGATTCTGCCTTGGTTGGCATAAGCAAGGGGTAACTGAACCTGAATACAACTGTGTAAAATAAGTGTTATTACCCACATTTTATAGAATATGACAGAAATAACACATTCAAAGACTTCTACTTCCTGATGAATAATCCACTGGGTGTTTTTTGCTGTTTATACAAACAACAATTAAGAAACCTCTCAGGCTCAGTTGGGTCCCAAATAATTGTGATTATTGATTATAAAGAAACAATAAAGCTACCTCCATATTGCTTCTCTGACAGTGTCAGTTTCCTGGTGGTTTCTAAAATATAGAACACAATGTGAGCCACTAAACTGTTCACAGACTATTTAAGGGGATACTGCCCCATGACTATATGCTTCCCCTAACTTTCTTATTCAAAGTGGCCTCTGTATATTCCTGCTTAAGAGAGTTCAATGGTTGCTAGGCACAACAATCAGGCTTGGGGACTGAAGACTTTTAATTAAAGAAAAATCACAGGATTTCATGTGTAAAGTGATTGTTAGAGCAAAATGTCAAGTAAAGGGAATAGTGCTGTACATGTAAGTACAGATCTTAAAAAAGCATTTCTACAGGAAACATTACAAAGAGATGCCATCAAACCTACCTCACCCTTAGCAAAATGAGGCATACAATTCAGATGCACTGCAACATAATTAAGACATACAAAATCCCAAAATATATCTTGATCCACTTAGAGATTATATGAAGATGGAATTTCTTCTGCAATAATCCCAAAGTATAGATTTCCTAAATGTTTTCTTCCAATATAAATGCAAATATTTTTGACTTCAGGGTACAGTCTAACTTCCCCTGGCTCAGAAGGAAGCCTCTGAAACAATACCAGGTGACAATTATCTTATTGACATGGAACTCAGACTCAATTTTTGGTATAAAATTAGGAGGTTAGAATGTTGTATAGAAAAAAAAGTAAGTGATCAGGAAGTATGTAATAGTAAGTGCATACACACAAGGGGTCGAATTATGGCTCCAAAAGCAACCTTAATTCTGGTATTTCCTAAACTTTGAATGTTTAATTTTGCAACCTTAAAAATATTTAGAGGGGTTTGCTTGTTCCATATACAGCACATCTCAGTGAATCTGATCCAGACCGTACTGCCAGAAACACATTTTATATGCTAATGCTACAGTTGAACTGGTTTTACGACATATGACATTTGTTTTAAAATCTTTGGGCTGAACAGTCTCGATCTTGCATGCCTAAAGTTTAGTACCTAAATCCATATTTAGGCACTTAGACCCAAGCGGCCTCATTTCCAGAGGATGGGAGCTGTGGCTGCTCCACCACTCTGAAAACAAAGCATTTTTTTTGGCACTTAAAGCCTAATCCTGTTGTACTGAAATCAATAGTTTTCCCATTGAATGCGGTGGGTGTGGGATTAGCCTTTATATATGAATTTAGTTGTTTAAATGTAGCCTCGTGAGCTTGAAAATCAAGGCCCCTATCTTTTTAAAATGGTTTCAGACAAATTTCAGTGGTCTCCTTACATTGCCATTAGGGTTAATGTGCATTTTAATGTGAGGTTTGCACAGGACAACAGTTTTGTGTGAGTAAAACAAACTATGCATGGCTGAAATACTATCTTTATGGAAAACGTCCTATAATATTTAATGGGAATTTAATCAATAGGGTTGTAGATAATTGTACTAGGATTCTATATTAATTACACTAAAAGCCTATAGGAATTTAATAGGGAGTGATATTCATTATATTGGATTTTAATCATCCTAGTTCCATTCTTGCAGAGAGTCACTCATGGGCTTAACTGTATCCTATGTGGGCAGTCCCAGTGCAGTCAATGTGTAAAGTTAAGCACACATGTGTTTACATGATCAGGACTGAGCTATAATTTATATTAAAGTTTTATAAGTTGGGTGAAAAAACCTACACCATAGACTGTCATTTATCTGTTAAATACGAGATTACTTTGCCCAAAAGGTGCCTTTGTGTATGCACACAATTGTATTTGATTATTTTTAATTACATCAAATGATAGATCCTAACCTCTCCACTGCCAGCTAAAATCAGTATTTAGCAACTAGTATTGCCCTTGAACTGCATACAGAAGTAGATGCGGCTTCTCTTATAATGGGGAAAAAATACTTTTAAAAAAATAGAGCCTTTAAGTCTACTCATAGCCTGGCATTTGAGGAGCAGACTAAGGCTAACTGTAACTAGACTTTTATGTCTTAAAAACCACCAGATTCTCTCTACTGAGAGCAGCTTCTGGGAACACTTCAAAGGCAAATGGACTTTGAAGTCCAGTATACATGATACCAGTGGTTTAATGAATAAGAGTTTTGCTAATAACAGCTATTGCATTTTTCTTCTGTGCCTCCTATATTTATTTTCATAACAAACAAGATCTTAGAAAAAAAGTAATAGGCGGGCATGCCCAGGGACATTTTATAAAGCATCCTTAATAGCATGTGTTCCGCTCTTTAAAATCTTGTCACAGCCTTGACATCTGTGTCCATCTGTTTGTCTATCTGTCTCTCATATTTAATTAGTATGTATATATTAACACAGGATCAGATTATAGGCACATCTTAGGATCTAACACCATTTAAAATATTTGTTTTATATAAAATAAGCCTTTTTAAAAAATGCTCTGGGTATGTATGCATAATCTATTAAAATAAATCCTGTCACTACACATCTGGGCCAGTTTCCATGACTTAAATCTCTCCATGCTATAAAGCTAAGGTTCTCACTCCAACTCCCTCTGTTCACTCTATTTTTGCACCTTTGACCTTTTAGAAAAAGCTTGGAAGACGAGGAAAGTAGCAATGTCTGGAAAACAAGAAGTCAATTTCATGGAAAAGTGAGGTTTCATGAGTTGTTTCTGCTCCAATGTGGATTGAACCCAAGACCTTCAGAAAATGTTCATGAAGAAATAGAAGAGACACCCATCATAGCCAATAATTAGATAGGGCACGCAGGATGTTTAAGCTGGTAACAGGAAGTTCCTGTTCTGCCCCATGACCTAGTTTAGTCAGTCTCTCGCCTGTTGGAGCTACTTCACTTTATATAGCTAATTAAATAGTCACTGAGCCAGAGAGAGACTAATTCTGTAGCTCAGTATTTCTCGAACTCATCAGGGATGTGGGAGATAAGGTTCAAGTCCCTGCTCCAAATAAGGAAGAGCGCTCCATCAGGTTTCATGAAACTTTCTTCAGGAAGGTTCATTAGGACCAGGATGGCATTTCTAGTCAAAACCAGAGAGAACGAGGACTCCCTACCTCCTATGCCCCTCAATCACCACTGGCCCCATGATTAGGGCATGCATCTGGGAACCTAAGACTTATTGACTCTTCTGGGCAGGTGGGTGTACATGTCTCTGGTTTTGAGCAGAAATTCCTGCGAACCCTTCCCAATGGAAGTTTTACTGAGACAATCCATTTCTGGGGAAAGTTTGTTTCAATAAACTGGCATTTCCTGACAAAACAAGATTTGGCAGGAAGTTCTTGGCCAGGACAGCTCTACAAATAAGTTTTACAACGTGAAATGAAAGTCAAGAAAATCAGGTTTGGAACATTAGTGGGGAGAGTATGCTCAGAGCTCCATGTAAAGGCTATCTTCTAGCACCCAGCCCTGAACACCAACCAGCTAAAGTACCTTAGCTGATCTCAACTGCTGTGCTATTACATGAGGGGACACAGTCTCTGAGACATCCAGGCCCCCAAAAGGGTTTTATTTTAAAACCAAAACCTTTAATTACAACCAGGAACAAACTGAAAGCCAGTACAAATCACACACCACATGAGTAATGTGCTGTCTGCAGGAGATGTCACTTCATAGAAGGAATTCAGTACACTTGGAGCTTTCCAAGTGGTTTGCAGGTGCTGTTCCATGTACAGTATTGTAACAGTCCAGCTGCAAGCTGGCAATCTTCTGGCCAGTTGCAGATGGCAGGAAGGGCCATTGGCTTCTGCTGCTTTCAGGATATTTTAGTAGCAGGCAAGGATCCCTATCAGATGAACTTGAGTTCCGAATGCTCAACCTAATGACTATTTCAGTCAGACAGAGAACTGGTTGTCATCTGTATAGTGAATTATCACAGCCAATATCCCTTTATTATCTCTCCTAATGGCTTCAAATATAGGTATGAACACATGGGAAAGGAAAATAAAGCTCTGGGGTAGGCACACAAGAATGTCCCTAGACAGCTGAGCAATGTCTCTCTATGCCCTCTGTGACTTCTCAAGGATGAAGGAACTGAACAACTCCATCTATCTCTTCCTGGGTCCAAAGTCATGTCAGGAATCCCTGGGGGGGTCAACAATACCAAAAACCCCGATACATCAATTTTTCATCTGTCTCCAGAAGGAACCAGAACACAACTCATTTAAACATCCCTCTGATGGTTACCCCAAAGCCACCATAACCACTGATAGAGTGAGTATACCAATATATTTTATAGCTATTACCTGTGTTATGGAAGCATCAGCTGCTGCTCCATACTTAATGCTGAGCTGAGTTTTGTGTAACCCACTCATCTTCTGTATGTAGTGTACTATCTTATCTAGTGGCACTGAGACCCCTTACTGAGAGTATGAGTTTGCCCTACAGCCTTAGTTGAGAGTTAGCTGGCTTTCAGCTCATGAGCTAAGCTCCAGAGGTCCCATGTTCAATTCTGCCTGTCAGTGTTTCATTTGTACTTAAAGAAGAGATAATGTCTAATAATATCTGTGGACTGAGACACACGTGAGCTTTTCCAAAATATTTTGAAATAAAGAATTCCCTGTAAAATAATTTAACAGCTAAAAGATATCTGCTTAAAAATAATGTGTTGGGGTTTAAGGTAGCATGCAGCATAGTGTGTGTGTCAGAGGGAGAGAACCCAGCTGGAGCCCCCACACAGCTTCAGTTTAGCACCTCTAGAATGTTGCAAAATGCAGATAGTTTGTTATATTTTGACTATGCAGAAAGGAAGCAAGAGGCCTTTTCAGGGAAAGCTGAAGGGGTTGCAGATCTCGTGAACTACAGATGCTCAGGAAATGGGGGCACTTGTGTGGGTTACTTATACGGAACTTCTGAACTAAGATCTTGCACCTCAAGTATGAGTCCCAGTTCACTCATAACCATAACTGGTACAACTGACCACGACTGCAACCCAGAGAAATTCCACAGCTTATCTAAGGTATGACCAAGCTTCCTTGCACCCTGTGTGACATGTGGCAACCTGCATCTGTTTAATTGCATAACAAAACAGTTACATAAGAGGATCTTAAGAAAGGATAAATTAATTAACAGTGAATAACTGCCACTGTATGCTTCATCCCGAGGCACATTTTGAGACGTCTGATCCTTGTCTGCAGTTATGAGAGGAAAACTACAAGAGAGAATTAGTTCCGTTAAATGGTGCGTGACTGACATAAATTCTCTTTAACATTGCCATAAACAAAAATAGGCCTTTCTTATCCCAAATAAAATTAGATAAAGTCTATTCATTTATCTATGTTCAGTCTGACTAGTATCTCTCCCCCGTCTCTTGCACACATTTAATATGCATAAACAACGAGAAGTCCTGTGGCACCTTATAGACTAACAGATTTATTGGAGCATACGCTTTCGTGGGCAAAGACCCACTTCATCAGATGCGTGTAGGTCTTTGCCCTCTAAAAGCTTATGCTCCAATAAATCTGTTAGTCTATAAGGTGCCACAGGACTTCTCGTTATTTATGCAGATTCAGACTAACACGGCTACCCCTCTGATACACATAATATTGTATTCTCTGAAGTCTGGCAGTGAACTAATAAAATATATGGCTACTTATGTTGTAAATTCTTATCTTGCTTTATATTTTCACTTGTATTTTATGGTTACGACACTCCGGATCCTTTGGTGCTTTGGCAAAATAATTACACTGCAGAAGCAGAATGATGCTAGGTGAGCAAACTGTGCCAGATTGCCATTAGGAGCAGCCCTTGTCCCACTGCCAAATGTATCTAATAGATCAGTTATGTCTGATTTGGTACCAAACTAGAGAGAAGGAAGTTAGTAAAGATAATGGGATAATCATGTCATCTTTTGGAAGAAGATCACTGGATCTTTTACCTTTCAAATAGGCTTAGACACTTGTAATGTTCAATACGGTCCCTTCAAGTTAGAGCAGCCAAGAGAATTTCTCAACCTAGGGCACTTTTCCATGAGGAAGATTATCTTACAGTGAGTGCACACGAAAGGGAAACCCAGGTTCTCTTCTCAGCTGTCTGACAACAGACATGACTAATTGTAGGCAAGTTTCTTAACCTCTATCTCAAGATACTACTATTCCACTACCTTGGGGTATGCCTACACATCAAAGTTAATTCGAAATAACAACCATTATTTCAAATTAACTTTAATAGCGTTTATACAGGCAAACCGCTATTTCGAAATAAAATCGAAATAGCGGGTGCTTAATTCAAATTAGTTAAACCTCATTCTATGAGGAATAACACCAAATTTGAAATAGCTAATTCGAAATAAACTCTGTGTAGATGCTTATTTCGAAATAGGGGCCTCCAACCTTTGCCAGGATGCCCTGGTGGCCATTCTGGGCCAAACCAGGAAAACTCTTCTGCTCCTCCCACCCAGCCCCAGAGCCCTTAAAGGGTAGAGTCTGTTTGGCCACAGGACCTGTGCCAGCTCCAGGTCTGCCAGCCCAGAGCCTGCAGGCGGTGCCCCTACCCAGTTGCCAGCATGAGCGAGCCAGCCAGTGCCAGCCAGCCCTCCACCACTCCCCAGGAGCAGTCTTGTAGCTCCCAGGAGCCTGCCAGGGGTCAGAAAAGGCAGGCGCCTTCCTGGTCCAGCGCGGAGATCATGGACCTCATTGAGGTTTGGGAGGAATCCTCCAATGTCCATGATCTCCGCACTAGATGCAGGAACGTGGCTGTCTACAGACGGATGGCTGAGAGCCAGGCCACATGCACACCCAGGAGCAGGTGCGCCTGAAGATAAAAGAGCTGAGGCAGGCCTATGCCAGGAACACAGGGGGCAGCTACCAACCAGGGGCAGACCCAGATCCCTTCCTCTACTTCGAGGTCCTGGACTGCATCTTGGGGGACCGGACGGTCCATGCCCCCCAGGTGGTCATCAACCCTGGGGCAGAGGGCCCTGACCAGGGCATGGAGCAGGAGGAGGAGGAGGAAGATGACGGCCGGAGTTGCAGGCACCTGGAGGGAGCGTGGCACTCACCCTGGACCCCCGAGGCATACCAGCAGCAAT
>JANRFK010001234.1:79636471-79675935 GCA_030068395.1 Apalone spinifera | reverse complement strand
CATGAGCCAGGGTTGTAGCGGGTAGGCCGCATCCCCCACCAGGCAGACAGGCATATCCACGTCCCCAACCCTGATGTGGTGGTCAGGAAGAAGGTCCCGGCGTGCAGCCTCTGGCACACAGAGGAGTTCCAGTACACCCACGCGTAGTGTGCTTTGCCAGACCAGCTCACGTTGATGTCCAGGAAGCAGCCCCGGTGGTCAGACACGGCCTGCAGGATGACCGAGAAGTACCCCTTCCAGTTAATATAGAGGGAGGCCTGGTGTTCCGGGGCATGGATGGGGATGTGCGTCCCATCGATTGTCCCCCCCCCCCTCACAGTTGGGGAAGCCCAGGGCGCCAAACCCCTCGATGACCGTGTCCAAATCCATGAGGCAGATGACTCTGCAGAGCAGCACTCTGTTGATGGCCTTGACCACCTGCAGAGGGACACACAAAACCGAGAGTCACTGGGGTGCCAGGGTGGCCGAGAGTGTTCCTTCCCCACCACTGCCCTGTACCCCCACTCTCCAGGAGCACAACCCGCCCCCCGCAATCCTGGCCACCGCGGGCAGTCCGAAGTGCGGCTGGGACTGAACAAACCCTCCCATGGAGGGGACTTGCACCTCCTCTCCCCCTTTTCCCTGGGGCAGCCCATCCACTCCTTGCCCCACACCTCCCCTGACACAATGGCCGGAGACTGACATACCTGCATGAGCACTGCTCCGATGGTGGATCTCCCCACTCTGAACTGGTTGCCGATGGATCAGTAGCTATCCGGCGTGGAGAGCTTCCATAGGGCGATGGCCACACACTTCTGGAGGGGAATGGCGGGCCTCATGTGTGTGTCCCGTTGCTGCAGAGCAGGAGCGAGCCACTCACAGAGCTCAAGGAAGGTGTCCTTCTTCATCCTGAAGTTCTGGGTCCACTGTTGGTCTCCCCAGCGCTCCAGGATGATGTGGTACCACTAGTTGCTGCTGGTGCCCAGGCGCCAGATGCGGCAGGGCACTCTGGCATCCGCTGCTGCTCCTCCATGTCCCCCAGGGGAATGAGGTATACTGGTAGTTCGAATTAGAGATCCTAATTCGAACTACTTACTCTGTGCCGCATGTAGCCGCAGGCACGGAGTTTGGACTAAGGGGGATTTAAAAATGGCGGCACCCGGGAAGATGCAAATGAAGCCCGGGATATTTAAATCCTCATTTGCCCTCATTTGCCTACCTAGCTCAAACTAACGAGCTAGTGTAGACGTACCCTTAGAGAATAGTTGCGTGGTTTAGTTCATGAACAATTGCAGAATGAATTGAAATCCTGGATTAGAAGGCAGTACAGGTTGACCCTCTCTAGTCTAGCACCATCAAGACCTGACTGGTGCAGAATCAGGTGAATTTGCCAAACCATGGGAGGTCAATATTGTCTAGCAGCATTACCAACACATCCATTGCTTATTAGGCTCTTAGAAGACATTTAGAGGTAAATAAGTGCTAAATAATAGCACAGAACACTGAGAGCAAGGACTGGTAGCTGTAAACAAACTTAATGGAACCGGGGGAAACTTGATCACACCCATGATAAGTGGACATCTGGATAACTAAAATCATACTGGACCACAGATGTTGCCAGACCAGGGTGTACCAAACTAGAGAGGTTCAACCTCTACACAGATCCTATATTTGTTCATCCACAAAACTATCATGCTTCCCTACTATATTAATTCAAATTGTTAGATAAACAAAAATGCTGGTACACTTAACCATTCCATGCCTTCATCGACTTTCTCACAAAGTTGCAGAAAGTGCAGTGGAATGTTTGCTGACAAAATGAACAGTTTTCCTAATGTGATCATATTCTTCCAAATCTTTGGAAATTGTTTCACTTTTATTGCTTTTGGGACATTTAAAGTTCTGTGTGCCTCTGGGAATTGTCTGAACCTCTCACCTCTCTGCCTGTCTGTCTGTCTCTTTGTCTCTTTCTCAGAAGCCGTTGTCTATTGTAAATGATGTAGGATCAGATGAAATATTAGAAAGAGCAGCCTTATAGGTTTTTGTGGCACGTCAATGAAAAGTTTGGATGGTTCCTGCCAGACAATGACTATACAGGGAATTTTCACACTGGTAATCTGGTCACAGAGCAGAGAATGTTATGGCCCAGGTTAGAATTCTCCAGCGGTTGGTAGAATTCTCAAAACAGAAGATAGGAGATGCACAAGTGCAGAAAATTGGTAACTATAGTGGATGCCCAGTTTTCTGGAGCACCTTGATTCCATCTTCATGTTCAATTGCCAAAAAGTAGCAATTCTTAGCAGATGATGATAACCTGCTACTGCTGTACCCACCTGATGGGATGGTGCCGCAATCTCTGAGAAGGGGGAGGGGGCGATTTGGTCTAAAATAAATTGTGGGCAGAGGTTAAGAAGAAGAATTCACACAAGGTGGGAAAATATACAAATATTGCAAATGCCATCGCTATTTTCATGGGTCAGGCACTCAGTCATATCATTCATATTATGCCTAGTCACGCTAGCTTGAAGAGAAATGTTTCATAAGAGTAAGGGAAACAGAATAAGAGGTCACTGCTGCATACTGTAATCCAAAAATGATCATTCAAATAAAAAAATCCAGGCTACCTCAAAAACTACTCGTGAACTCCACTTTGGGAGTGAAACTGGGAAGCTGGAAGCTGGGGGACCTTGCCAAACCACAGAAGGGAAATACAGGCACAGTTGGCCTAACCTGTGACACATCTATCAGCCATACCCAACTGCCTCCAACTGATCCGTTATTGGTGGTCTAATTTTTTGTAGACTGAAAGTGTATCTTGAGGAGGGATTTTAATGAGAATTCAGACACCTTATAGATCAATTCGTGATTATGCCTCATGAAGATAATTCTGGCAGAAGAGGACAAGGTAGGTCAATCATCACTGTGGATACAGAAGCGAGGCCTGATGAGAGACAAGAGTAAAAAGATACATGGGGCACAGATGTGAAACTGATGTATGAGGAAAGAGGGAGTCAGTGTGTGTATGTGTGGGGGGGGCGGGGATTCAGAGAGGATGCTGATATGGTCATAATGACAGGCAAGAAAGAGTATCTTAGCAGTTGTGCTTCAAATGGACTAGAAAGGGGGCAATGTTGGTGCTGGCAAGACCAAAGAGGAGAAGGTTACAGTAATTAAGAAAGAAGATGAGAGCCTTCAATAAGAGCAATAAGGGCAATGAGTAACCCAAGATTAGTTCTGTATTTTAAGTTTAAAAAAAAGTATAGAACTGAAAGGACAAACCAATATATAAGTAATAAAAATGTGTATGACAATAAGAGTTGATATCAGGCTAGGCCAAACCAGTACACACCTGTGAAAACATTAACTAGGCTAAGAACCTCATATTTTGTATATATGTATTACAGTGCCAAGAACTCTGGCAGTAAACCATTCACTGTGCTGATTTCCATTTTTCCAGATGCGCTGAAGCAAAAGGATGGGAAACCACAAGTGGAACTTTGGGCCAGGCACTATGTTCCAGACAGGTACAAGCTGTTAGGCACCTAGTTCCTACTGTACCCTTTGAAAGTACTTCTCTCATGCTCCTTGAAAGAGTTCCAATGCCACCAGCAGTACTAGAACCCTCGGTCCTTGTGCTCAGAAAATACAAGGCCTGAGGCTCTGCCTACCACCTGTGAGGAGGTGGAAGAAAAGGTGACTTGAGCCCTTAACCCCATTTGCTGACCCACATATAACCAGGTACAGAAAAGCAATGTTAATATTGCACCCGTGTAATGCCTGCACAATTTCATCTCTGCATTGCAGATTATTCCAGATCCTAACAGGAATAGTTCAGATGGGATGGAGTTATGACAGGGCCACAGTAAAGTCTGAGCATGTATGCACTAAGGATTTGGGTCATGTAATCAGATCAATGTACATGCAGAGGTTCCACCACACAGATCTGACTGCAGGATTGGGTCCCAAATGTGTCACTGCTATACCCTTCAGTGAATTCAGTGATGGAACCTCTGCTAAGAATGTCAAAAATGCACCTCATCAAACTTTTCTGAGCTGTAGCTGCCTAGACAACAAAACATAAAGGTCATCCAGTTATATACAGCCATGGACATATTTTGGCCACTTAGGGCCTTTTATTTTTGACACTTCATGGCTTTTGTTTTCGCAAAATGAATTCTCTTGCCAAGCATAGCATCTCCCATCACAAGGTCAGCATCAAAGTGGAAATAACACAGTGCATGGGTGCATGGTTGAACATGAACAAGGTCTGGTGTAAGGGGTGGGGAACATTTTTTGGGTCGGAGCTGCTGACCCACAGAAAAATCAGTCGGGGACCACATACAAGTGAGAAGAAAAAAAAAACCCAACAACAAAACCCAAAAAACCCTCACTGATGTGGCCCCTGATTGAGAAGGAGAATGACATTCCCCATATTCCCTTGCACATCAGAGCCTGGGGGTGGGTGGGCAGGCTAATAGATTCCTTATGCTGCAGCCTTGCAGAGGGAGCAGGGGGCTGGAGCACCAGAGCAGGCTTCCTAATACTGGCATCCATTCAAGCCAGGGGCCACATCCAACCCCCAGGCCTGAATATCCCCACCCCTGGTTTTAGGTATGAAGAAATACAGCATGTCAGAAGTATGTGTAATTCAAGTAAAATGGGGAGGAGGAAGGCTTGTACTTTGCTCAGATCTGTGTTTTTTCTGTCATAAATTTGCTTCTTTGTGTGCTCTAGCCTTCTGGTTCCTTGTTTTCCCGTAGGGTTCTTAATAATACTGGAATTGCATCTGCTCTGCATAATGTTGTTGTCTGACATTTTAAACTAAGTATCATATTATATTGCCTCAAATTGTAGTGAAGTGTTTCTGGAGCAAGGTTATATTGCTGCTGCTCTCCTGGGCTCCTCAAGGCAATGTGCATCAGTAAACAAGGAAATCAGTCCAGCTGGAGATCTCCCCAGGGTGAGGGACTCCCCAATTGATGTAGCACTGGCATAATGGGCTCTAATGCCACTACCCCTGCTTTCAGGTGATAAGGCAGTGCACAACTGCATGCTGACAGTTCTCAGCTGGCAGATAAATGCTATTACTATAAGGTAATTTACTATTATAGGAAGGGACTGACCAATTACTATTGGTTTCCTTCATAGATAGCAATAAGTCAGAGCACAGCTACTAACTTCTTAGTGCCTGGGCACAAGAATCTTCCAGAGAATGCTGCATGCAAATGTACAGTACATTAAGCTTTTATGGAAGGGTCTTGGGAGATACCAACAACACCAAGAGGTTACTGGTAATTAAACTAGAGAAGAGAAAATAACGAGGTTTTTCTAATGAATTATTCAGGATATCATTAAAAATCAAGCACACACAAGATGCATGACACACTAGAGGCCCTAGAAGCCAACACACAGCCATGGCTCAATGTCAAAAACAATTTGTTTTTAAAAATATGAGGTTTCTAGGTATTGCTAGTATCTACTGTTAACTGACATGTCAAGTCTGATGCCTCAAGGCACAATTTTTCTAGTTAGCAGACTTTTTGGTAAAGAGATTTATAGAGAGCTAAACATCCACTTCCTTGAGCACAGTACAAAAATCAGGAATTCCTTCTGTTGTCACTGAACTGGCTTTATTTGGCTCAATTTAGCTGAGTTCCACATTTACTCTAATGTCACCTATGTAAATGAATGGGAAAATCGAATTTTACATCCAATTTGCACAAGTGAAAGTCTCAAGATAAAGGGCAAAGTAACAGAGAAACACCTTGCTCGCATTTATTATTAGTACTTTTGAACTAGCAAATGTTTATGTTAGTCTTATCCTTATTTTGGTTCATCTACCCTGTTTTTGTAAGATTTCAATTACTATATTTTATGTGTAAGATTTCAGAGTTATATAGAATAATCTGTTTAATAAAGAAATATAGAAATCTTCCCTTTTGCAAAATATAGGAAGGTATAAAAGAGAGCAATGGAACAGTGAGTTTTCTTATGTGGGAAAGGTATACTATATTCACTACACAACCATGTTCTGATGCCTTCAGTAACCAGTATATAAACCTAGATCATGCACAAGAATGTTTCTTTTAAGAAAACTGCAACAGGAGAGTGAATGAAAACCTTATCTCTGACGAAGTGGGTCTTTGCCCACGAAAGCTTATGCTCCAATAAATCTGTTAGTCTATAAGGTGCCACAGGATTCCTCGCCACTTTTCCAGATTCAGACTAACACGGCTACCACTCTGATACTTGAACCTTATCTCTGTAGGGGGAGATGCCTTGCTCCAGTCATGGATTACTAACCCCAGAAACTGAGTGCACATTAGGACATCCTATCAACCATAGGAAGAAGACAGATCATTGGAAAGCTTTTTTGGAGTTCTGAAAAATAAAACAACTAACAAATCTATCTTGATATTTATATGGTCGCCTACCCCATTGTAACAGTATGTGAGCATTAGCCAAATATATGGTCTTCTCCCGCATTATCCCAGTATGTGAGCACTAACCAAATATACAGATGTATAAAACAAAGAATCTTTTTCTCTGAAAAGACCTCTCCTGATGGGCATTTGGTCTTGCAGCAGCTTCCAGGAGGGGTGGCCCTTGTTAGATGTTCTGTACTCTGAAGACCTGATTCATTGCACCTTGAGGATATAATATGTTACATTCTGGTTTCCTGGTGTTCAGCCACCACTTTGCATTCGCTTTGCAAAATCCAAAAACCCCACATGCATAGAAACTTTCTTTCCCTTTTCGACTGCTCTGGTAATGGAAAGGGAAAATGTGTGTGAATTACATTTATGTTCAATTTTCTACCTCTTTGTATGGTTAGAGGGGTGTAAAGAGGTCTTAGAGTAAACAAGCACGAGGCCTTCAGTTTAGAATATTTTTATTTTAGACCAAGGGAAACTCCTAACAAAGAAAGAACTAATATCTCCATGATAAAGTATTGTGATCCTCTGCTTCAATCGGCTTCAAGACACTTTCTTTCCGCAGTACACAGTCCCCATATATTTAAAGATATGGGCAGATTCTTAAAGAATCATAATGTCTCCTTAGTGTTATGGTTCATTATGACCCTTCCCCTCCTTTCACTCTCACATTTAACATTCCTTTAATAAGACAGTTTATCAGTACAAGCCACTGTGTTCCGTTGAGTCACTATTTTAAATATGATTAATCTTTTGTGCTTAAAGTGTTTTCCTCGCAGCTTGTACAGAGAAATAGATGCCATGCAGACAGGAAGTGTCTGTTCACCCAGTTAATCTCAATACAACCTTTTGAAAATAAATACTACAACATTGCAAGATGAATTCTACTGAGGGGGCTTGGATTCACACTTAGGTGTGCAGGCAAACCAGAGGTAGGATGTGGACAGGGCTGAAATCTTGTGAGTTGTTTTCCCTAGATTGGCAGCTCCACATGGCAAATACTTTGCAAGGTCAGTCAATTTTATCAGGTTGCTGCTGTCCTGAATGATGGATTCTTGCAAGATCAGCTGTTGTCACAAGATGTAGCCAAAATGGAATCCACAAAATAGGCACGTTCCAGTTCTAGATCTGACTTGCAAAAAGAGTGATGGAGGCAGATTTGCATTTGGGAATTTGTATCTAAGCTTCTCAGTATTAGTAAGTGTACGTCTATCAATTTGATATTTTTGTTATGGCCCTTCTCTACTTTAGAATAAGGCATGATGTGAGATGTCACTCCACGTATGTCTGGACCCAGAACAGAAGGTTCAGTCCCAGTAAACACTTGTGCAAGCATGATGCACAAAAGTGTCATTTAGACATTGCTGTGTGGGCTGGAGCTTGAGTTCTGAAGTTTGCTCCCGACCCTAGCTGCAGGGTGTGCTACAATTTCTACACAGGTGTTTTTTAGTGTGCTGATAAAGTAATCCCCACTGTGGACCCAGGCTGGAAGGCTTGCTCTATATGTGGCACAGAC
Organism: Apalone spinifera; assembly: GCA_030068395.1. Taxonomy (NCBI): domain Eukaryota; kingdom Metazoa; phylum Chordata; order Testudines; family Trionychidae; genus Apalone; species Apalone spinifera. The sequence goes on along the minus strand of JANRFK010001234.1, from coordinate 79,668,006 downwards.
ATGCCCTCAGAGCACAAAATCCTGTACCCCCTAATAATTCCCTGCCCCGTAGAGAAAATTGCTTGGTTGTTCCAATGAATAGTTCACCCCGTCATTTTCCTCACTTTGCATTCTTTTAATTTTGTGGCAACTTAAGTTTCTGATGAACTTTTCTGGTTCTATTAATCATTTACAAGTATGAACCTTGGGCTTGTCACCAAATAAAGACATCTTTACTGCGGATGTACTCGCTACTGTGACAAATGCTGTAGTCAGGGAAGTAATCACTAAGTGCCAAATCATTTTCAACTGAAGTACTGTTTGTCCCTAAGCACCAGATTTCCTAGCATATGGCAGGCATACCAATTAACCGAAAGGCATGTCACACGTTAGGTGTTGTCGCAGCACTAGATAGCATTCTCAGTCAAATCGCCAGGACATAACATGTCTGTCGTGAAACTAAGATGTCACAATACTCAGCAATCCCCTTTCAACGATTTGTATAACCAGTTTCAATTCTAGGGTGCTGCCACACATGGGGCATTTGGAAATAAGTCATGAACCAGCTCCATGATGTGCTTTTGCGTATAGGCCTGGGTGGCAAAATGTGATTCATGGCATTAAAGTTGTAGGTCCCAAAATCTAAGAGATTACACATATATTCTTATGGTATAATTTGCATATTGGATAAGGATCTGACCCATCTGTATGGATTCTCCTTCTTCCAAAGACTTCCTCCCTTTCTCTCTAGCTAGCCTTCCTTTAATTCCTTTCCTTGAGTTGCCCACTATTTCTCCCCCCTTCCCCGCTCTCCCCTTCTCCACCTTCAGCTTGCCCCCGTTCCTGTGTGGAATAGTATACATTCATATGTATGAAAATAAGTGAAAGCATGCAGGAATTAGGTACAGCATGCAAAGCCACAACTCATACTCCCTCTGAGCTAGGGGTATCAGTCCCCTGCTCATATATGAATACTTGTGTTAGCTCTATTCTGCTAGCATGCGTATAAATAGCAGTGTAGCTGTTTTTCATGGCTAAGCCATGACCGAAGCTGACTGAAATGTTTCATTTGACCAGAACCATTTTTTCTTTAAACAGAAGTATTGGTGATTTGCATCTTTCTAGTCTACATGCAGTAAAATATGAATATGTGGCAGGTGGGTCAGTAGTTAGGGGTAAAACCTGGGGACTGAGAGATTGGGGTGGGGGGAGATCAGTTCTGTGCTCTGCTGCAGGCTTCCTGTGTTACTGAGGCCTGAATGCTTAGGGCTTGCTTTGTTCAGCATGGTCAAGCCCATTTCCCAAATGACTGAAAGTGAATGGGACATGTCTTCTAAGAGCCAGATCTTGAAAAGAACACAGGCTTTTAAACAAGCAGCTGGTTGCCTAAGCCCATTTTTGGCGCCGCATGACCCCCCACCAGTTCACATTTTCAAAGCAGCCTAAGCCTTGCTGCCATGCCATAGCTAAAAAGCAGCTTGGAGAAGTCTCAGAAGCCCTAAAGCAAGTTTTTCAGACTAGGTGAGGGAAAGCTTACCAGGCCAGTGGAGCCTGACCTCAGAGGAGTGCACCGAGTGTGCCTCTGTCAGACCTGCAGCAGGAGAGCTGGAGGCAGCCCATTGATATGTGGAAGGATGGGTACAAAAGACAGCAGAGTCACAGGGAAAAATAACAGGGGGAAGGGAAGGGGAGAAGACCATGAGAGAAGTAGGGAGTGTGAGCAGGTACCAAAAAGAGGTAACTGGTTTTGGCTGCTAGGACATGGCCTAGCCAAGTTGCTGCTCTGGTTTAAGTATCCACCTCCAGGAGAGGGTTGAGGACTGAGGATCCCAAAAGGAGGGAGAGTCCAGTCTCTGTCCCATCCATGGACACCAAGTCATCTGCTTAGGTGCCTAAGCCCCTGTCCTTGTTTTGGCATTTCACTGGGCTAGTTTAAGTGGCTGCCTATTCAGCTGACTGCCTTCCAAAAATCCCGTTTTTAGGCTCTTAACTAACTATGGGTAGCTTAGGCAACATGGGGCTGCCTAATCCAAATCTGAAAATTTGACCAAGGTAGTAGGTTGCCTACAGGTTAGGTGTTATTCCACTTAGCCAATCCCTTTAAAAATCTGGCTTCTCCGTGCCAAAGTCATCTTTGAAAATAGGATATAGTATCTCAGTCATGCATTCCTTCCAATGCTGAGCAGAGCAACACTTAAATTTATTTTAATATCTGTGCCTTAGCTCCCCATCTGTAAAATGGGACTAATACTTCCCTCCCTCCCTTCGATGCTCTGAGGATAAACATACTAATGATTGTGAGGCTCTCAGGTACTAAGGTGGGACCCTTAAATAACTAGAGTGTAAAGGCAAATAACTTTTAAAAATGAAACCTTAAATTCTGCAGCAGCTCATGAGACAAAATGAAAAGTACTTGCAGAGCCTATTGTTGCCTGTTGTCTCAATTTCATCCCAGTTTATAGAATAAAAGAGGTTGAGATTTTATCAAGAGACTTTCTTGATATATTTTTATCTCTGGTGTATGTTTTATGTTTTTGCACGTGGAGCTTATTTATATGCCCTGGTCTACACTAGGACTTTATTTTGAAATAACTCCCTCCCCCAGTCGAATTTATAAGTGGAACATCCACACTACCAGGCCCATTATTTTGAAATAACAGGCCATGGAATTAGAAATCTGTACTTTTCATCAGTAATGCTAATTCCGAAACAGTTATTTTGAAATAGTGGTAGTGTGGAGGTTCCAGTGCCGCTATTTCGAAATAACTGCTCCCCAGAGTAATTCGAACTAATTACTCCCCAGTGCTTCCCACGGCTCTAAGTCTGAGATAGCGAGTCCACATTGGACTAATTTCGAGGCTTCCTCATAGAGTGGACACGCTAGTTCGAATTTGTTAAATCAGGAGTTATTAAGTCAAATTTAGTAATTTCAAAATACTTTCCTAGTATAGACATGGCGTATGAGACTAGAGCATGTAAGTCTCAAATCGGATTGATTGGATTATAGTAGCTCAAAAATCAGATTTTGTTTTTTGAATAAGATTTTAGCCTTTCTGGCATTAATGAATGTTTTCATAATGTGAAAAAAAAAACCCCACACAAAAGATGAGAACTCCCTTCTTCATTTCCATGGCTAACAACTCAAAAATCAAGTGATCCTAACTGAAATGCTGACATTTTTCAATATTTTCTTGGGAATTAAAAGAATGTAAATCAGCCCGGGGCAAAGGTATTGTGATATTTTGCTCAATCTGCTGTGAGTGACATTTGATTTTGATGTCTCAGGTAGAGAGGGGTTAGTTTGTAAGTGATGTTTAAAGACTAACCCTCATTCTTATTTTTTCAATTAACTCTAGCTGCAGGTCAGTTTTAGTCAGGCTTCATAATTATACCCTGCTATTTAACTGATACCTATCCAGAGGAACTTTTGTTTTAGCTTGAATATATTAAAACTACCCCTCAGAATATATAGGGTCACATTCCCTGATGCACAGGCTGCATTGCAGTGGTCCAGGGATGCAAAGCAATTGTCAACCTGACTGAAGTTCAAGAGTTCTGTCCCACCCATATATTTCTTAAGATCTAGTAAGGGGTGTCAGTTCTGTATTGCTATGCTTGCATCTGTGTGGCAGCAGTGAATTCCCAGTATCCAATTTCCATGAGGGTCTCTGAAAAATTAGTGGCTAATCTTTGAAATAAAATGTATGCAGATAAGACTAATCCCTGCTACCAAACACCTGCAAAAATGAAATACTAGTGTTGTATAACATTACCCCTTCAACCCAGGTAGTTAGACAAAGTTTGCGTCCCTGTCAGTTGTTTCCATTGTTCCTGGGGAAATTGGTGACAGTCAAGTATTTCTTTTATGCAATCCTGTTTGTTTTTAAAGAATATACACAAAGTTCTATTTCCCTGAACACAGTGGGAATTAAACTGCAAAAGATACTTTCTCTGCTCACGGTTCCAAGCCTCTGTCCAACCCAAAACTCTCTCTCCGTGCGAATGGTGAGTACCAACTCAGATAAATGTAGCCATGCTGGCTGTGTGTGAGCTAATGCAAATACATGACTTGGGGAGTCACACCTCCCAGCTCTAATGTGGACATAACCATAGCTTTTCCTCAAGGTGAGACTACCGGTGCTTCTGTCACTGTATCTGATGCTCAGCGCTTAATCTGTGCCCAGGCTGAGCAGGCTTGGCAGTTCATAGCCCAGCTATCTCTGGGCTTGCTGCATCAGTTATAAATGTAAAAAAAATGGCTTAAGCCCCTGCACTAAGTTGCATGAGCTCTGGTGCCTCTTTCTGTATAAAATAAGCACTGTTGGTACTTGCTTGCTGCCTTTCCCCTCAGCCTCTCTGGTCTTTCTGCAATTTCTATCACAGATACATGGACAAACACAGTTCCACCAATCAATGTCCCACCGTTTGCGAGGCCACATTCCTCCCTTTGGGCCACACAGTTCAGCTTCTACCAACCCTTGTGATGTGTCTTGGTTTTGGGTTGAGCTTCTGTTATTTCAATCACCTGTTTATATAAAGGACCTTAATGACTTTGTTGCATTTATCCTAAAGCAAAGGTAACTGTTACACCAACAACCTCAACAAGTTTTAATCCATGCCCTATCAGTATCTTTTCATTATTGACAACCAGAACAGTGACAAACCCAAGATGAAGAAGGAGGGAATTTCATCTCTCAGAAATGCTGGAGAGACCGCATGTCATGAACTCTCTTCATTGGTCAGAGTCTAATATTCAAGACTTGGAACTTGATCCATCAAAAAAGCAGACTGCAACATGACTTCACACTGACTGAACTAGTTGTCATGGGTATGAAAGAGTCATCGGTGCTGCTTGCCCCCAGAAGATATTTGCGTAGTTGTCTGGTTCTTTTTATAAGGCGCTATTCTGTCTGAGCAGTGATGTGATTAGTCTTCATAACAGGGGTGGGGAACCTTTTTTGGGTCAGGAGTCACTGACCCACAGAAAAATCAGTTGAGGGCCACACACAAGTGAGAAGCAAAAAAACCCCCCAAACCCTCACTGACATGGCGCCTGACTGAGGAGAAAGACACTCCTCACATTCCCCTTGCACACCAGAGCCTGGGGGCTGGGGCCCAGGCTGGTAGTTTTTGGGTGGGGGGGGGGCTGAAGTGTCAGCTCCCCAATGCAGGGATGAGGGGAGATTAAAAGCCTCAGGGGGGCAGATCCACGCAAGTTGAGGACCACATCCAACCCCTAGGCCTTAGGTTTCCCACCCCTGCTTTATATCAAGATTCATGTAAACAGGCTTCCCATGAGCCCTTGCAAATGAATTGTCAGCAAGTTATAAAAACCGCCCACAAGCCTCAGGGAGAAGGGAGCCTGAAGGTAAGAGTGTAGGAGGGGATTGAGAGAAGGGTGGGGTTGACTTCCACCCTCTTTTCCCTTGGTCATTAATGGGGGTGCATCTCAGGGGAGAAGAGATTGAACTGCCTCCCCCCCCCAAGTCTGAGGGGACATGTCTAAGGGGATAGTCCCCTTCCCATCTCCCCTATTAGACTGTGATGAAAGTAGCTTGGTAAGCTGTGGCTCGTGCTTCTAAGCAGAGAAAAGGAGGCCACATTGAGATTTTTAGTGAGCTTCTGAGGACAAAGAATCTGCCTGGAAGTGTGGGACCCACCAATACAGGGTTGGAGCCTTATCCCCACATATAGGGCTATAATCTGCTCTCAGAAGTATTGGGTGCAACCCCTTTGACTTCGGATAGCTCCTGGGTTCAAATAAAGTTTGTTCTCTAGAACACTATGGGAATTCCTGGGCTAGGATCCCATTTCAGTATTGTTCTACTCTACAGCCTCTCACGCCAGCTAGGCTGGCACCAAGGGGCTGTCAGGTAGCTTAAGCATTTCCTCTCCTTGTGAGTAGAATGGGTGCTGAGAGTCTGTACAGGTCCAGAGCTGATTCTGCCACTTCTGTGCTGCCTGTACAGGAGCAGACGTTCCAAAGCACGCTGGGGTGGAGCTTGAGCATGTTGGTTGAAGAAGAGAGAAGGCCAGAAGAATGGCCATTGGGGGCAGAAGCATGGCTATTGGGGGCAGAGTTGAGGTTCAGGGCAGCCTACCTATGCTGGGGTTGAACTTGACCTAGCAGTGCCTGAAAAAAGGAGCTGTAAACTGTGTCCTCTATCATGCATTGGTAGCTGCACTTAGTGTTTGGATATGAGGAGTAAACTGTTGCCTCTGCCTTTTAATCACCAATTTTTCTAAAGTTTCCCAAACTTATCTGCTCTTAAAAAATGCTGTTACCCACTATTCCTTTCCAAAAGTGCCCAACCTTTCTTCTGTGTCTTTTAAACTCCCCAAACAGTGACTGCTAAATTTTGTCACTATCCTGCTGTGCTTGTGTCAGAAAACCTCCTTTTCAACAATGCAGTCACTTCTGGCTGTCTCTTAGTGCGAGGCAGAGAAAAGTACATTTACAGATCCTGAAAGGGAAGGAGTGTACATTTTGTCTTGGCTTATATACTTTATGCTTCCTGCTTGTCTGGCCTTGGAGAAATCCCCCAGGACTCTTGCTGTGGGTTAATAGCATGTTTTAGGAAATAGAAAGAATAGTTTTCATAACTCTGACCTTCTAGCAAATCTAGCCTTTCAGATTATTCTGTATTATACATAACCCTAGGCCTTAGCTTTCCCCTCTAATACTATGTAGTTCTTTGACATGACATGCTGCTATTTGATTTATTGTCATCTTCATCTTGATTATGCTTTTCTCCTGTGCTATTAAGTTTATTTATGGGCTTGTATAATGTTCTGATCCTCCAGATGTTATGTTCCAAGAGACACCATCTTCCATTCTCTACCCATAATCACATCTGATTCTGGTGCCAGCAGGCTTCTCCAGAGAATAGATTCCTCAGCTACCAACTCCCCTGGTCTTTTGGCACTTCAGTTCTGCTTCTTGGCTTTCTAGACCCTGTAAGAGATCATGGGAGGCAACTGAGCCTAGCAAAGAGGTAAGCATGGTGGGTACCACAGTCCACATCTGAAGAAGATGAATACTTACAAGACAGCTGGATAGATTTGGGGAGTTGTGGGTATGTGAAAGTAAGATGACCCAGATGATGACAACAGAACTGAATGTATCCAACAGATGTCTCCTAGCATAGGGCCTTTGATGTGGTACTGTCCTCCATAATAGCCCACCACATGGACCTATAGGTGCATTGCACTCATGACCCCATTGTGTTCTTTCAAGCAGTTACCCGAATTAAGTTGGCTCAAGACATGTACCCCTTCATGTGGTCGGATTTATTAAGTCTTTTCCAAATGTAACTCATTTTGGTTGGTTGCCTCAGGTCACATCCTCTCAATCCATAAGAAAGTCCTGGATTTTGCTCTCAAAAGAGGAGTCCCAGGCTCTCCTTCTTGGAGCTGGGTAGTAAGTTAATCAGTCACAGGGCCTTAGCCAGCCCTTTCCCCCCAATCAGGCTCAGATGTGTAGCAAGCCAGCCTTCTCCTTCTGGTCTCTGCTTGCAGCAAGGGAGGAGCCAGCATTGATGCAGGCCCTCTTCTCCTCTGCTAATCTCCAAGTGTTTGAGTAACTGAGGAGCTTTTCCCTGCCCTCTCTGCAAGGCTCATGAGACAGGCCCTTGAGGACACAGTGATCGGATTTTTCTCCATCAATGTTCCTCTGGTCTTGTGTATACTGGACATTTCAAAATTTTAAAGAGCCACATGACATGATTAAGTGAGGTAATCACTAGACACCTCTACCCTGAAGGGGGAAGACTACCCCATAGTAGGGCCATACAAAACCAAAAGCCAAATGGGTCTGTGCTAGAAACTCTTTGGAGGTCTTCAGTGCTGCTGCTGGGCAATATTTCATGCCAGCAAGAGGACGATATGTTGATGAATGACACACCACTTTCATGAACTGCAGCCAGAGGCTGAGACTGGAAATCACCCCTGCGTTTCCAGAACGGTAGTGTAGACCATTGCTCCTAAACCAAACCCCTTTGTTTGGTTACTGTTTTACTGGTTAATGGATGGTGTGTGAGCACACTTTCCCTATCACCATTCTTCTCTGCGCAGCATTGACCTCCTTTTACAATTGTCCTTCAGAAAAAAGTCAAACAAACCCAAAAGCTTCCTAAGAACTAGCACACTAATGAAGTCCCTTAATGGGCATCAAGAAAACAAATCACAATTACATCATACGCTCCTGAGAAAGGGAGGGAGGGGTGAAGGTGGCAAAAGATGGTACTGTGCCACTTGCCTTTGCTGATGAAAAACTTATTTCTAGCACTATTCCCTTGTGCTGTATTGCTAAGTGCCATCTGGCATCTAGTCTCTTTAGTTCAGCCACTTTGGTTTGCTGTTTCAGGCAATTACATCTCACTTATGTGAAATTACATTTGTGTTCAAACATGCTCTAAGTGTATTGACTTCTATCAATGGATTTCACTCACCAATGTGCCGAGGTGACATCCCTGAGAGGATATGCATTTCAGTAGGCTCATATTAGACATAAGATACTAGTGTTCCAATCTACTCATCCTTGGCACACAATATCCTATCTGATGCCCAATGACATTCCAGGCTCAATCCAGCTCCCACTAAAGTTCATGAAAAGATTCCCATTAGCTTCCCATGAAAGTATACTGGGCCCTTTAAAACATCAAAATTAACATTGCACTAAGAGCATAAAGAAAATGGCAAACAAGGGAAACCTTGAGGAAAATATTATTCTGTTTCCACATCAGTGTTTAGTAGGGCCCTTTTCTAATATCAAACATAGTGTGGGTCTTGGGTAAGTAATTTTGCCATTTGTCTCTTCATCTTTGACATAAAATGAAGCTCTGGATTCCTGCATTAAAGTTATTATAAAAGTATGGCCTAATAGTTACATAGATATCTGTACCCAATCAGTTGAACCCCATCCTGAATAAGAGGGGTAAAATATTATAAGAAACCAAATTGCATCAGAATGCTCTGCCAACGATTTAACACGCTACACAACCTCTAAAATGTACTAACAGAACTATTAGCCAAAATGATACTTTTTAATTGGATTAACATGTAACTTGTAACATAACATTTCCTTTGAGTCAAAAGAGGCTGGTTTTAAAGGTGCATGAGTTAATTATGAAAATGATGCTTTCAAAATAATGTTTAGATAAAGAAATATACTCTGAATAATGGACAATGCAGAAAAGACAGGAGAAGATCCTGAATACAGTGAAAATGAAAATATTAAGATGGATGGCGCAGAGTGACAGGGCATCTTAGTTCCATGAGGTCAGGTCTTTGAGTCCTCCTTATCCATTCTAGTGTGGCTTGGAACAGTTCTTCAGAAAGTCTGCAGCTAATGGGATCCTTTTGCATTACATCCAGCAATTGAGTTTTGGGTCTTCCAGTCCATGTCTTACCCTCCACTTCTATGTTTAACACCCTGTTTCCTATATATTCTTCTGATCTTCTTTATATATGTGCAAAACACCTAAGTCTGTACCCCTTCGACTCTTCCATAATTGGTACCACTTCACTCTTCTGCCTAATTATATTCATTCCAAAAATGACCATCTTGTCACTACGGGTGTCCATTTTAATTTTCACTGATTTAAAATCTGCACCTGTCTCCTCCTCAGTGCCCATTATTCAGAATCATACATTACCATCTTGTAGATCTTTTCAATTTGATGATAGGCATTCTGCTATCGCAGATCACACCACTCAATTCTCTCCATTTAGCTCATGCCTATCCTGTTCTGTTTATAAGTTTGTAAAACCATGCAGCAGAGTGTCATTCTCAGAATGATTTCTAAGTCCATCAAATACCAACGTGAACCAAAAGGGGCTCATAGCTGTTCTCCAATTCTTACTAAAAACAGTTCAGTTTCTCCACATGGCCTTCTGACTGGTAATTGCACTCTTGTACACGTCTTAATGAGTCTTGTACGGTCTTCAGGTACCTATTCTACTCCCACACACCTCCAGATGACTTATCATCGGATGTGGTCATAAGCCTTCTCAATATCGATGACAACTATGTGAAGGGTTTTCTTCTTTTCGTTATTTTTCCACACGCAGTCTTAATGCAAAGATAGCACCCACACAAATCCAAGCTGATTGTCACTGACCTTTATTTCCCTTTTTAGTCTCTTGTAAATAACTTTCTCCCAGATGCTCATTGTGTGGCTCATGAGTTTAATGCCATAGTAGTTACCACAGTCTTGTAGTAATGTGCTCTTTAGCCAGGCTTCAGATATCTCCTCGATCCTTATGATTAAACAGATGTGTTAATATGTTCATCCCTACTTGCCTGAGGCATTTCCATACATCTGCTGGTATGCCATTGGGATTGAGAGCTTTATAATTTCCCATGTTCCCACCACTTCTAGTTCCGGGACTCGTGCCACCAGGCCCTGATTTGGTTTTCTCAGTTAGCTCGATTCTTTGGAATTCTCTTCATGAATTGGCCTTTCAGAGTAACTTCTCCACCATTCCTTAATCTGGTTCACATTGATTAACATATTTCCACTTTCATCTTCTAATGACTGTGATATAAACACAAATAAAATATAAATATAAATACATCAATAATTACAAAGAAGGATTTTAAAGACACTGTAAAATAGGCAAGGCAGCAAGGCTCTGATACTATAGTTGGGTCCAGGCTAGCCACAGCGATTATCAAGGAGACTCTATAGGCCTAGGAACTTCTTCCCTGTCCTCTTTAGCACAAGACAGTACTTTATATTTGGCTATATTCATATTCCTTGCATTTAAAAATAGCAGATTTCCTTCCTGACTGTGAGAGAAAGATGTTAACCAGGTTTATTGGCCATCTTTCATATTTTACGTTCAGCTTTCTCTTGTAACGTTCCCACCAAGTAAATGCATGCATATGCAGGATGACTGAGTAATGGCTTGCAGAGCAAATATGCTTTTTATCCATGGATACACTTGTTCATATATGAATATGGACATTCATGTATGAATAATACTCATATTCTCATAAATGAAAGACTCTTCCTAAAGAGCCATACAAATGGAACATGATGAAATGAAAACTCACTGAAAAATGAGTGAAACAGATACAAACATTCTCTGACTGAATTATGAATCATCTTGAGTGAACAGAATGAAAAATAAATGTTTCCATCATTCACCCAACTCTGCTATCTACTTAATGCTAGAACACCATTACACATGGTAGCATTACACAACATATCCTTGTTTCATGCCTTGTAACAACAAATTCACTTTTTTTTAGACCTTGTTTAGTGGTATTCTTGTGTTATATAGACAACAAAAAATTGGTTATAAGCCATAAAGTCCATGACACCCAGGATGACACTACAACAGAAGAATATGATGTCTTGCTTTTGAGAATAATAGGCCCTGATAAATTGCTTCCAGTGCATAATGAAATATGGAGGGCCACTGCCACCGTAATCCATACTCTGATGTCTGTGTTCAGTTCAGCATCCAGGCCCAGTGGGTGAGAGACAAAAGCAGGTTTATTGCCTGAGTTCCCATGCTTTCTGAGGCTACTAGAAGCTACTTGGGTCCCTGAATTAAGATAGAGTAGCCTCAGTGCTGGTCTAAATTATGCTAACTGACCTCTCCTAAGAGGCCACCCGGCTGCCCAGGATCACTAGAGTTCAGTCCAGATCAAGGTGTGGCCCCTTCCCAGAGCCATGCCCCTATTCTAGCAGCATCAGGGGACAGGCTGGTGTGAAGCCAGCAAAGCCAGCTGTGAGTCAGATGGGGAGCCCACACAGCATGGGAATCACCAGCAGCTGAGTCCTCTATTGAGTGGATGAACAGCACAAAGGGCCTGAAGTTAGAGCTATGATCTGGGCTTGGGTGAATAAAAAAGCCATAGGCCTGGTTCTAATCTCATGAATGCTGCTATAAATCAAGAGTAACTATTAAAATCAGTAGACCTGGTTTTCCACTGCCTTGGTCCTTGTTCAGTCACTCTCACCAGAGCAAAGTGAGTGTAAATTGCTCCCCTTTTGATCTGGTATCACTATTAATTGCATTGCCCAGGCAAGGCATTGCAAAACCAGGCCTGATGGAATGACACCCACATGAAACTGATGTAAAGGAAAGGAGAATTCAACCCAGAATGTGCTATGAAGAGATGTGACATCAGACCAATTCCTGGTGTCCTCACTCAGAATTTGGCGCCAATAGGAATTTTATTTCAATAAAGAGTATAGCATTTGTCCCAGCGTTTGAGGGAAAAGGTAACAGGCTGGTGTAAATCATTGAAGCTCTCTTGCTTTTAGTAGAGCTACAGTATATTGATTTACCCCAGCTCAGGCTCTGCTCCAAGATTTCTTATTAAAAGACTGAGAAGCATAAAGGCCTGGATCCACAATGAATAGTGCTTATTTATTTATAGCATTTTAGAAGCAAAAACAATTATTATGGCTTCAGTGCAATTTGGATTGGAGCTTAACAACTGATCTCTATAAGAACTGCTATGAAATTAAATAATAATTTCATCAGTATTTCATTTTACTTACTTAATCCAAATAACCAATTGGCCTTGATATTTGTGAGCTGTCAAATGAATTTCAAGATACTCGTGTTGTGTTAGTTGTCATTGTGATCAAGGGTTAAAACACTGGAGGGGAAATATGTAACAAAATGCATCACTTTTAATTCCTTTCTTCTTTAAGGATGAAGCAGCAGAAAAGGAAAAGTAACAACTGGGAAAATGTAAGATCCGGATTTTTTTAAATAAACTTATCAGCCATTCTTGACATCTGTAGTGATAAACACTTTGTAATAAATTGCGTGGGATTTTCGTCAGCCACTATAACATAACAACAATGAGAAAAAAATACTCAAAGGATTTTTCTGAATGTGTTTTCATTTCCAGGCTTTGTTATGTTAACTACACAAAAAAATGAAGTAGTCATTCTTGGGACCGTCTGCTGTTTAACCCTTTAGCAGTTCAAGCCTCAGTCCCCATAAGTGAAACCAAATCCCACTTCTGAGGATTTAAGTGATGTCAGATGTTTACAGTCCTGAATACCTGGGACTGAATGGGAAATCCAGGCTTCATTGAGGTTAATAGCAAAACTTCAGCTCATTGACCTCAGTGGACTCAGAATTTCACTCCATATTCCTCATATCCCCAATATTAATTGTCCCAATACTCCAGGCTCCTAATGTCTCCAGATCTCCAATGGTGATCTTAATCTGGAGATCTGGAAATCTTTAATCTAAAAGCAGTAGTTTGTAATTTTTTACCAAGTTTAAGAAAGTCTGAAGCATATTACCCCTTCTCTCAAATGCTATAATCGCTATTCAGATAAAATTCCTCTTAACACCAAGTTCTGAGTGAGGACACCGTTCCATGCTCTACTCCAGTTATCCCCAATGTTCAACGCTCCAAATAGCCAGTATTCCCAAAATTCCTAATACTCCACCTGTCTACATTACTACAAACTCCAACGATCCTCCATATTCAGCCTGATTACATTTCAGAGATGTCCTCAGCTATGGAACAGCTCCAATCTTCAGAATGCAGGTCACACTCTAAAAAAGAGAAGGATTGCTGAGCTGGGTCTTCCACCACCATTTTTTTTTCTATTCATAATTGTGAAAGGCTCGGAGGCTACGGCACATTTCGAACTAAATAAGTAAAATGAATGACTGAATGAAACATTCAGAAGCCAGATGTTTTCAGACTGAGATGGGAGTTCAGTTCACACAATTGTTCTGCTTTTTTGTGTTCCTGCATAGTTCTTTCCTGTAGAGGGTAGGATATATTAGCTTGCTGCCAGAGATTGCTTAGATGCAGCTACTGGATCAGTGTAGCACATCAGTGAAAGATGGCTAACAGTCTTCCTTTTCCTGTGCAGCTGGTGTTTGTAGAGAGGGATCATTTTAAGCTGATTTATTTACCCAAGGCCTTTTTTTTTAAATCAGTGGACATCAGCCTGCTAATTGTTACTCAGAACTTTGGAACAATGCATAAACCTTATTGATACAACTATAATGTTAATAGAAAAACATCCTTGACTTGCAGGTGGAAATCTAAGGACTTTGTCCTTTGGAATGTTGATATCATAGAATTCCCACTAAAAATGTAGCATGTCCCCAAATGTTCAATTATTAAAGAAACAACAAATCTTCATGATTTAGCTTTAAGAAAGAAAAAATATATAATTTCTATTTTTTTCCAGTAAATTCACACTTGAGGATAAGAACTGGTGGGGAGGGGGGCTTGCTATAAGTTATCATCTCTGCCAGGGGTGTTTAGTTTCAATATGTAAATGAAAAAGCTGGCAGCATAAAGCTCTGTGGGCTAAATACCATATAGTAGGGATTCCCTTGCAGGAAATCTGGTGAGGATAGCACAAAATGTCATGATGACCGGGCACTTCTGTTTTCAGGAGGAATTGCTTTGACGACTACACTGCCATACAGCAAATGGCAGTGCTTGGCCCCTGATGAACATTCTGTTGTCTAGTGGACTAGTAGGGTGCATTTAGAGCATGTGGACAAGAATGGAGACTGCAATTGTAATTGCAGCTTGGGTAGACATACCCTAGCTAGCTTTAATCTGGCTAGTGTTGTCCCCAATTGCAACATACATATAGACAGAAATCTCTAAAGCGATCAGGGACAACAACATACCTAGATTGCATTAACTCAGTACTTCCCGTTCCTGGTATTTCTGTGAATCTGGCATTTCCCAGTAAGTCAGTCCATTCCTGATTCTTTCACATTGGTGGAGGGTGCCTCTTTGTGGCAGGACCTTATATAAAATACACAAAGCATGTTAAGGCTCCCGCTGCTATGATCCTGAACTCCTTCTGAATGAACACTGATCAATCTGTTAGAGGATTAGTGTGTTTTTAATTGTTATCATGGCACTTGCAATGACACATTAAGCACATTTGATAAACAGAAAAACCAAATCAAATTTTCTGTGCTTTTAAGAGCTGCAGGGTTTGACCTTACATGGTTATTGAACAAAGGGAGCCTTCTATCGTTATTATTAATTTATATTAAATTCCCCACTAGCACAAGTTTACAGAGATGAGTGCATATTCCTATTGTAAGGATAGCATGAGATAAAACAGGTTACTTAAGAAGTACATGAGATATTAAAAAGAAGTGTCCTTTAGTGATGTGTGCCATTCTAAGCCCAGTTTAGACACTTACTTGCTGTGACTTTGGGCAAATCATTTATCCCCTCTGGATCGCATCTCTGCCTGTTAATGGAGAGAATGAAATACCTGGCAGCACCTGGAAAGTTAAAAAAAAAAATGACATTCTGAGGAAAAAAACCAGGGAAACACTTTACAACTTACTTCACTGAAACATTTGATCAGTAAAAGTTTTTAGGAACAGAAAGTGGCTCACATTGTGATATGAAAGAGGGACTATCTGCTAATAGTCTTTGACCCCCATACCCTTGTTCAGCAAGTTAAAACACATGAACAGACCTCTGCAGCCATGCAGAGCCTTAATGTCATCAAGCAGGCACACAGGGGACTGCCCATGTTCTGCAACCAAAAGTATATTGTCTCATAATATTGAAGAGGTGTTACGTGTATGTCTATGCATTTTTAATGCTACTAGGTGGTCATTATTAATTATTATGATGTTACTGTGAGTTTAAACAACTGTTAGAGCTTGTCATGAGGAATTTTTTGAGGTTTTATATCTGAAGAGATAAATAAAAATACTAAAAATTATTAAATCATCCTTTTAAACATAAACGAGCACCATTTTAGAGCCCTGTGAAACCAAAATCTATCTGCAGCCCAGTGAGTATGATGGCTTGGCAGTAACCTCCACTTTTGCTTACCTGTTTTCCCCTCTAGAGAGAAGGAAAGTATCTTGTTTTACTTTCCTGTTTCCTTGCTTGGAAAAATGTTACTTCCTCAGAGATTTACATTCTGACCTATGTAAATATTAGAACTGTTCTCTCTAGTCCTTTCACTTAAGTAGTGTGTGTTATTGCTAAGAATAAGTCCTTAGCAACATAGAATGGCATTAGTTATTCATCTGACATTAGCAATCTGTAAGATATTTCTTTGATTAACACTGCCTGGATTTATGCTCATACACTGCTACCAGCCATATGGTTGATTTTTCTTAATTAGGTCTCTTGATATTGTTTAGACCAGTGTACAAAATACGCAAATATTGTCCTGATTCCACTTTTCTTTTCTAAAAATAAATCCCTCCAAAACTGAACATTTTTAAAATATGATGCTTAATGTAGGTCCTACATGTAAATAAATTCTCGTGTAGCTATAAGCAGCCAAAGAATAGTCCACTGGTTAGGATGCTAGCCTATAGGGAGAATTTGTAGGTTCTATTCCCCTTTTTTGCTTGTGACCTTGGTCAAACAACTCTGTCTAGCTCAAATCCTCACAGGTCTTTAGGTGCTGAATTCCTAAATTCAATTTAAAGGGACTTCACCGTGTAAAATACTTTTTGAAGATCTGAGTCATAGTCTCACTGTGCCTCAATTTCCCATCTGTAAAATGGGAATGATTATATTTCCCCATTCCACACAAGTGTTGTGAAGATAAATACATCAGAGCAGATATGTTTTGAGATCTACTAATGCATAAGTGCTATATAAGAGCTAAGTATTATATATTATGACTGTGCTATGTACATTATGCACAAATACAGCTCTGTTCATATTTCAATCCTATATTTGCATTTATTTAGATTTTTTAAAAGTATTCATTGCTGGTATATAGTTTAAAAATGCAGGAAATGAGAAGAATATGTCCTGGTTCACAATATAATTTATAAGGTGAGTGAAATCTGGTGCACTGGTATTAAATTGCTTGAGTGTCCATTTTAAAAAAGCACTTGAATGGCAAGTATTTACCAAGGGAATTCCGCTTTGGTAAGAAAAGGCCCTATTCTCCAAGCCATGAGCCAGCTGACAGACCATCAACTTTGGTCAGGAGTCTGGCAGACCACACCTTCAACACAGTTGCAAAGGATTGGGGGTAATGAGAGTGGATTCCTGAGAAGGCCATCAGGACTTAAGGAGTTACACCCAGGAGCCCTATAAAAATGGGGCTCATTGCTAAGCAAAAAGGAGCTGAGCTGTAGTTAGTATGGAGTTGATTAATGTAGATGCCTTAGCAGTGAAGGGCTTACTGACCATTGTGATAAGCACTACTGAAGTGCTGCTAAGCAGTCAGAAGGATATGTTATCATTTCAGCTGGCTATAAATGACTGACTTCTGTAGTTCAAGCAGGGCCTTAATTTTTGTTCTCTTTAAAGTCTAAGGGGATTTGTAGTTCTACAATTAGTATAACTTGTGTTCCTGACAAGAAAGGAGGGAGAGCTGCTCTTTTTGAGACTTTTGCTGTGATACCTGTTGCCTGACTTAGGCAGCATAGACTTAACTATTATTTAAACTTCTGTAGCACCTGGACACCCTAGTCAGGGATTTATGACCTACTGTATGCATGCAAAAACAAACAAACGATGCTCCAGCACCAAAGTGTGTACACTGCGAGGCTTATAACTGACCACATTCATTAAACTCATGGCATTTTATTACGTAGATCTGTATTCTAAGAGATCACCTGCACACACCCACTCCTTTCCGTAAAACCTCCATGATAGGAGTAGTTGTTGTGACAAACCTTGATATTACTCCTGTATTTTGGGGATGCTGTAATACTATTGAATTTTACAGGATGGTATAATCCAACTCTACAATCTGCAGAACAGTGAGGGGGAACCTAGGCTAGTGAGTGGGCCGCATGAGGGGCCCTCCTTCATCTCAATGGGCTACAGGATTGTTGTAAACAAGACAGTCTCCCAGGATAGGGGAGTTTTGCTAAATGTGTTTGCATACCTAGAATTTGGGGGAGGGGGGAATCAACTGAGCTGTACTTTGTTTGGATGCAGAGGGAGTGCAGGGCTATTACGGTCAATGTTGTGTGCCATCAGCATGCACCTCACTTCACATGCCTTTGATGTAAGTGCATGCCACTTTAGTAATGCCAGTAAGAAAAAAACTGTGTGGATAAAAACCAGCAGAATCTGGCAACCCTGTGCATGGGCATTAGTCAACAAAATGTCTAGTGGGCCACACATAGAACCCAAACGGGCCACATGTGGCCCTCTGGCCACAGATTGCCCACCACTGCTGTAAAATGTTACAGTACATTGGAAAGTAGGGGAAGGCTTGAAGGTTTATTTACATAGTTGCAGCAGGATGTCAGCTTCAGAAGAGTGGCAGTTTTCAGTCCAATTGCTAGTCCTTTAATTCAGCAAGATTCAAAGCTCTGATTACATGTGTTGGGCTGGAAACAATCACAGACTTCAGTTCAGTGTAGTAAAAGGAATGAGTACCCGCTGAATAGGACTCAGTCATTGATACGTATGTATTAGCTGCTGGCATTGTTTGAAAAGCAATAGATATAATTTTCATTACACTGAACCCTTTACTTAAATGAACTGTGATCTGCCATCATCTCCCCTCTGCTCTGCACTCTCCTCAAAGTGCCAAGGCAAATACAAAAGGCAATATCCTCCAGGGCCCAAACGTTGTTCCCTTTTCAGGAAACAAGCCTTTTCATTCAGCCAAGCATTGAATCAGATCATGTGACCTCATCAGACCTGCTCATACCACAAGCTTCAGCTTCTAGGCAAAAGGGAAGAGTTGCATACCTAAGGAATAGATGCCCTGCTGAAGAGTGGATTATTCCAGAAAACAAGCTCTTCTAGGGTCTCATTCCTTTCTGCAGAAATGAAGGATTCTGTGGATAAGAAGTGTGCCTCTGGGAGGGAGGGCATGCTAACTGACTCATGTAGGGAACAGTGAGCGAGTCAATCATTAGGTCTTCCAACTTGTAGTTACATGATGACCGAATATGTCCAAAGAGGCTTCTTTTTACAGACTGAACATGTTTCCTAGGGAGTTTTGCTATTTAAATTTAATGGAGATTGCCTATCTCCTAGAACTGGAAGGGACCTTGAAAGGTCATCGAGTCCAGTCCCCTGCCTTCACAGCAGGACCAAGTACTATCCCTGACAAATTTGTGCCCAAATCCCTAAGTGGCCTCCGCAAGGATTGAACTCACAACCTTGGGTTTAGTAGGCCAATACTCAACTTCAATGGGTCCAGGATTTTAATCCTAGCTAGCTGCATCACCTATAAAGCATTTTGCTTAGATTCAAGCTGTAGAGTTATCATATGGGCGCTGAACCAAAGTGTTACAGCCATCTGAATATCTCACTTATAGATATACCAGCAACAACATGTTTGGGTGTCTTTCTAATTTCATTGATTATCTGTTGTTTGCTTGTGAATGAGCTTTTTAGTAATTTCAGCTGACATTGGAATAGGTCAGGTAAGAAATAGGTCAGGTACTTTATTTAAACACATAGTATTACTGAAGTTACACCAGAAATAAACTTGGCCATGGGTGCCAACTGGACTTTGAAGGTGTTGTAGAAAAACTTGAGCTCAAGTTATAGCATATGCTACAAGTGCTAGAATGGAAACTAGAATTCTACAGCTTATCCTGATTAATGGACCATAGCAAGGGAAAATAAAATTTGATTATTCTTATATAAAATAATTTTATCTCCCTATGTGAAGGAATCCATGGTTTACAAGAGAGATAGAGACTTTGCATACGTTGGTGTTAGCTAGTTCTGAAGGCTGATTCCCATCCCCCCAGGCTAGAATCTAATGTGAACATTCACTATCAATTGGTTCTGTTATGTGAAAAAATAGAGCAGTTCAACTTCAACTTTTAAAGCCTTTCTCATTTCTCCAGCAGGGTTTTTGTAATGATGGTTTATGTAGTATCTGCAAAAAGAAAACCTCCCATCTGCACAAATCAATGAAATTAGAATGATGACCAGCACAGGGGCACTCAGCACTAGATGAAAGACCTCTCGACTCTGCCCAGGTTTTCTAGCAGTGGCATTCAGCTTTCATACTTCCATTTTACTTTTTGGGGAGGAGCTCAGATGTCAGCTATATAAACTTGAAGGAGAGGTAGAAAAGGAATGAAGGACAGACTTCAGCATCCTGGGGCGGGGAGATCTGATTCTCTTGCTTGCCTGCACCGACGATTGCTTATTGGATGAAAATTTAGATGACTGTAAAACATTGAAAGTTGTACATTACAGTTCTGCTCTCCTCAGTGTCCAACCTCATGTATTTACCCAGCTTTGCTATTAAGCTAGCCTTGCCTCACTCCACACAGTGGTCTGATGCAGTGTGTTAGGTCTTATTATTAATACTGTAGCTTCCTTAATTCATAGCACCTTTTGTGGTTTTTCAAAGAGCGGAAAGCATAAGATAAGGCACAAAGGTAAGAATTAAAGGGAAGTGGCCTGAGGAGAAGTACCTGACAGATGGGGAAGCCGAGTGAAAAAAACAAATGTACTCGATTTATTGTGAAGAGTCACAAAGAGAGGAGTAGAAAAGAGGCCAACATTTGGAAAAGCATAGTGACTGAATTAGGGGAATGGTCACTATGAAGCAGGGAGGCAGAGTTTGTTGAAGAAGAATTTTGAAACCCAAAGGGAAATTGATTAGAGCTCATTGGCTCTTAGTTCAATATATTCAATTCAGCTTTGGAGACATGTTCCTAAGCTAAGAATTCTTATTCAAACAAAATACAGCCACGTGCTAACTATGGTTCTTATTCAAAGTCCATTGATTTCAATGAGTTTCTGGATCAAGCTCCTAATACTGTCTTGAGGCACCCAGCATATTTTACCACTGTCTGGATGTGCTTTGCTGATGTGTTGCTGTTTCAAAGAAAAAAAGGACAGCTCTTCAAAAGGTGCAGTTTTAGGCATTCCCCAGAATCTAATTACAAAGAGTGGTTAACTAATCTGACACAGTGTAATTAACAGGACATAACCAAGGGATTGGAGACCTTTATTGTACATCTCACCTCTAGGATTGCCAGGTGTCTGGTATTGACCCAGACAGTCCGGTATTTTTGCCTCCTGTCCAGTAAAAAAAAAATCAGAAAATACCGGACACCTAAAATGTCCGGTATTTTCAGTTTTTTCCCTGCCAGGAGGCAAAAATACCGAACACCTGATGACCCTACAACACACTCGGCAACTCGGCCCAACCCCTGGACCTCCACCCCCAGACTCCCTGCTTACCTGGTTCTGCAGGGAAGCTGCCTTCTGGCTCAACCAAGAAAACAAGATGGCCATTGGCAAAAAGCCTAAAGACCTGAAGCAAGGAGAAGCAATGCCTTCCCTGGGTCTTAGTGCTCAACCTCTCCCCTCTTCCTATCCCTATTCTGACTGCACGCACTTAAAGGGGCCATGCTGTTTTAATGCTGGTTTTTTTATTATTTATTTATTTATTGCACAACAACTTTGGTCTCCCCCTTTTTTTCCCCCCACAACAGAATTTTTTCATCAGTGTTTTATATTTTTAGGGGTGGAGGTGTTCGGTATTGTTGGTTAAACCATCTGGCAACCCTACTCACATCCCTGATACAGTAACTAAACCATCTTCTAAGAAAAGAGAATATTCAGAAACCACCTCATCCAAAATCATAAGCTACCACCAAAAAAAACAATGATTGGATTGCACTGTACATAAGCCTTTATTTTTAGGAATATTATTCTTTGTTTTACATTAAATAATCTCTACAAGCTTCTCTTTGCTACTCCCGTCCTAATGTCCTGCTTAAATGATAGCAAGGAAGAAATTGAGTCAGAATGAATATTTATTAGAGAACTGAGCACAATTGAGATGGTTATTGGGAAAGCATGCTAAAGGGAAGCTTTTTATGCATTTTGAGGTTAGAAAAGTAATAACACAAAGGAATAACACCCAGTCAAATAAACCATTTCAGCTTTTCCTACTGCTGAATTGCATAAGATTCTGTTTAATTCCTTTCCCCAGATATCACCTTTAATGCATACGTCTCAACTGCATCTCTTTTCAAGGGAGAGCACTCATTTTAAATTCTTCCACCTGTCCCCCATATACATTTGGTGCCCTTTTATTTTTTTACTGTTGAAAAGTACAGGTTAGACCTCCTCTGATCTGGCACCCTAGGGATCTGACTGGTCCTGAAAGAGGGAGCTTGCCAGACCAGGGGAGGTTAGCCCCTCTGCAGATGGACTCTAGGCTCTCCTATGGAGGCGAGGAGGTCCTTTCAGGAGATCTCCAGGCTCCCCTGCCCTGGGCCACTGGGATCCCAATTCAGTGTCCCCACCCTAGGTCTATCACCATTCTGTGGCAACTGCTCCCTGCCAGGGCTCTCCAATCCAGCAACATCCATGGTCATCTGCATTACATCAGAATTAAAGAAGCATAAAATGAAGGTTCTGGAAACAGTAATTTATGCTAAAGAAAGGAATCTCCTAGCATTTAAGTCCTGCACTGAACATCATTTTGGGGTTTTGTCGTACATTGCCTCCTACATGTCGGGTCTTTGGAAGGTTGAGAGGTAGGAGATATACCCTAAAAAGAGACAAGTGCACAGCATAGAGCTATTTTTATAGTAAAGGGAGCCCTCTAGTGGACAAATGAGCAAAATAGACTGCTATAATGTACCTTTTGCACAGTATACTTATGTTTTTTCAACTGCTCATCATCATGATACCTGAGCACCTTTAATGCCATTACATAGTGGTAGGATTTTTAAGTACCTTCAGATGTGATTGTTTTAAACCTTTCACTCCAAGTAGCCCACTTATTAATACAAACATATACATCTACTTTTCTTTGGAAAGCTAAAACACACCAATGACAGCAAAGTTTTCAGTCTGTCTAAGGTAACTGAAGTGTGATAAGATACCCTAATTCAATAATTTATACAGTCACTAAAAGGGAATTCAGAAACCTGAATAGTGCCAAATAGTGCCAAAACTAAATAGTGCCAAAGTCATAAACATTTCCAAATGTTACACTGTACACATACTTTTTCCTGAAGGAAATATTATGTATTTATTAATACAAGTCTTGTGCCATTCACAGACAGCTATGCAAATGCACATCCATGGTCTCAGCCTTACACTAGGAATAAGTCAGAAGCTGGACAGCAATAGAAGCAAGGGGTTATGAGGAAAGAATGGAATGGAAAATAGAGGTATGTTTTTAAGATGACATTTGGAGGAGACAAGGAACATTTCATGAGCAATTGGGGACTGTTCCAAGCCTAGGAGCAGGATGGTAGAAGAAACAAATGAGAAAAGTAAAAAGAGCAGCAAAGATTATGAAGAGGTCTGTCCTTCAATTAAAAAATAAGCCATTCAGCCTGAAAATCTGAGCATACCTTTTGTCTATGAAAAAATGTACCCATGGCCATCTGCCATATTGATGCATAATCTAAGGGTCTTGTTGGATTTATCCTTGCCCCAAATAGCTGCAGCAGCAGCACTGAAAAATACTTTTGCTATCTAGCAGATGCATCTATCTGCCTAGGTACTTATATGGCCCCTATTACTGTATCATCTGAGCATTTCCTAGCATCTGAGTGCCTCTTCTTGAATGGTAACATGTCCACAGTGGTTCATGTCTTCATCTCCTCTAGGTTGGGTTAATTCAGGGGTGGGGAACCTAAGACCGGCTTGCCTAGATCCAGCCCCCGAGCCCACTCCAGCCGCCCCACCTCCCCATCTTCCCCACGGGGCTGGAGCACACAAAATCTACTAGCCGGCCCCCCAGGCTCTGGTGTGAGAAGGGAATGTCAGTGAGGGTTTGTTGGGTTTTTTTGTTGTTATTTTTGTTTTGGTTTGGTTTCTGTTTTTTTGCTTCTCACGTGTGTGCGGCCTCCACTGATTTTTCTGTGGACCAGCAGCCCCTGCCCAAAAAAGGTTCACTGCCACGGAGCTAATAGAACTACTCTATCTGTGACTGAATGCATAGGTCCCAATAGAATTCCAGTTAGTTTAGCATGAACACTGTTTGAGTATGATCAAGTGAAGCACATATTGCGCTGTAGGTATGAACTCAGGTGATTTGCCATTGAAATAGAGGAAAATGTAGTCAATTCCATTTGGTGGCAACAAAAAAAGTGTCTCTGTCCAGACTGAAGCTTTCATTTAATTCCCATTCACTTTTTTCTTCAATGGACACTGGGTAGAAGTTTAGAAAGTGCCTACGTCTCATTGAAAGCCAATGTGATGAGGCCTCCTAAACGACTGACTGTTGAAAAGGTACTTGGGTGCCTATGTCACTTAGGCATTTTTTAGAATGTCACCCATGACCTGTCTGTTTTAACTTCTCAGAGATGACCAGTTAGAAAAAAATATCTGAACATATACAGGCCGTCCTCGCTCTAAGTCCAAGATATGTTCCAAAAAGCTTGGACTTATAGTGAAACAACTTAAAGCAGGGAATTTTTTTCCCCGTGGCTGACTTCTATTTAAGCAAACTGTGGGGTGTGTTTCGCACAACGTATAGCAGGGAATTGGAGGGCTTATAACGCATCAGTTCCTACAAACGTTAATGACTTTAGTGTGGAATGGATGTATACTGGGGTGACTTTTAGTGGGGAGCCTTGTAATTGATGCCCAAGTTATCATGACACCAACAATTCTCAGCATAGTTTCACCCAGTCTAGCATGACTTAGTATAAGACAGTTCTCAATACAATGGGCTGAAAAGTGTGAGATACTCAACCACTTGCAAAGTACTGTACCATTCTGCTTCCTTGGTGAACAACTGTTTAACATGCTATGAGATCATGCTATTTTAATAAAGCTTTTCTCTTTACACCTATGTGTAAGCTAATACCTGTCACATTAAAATAATAATACCACTCAGAATCACTCCCAAAATTTGAACCCAACTGGAAATCAACTTTTTGGATGTATGAGTTTTGTTAACTTTTTTTTTAATCCGTTGGGGGTTTTTTTGTTTTTGTTTTTGTTTTTGTTTTACCCTCATTCTGCACTTTCTGGTGTTCCAGGAATGGAAGCAGAAGTTTCAAAATACCACACACACACAAGTTCTTATAACTGTGGTTCAATAAGTTCTCACATCTGTGGCTCAATTAAAAGGTAGTGCTGAAAATCTCATAAGGAAGCCTGTTTTGGCATGTTTTTCAGCCTCCTTTTGTAGATGCAGAAAATTTGGAAGATATTAAGAATAATTAATAATGCTTATTACATATTGTATTTACCTTAGTGCTTTATAGCACTGTGCAAAAGATTAAGTAATTCTTACCAAATATTGTGTAGGTAAATATACTATTCACCCATCCTATTCCTGAGGAAGCCATCCTTAGGATCATACAGTAATCACTGTCTTTAACCCACCAGCCATCTTCATCACAATTGCTTCTGCAGATCACTGGAGTAAACTGGTAACCAGCAACAGAAGAAGCAGGAAGGAAGGCAGCTTGCTCACAGAAAACATGATTAGATGCAGCTAAGCTCCAATCTAAATAAGAATTTCCTAAAATCTTATGCAGCTGCCACCCTTGAAACTAAGAAATATTTTTCTCCTCAGCTACTGCACCAACTAATTCCTATTCTGCCCAATGTGTTGGATTTTGATTTGTTTTGTTATTCCAAACTGCTTCCACATAACTCAGCTCTGCTTGATGTGAGACTCTGTCAAGATCACCATATCCAAGATGCCATCTCTGGAAAGCAGAAACAATATTCTGAAACCAGCTCAAAATTGCACTTTCATCACATATAGATTTCAGCACTTCTGTAAAGCAAGACATTCTAAAAGTGCAGGACGGAATCTGAATCAGCACTTGTGATTCAACCTCCTCATAGCTGGTGAAACGTTCTTGAGAGAGACTGGCAGCGCAAGCATCTGAGAAAAACCTATGCCCCTATCTACTCCAAATCACCCCTTAGTCTGGCCTGTTGTCAATAAAACTATATCTTTACTTGCAAAGTCCCATAGGTTAGTGCCTGGTGTCCAGCGTCCCATTGTTGAGCACAATAATCAAGAAACTAGCTAAGAGTTGCATCCAAATAAACCTAATCACCAATAGCATGCCAGACCTCTCAGAGTTAGGCTTTAGACCACGCCATAGGACTGATAATACTAGAGGCACTCATGGATAACCTCCTCCTGTTCTTTCATAGGAGAGGCCATCTCAATTCATCCTCCTGGAGATGCCCTTAGCATCCATACTGGAGAGAGTGACCTGCTACTGTCTTGTTTCAGAGATGTAGCAGGAATTGGTGAGAAGTTAATGAAATTGCTTTCATTCAGGATGCTTCCAGAAACTGGTGATGTTCCTTCATCCTGTGGAATCCTCCAGGACTCAATTCTCTGCCCCACCCTCTTTAACCTCTAAATGAAGCCACTGTGGGCAATGTCATACCTTTGTGACCTCAGGCTGGATTATTGGAGCTCACACTGGCTATGGCTATACTGTAGCCTTTTTGCGGAAAAGTTTATGAAAATGAAGCTCGGCATGGAATATCACCACGCTTCATTTGCATAATTAATGAGCAGCCACTTTGGGCAAGAGGCTTTTGCATTAAAAGGAGATGGATAAACAGGTCCTTTTTGCGCAAAAATCCCCTCTTGCGCAAGAGGGTTTTTTTGCGTAAAAAGGAGCCATCTACACAGCTCCTTTTTGTGCACAAGCCTCTCGCGCAAAAGCAGCTGCTAATTAATTATGCAAATGAAGTGCGGTGATATTACATGCTGAGCTTCATTTGCATAAGCTTTTCCACAAGAAAGCTACAATGTAACCATAGCCCCTGTCTAGGTCAGAACATGCTGTCTTTTAAACACAAAGCTTTAACTTGCCCAGAATGCAGAACATTCTATGCTTTTGCGTAGATTTGGAATTTCACCATTCTGCTACTAATAGCCACATTTGCTGGTTAATTCCCCCAATTTAACCAACAGTCAGCACTTTGGGAATGAGATTAAGTGCTTGACTGGGGCCATTTCACATCTCAGCTGTTGAACAAGGATGTCTCAAGTTTTCCTTCTATCTAAGAACCATCAGCACTATCTCACATGCAGTAAATTTTAGAGCACGACCACAGACTGGAGTAGAGGGAAGGGGGAAACAGCTGCCTTTGGGGCTTGGTGATTTAAAGGGGCTCGGGGCTTCAGGCTGCTGCAGCCTCTCTTTCATAGAATCATAGAACACTAGAACTGGAAGGGATTTCAAGAGGTCATCAAGTCCAGTCCCCTGCCCTCACGGCAGGACCAAGCACCGTCAGACCATCCCTGATAGATATCTATCTAACCTGCTCTTAAATATCTCCACAGATGGGAGATTCCACAATCTCCTTAGGCAACTTATTCCAGTGTTTAACCACCCTGATAGTTGGAAAGTTTTTCCTAACGTCCAACCTAAGCCTCCCTTGCTGCAGTTTAAGCCCATTGCTTCTTGTCCAATCATCAGAGGCCAAGGAGAACAATTTTTCTCCCTCCTCCTTGTAACACTCTTTAAGGTACTTGAAAACCGCTATCATGTCCCCTCTCAGTCTTCTCTTTTCTAAACTAAACAAGCCCAATTTTTTCAGTCTTCCCTCATAGCTCATGTTCTCTAGACCTTTAATCATTCTTGTTGCTCTTTTCTGGACCTTCTCCAATTTCTCCACATCTTTCTTGAAATGTGGTGCTCAGAACTGGACACAATACTCCAGCTGAGACCTAACCAGTGCAGAGAAGAGCGAAAGAATGACTTCTCGTGTCTTGCTCACAACACTACTGTTAATGCATCCCAGAATCATGTTTGCTTTTTTTTGCGACAAGGTTATACTGTTGACTCATATTTATCTTGTGGTCCACTATGACCCCGAGATCCCTTTCTGCAGTACTCCTTCCTAGACAGTCACTTCCCATTCTGTACGTGTGAAACTGATTGTTCCTTCCTAAGTGGAGTACTTTGCATTTGTCCAATTAAACTTCATCCTATTTACCTCAGACTGTTTCTCCAATTTGTCCAGATCATTTTGAATTATGACCCTATCCTCCAAAGCAGTTGCAACCCCTCCCAACTTTGTATCATCTGCAAACTTAATAAGCATACTCTCCATGACAATATCTAAATCGTTGATGAAGCTATTGAACAGAACCAGTCCCAAAACAGACCTCCACAAGTGCAAAACTCCACTAGTTATGCCCTTCCAGCATAATTGTGAACTGTTAATAACTACTCTCTGAGAATGGTTATCCAGCCAGTTATGCACCCCATCCATCACTTCTCCCTTATCCACAAGACTTGTTATCCTATCAAAGAAAGCTATCAGATTGGTTTGATATGATTTGTTCTTTATCAATACATGCTGTCTGTTACCTATCACCTTATTTTCTTCCAGATGTTTGCAGATGAATTCCATAATTACTTGCTCCATTATCTTTCCTGGCACAGAAGTTGAACTGACTGGTCTTTAGTTTCCTGGGTTGTTCTTATTTCCCTTTTTATAGATGGGCAGTATATTTGCCCTTTTCCCATCTTCTGGAATCTCTCCTGTCTTCCACGATTTTTCAAAGATGATAGCTAAAGGCTCAGATACCTCCTCTATCATGGCTGGAGCCTGGAAACCTTTAAAATTGCCACCAGAGTCCTGAGAAGTATGTGTCCTGAGGCCCAGGCAGTGCTGAAGGGCAGGCTGGGGGAGGCTAGCCTCCAGCTCCACCCCTTTCAGGACCCAAAGCCAAGTCTCCACAATGCCCTGCAAAGTCTTTCATCAGCCTCATTTTGGAGTTTTGCATTTGTGAATATAAGAATTAAATGAGTGTATGAGTAGCATTCATATAGAGAGTTTATGAGAGAGATTAGCCAATATTCAGGGTCCTGTGGTTTGTTTCCATGATAATGAGAAACTGATCATGTACTAAAGTATATCTTTGATGGAATATTGCTTGTTTGCAAATAATTTACATAAAATTCTGTTTACAGAATATAGCAGGGTCAGATGTTGAGAGGTCACAGTTCTAAGTCTGCCTTTCCAGCCAGCATTCTCCCCAAACAACTCTCTTTTTGGCTTTTCTTCATGTCTTCTATTATTTCTGCTGATTCCTGCTTGCCTTCTGCCTGGTCTCACTGCTGATCCACAGCCCGGCACAGCTCCCCTAGTTAATCCTTAGTCCCTACATTTGCATCGAGTCTAGTCCTAGGGAGATGGCATCAAATGTTTTGGCTATCACTAACAAAGGGGTATTTAATTGTTCCCTTATTTAGTCTGAATGGATGGCCACGTATCAAAGACATACTTCATGGGAGACACCCAAACCCCAGTGGAACAAAAATGTAAATACAGCTTTCAATTGTCAAAGAACTGTGCAAATATCAAATGCGTCCTCCTTTAATATATAAATTCACAAATACAAAATGATCAGTTTTTGTAAATACTTTTAATGCAGAGGACTATATCAATTTCCATTTGAGGAGATATGCTTCAAAATTTGCTCTGTATAGGATTATTCTGCACTCTTGATTCATAACTATGACCTTATATGCCCCCCAATGGATAATATCAACCACATGTACATACTTCACTAATACACGGCTGCTTGAGGTGAGAAAGAAGAAGGTAGCTTCCCATACATAAACTGGGGACAGTTTCAGAGAGGTAGCTCTGTTGGTCTGCTTCAGCAAAAACAAGGAGTCTGGTGGCACTTGAAAGACTAACACATTTATTAGGGCATAAACTTTCATGGGCTGCAGGTGACATTTAACAAAGAGAGTTGCAGCCCACAAAAGCGTATGCCCTAATACATTTGTTAGTCTTTAAGATGCCATAGGACTCCTCATTGTTCTTATGGACAGTTTGAGTTACAGCTGAAATAAAAACAACAAGGAGTCCTGTGGCACCATAGAGACTAACAAAAGTATATATAGCATCATGAGCTTTCATGGGCACAACCCACTTCTTCAGATGAATAAACTGTATCTTTATGGGAGGTCAGTCAGTAGGTGGTGCTGCTAGTACAAGAAGATTTCTAAGGGCAGGAAAAGGCACTGAAGAGAATAGAAGATAATTGGCAGAACAAACATGAAATTGGACAATCCTTCTAATCAGTTGGTTTTTTAAGCTAGACTGTGTCTTGAAATGCTAATGTTCTGAACAATGACATGTAAACAAGGAAAGAATAAACAATTCCCCCGAGAGAAAATTAGTTCACCACTTTGGGAGAAATAACAAAAAGACAAGGTCTTCACCATTCTTTGTGTTGTTTTAAAAGATTGACCCTATATTTGGGAAATAAGGAAAACATTGAAATAAAAGCTAGACACACATGAGTCTGGAATTGGAGGTGATTTCACTTTCAGGCAGTAGATGTTGCTATAACCCCAACAAAGTTTGCTTCTCTTCTAATTATATCAGGCCACCCAGTGCTTCCCTTCTTTCCATAATACTGAAGTTAAGTGTGCTAACAATTTAATACAAAGCTTTCAGATATACTTTCAGTCAGTCTTTATAAAAAGTGAAGATCAACATATGAACAACAGCCTAAATAAAGATACATAATTGTTTGAACAATACTTCAGGGTAGAATATGATTTATAATAGGTTATTGCATGTGTACATACATCTCAAATATCTAGATAATTTAATTAGTCAATGCACTTTTAATTATTATCATGCTACTCGTAAACCCTAATTTAAAGTGTTGCGAGCATTAGCCTTTATGGGTATGTCTAAACTACATCCCTCTGTTGAAAGAGGGATGTAAATTAGGCAAATTGAAAGTGCAAATGAAGCGGGGATTTAAATATCCCATGCTTCATTTGCATAATAGCGTCGCAGTGGTCTTTCGAAAAAGGGTATTTCAAAAGTGAAACCACAGTTTAAACCCTTTTTCGAAAGATCCCATATTCCTCATTTGTTGCATTGTATTTTTGTATATTTTACTGGAGGTTATTTTCACAGGTTAATTCTTCAATTAGGAGATTTTTTGCTCAAGGCAGCAATCCAAGAACATACAACAATTTAAAACAAATTCTCAAAGATAGTTTTGGTCTGACTTTAGGTACATTCTCCTTTAGAATTGATGCAGATTATAGGAGCAGATTTCGTGCCCCAATCTGCTCTCTTTTTTGCACTACTGAGGCTGTGCAAAAAGAAATAGCAATTTTAGGAAAAGCTCCTGTTGGGGATCCCCACAGCATCAATGAGTCCTCAGCAGGTGTATTGACATCAAAACTTTGTTGCTTATCCCACCTGATACTGACCAGTGCAGAGGCATGTTAGTGAGGAAAGGAGTGTGCCAATTTGGGGAATGTCTGTACAACGTAGAAATTCTGGCTGATATTATGAAGCTATAATTATGAAAACTGCTCAGTCATTGAACACATCTATGTGTATGTGGATTCTACCCGCACTGATAAGGGCTGTGTGGCATCACCACCAGACCAGCAACAATAGAGGGATTTTACCCTTAAAAACTGTCTTTCAACCAAACAATGCATACACTAAGGAGGTTGGCTGAAGCTAGTTTCTCCCATTTCCCTGCACAGGGCTGTGGAAGTGGAGAGAGTGGAAAATCACCAGAGGAACAAAGGAACCATGCTGTAGTGGTGGTGGGACATATAAACTTAGCAGATCAGACTCACTGAGATAGGAATAGGAATAATGCAGAAGAGAAGAAGGGCATAGAATCATAGAA
>JANRFK010001234.1:79612906-79633443 GCA_030068395.1 Apalone spinifera | reverse complement strand
GGATACTGGGCTAGATGGACCTTTGGTCTGACCCAGTACGGCCGTTCTTAAGTTTTTATGACCTCTTGTGGTAGACCTATGTCTCTTTGCACCTGAAATGTTGTTCTGCTGTTATGTCTTGCCTATTAACCTTTTATTGTCAATTTTCTTAATGCTCTTTTGGAAGGATTGTTTTTCTTCAGTTTGATCTTCAGTCTTGCCACACATCAATTATGGTCACTTCCAGTGTCAGCTCCTCAGTATGCAGTGACATCCAGAGAATGAATCTAAATGTCCTTTCAAAACATAAACAATCATTCTGGCTTCTACTGATGCCATCTGGAAAATTCCATTTTACTTCATGGATGTCTTTGTATGGGAATAGCATCCCACCAATTATGATCCCTGATGTTAGGCACCACTCTACCATTTGTTCACCATTCTGATTCTGGAAACCAAGGTCATACATGCTCATTGTTTTCACCACTTCTTTGTCACCCCCAGCCTTGGCATTGAATTACCCAATTACTAAGCAAATCCCATGCTTGGGAAGAGTGTCAATCAGAGTTAGTAGGCAACTATAGAATTGATA
The DNA here is from genome assembly GCA_030068395.1 of Apalone spinifera. Taxonomy (NCBI): domain Eukaryota; kingdom Metazoa; phylum Chordata; order Testudines; family Trionychidae; genus Apalone; species Apalone spinifera. The sequence continues at coordinate 79,632,872 of JANRFK010001234.1, read as the reverse complement.
TTTGATCTCCTGTTGTCAGTTGGCATGTAACAGCGTATAATGATCATTTTAAAGTATTACGTTTGAAACCTACCTCACAGCAATGGGCTGTGAATTGATTCCAAGTCTATAAAGATTTTTTCTGCTTTAGAAGTAATAATTGGTACTTCTGATTGGTAACCATGTTGTGCCTCCCCCAAGTTATTTACTTGTTCCCAGAATATAAGAACTAGAGCCACCAAATGAAATTAATGGGCAGCAGGTTTAAAACAAATAAAAGGAAGTTCTTCTTCACACAGCGCATAGTCAACCTGTGAAACTCCTTGCCTGAGGAGGTTGTGAAGGCTAGGACTATAACAGGGTTTGAAAGAGAACTAGATAAATTCATGGAGGTTAAATCCATTAATGGCTATTAGCCAGTATGGGTAAGGAATGGGGTCCCTAGCTTCTGTTTGTCAGAGGGTGGAGATGGATGGCAGGAGAGAGATTGCTTGATCATTACCTGTTCAGTTCACTCCCTCTGATACACCTGGCATCGGCCACTGTCGGCAGACAGGATACTGGGCTGGATGGACCTTTGGTATGACCCAGTATGGCCATTCTTATGTTCTTATGTTCTTAAATATATTATGGCTTTGTTCTCATTTTTAAATCACTTTTTGTAATCTCCTGGCCATCAACATTCTCTAACACCATGGATTTAGAGATTATTTCATCATGTATAATGACTTTTATTGTTGCAATCATTATTCTAATGTTCCAGAAACCTACTTTCCTGGCTAGTTGTACTTTCAGGAAAGAACTTCTCAGCATTTGGCTTCCTGATGGCTTTCACAAAGACTTATCATTTCTGTTGAGAGTGAGTCCATGTCTTTGGCATGCTGTTTGCTGGAATGGATATCTTGTCTTGCTCTAACTTTTTTGTTTTTTAAACAAAGATAGGTTATTGGCCTATTGCTCAATCCTCAGTGTAGAAGACCAGATGACTGTTTTTCATCTGATCTCTACCTCTTGACCTTGTCTGGCTTGAGTAGCCCTATCAAGAGTTAAAACACCTGCCAGCATATTGCTGAGTCATTGGAACATAAAAGCCATCCCACTGCCTCAAGGTGCAGTGTCCTAGGTAAGGAAAGAATATAAGATGAATGGCATAAAATTCAGGTTTTGTGAATATATTCAAGAATATTCAACTGTCCACATACATATAAATAATATGACCAGGTCTGCCAATAGGGAAGCGGGAATGGGAGGACAAAGGAAGCAGCTGCCCTGGAGCTCAGTGACTTAAAAGGGTCTTGGGCTCCCAGCCACCGCTATAGCAGAAATGGCAGTGACTGGAGCCCTAGGTCCTTTAAATCACCTCAGGAACCCTGGGTGGCACAGGCCCAGCAGTGCTGAAAGGCTGGTTGGGGGAGGCTAATCCCAGCCACTCCCTGCCCATAGCCGACCCCCACACACCGTGCCCAGGGTCTGGAAAAGTCTGTCAGCCACCCTGAATATGACCCATAAACTAGTCATCCCAACTCATTTCCTTCATCTCAAACAAAAATGTATTGTCATCTCTTCTTATATTATCCAACCAATTATATTTACAGGGAACCCTGGACATGAACACAGTAAAAGGGACAAGTGTACAGTTTTAGTTGGTGTTACAAAGTGTCTTATGCAGAAAAACAGTTGTAGGAGGCAACATATTATTGGGAGGGGGATCTTCATTTGCTAATAAAACATGAGCTCAGTTTCTATTGTGATTTGGTATTAGCCATAAACACGGCTGCTAACGTCAGTTGCTCATCCCTCTGCTCCATTCTTGAGATCCTTCCTTTGGAATTAATTGATTTCCTGTCTCTTACAGCAACACATAAAAATGCTTTGTACTCCTCTACAAGGTCTTTCCTAATATTGCATCTCTGCTGTGTTTACTATCTGAGATTTTATGATGAAGGGATAGTAAAAACCTAAGTAGCTAGATGGAGACAGATACTTTTTTTTGTAAAAAAGCTCGCTGCTCAGAAAATGCCTAATGCAAATATTTGCCAGTTGCAACAATATTATTATTGCCTTCAAAACATTTTTATTTATTAATTTATACATTTATTTTTCATCATCAGTCATCATTGCTCAGTTCATCCGATCGGGAGATTACTGTCTGAAGAAATATTTTAGTTAAAATCTTAGTGGTTAGTGTTAAAAATTGTACACGGGTAGAGTTACAGCTCAGATGCCTGTTATAACCAGGTAGCAGAAGTTTAATTAAAAATAACTTTGATGTTGTGTATCAGAGTGAAACATAGTCTTAATATAAAATGAAGTAGAAGAATGCAGTTAAAACAGGATCTCATGACAATACAAAGGGGCAGTCAGGACTGTATTTTGTTACTACACAGAGGCAGCCAAAGGAGTAGTGTAGGGTAAATGTCCTCAGTTTGACTCAACTGCATGAATATTTATTTACCCCAGGAGCAGAAGGTGGAGGAAGAAGGGGGAGGAGAAAACTGCAAAAGCACTCTTAGTATGAAGCTGGTAGTGGAGAAGTGGGTAGAAAGCCATAAAAGTATGAAGCTAATGGAGGATCAGCTCTGGAACAAAAACACAAAGTCCAGTTCTTTCAGACCCTCAAAAGTGTACTGCAAGTCCCAGCATGACAAACACAGATAAAGCACCCAGTTATGCATTCTCAGCAATACATCTTCATCTCACCCGACATTCCCTCTCTGAGGGCCGCTGATCTCATTTATCACTTCCCTATCATCTTTTTACACCACTGGAAGAATAATTCTTATTGTCACTTCCAGAGCTACCAGGAGGTCTACAAAGGTGCTCTGATAGCAGATAGTCTTAGGGTTTGTTACCTTTACTTTGTAGTTATTCCAAGACAAATAATAGTGCCCATCACATGCCGTGCACCTTCCAAACACTCAGTGCTGCGAGCTCGCAATCCAAAGACAGACAAACAAACAGAAGAAAGAGAAAAAAGGAATGGGAACAACACTAGGTAGTTTATATGTTATTTATGGTCAAGTCAAGTTAGTTCATGTTAACAGGATGGCAGAAGTGGGTTTTAAAAGGGACTTTAACATAGGCAGGCTTAGGGCCTTGCACTTAAGCTCAAGAAGGCCTTGTGTTGAGGAGCCATGTAGAAGGCACAGAGATGAGAGAAACTGACCACGATATGGATATGACAAAATGTAATGATGTAGAACAAGAAGAAGAGGCAATGTAATGCAAAGCCTCCATCCACCAAGTGGCATAGACTGAGACAACATTTCCCCCAGCTCCAATTGAACGGGAATAGCAATCTGCAACCAACGGGAGCTGTGAGCAGCCATACCTGCAGACATGCAGATAAATAAAACATGTAGCAGCTCGTCCAGGAGCTCACCCTGATGAACCGCATGAGCCCATGGGCTACTTATTGCCTAACCCTGATCTAGCGTGAGCTCCTGCACTTCACAGGCTACTAAACATCACCTGATAACCTGCATCGAGCCTGATAACCTGGATCAGACTCAAGTATTTCAGGCCTCCACAGATTAAGTATCTCAGGTATCAAGTATCTCAGGTCTCCAGAGCCAGAAAATAAGAGGAACTGAGACATGCCAATGGCTGGGAATTGATTTTTAAGATGTACCAGTGAACCCACCAAATGCCTTACTGCTGCTAGTTGAATGGTAAATGACTTTCTGCCCATCAGACCTGCGAGTGCCATAAGGAAAAGTAATGATTCCAAACACCCTTTTGCCTCTGTCTAAATTTTTGGGCTAAATTTTTTACTTAATGCACTTAGGTTGCACATAGAAAGTAGTAATTGCTAGTTTAATTACATATATATACAACTACACCTGCAAACTTTATCTAACGTAGACAGGCTTAAGTGTCTTCACCACGGTCACATGGGGAGTTTATAGTAGAGCAGAGAACTGAACCTCTTCCAAGTCTCAGTCTATGCCATAAACAATGGTCCATTCCTTCCTCTTGTTCCTCTGCATCATATCTAAAATATCAAAATTAAATGTCAAAATGTCAATATTTTCTTTTAAATTGCTAACTTCTATGCAACTCTCAGCAAAGGAATGTCAACACACTCAACCAGTTCAGATTTATCCTATTCCAAGAAGTTGGGGTGAACTTTCACACTTTATATTGTTTAATAAGATGTTTTCAACATTAATCACACATGCTTTGCTTTCGTTTTTTCCCTAACTGAGTCACCTATTATCCCAACCAGATTTGGACAGATATCATAGAAATCACAGTGAAGTATTCTCAAAAGAATGTCAATCTATTCTTATTTTAGGTTACCTTTTGCACATCCTGAAAGGTATAATGGAGCAACATTATCATCATGAATGGTAATGGGCCAAATATTTCCAACTAAGGGGGCGAATTTTGCCTTAGTTCATACTAACTGCACCCCATGTAACTCTAATCAGTCCAGAGAGTTTAAATGGTGTGTGTCAGGACAGAATCTAACCCCATAGCTCACAATTTGTCTGCAAACATAATGCATAAAAGTTATCTAGCTGAATATAAAGTAGGTAAAGTCTGAAAAGTTAGTGAGCCAAAGTCTGGGCTCAGTTATATATACACAACCCTGCTGAAACAAGTGTGATTTCACACATATATTTTGACTCAGAATTTGGCTCATTACAAGACTTGAATGTGTGATGGCAAATTAGCAGAGATTTGTGTGAAACCTGAAAAATCCAAAACATCAGATTAGGTTGTGGGAAAGCACCTTATTTTTCATGTAGGGAAAACTAGCCACATGTTTGCAGATGGAATTTATCCAACTCTTTTTGTAACAATAAACTACTAACACAGCAGCTGTTGCCTCTAGCAACATAGCAATACTCTAATAAGAATTACACCTTTTCTCAGTTCAGTATTCTGCAAATTTCTTCTTGGGGAAGAAACCCTGGCCATTACAGGCTCATGATGAGGTGAAAGATAGGAAGGGGGAAAAGATGAAAGTGGACTCAGGGGGATGTCAAAATAAAAAAAAAAAAGTTTCCTTCCAAACACATTCACAAGTTTATACTGCATGCTCTGTGTGTTTGTTTCTCAAAGAGTCATGTAACTAACACATTCAAATCCCCAAAATGCATATTAGACTGCTGCACTTATAGTTTTAACAGTGCATTGTCTTTGGAAAGTTTTCAAAGCGGTTCTGTATGTTTGCAGTATCTGTAGTTAGCACACTCAAAGCAAGAGTGATTCATTTCCTGCCCTGAGGCTATTTTTTGTTTTGGTTTTTTTTTTTCTCTTTTTTTTTTCTGTACCCAATGGATATGTAGTGGAAAATGTAGTGTGAAGGGCTCAAGAATTAACACATATTTCAGGAAATTTCTATCCTGTAGCACCTTATATTAAGGATTATGTTGGCAAGCATTTGGCATGATCAAAAATGGATGCAGAATCTTCTGAGTGCACACATTACTCTAATTTTTAGGTCAGTGTGTCAGCCAATTACTTCAATTACTAGTATCAAACAAAGGTTCATGCATAACTAAAGGTGGAAACCTGAGCTATTGCTTAATAATAAACACCTCAGTTTAGGGTAAGCTAGATACTTGTATTTGGCATTTTCTGGGTGGAAAAAGGTTTTTGGAAATTCATGATCTATGGAGATGTTCAGGTTCCAGATTTATGGGTGAGAGAAAGGGACCCAAATAAAATAGATCACTATACTGGAAAACTCCTTAAATCTAGCTACTGAATCACAATAGAACAGGAACTACGTGTTTTACTGCTCGTGTCTGAACTCCATGAATTCATGGACCCAGTACTCCCTTTACTCCCCGAATCCTATTCCAATATCCATTGGGATCTGCCTAATTCCTGGAAAAGGATCTTTTCTTTGGTCATTCCAATGTGCTGGCCAAGAATCTGGAAAGGATGTCCCCAGCACATTATAAATAAGCATTCACCAGGGCAAATCCAGGATGTGTTTTTGCTGCTTTCTGTGTGAAAGGCTTGTTTTCGTTTATTTCAGTAGGCACTGGTTACAGGTTTCTTTCATTTCTAATTCAATAATAACTAAAAAGGATCAAATAGATAATATAACTGAATATGTCCTGACCACTCTCAGAACACATATATTCTGCATACTGTACACATACAATCCCAATATTTCTTAGCAGCTGCAAGGCATATAACAATGGTGACATTTGTAAGCTTTACAGAATATCGATGTTATCCAGTGCAATTGACGCAACCCAGAAATTTTTGTTAAAGTTTCTTTTCATTAAATGTTGATCTCCCTAATTGTGTACTGTGTCCAAGGAGAAAAAATATTGATTAAACACTGGAATTTTATGTGCACCGTGAAATCTTGAAGAAAAGAAAACAGGAAAGCATTTGCAATATTAAAAATAGATTGCTTCCTGGAAGTAACAGCCCCGCTGACCTTGTTTTGAAAAAAAATTAAAATGACATATCTTACAAGAGTCACTGTCAGGCATCTCCTGATCTGATGTTGAATTCCCTCTGGAAAATAAATTGGTTATGACATGTTATGCAACACATTTTTATTTTTAAATAGTTTGTTTATAAATTATATATAATGGATTTAAAAAATAGTCTCCTATAGAATCTAATCCAAAGATGGATTCCCATTGACTTCAGTGGACCATGGAAAGCAATTCTGGGCATGAAACTAGTATGTATTGTAACTGAATGCAACCTAGTTTCCTTATATGGTGAATATTCTTCAAAATTCATATCATTTTGAAAGATTCTATTATTTCCATTGGCAATCCCAGTTATGTAGACAAGAAATATTGCTGGGAACAGTAGATCTTTCAAGTGTGCCCACTGGATATATACAGAGATAGCAAATACATAAACGGAATATAATCAAACATGTATCAGTGACATGGTTAGTTCTGGCTGGTTTATAATTAATAGGATTAGACTACTTCCATTGCTGGATTCCACTTACTCAGCAATAGGGGCTGTCGGGAGCGCCCCTACCCATTGCTCCACTATCTTCATTGATTTCCTATTCAAAAAAGGGTCAAATTCAAAGTTTTCAGTCTTCATCTTTGAAGCCCTCCAAGTTATTCAGGGACCAAGCACCTCATTCTTCCCACAACAGTTATTTTGTACAGAAACAATGGAAGTGTCAATCTCAAGTAATGTGGTGAGGAGACAGCTTTTTCAGGAGCTGGCCCATAATTATGGAGCTCACTTCCAAAACACAGCCTGCTTGACCTTGAATCTCAACATCTTCTGAACAAAGTCATGTACAAACCATGCCTTTGTCATAACCTTAGTAATGCACAATTATCATTTATTTAAAAAACAAATAGAAATTAAAAATTGCTACAAAATGGGGTAAGAAAGACAGAAACAGATGTCTTTTTGTTTTCAGTTGAATACATTTTGTGTTTACTTGCATGAATACAGTGCTCAGATATCATGATATACATCAAATAAAAATCTGTGCATACAGTAAAATGAAAATTATGAATTCTCAGTTCTTTAGAACATAAATTAAAAATTAGAGATGGGAAAATTAGAGGTAGTTTTGATTTTCAATAATGTCTTTTGCTATCTTCCAATATAGACAGAAATTTGATTTTAAAATTGATGGTGTCCCTTCCATATGTAATCTAGTCCTATTAATTATAAATTAAATGCATCTGAAATTGAAATTTCAGATGTAATTTTAGGTAGACAGACTGTAATTGGATGATTACTCATTTGGAAAGCAGCTAGAGCATGAGGACTAACACCCGGTGATGGGTCATACCAATTCCATACTAGACAACACAAGGTTTATGAGCTCATTTGGACTTATTTGGCCCTTTACCGCCACAACTGTGAGAGATGTCAGAATTAGTGGGAGGAGCTTAAAAGGGAGGAAACCCAGTTCAGTTGATGGCAGACCAGAGCGGTAGTTTCAGTCCTCAGCTACTTGAGGGTGGCAGGAAGTAGACAACTGCTGCTTGATTACTCCTCTTTGAAAGAAGGGAGGGTCTGATGCTGACTCATGTGAAAAAAGGACTCAGGTGCCTCTTTATCAACTTGTGCACTCAGTTTAGGGCATAGCCCAACAAATGTCCTGTGAAGAAATAAAGCCTTAACACAGCTGTGGGGTGACTCATTTGCTTCTGTTTATTGACATGCTGGAAGGGGTACAATAGGGGTAAAGGCCAAGGTGAATGCTGGAGCCCAGCCAGGGCATGGCGGTTCAATGGCACAGAAACCCTATTTAAGTTTGGGTAGGGTTGTTTGGTAGTGGGTGTATTCAGGGTCAGTGACTAAAGCATCAGTTCTCCCAATTCTGGTATCTGAGGGTCATCCTGATGCCATCCTGAATATCTCCACCCAGCATCTTAACTCTTCATTTTCTGAAGACCACAGTTATAGAATTCCCTTTTGAGGCATCTTCATGGTAGTTCTTTGAACTGATCAAAAGTAATAGCTGCCAGCCCACCTTGCTACAGCCACCAGTCTGTTTCACTACCTGTACTGAAAGGCCTAGGCTTTTCCTCAAATTGTATTGCCTGCATCACAAACATTTCCCTGCCAATAAATCAAAGCAGCAAAGATATATTTAGAATGTTTGCAATTTTTTTCAGAGAAGTGCTACACATTCCTCTTTCTGACCCCTAGTTTTACCCCTATACTTTAGCCTCTTTGCTTCCTGTCATTTCATCAAAGAACTAGGCTATGTCTAGACTGCAGGCTTCTTGCACAAGAAGTTTTTATCGGAAGAGATCTTCCGCAAAAACTTCTTGCAAAAACTTCTTGCGTAAGAGCGTGTCCACACAGCAAAAATACATTGAAAAAGTGATGCACTTTTGTGAAAGAGAGCATCCAGACTGCATGGACGCTCTCTCGAAAGTAAGCACTGATTGGTATGCACAGCATGGCCACCGGGGCGCCTGTGCTTTTTCCTCTTTTCTCTTTTTGCACAAAAGTCTCCTCTTCCCCATCCACACGTACCTTTCTGCGAAAGAACTCTTTCGCAAAAAGACTTCTTCCTCATAGAAAGAAGAATACCAATTGCACAAAAACCCCTCCATTCTTTCAAATTTTTTGCGCAAAAACATGCTTGAGGTGTGGACACTCCATGAGTTTTTTTGGAAAAATTTCTGAAAAGACTCTGTAGTGTAGACATAGCCCTAGAGAGTACTTTGAGGTAAATTATCAACACTATCAGATTTTTAGGATTAAACAGCAAAATTATACACCACTGATATTTAATACAAATAAAAATATGCATTTTTGTATTCTAAAATAGCTACATAATTAAAGCTCCAAGCAAACTTACAAAACGAAAGCAAACAATTTAGAAAAATGAAACACTAGGTCTCATTAATCATTCCCCCAACATACCTTCTTTTAAGCATTCTCCCCAAGCCCAATATTGATTGGCTTTGAAGCCATGTTAAGTACAAATACTGAAGACCCAGAAAAAAGTTTTCCATTTCTAAACAAACACAGTCCAGGAGAAAGTGATTGTCTCCTGGACTTTTATTTTGTGCCTTCCCTCTTCACTTTGCCACTCTGCTTTCAAAGTCATTGTTCTCCATTCCTCCAAATCCAGACATTTTACATTTTTAAACCAGACTGGGAAAGTGCAACGAAGGCTATATCCTTTTCCATGTGTATTCATTCTCTCATTCAATGCATTTATTCATCTCAGGAAATAGTCAGCAATCCAATATTTATTTAGACCTTAAACCCACTCAATGAACCCATGGAAACACTCCAATAGACAACAATGAGCCGAGTGGCAAATGTAGTCTAGTGAACCAAGCATGGGGCTGTGACATGCAATATTTGGTTTCTGTTCTTGGCTCAGTCATTGACTCACTCTGTGATCTTGGTGAAGTTCTCTGTGCCTCCCTTTCTGGTCTCAGTTTGTACAGAAACTGATATCTTTAGATTAAAAGTTTTACATGGTATTTTTACTTTCTTATTTCCTTAAACCATTGCAAAGTGTCTGTGTAGGCAAAAGGATTAAAAGTTAGAGGCTGTCTGATAGTGGAAATATTTATGCCATCCAACATTTCAGATTCCCCAGCGTCATTTGTCACATACATCATCATGTTTCAGTGGCAGTTTGAAGCACACAGTACTTAGTGCTCTGTTGATTCATGGAACTACAGACTAATACCCCATGAAATTAAGTGTTTATATGCACCTAAATTCTGTCCTCACAATTTGCTTGGATAAACACTGGCCAGAGTGGTTTATATGCTAAGCTTGTTTTTCTACTGAAAGATGATCCTTAAAGTATCTTCAATCAACAGAAGTGCAACTTTAAAGACCAATGGTGATATTCTTTTTTGAAGGGGTCTGTCAACAAATCAAGTTAAGAAGCCACTTTTGAAAGTCAAGCTTGAATTGTTGTAAAAGAACCATTGGCCTGTTGCTATTAATTACAGCTTTTTTCAGTCAAAGATATTTTCTCAGCAATGGCATTCAGATCCTGAGATCAGGACCATATCAGTTATTTTCCTTAAGCAGATACATGTAATAATTCATTATTTAAAAGGGTGGAGCTTAATTCAAGGGAGGAGTGGATTACTGGTAATAAAGTTCAACAATCGGTGCCAAAAGGAACGTGTCTTTGTGGGAACTTTACAACTCAAAAAGACTTAAAATTGGGTAATGGTAATCTCTAGTGGTGTCCTTTTGACCAGCGATGGGCAACTAAGGCTAGTGAGTGGGCCACATGAGTGTCCCTGCTTCATCTCAGTGTGCTGCAAGATTGTAGTAACCAAGATGGTCTCCCAGGATAGGGTAGTTTTACTAACTGTACCTAGAATTTGTTGATTGAACCCTCGCAGCACTTTGATTGGATGCAGCAGTCTCTCACAGTCAATGTTGTGTGCAATCAGCATGCAGCTTGCTTTACAGGCTCTTGCTTTACATCCTTGTCATATTAGTAATACCAGTGTGGGAGGGAGGGAGAAACTATGCAGATGGAAACCAGCAGATTCTGTCAACCCTTTGGCATTGGGCAATGATAAACAAAATGTTTTGTGGGCCACATGTAGAACCCCACTAAGCTGCATGTTGCCATGGGCTGCAGGCTGCTCACCACAGCATTAGATGCTAGGGCAATTATAGCAGTTTATGTGACCCTAGGCAGATTCCACTCTTCATCCCCTTGCCTCCTGAAAATTCTCCCATTTGGGCAGGAAGGAAGCAGAGGCAATGAGGCCAGACCCACATGACTGTGACGTTTCCCAGTTAATCGAGAGCCAAGTGCTCTGTAGTAATCTACTGTCTGACCAGGGAAGGACAGTAATGTCTAAAGGACACAGGTGATGAAACCCCATTGTGTGTCTCCATTCTGGATAGATCACAGAAGCGGGCTGTCCCAGCTGAGAGCTTGGGCCATGGTGATGTGGCAGCTCCTAACCCTGTAGCTCCTGTTGATATAAGGAGGTGTCATTTGATCAGCATCCTCTCTCTCCCCCATCCCGCACCCTAAAATATGTCCATGGCAGTGTAAAGAATGGTCCAACAGAAGCTGCATTGGTACAGTGGTATCAGCGTAGCTGCTTCCAGATTGGGTAGGCACTGGTAGTTGGAGCTTCCCTGGAAAATTCAGCACTCTTGTCAGCTGTCTCTGTAGACCACTCCTAACATCAGGCCTGCCAAGTACACCCATCAACATAAGTATTCCTCACTTCATTCAAGGGGCAATGGATAATGTTCTCCTTGACACCTGCTACCTGGTTTCTCCCCTAGATACAAAAGCAGTAAGCCTTATCCTACTTGTCAACTCACAGGAGCATGGCCAAACAGGATTATGGATTCGCTTCACAACATAGTTGATTAGGGATAGGTGCTTTTATTAATCTCACTATGTCACTACTATTACAGAGTTAATACTGCCAGATGGTTACACAGCTGCTGCAAAGTGACACACCAATAAGCACAGGCAGAACAATGCATAAGAGAGTAACAGGTACTTAGAAATGTTTACGTCCCTTCAGTCTGAGAGGAGTCCCATTCCTGTCACTGTGCACCAGGCCACGGTGGATGTGGCTCCAGCTGGGGGAATCCAGGCACCCTCCGAGGTCTAGGTCCCTGGTGAGACTCACCAGGCACAGCTGTTTACCGAGTGTCCGCGAGCTGATCCAACACCACTCTCAAGGTTCCCACAGGGCTGGGAACCAAGAATCACTTGTTTGGCACTTAATAGTTTCCCAGCTCAAGGCATGGGTTAAAGCCCAGCTGCTGTTTACACTTGCAGAGTCCCAGGCTATGCTAAGCTGTATACTGTAGGGTATAAGCTGCAGGCCCCATGTATGATTTTTATGTGACACTACTGAGGCTAATAATACTGGTGAGTATTCAGTTCCTCTTGAGATAATAGCAGTTGTCTCCTGCCTGACACATGCAAGCATTGGGGTGATAAACCATGAAAGATGGGTAACTTAGCAGACCTGCTACTCCTGGAACGAAAAGAGCAAATGGAGTGTACTAAATGCACATCTTAAAACCTCTTCTATGCCTTGAAAAGTCTGGTTGCCAAAATTGTTCCCTGTCCATGCTCTCTTTTAAAGCTCTTGTGAAGTAAATCAAAGACACAGCAACAGGATTTCTTTCACATATGGAGTCCACATCCACCATAACAGCATGCAGCTAAAAGCAATTCCTCTGGCAGCTGCCCATCACCCAGAGGAAGTATGTATAATAGCCTAGAAGAAGTTATTAAGAAACTAAGTGATACTCTGCAGGCAACAGCATCTGGATACTAAGTTTCACTAATTTGTCTTAAGAGTAAAAGCACAATGGAGATGTGAATTGGGAAAAAGAGAAATAAAAATAGATGAACTGATGGGAGCAAGTTAACACAGGAATAGAAAGAGAAACAGAAGCAGCAATCAGTTTATCCAGCAGTATTGTCAAGGAAAATGAGGTGTTGTCAGCTAAGACTGAGCTATTGGGAGTTGCATGCACAAAAGCTGAGATTGGTGGGACTGCCTATCGTGCACAGGAAGAAAGAAAGCTCATAGCTTTTCTTGAAGGATGGCTTCCTGGGGCTTTGACACTGAATGGGAATAGGATCATATTCCCCAGGAAAAACTTCACCAAATGCTTACGAGAAGCCAAAAGTGAATACCAATGCCAGCCATCATGATCACATATCTAATCTTGATCCTTTAAGGTTAAGAACAGTAACTTTATTGGAGAAGAAAGACATTTTGTACAAAGGAAATAATGTATTGCTATTCCTGAATGCCAGGCCCTTGAAAGACACCAAAAGCAGATCAATGGTTCCAATAAGTATCAGCACAAAAAATTAGCTTTTCTCCAAAAGAAAATGGAGGGTAGCACAGCTTCTTTCATCAAATCAGAGAAGCTGCAGCAGGGGAAAATAAGGTACTTTTTTCTGTGTCACTGAATGAGCAAAAAAATCTTTAGATGAGTTTAGAGAGACATTCCCTTCGGCTGCAGGATGAGTTGGAATTTGAAATTGAAACAGGCTGCATATTAGGACAGTGTAACCAATTGTCCCATGTAGAGCAAAAATATACAGATAATGTATGCCTATGTGATATATGTAGGATATATTTTACTCCATTCATCTGAAGAAGTGAATTGTGCCCACAAAAATTAATGATACCATCAACATATTTTGTTAGTCTCAAAGGTGCTATAAGACTATTCGTTGTTTTTAAAGATTTTCTATGGATGTTCTAAGTCAATGGGTAAATAGAATATGCCAGAATTTACATTTCAGTGCATGTTAAATTATTGTGGTTCGGAGATGGGAAATATGAATGTGCCTTCACTGAGCTTGTCAGGGCAGCCTTTCTGAGGAAATAGTGAACCTTCACACTTTTGAAAGGCAGAGCCAGCTTCTAGATTTCTGTCAGCCAAGATGATCTTTTTATGTGGATATAGTAACAGATACTATGCAGTGAGACCAGTATCACTGTCCCTTTTCTCCTCCAGTGGGACAGACCAAGGTCTTTGTGGTGCAATGGCTAATCATTTTAAAAAAGTATACTTTATTTTTCCTGGAAAACCCTTCTCCTTTCATTTCTCCTTTTTCTTCCAAACAATTTCCAGATTCTAGTCATCTTCTTCTTATTTTTCCTCACTCTCTTTTTATTCACTGTGCTCTCTCTCCCTTTCGCTGGTGTGTTTTTTGTTTTTTGTTTTTGTTTTTTTTGTTTTTTTGGTTTTTTGTATATTTGGGAGCTCTTACCCATAGCAAATGTGTTGGCAACATCTATATTTTTTAATTTCAAATGAGCCTGGACAAAAAAAATTGCTAACGTACAGAAAAGACTAATATTGAATTGGCATAGAGGTGGACTAGATACCCAATTAGATATTTTAATTGTACAACTTCTAGGACTTTTTAGGGTACGTCTACACCGCAACATTATTTCAAAATAACTAGTTATTTTGAAATAAATAACTAGTGTTATTTTGAAATAACTTAGTCCGCATCTACACAGCAGGCACTTATTTTGATAAAATCAAAATATTGTCAAGCTGAAGGACTTCTTATTCCAACTCCTGCAACCCTCATTGTATGAGGAGTAAGGGAAGTCAGAGGAAGAGTGCTCTATTTTGAAATAAGTGCTGTGTAGACAATACCAATCTCAATTTCAAAATAAGCTATACAATTGATGTAGCTCAATGTGCGTAGCTTATTTTGATCTAAGTCCTGCAGTGTAGATGCATCCTATATGATGTCTCTCCCACAAAGCCCTGTGGAACTTTTAAGCTTCCGAAATTACTCTGACACATCTCATGCATGTAGCCTGGCTCCAGTGTGACCTTTTTACCAGATGAGCACTATGATACCTTTTTACAGCACTATCTTCCTACTCCTACCTGGTGAAATGGCAAAACTTCCATTGCAGGCCCCATCCTTTTTCTCTCTCAATCCCTGTTTACCATGAGGGGAAGGAGTCCACATAATGAATTTAGACCAAAGGAGGTTATAGAAAGGTAACCAAAAGTAATAATGGTTGTAATAGTAGCAATCAGAAACCAATAAAACATGCCTGAAGTTGACCTCAATTAACACTGACATGCACACTCATTTTAGCCCTAATATCAGGTAACTGCTACAATGTAACTAAAGCACAGTGCTCTGTTTTCTAGGGACATCAGTGACAGTTTTGTTTTTAAAGCAAACACCCAGAGGCCACGAATCAGGATAGCAAGTTGAAATTTAGTCTCTTGAGGCTCTCACGATCTATAGCTTGAGCCTTGCAAATAAACATAGTGCTGTTGCAAGGAGGTTTGGGCATCTTTTCTTATTTCAGGTAATAAACAGGTGTAGATAGCAAGCTGAAAAATCCGGCTTAGCATTGGAGCACGTCCTTACAGCTGGAATGACATGAGTGAGATAGTGTAGATAGCTACTAGAAAGCAGGTTTAACCTCTGATTAGAAAGTTCAAAGTAATTTGTGGGGAAAAGCTAAGGGCTTATATTATCTAGGCTTAGGAAGGATTCTGAAAAGGAAAAGGGGTTGACTAGTTTCATGAAAATTGATTTGAGCAACTGTGCAATCAAGGATAACTTATGTGCTGTAGGTGATTAATAACAATTTGTATCAGTCCACAGGCTCCAAAATTATAACAATAATACAAAATTAACACAAAGGAGGATTAGAATTGAAGTATAAAAAGTTAGGAAATTCTCAACACAGGGTGCAAAATAAGCTAGGCAAATTGAGCTACATCAATCGTGTAGCTTATTTTGAAATAGCTTATTTCAAAATTGGGCGCATCTACACAGCACTTATTTTGAAATAGAGCACTCTTCCTCTGACTTCCCTTACTCCTCGTACAATGAGGGTTACAGGAGTCAGAGTAAGAAGTCCTCCAGCTTGACAGTATTTTGACATTATTTTGAAGTAACTGCCTGCTGTGTAGGTGCAAACTAAGTTATTTTGAAATAATGTTGCTGTGTAGACATACCCATAATGGCCACACACTTATCTGTCCTTTGACTGACTGAACTTTCATTTGCCCTCCTACATGTATGCGCGACCACCCTGAACTTATTTACATGATCTACTAAATATTTAAATAAAAAAAGCTGGAATGCCTACGCTAACTGTAACTATGGGTATGTCTACATTTCATTCCTCTCTTGAAAGGAACTTTGGAGGAGTAAGAGTTATTTTGAGGGAAGGGTTTTATCTCAAAATAGCCCTGTTTTCTCTTTCAAAATAGCACTATTGCAAAATAGCGCCATAACATGATTATGCACATGAAGCATGGGATATTTAAATCCCCGCTTCATTTGCAATTTCGGTGTCTGCATTTGCATTCCTTTCTCAAGAGAGGAATGAAATGTAGACATACCCTATGGGAGCACAACACATGGAAAGAGCTGATCTAAGGCCATGGCTACACTGCAGCTGCTCCAGCAGCGCAGCTATAATGCTGCATTTCTGTCGCTGTAGAATTGTAGGGTAGCCACTTCCTTCATCAAGGGAAAGGTTTTATTCTATTGATGTAGTTAATCCACTTCTCCATAAGCACTGACTTCCTCTCTATCTGGGAGGTGCTCGACACCAGCCCTCTGCCCCAGGGCCTATACCACTCTACCCTTTCCCCCAAGCTCCCAACCTTACCAAGCCTCTTCCTACTTCTGCTCCTCCCCAGCCCTGTCCTTAACTCCTCCCCTTCCCTCTTCAACTATAATCCCCAGATCCTTTCCAGCAATACTAACACCAAGACAGTTATTCCCCATTTTGTAGTTGTATATTTGATAGTTCTTTCCTAAGTGAAGCATTTTGCAGTTATCTTTATTGAAATTCATCTTGTGGAATTTAGATCAATTCATCAATTTGTCTTGAATTTTAATCCTATCCTCCAAAGTGCTTGCAAACCCTCACAGACTGGTATCAGTCATACATTTTATAAACGTACTCTCCACTCTATTATCCAAATCATTCAATAAAAATACTGAATAATACCAGGCCCAGGACCAATCCCTTTGGGACTCCACTAGATATGCCCTCTCAGTTTTGACAGGTAACCCCTAAGAACTACTGTTTGACTATGGTCTTTCAACAAGTTGTAGATCTAATTTATAGTAATTTCATATACACTGATTGTCCCTAGTTTGCTTATGAGAATATTACATGGTACTGTGTCAAAACCCTTATTCAAATCAAGATCTAGCACATCTATTTCCCCCCTCACCTCCCCCATCCACTAGATCAGTAACCCTATTGAAGAAGGTCATTAGGTTGATCTGCCATGATCTGTTCCTACAAATCCATGCTTGCTATGCCTTATAATCCTATATCTTCCAGGTGCTTAAAGTTGAATGTTTAATAATTTGTTCCACTGTCTTCGCAGGCATCTAATTAAGATTCATTGGTCTTGAATTCCTTGGATCATCATTGTTCCTCTTCTTAAAGATAGATACTATACAGTACCATCCTTAGGGGGGTGCAGGGCATGGGAAACCCCACTCTGCCCCAGGTCCTGTGCCCGTCCCTGCTCTGCCTCTTCCTGCCCCTGCTCCACCCCCACTCACATCCATTGTATCCCTTCCCTCAAACCCGCTTCCTCTGAGCAATGTGACCTGGGATTTATTGGAGAAAGGACTAGTGCCAGCAGCAGGGGTCAGTCTCCCCCATGCACTCACCACGGCAAAAGGAAGTAGAATGACCTGGCCTCAGTCCTCTGTGCTCCCCGGAGCCCAGCTCCCAGCCACATTGCTCAGGGGAATGGAGTGGGCTGGTACTGGGTAGCTCCACTTCCCATGGCTCCAGCCTCAGCTGCTACAGCTGAGTGTAGGGGAAGGCCCAGCCTCTGCTGCCTATACCAGGCCTCCCCAATAATCCCCCAGGCTGCCCTGGGCCTTGGTCCCAAACCATGCAATGGACAGGATGGGTCTGATACTTTGTTTACCCATCTCCAGTCCTCTGGAACCTCCCCTGTCCTCCAGGTGTTCTCAAAGATTATGACTAACAGATCTGAGAGTGCTTCAACTAGTTCCCTACATACACTAGGCTGAATTTCATCAGCGCCTTCCAACTTAATAAATCTAAATGATTTGAATATTTTAACTTGTTGTACCCTTATTTTGGCTTAGATTCCTTCCTCCTCATTGTTAATATTAATTATAGTGAGTATCTGATCACCATGACGTTTTTTGGTGAAGACAGAAGCCAAACAGGCATTAAACACTTTGTCCTTCTTGAAGTCATCAGCCATTAGCTTTCCTTCCTCAGGCAGAGAGAGTACACTTTCCTTTATCTTTTTCTTGGTCCTAAACCTCTTCTTCTTGCCTTTTATGCCACTTGCTAGGTAACTCTTTTTGTACCTCGGTTTTTCTTATTTTGCTTCTATGTGCTTGTGCTGTTCTTCCAATTTTTATAGGGCTCCTTTTGGAGTTTCAGGTCATTAAAGAGCTGCTGATGGATCCATATTAGCCTTTTTACTATTCTTATCTTTCCTTTGCATCAGGATGGTTTGCCATTGTGCCTTTAATATAATGGTAGTAAGATTGTGCCTAAAAATGGCAGCAAGGTTTTGTCTAAAAGAAATGGTGACAATTATTTCACCAGGAAAATGGGGAGGGGGGGAGAAGCACATTTGCCCATGGCTGCTGCCTGAGCTATCCAGTCTAATAGGACCTCTAAACTGCAAACTCCCTGATGGAGTTGCTGCTGCTTTAAACCAGTGTGAGATCAGCAGTGATAGTAACACCTGCTAGTTGGTCTTGGCTCTAATGATTGGTTATGGGATGGTAAATAAAGTTTCACATAAATATCCTTGGCATTTGGTGGTAGCGAATGCAAGGAAGTGGCTACAAAGCAACGTACTAACTACCTTACTAATAGCCTGTATAAGTGATATTACTTCCCATCTTGTTCATGATAAAATTGTCACGCTCACATGAGAATAATTTTTTATTATTAGGCACCAACTAGTTAGGGTCCAATATTCAAATCAGTCAGACATTCCAATGACAGGACGATGAGATTGCTCTTTGCTTTAGTTCTGCTATTTGTGGCTATGAGACTCGAGGACGTAATCACTTGTTGCATCCTTTGGGCCAATCTTTCAGCACTGTTATGGCCAAACAACTCCACGCTGCTAGTGCTAGCAATCAAAAAAAAGCAAAACCAAACAGAACTACTCAAATATCTGCTTGATATATTATGCCAATTCCACAGAGGTGATTAGTGGATGCAGGCCAGGCAAAACTCCCGTTCAGTGCAGTGGACTTGAGCATTTGGCTTTTTGATTCTATAAGTTCACTAGCTATTGATATTGAGTACTGCTAAGTGCCAATGTGAGGCTTTCAAGATTAAGAGTGATGAAACCAAGAGACATTCCAAAACTAAACAGGAACAAACCTGTATGTGCAAGTCAACAAGATGCTGTGCATCCTGAAATAGACTTAAGAGGAGCAGTGTTGTAATTAAATTTCCGTGTGAACTTCTCATTTTTATAAATACCAGAAATCCTTTTCTTTTGGATTCCAAGTTTACCTTCCTCATGTGGTTTGTTGCTTCCTTTAGTTGGCTAGGGAGTGCACTGCTATTTTGTCAAGAGAAGCCTGGGTAATTGTCTCATTTGAATTGTTGTTTTTTCCACAGAGACTGTCCCATGGGCTTCGCATACTGTGAGACCAGTGAAAGGTGATTTTTCTCGGTGGATTTTTGAGATCCAGCAATGAGTGACATTCTGGCTTAATTGAAGTCAACAGCAAAACTCCCACTGACTTATATTGGGCCAGAATTTCTTCCAGTATCCAATATAAGGGTATGTCTACACTACAGCACTAATTCGAACTAATTAATTCGAATTAGTTAATTCGAACTAAGCTAATTCGAACTAGTGCATCTAGACCTAAAAACTAATTCGAGTTAGCTTTTTGCTAATTCAAACTAGCATGTCCACATTGAGTGGACCCTGAACCGAAGTTAAGGCTGGCCGGAACAAGGACTTAGAGTACGGAGCTGCTGCCTCAGGCTAGCCGAGGGCTGTGCTTAAAGGGACCCGACCGCCA
>JANRFK010001234.1:79580121-79597287 GCA_030068395.1 Apalone spinifera | reverse complement strand
GTCACTTCCACTTGGGGAATCATTTTTAATACTTTAATATGTTATCCCTACATAAATACGGTAGATTATAACTCTAAGAACAAAACTTAACCCCATACAGCCAAAGAAAGGCTCAAATGCTGTGGAAATGTTGCCTTTCTGAGATATGGGAGGCAGACCAGCAGACAGGGCTGGCCCTACCATGAGGCAAACTGAGGCGGCCGCCTCAGGTGCCAGACGTTGGGGAGGGGGGCAGGAGGGTGCCACTAGGACCCAGAGTGTAGACAATTGTGTCTGCTGGTGGTGAATATGTAGGTAGCGGAGCAGTACCATGAGAGGAGTAGAACAGAAAGAAGGCAGAATTGAGACCTTTCAAAGTTTTGGCCCAAGAGAGGAAGCATGGGAGCGTCATTTGAGCTCCGCGCCTCAGGTGCCAAAATGTTGTGGGCCAGCCCTGCCAGCAGAGGAATTTGCATGTGCTAGAGCACTCAGACAGGAAGAATTGTGGGAAGTCTGACAGCATGGATATGCACTGCACAAAGCTGTTGGGATGTAAGCCAAAACTAAGGAGACACCAAGCCATGCCTGCCCTTTCCATCCGTGGCCCTGTGCGGGTGGGCGTGGGCCTCGTTTTTAGGTAGCATAGAACAGAGTTCTTTTATCCTGGCTTGACTTTATGCCAGTATGCAGCTTCTTAGGTGACAGCTGTGTCTCTAACATGTGACTTGTGGGTGTGGAGTCTTGGACACCTAAAAAGAAAACGAAGAATGTGCATATCCTGCTTTATTACTGGATTAGCCAATGTTCTGGCAATTAATTCTGAAAAATGAAGCTGTAAGGTGTTCCTGTTGTTAGACTGGTCTTACAGCAGGATGGAGACTGGCTTAAGCCCCTGAAAATGGCCTTCCACTGGAGTAGCCACAGCAGCACTCAAGGAAAAAGTACAGCTTCTTTTCTGGGGTGGGGGTGCAGAGATTACGAGAAAAAAAAAAAAAGAATGACTATGTGGTATTAGCTAAGTCAGTCACCTGCTGTTCCCAGTACCCAAGCCCAATAGCAGTGTTTCCTCTCATTTTTCTAGGCATGTGCAAATGTGCACCACTTGTAGAAATATGTGCTGCCAGTGCTGCTGTTTGTAGGTGCTCTGCAAATCAGCTGAGCAGCATTTGGATCTCTTCTGGATGGTTGCCCAAGTGCTCAGATTGGAGGGAACAATGGCCTGTAGGCCCCAACATGGCACTGTACGCTTTAGAAGACTGGAGCAGAATATATGATACAGGTGTCAGCCTTCATTGTCAAACTGAATTGTCCATTACTGCATGAAGTGCAGTTGCTTTTGAGGGAGGAAATGTTCATAGGCAAATCTTACGCATGGACTGTGATTCTAGAGAGTTCCTCCAAAATTACATATCTTTTCATGTGAGCTGGACCCAAGCCCTTTGTCTGACCATTCCTGACTTGGAGCAATGCCCATTCAAAATCTAAACCTTGCAATTGGCCCTGTATTTACAATGGGCTGAACCAAAACTCCATAATGGAAACACTACTGATCTTCAGGGATCTGGCTGCAGCTCCAATTTTGAGCTTCATCCCATGTCTCCGTTGAGCATAAGACGGAGTTGCATCTCTGAGGTATCATAGCTTGGCCACAGCTGTTTGAGAATTTAGTCTCTTGAAAACATATATTTTAGAATGCAAAATGTGTGCCAAGGCAGATATGACCTCTGTTGTGTATAGCCAAGTATGCTGCATTCAGAATATAACAAAAAGCCCAGGTGTCTTTCAGGCTACAATCACTATCAGAAAAGAATTACGGAACTGAGTGCCAAATAGTCACACACATTTATAGAAACTTTTCTTGTTCCTGAAACTGAATGTATGTAAAAATAAAGAGTCCAATTTCCTGTCCAAAAGCAGGTGGCACTCATTCCTGCATTTCTTAGTCATTCATAAAATGGCTAGATCCTATGGAACAATCTGATTGGCTGGCAAAGAGCTTTGTTATTACTGGTCAAAAGTCCTTAGCCAAAATATTTAAATTACCACTTTAAAGGGCACTGATACATTTAATGGTCTATCACTATTAGTTGTACGTGCACCTCTGAACCTATTGCATGCAGATTTGCAGTTCTAGGACTGGACTCATCTCAGGACCCATATGTAAAGCCATGGTAGAGATCATCCTCAAATCAAGGAATTGCCAATGAAAGAACAACTGAATAGATGTGCATCTCAGGTGCTGGAAGCGTTTGACTGACATGGCTACATAAATATTGGACCAATCTGGGGGATGAACCCAGGTTGCAAAATTTAGGTCTTGACTTCAGAACCTCTAATGCTCTTTAGATCTGGAGCTATTGCTGTAATGAAGGTATGCCCTCATTTCCCCTCAGGCATTAGGAGGTTCCTTTCTGTAGGCACTTCTTAATGCACAGAGCTGCACCTGTCAGCTACAACATTCTATGACTGGGTATACACACACTTACTTTCTTCACCTATGTAAAAACTGTCATCCAGGAATGTGATGTTCATAGAGTTGATAGATGTACATTAATGTCAGCCTATGGACCAGAACATAGAATTTCAGTGACAAACCACCTTGGCTCCATTGACATGGTCTCGGGAAGGATTAGTGTATTCAATTATCATACTCTCCGGTGATGTTACTATTAAACATTTACATAACACCAGAAATATGCATGGTGCATTCCTGAGATTCAAAGGACAGGATGATCCCTGGCCCAAAGAGTTTGTCATCTACAGTCCCGATTGCAATAGCCTCAGTCAAGATGAATATCTTAAATCACTAGTACCATTGAATTTAAGACTTCTTGCTGTATAAAGTCTAGTCTGTATGTACAGCGGTATCAGGATCATGTCTTAAATTAAGCAGTGATAGAACATGAAGCGAACCAATAAAGGAACGTGAATCTGAGAGACCAATTTTAAAGCAAATAATGTGTATCTTATATGTCAGGGACTCTCCAGTATTCAGCAGTTGCCATCCCCAAATGCTTTGAGGAAGGTATAAAGAACCCATAGTAGGTAGAATTAGGATAATTTGCTCCCCTCAAGGATTCTGCTTAAACCCTGATAATTGTTTTAAGACCCAAAGCATGAGACTTTATAGCCTACACTTTTTTTCGGCATTAACCACTAAAACTCTGGTACTCCTAATATCCCTATAAATGTCTAATTGTTCTTTGAATCTTGCAACTGAGCAAGAAAGGCCTAGCAGATGGCACAGAAGAGGTGGCCAGCAGTGGAAAGGATGGTTAAAAAAAGTCTGTGTCTGGATTCAAAGGAAGAGAATGGAAATGCTTCGTGCACAAGAACGGGGACATCAGAAAGCAACACAGAAAAATAGGAAAATGCACCATGAAACAAGATGGGGACTATACATAAAAGGACATATCCTCTCCCAAGCACAAAGCCAGAGTAAAATTAGACCATCCACACAAGCTCTACTTTGGTTTGTGAGCGGGCTCTGTCCTCTCCACACCCAGTCCTTCCTCTATGTCCGATTCTTCTGATCTGTGGGCACACACGTGCAAGAAAATATAAGAACACGACTGTACTCCATTTGCAGGAGAATATGACAAGCTGCAAAATACCTTGCATGAAAATGCAGTTTATAACAAGCAGCATTTCTATGGGTCATTAATTTGTCTGCTTATACTTCTATTTCCCCTCTCAATTGCAAGAGAACACTTTCCCTGATGACTCTGTAAGTGCTAATATTCTGTTCTCCTGGCACTTCCATTGAATACTATTGTTTTGCCAGTTATTAACAGAACCAATGTTTTACTAATATGTCCTTGAACATTTTTTACACAATAGTGGTGCATAGTATAAATGACTAGACACATAAAGGGAGGTTTACATGTAGTAAAGCACCTGTAAGCTTACTATTTTTGTTTCCTCATGCTTTGCTCTTCAGCAGTCAAACTAACTAGCAGCATTCAGTGAGTGTAGTGACGAACAGCATATAAGAACATGAAGAGGAGAAAAGAGATCTACTCACTGTTCCCTTGTCATTTATATTTTCCAATCCCTTTTAATAAAGTGAGATAATTCAGCTATAAAAAAAGTTGTGACCTTTGTAATGCTACAAAACAATGATACAAAATGTGAATAGTGCAATGTTCGGTGTATGTATATATATATATATATATATATATATATATATTTAATATATTATATTTATTTCTACATTAACAGGCTATAAATATTATGTGTGCCATATTTGCTTTATATTTGTGAATCCCCCAGCATGACAGTATAGTACAAAAACACAAACAAAATACATAAAGAAACACAGTAGAAATAGCTGTACATTTTAAAAATCTTGCCTATATACAGTGTTATCATTACAGCTCTGGGCTACGAAGAATAGTTGAAAGCCTGTTCAGCAAATAATTAAGTTGAAAAATCACCACTCATAGGAATTTGAGCTGCCATGTAACAAGTTATTGATACTCAAAAGTTTATGGGTCAAGTTCTCCACTGCTGTAAATTGGAGCTCTGTCAGTTTATACCAGCACAGAATTTGGCCTTCTATGTTTGGGAGGAACAAGAGTTTAAAAATAAGTTATGAATTAATTTAAATAAAAGTTTAAAAATAAGTTGCCTCTGAGCCTTAGGTAACTTCTCCTTTCATATCTGCCTGTTACAGGGCCTGATCTATTGCCTATTAAAGTCCATGAGAATTATTGGCATGTACTTTCGATGGTATTGAATCAGGCTCAAATTCACTGACTTCACTGGGAAAGAAATACAGCTCATCAGGTCTTACCACGGCAAATGCTCTCTTTGACAGAGAACACAACTGTCAAACTTGTCTTTGTTTAATCCAATATATATTTAGTCAGAAACCTTTAGACAGACACAGAGCTTAAATAGGAAGTTTCTTTTTTTGGTAAAGATGTGAATAAAAAAATAATTCTGAAACAAGAAACCAGAACAGCGATATTTCCTTCCTGGAGCCCAGCCGCAAGGAGAAACAAAAGGCATGGCTGGAGCTTTATTTCGTACAATTGGAAGCACAAAGTGCCTTGCTGAATGTTATACCATTGCCTGTAGTCTTTACACTACTGGAGAGACACTTAGTGTCAACATGCATTTCAATTGGGTCTTGAAGAGCCCACAACCCAACTTTGTAATCAGAGAAACAAAATATATCATCTGTACAGTGTGTTGCAACTCATCATGAGCTACTGATGTCTCTTAACCAAGCATCTTGTGACTTATCACTGTGCAATTTGCTACATGAAACTCGTCTCCGCCTTGTGAAAGCCATGTCACATAAATGTGTATTTTCTTTATTTTGAGAATGTAGACGTCCTGCGCATAAACCCTGAATACAACCAGTCTAAGAAAAATAGGAATGTTCCGTGTGATTTCCTATTTGTTCTGTTCTAAACAGGTGGTGAGCTGAGTGGAACACCTGGGTTGTAGGTAAGTGTCTGTATGCAGCATGTTTGAGGTATGTCCTCTCTGGTGCTCAATAGTTCTGTCTCTTCACTGGAATAAACTGGGGTGTCCGTGTCATCAGAATGATATCCTGACTGGTAACCACTTGTCTGGTTTGAGGCTTCGGACATCATGGATTCGTTACTTTCACTGGGTACCAACCCACTGCAAGAGAAATACAAACAGTGTTGTTTCCTTTGAAGGCCATCATGAGGCACATCAACTTGTACAAATGGCTCTTCTCCAATACCAGCATGAACAGTGCTGTAGTTAGCAAGGGTGGCTGGTATGGTTACATAAAAACACTTTTAAACACACACTTGATTATAGGAGTAATAATTTCCCCCTTAATTCCCTTGTGACATGTAACATCCTGGGGACATTCTCATGGCAGTGCAGGCTGACTGTGGGATTTAAACTGCGGCTCCTGAGAGGGAAGTGGAATGAAAGCTTGGAAACATGTCAGTAAATTGCAATGTGAGGTTGCATTTGTAATTTCAAATGTGTGCCCTGGGCCCAAAATTCTCCTCAGGTTAGCAGGGCACACGTGGAGCAAATCAGCACAAGTTTCCTGTGCTGCTGCCTGAAGTTCTAAATAACCATGGCATACAGCACAGTGAGAGCTACAGAGTCCTAGGAGCCCACTGACTTGTTACAAGACACAAAGTGAGGCATGCAGTGGGTTACTTTCTACACTTTACATAGCACACTAAGGCCATTCAGAGAAGAGTCTCTCTTTTGAGACAAATCATAGCCTAAGCCGCTTCTAAAATTTCTGGAAACAGATCATCTTATTCCATCATATTTGCTGACTAACCCTTACCTGAAAGGAACTGCCACTTGCTGAGCTCTGTCCCCCAATGTCTTCAGCTCCTCAGATGCAAGAACCATCCCACTGTCTGTCTGATTGTCCTTAAAGAGCCAGAGAGATGCCAAAAATTTATCAGATGGAAATACATCCAAAAAAAGGAAAAGTAGCACAAGGAATATGAAGGGGCAGAACAAATGACAGACTTACATCTTGAACAACTTTTACTGCAGGTACTAAGGGCACATCTTCAAATGTTTTCACACTCACAGGTCGGCTTTTTCTTTTACTACCCTGTCGGTAGGGACTGTAAAGAAAAGAATGGGTTTGCTTTTAAGAGCACTTGTTTGGGTGAAAATGACACAGATGGTATCAGAATCTTTTATCTTTCAACAGTAAAGTAAATTGTTTGTCCAAACATACCAGGGAAACTGGCAAGTTTCTGATCTGTGGGTGCTGAAACCTTGACCTCCAAGCAAATCCTAAGAAACATCTTTTTTAAAACAACCACCTCCTTTTCTGAGTGAAGCTGTAAGTTTTCATTTCCTGGAAACTCCACATAAAAGTCTAACAAACAGAGAAACCTGGATCACAATCATCTTTCTTTGGATTGTACTTCTGAAATTCCTAGCTGGACTTAAGTCAACAACAGCAGATAAAGCAATCTGTCTCCTGTTAAAATGAGGGAGTTGAGACTACATGTTCCACATCTCCCCTTTCTTGAAAGCTCTTCTCCAGAAGAAGCCCTTCAAGCAGGAAGAATTCAGTAATCCAGTGACAAAGAAAACAACAGTGGCCTACCATGGAGAAAACAGATGTCCAAATCAGCTTAACCTCAGAGTCCCCTCTCTCTTCACAAGGGTAACGAAATGTACCTTGTTCCCAAGCTAGCCCACTTAAAACTGAAACGAAAGCTGCAGCAATACCGGCAGAGACCTAAAAAGGGACCACATTTAACTAACCAGGAAAAGGGGCACCAACATGGTTTCTGGAAGAGGGGGAGTCAATGGGACAAAAGGCAGCTCAATATGCTGCAGTGAGATCCTAATCTGCTCGGTTGTCTGCAAAATGCTTCCAGCTTCAGGAACAGAAAAATAAATTAACCCAAAGTCAAGTTTCATATTCCCTGCTCTGCACCTCTTACAGCAGCACTCCCATTGCAGTTTCTTCACAACAAAATAAAAAAATGCTGAAGCCCCCTTTGAAATATGTGCTACCAATGTTGGTTTTTTTCCCTTTAGTCATTACAGAATAACAGGAAGAGTGGGTTGGGAAAGCCATGTAGGAAGTGCTGTAAATGGAAAATGAGAGCAGTGCTTTCAATGATATCAAATGTTTTCATCTTTTAAATATAAATATTATTGACCACCACAATGTTAAAACATGGCATTTAGGTGTGTAGTTATAGTACCTTGATGTCAACTGATGTCCTAAGTGCACTCTTCGTAGCTATTATTCTCCATGACCCTATACAAAAGCAGTGTAGGGCTTGATCCTGCACCAGCAAAGTCAATGCGAACTTTGTCATTGACTTTGGGGGATGCACATAGTTACCACTACAATGGTTAAACAGGGGAAGAGTAGTCTGAAGGGGCTTTCTGATTCTTATAGGAAATCCATCAGTGGATTCTATGTCCGCTCCTGTCTCTTGTACCAAACCCCTCTGAGCCTCTTCAGAGGCAGCAGAAATACACTGGTACCCATCCCAGGCATCCAGCATCCTAGAGGCTGAAGCAGGAACCACAGAGAGGCCTTCGTGAGAACATTCCTTCCTCCCTCGCATTCTACACAGAGAAGCCCTTCTCTCAGCCCATATGCACAAGCTAGGTACAAGTTCTGGAACTGGCCTTAAGTGACACTGCACACTGTTGGATAAGACTGTAAACTCTAAGCAACAGGAATCTTCTATGGTACAGTTATACTGTGCCTACCCCAGCAGAGCCCTTATCTGTGACTTCTTGCTACCAGAAGACAAGTAACATATAATAATTGTAATGATCAATAATCGACTTCCATTTGCTATCAGTTCATGGCCCACCTAACAATGTGCTCATTTTCTGGGTAGAAATATCAGGAGGCTTGTGTAAAGATAGGCTTTTGTTAATTAATCCAATTGCTAGGTCTGTCACTCTTACTATACCAGGGAGTAGTACGAGAACCTGAACAGAACAGCAAAGAATGACTAGACATTTCCAAGGACTAGCTAACAAAAACTGCCCCAGCATTCTGGGCAAGAGACTGAGTTCTTGAAAGGGTTGTGGGAAAAATGTAGGTTATCACAGGTGTTTCAGAAGCTGAGAAACTAGAGTTTTACAGATCCTCCTATGGAGACTTTATGGATTTATTTTTATCCCTATGGACAAAGTTAAATATGGACTTCAGCTGCTGAAATCTCTTCCTTTCATTTTTCCTCTCCCAACCTGAACACAACTGCCTAGAGACCACAATGGGATGTTCATCATATAAAATACCTAATTCCTGCTGTGTAGTCATAATGGAATTTAGGATCGCAGACTTCCTCTTCCGCCATACAGGAAACAGGTGAGGTTGGCAAAGAGAGTCCAGAATCCTCATCCATGTTCAGTGATACCGTTAGAGGAAGGACAATGTAATCTTTACCATCCTGTAGGAGACAGTGAAAAAAAGTCAGAGGAAAACTGTAAATAAGAATTCTTACAATAAAATTGAAGCTGTGGGGGCTGCTTTATTGGACTGTACACTATATTATATTTGCTGACACAAATCAAAAGACTTGAACTTGAAGGGTCACTGTCAAAGAGGTTTAGATTATAAAGGTAGACTTTCTAATGGTTTTACAGATCTAGACAGGAAATGAAATGTTTACTTTTTAATATTTTATTTCAGTTACAAATGTAAGCTTCCTGTCATGTTTGAAACCCAAATGACACAATGTCATTTTAGGCCAGGAGAACGGGAAAGGGAAATCAACCATAAACTGAAAATGAAACTGACCTGAGTGAAATAAAGGCAAAAAAAATGAGCAATAAGTGAAGATAACAAAAAGATTAAAATATTTCAATGGCAAATAGTCTAAAATGATGTAACAATAAGGATTTTTAAAAATTAATTGTATACTGACAGTGTACCTATAAGATAATGGTATTGTCGCTGAAGTCTCCTCGCTGATGTACGGAGACAAATTATTTTTACAAGGAATGTCTAATTCATTAAAGTACCAAAGATAAAGCAGTATGTTAAAATGATTATATTCTTGTAAGTAAATTGGCCTAGAGGATTATTATGATCTTTTTTCAAGATTTATTTCTCAGTTGAATTTATATAAATTATATATACACACACACAAGGCAAGTGGTAGGAAATCCACAGAAATGAGTATTTATTTAGTTATTTATATGGTCCCACTATCACAGTATCTGAACACCTATCAGTCTTTAACGTATTTTTCCTCCTGACACCTCAGAGAGATAGGGAAGTGCTATCACTCCCACTTTACAAATGGACAACTGAGTCAGAGAAACTAACTAACTTGTCAGGGGTCCCACAGGAAGTCCCCTGAATTCTACACTGATGTTCTTACCACTGGCACGTGTGTAGTTACCAAGCAGTCAGTGGGAAGTGGGACCTAAACAAATGAAGTGGGGTATAGGATACAGCTGGACAATCTGAGGGGACAGTGGGAAGCCTGGCTGGGAGGGAGAAGTACACATGGAACAAGTTGTGTTACTATCACAGATCACTGTGACCCTGGCCCATCCCATCAGCCTCAGCTCCCCTGGTGATGTGATGTAATGATGGCCCAATAAAGCCACCACTGCTCCATTTACAGAACTTTGTGATATGGATATCTATATTCCACGTACCTGACGAACATTGGCTTGCAGTAAATTTCCCAGGTGCTCCACTAATTCAGAAAAAGTAGGTCTTTGCTTTGGTTCTCCATGCCAGCAGTCCAGCATTGTCTGATATCTAGTGGGATAGATAAAATCATGACAATGTCAGGGCAATGAGGAGGGCATATTTTACCTATTCAGATTATTCCTATTACTATAAAGCATAATTGTAAATTCTTACATTTCTGGTGTTGTATAGTCCGGTGCTCTCATTCTTGTTCCTTCTTTCAGTCGTCTACAAAACTCCTCATCAATTTTTACACCAGGATATGGCGAAGCTCCTGAAATGATAATGGATGCACTTTTTTTTTGTTTTGGTTAAAGAAAACATTTAAAATTCTGGTGTTGATTTTCAACCAAATGATTTGTACATGAAATTACTGCTATGTGAACAAGCCAGGCAATTAGAGAATTTTGCATGTGGAAAGTCAAAACTTTCAAAATATTCTCCCAAAATATTTCACTATTTTATTAACCAGCTCTACTGTTAAAATTAAAAAGAGGTTAGGTGGAAAATAGAAGTGACTTACCTAATGAAAATA
Source organism: Apalone spinifera (assembly GCA_030068395.1). NCBI lineage: Eukaryota > Metazoa > Chordata > Testudines > Trionychidae > Apalone > Apalone spinifera. The sequence goes on along the minus strand of JANRFK010001234.1, from coordinate 79,586,614 downwards.
TCTCCCACAGTAGAATGCCGAAGGACCATACATCACTCTGAATGGTATATACTCTATCAAAAATTGTTTCTGGTGCCATCCATTTTAGCGGTAATCTGGCCTTAAAGCATTTTAAAAAATAATTAAGCGTTAGTAAGAGACAGGAAAAAGAGAACTTTGTTTCCAAAAATTGCATAGGAAAATAGAATAGTTAGCATCATTTAAATTAAAGATCTGCCATTTATTTTCCAGAACTTACATCTCCTTTTCTGACATAATCTGGGTCTTTGTAGATGTCTCTTGCCAAGCCAAAATCACAGATTTTAACCACATTATTTTGGGATAAGAGGATATTACGGGCAGCCAGGTCCCTATGGATGCACTGCAAAGAAGAAGAAAACAAGTTTATAGGTTTGCTGTTGTTGCAGCTCTGTTCAGAGAGTTAATCTATTTCACATCTGTGCTGACCTCTCCCTCAGAGGCCAGATATTTCTTAAATCCTAATAAGTAAAATAACCCCCAATGTCAACAAAGTTACTGATTTTTAAGTGTCTTTTTGATTATTATAATTGACCTGAAAACAAAAGTCTTTCTGGGCCAAGTCCAAACACACATCTGTTTAGCCAATAAGCAGCCCTGGCCTTTGAGGTTAGCCAATTAATTATCCCAGGAAGTTGATGCAAAACAGGTCAGGATCTGATTACCAGTTTTACTTTGGCTCTATTCAAACCACATTCCCCATCGCATCTATGACACTTCACCCTTTTTAATATATTTTGGTGAAAAATGTCATACAACTGGACCAATGTTGAGATTATTCTCTGCAGGGAACAAAGATGGAAAAGCACATCTCTACCTCTGCCTGTGTGACAGCCACCATCTTGGCCAATGCACAAGGGACATCCAGAAGTAAATCACAAGCCTCTCTACAGCTTGACCTAAAGAAGCAGGCTCTGTAGCTGGGGGGTGTAACCAGTGTTCATGCTCTATAAAATCAGGCACAGAAGGGGACACAACACACACCCTAAATGACCAGTAGGTTACACATGCAGGATTGTTCTTTGCAAAACAGGTTGAAACTCTCATAACCGGGATCCTCTGGTCCAGCAATATCCATGGTCCGGCATGGATGCTGCAGGAAACAGTGGAAGGCAAACAGTAAAGATCCCTGCAGGGCTGGCAGGGCAGTGGGCTGGCTGTAGGGATCTGACGGGGGGGCTGCCCAATGTGTGATAGCAGGGCTGCCCAGTGGGGCCAGCAGGAGTTGGGGAGCTGGCTGGGAGGCCAGCAGCCGAGCCCGGGGGGCCAGTGGCAAGGGTCCAAAAATGTCCTCTCTTGGTCCATCAAAATCCCTCAACTGGGACCAGTCAGGGACTGAGGGTGCCAGACCAGGGAGGTGCAACCTGTATATTTTTCAGGCCTTGACAAAAACACTTTTAAATGAGAAACAAAAAGGGACTCTCCAATATTTCTTAGGAGGCTATCCTACGTTCTAATACACACCACCATTAGCTTATGTGTTCAGTGTTCCAGCTTAAATTTTTCCTTTGCATATTACCGAGTACTCTTTTTTTGTGCCTGGTGTCACCTTAAATAATTCCTCTTTTTTCTTGGTGTTTACAACCTTCAGAATATTTGCAAATGATTAGCTATTGTTTCATCCAATTATAACTGGTTAGGATCAAATCTTGATGGCGCATCTGTACAGGGCTGAAATGCCGGGGAAATATTGTGTTTCCTTTGTGTCAGAAGGCCAGGCAGAGATCCACTATGGGGAAACTGACAATACCCATACATATGCATCTCTTAGTCTCCAATGTCTCTGAGTGCCAGAACAGGGGCTTCTAGCCTTCCCACCTAGCTACAGAGCAATTTCTTCAGAGCAAAGCCCTTTTATTCTATCTTGACTCCATTTATCAGGAATTGGTCCCTAGTTCCTTTAATCTTTTTGCAAACGTCATTCCCTCCAGTCATTAATCATTCTACTATGAATAGTGAACAATGAACCTTATACAAATTGCTAACATTCATGTCACTCAAAGCACCTCACATGGGCTGTTTCACTTTGTCATATTAATGGCTCTGATATTTTTGGAGCAACCAGAAAATGTTGTGGATGATTGCCAGTCCAATGGCAAAGTATTACTTCCTTCTATAAATCGGTAAGATTCTTTTCTATGATGGTTAACAGTAAGAAAGATGCCATTTTTCTGAACAGAGGCTTACTTTGCGTGAAGCCAAGAACTCCATCCCTCTGGCCACTTGGAAGCTATAACAGATGAGGTCCTCCATGCTTAGAGGGTTCTTGCAAAGGTCTTCAGAAGCTGCTGAAAGATGACAACAGTCAAACACATTCATTTCACCTACAGACATAATTTAAACTATACTGTCAAACCCGTGACCAGTAGTGAGCACTTTACATTACTGTAAGAGAGACCCATGTTTAAATCTCAGGCTTGATTGTTTCCAGCATTTACAAGAGATGGGAGAGCTGCAAACACAGTTCATGTAGTTCCTAGAGAAAGGAGACCTTGCACAGTAATCCCAGTGGATGAACTAGGAGTGGAACTGAAGGAAGCCCTCACCCTGCCCCATTAGGGAAGAAAGCACCAAGGTAAAAATAGTAGTGCATCACAGAAAAATCGGTACTTGAAGGAGAGATACATTTAATCTCGCCCTCTAGCAAACTGGAAGTGTAAGGTCCATAACCACAAATATTAACAGCTCAGTCCTTGCTCAGTCCGGACATCATTAGGATATCTGCTGAGTAAGAATTGTTATTCTGGGTAGAATGATCTTCCAGCAATTTCACATGCACACAAAACCCCAGGCCTGCCAACAGGAGGGGGCAGAACAAAGGGGACAATTACCCCAGGACCTGGCAATGTAAAGGGGCCAAGGGCTCCCGGCTGCTATTGCTGCTTTGCCAAGGGCTCCTGGCTGCCACTGCTGCTTTGCTGCTGGAGCGCCACTCCGCATGACTCTGAAGGCTGGGGGAGAGGAGGGTGCCATGCTCTGGGCAGCAGAGGGCTGACTTGCCCTCAGCTTCACCACTTCCATCCTAGGCCCTGCACTCTCCAGAGCATGGAGCCTTCTCCTCCCCACATTTTCACACACACACACACACACCCTGCCTTGGGGCCTGTGGTGGCTGCTGGCCCCACTGCAAAACCCAACAAAACCATATTTCCGTCAATAGTAATTGACGTGTACAAGAAGGCAATGTAAGAAAATGCTGCCTGACGGTTTTTTAGGGTTTGATTCAAGGACATGATTCAAGTACATTTACTTTGTGTGTTTCAACAACTAAAGTTTTAAGAAAAAACGTTTCAAAAGAAACACTGATTGCCTTGAAATTATTCATCAAATAAAGTTGAATTCTGCCAAGCCTTCCTATAGCTGAACAGTGGCATCCCTCCTGATGAGGCTGAGCCTTGCAGCAGCCCCTACCAATGAGAAATGGCCTAAAACAAAGTGAGCATAAATCCTACCTTCTTCTTCCTCCACATCACTGAGTGATCGCTCCTCCACGAAGCCTGAGCTCGTCGAACTCTGGCTGCTTGTGATGCTGTCTAAACGTTGCTTCAAGTCCGCTGAGATGTCACCCACATAGTTTTCTTTTCCCTGCCTAAATCTGGCATTTTTAGTCTGGAAAGAAAAAAATAATCAGAGATGTTCAGAGGCAGAAGTGATACTTCACAGTACATAAATCAGGGATGTCACTGAGCACCAGAGGGGGAGAGAAGGCATTTAGCCTGCTCCCCTCCACAAGGGTGCAGCAGCCCCCCACCACAATTTTATATGTCAATCAGCAGCACTTATAAGCAGGTTTCACAACTTTCTGTAGTTTCTAAACTTGCATGTTATGTGACTAAACTTGCATGTTATTGGATCCCTCCATTCTACTGCTCATGTCACTGTTCATTCTTTAGCCTCTTCTCCCGCTGCAAAGTCCTTCCCACCCCACAAAATCATTCACATCTGATTTACTACTTCTGCTCTTCTGCCACCACGTGCCTCTGGAGATCGTCCTAACCCCAGGCAGATTCCCTCTGCTACAAAGCCACGCTCTCTTCCTTCACTTTTACTATATTCTTGCCAGACAATGCTGCCTTCCCACCCTAACAGATTCCCACCCCAATAGCTTATCTACCACAGTCCTAAACCCCATCCCCTGTCTTCATCGGCCTCTCTCCCTGCACCATAAGTAGACAACAGATTCCCATTGATCCCCTAACTCCCAACAGATGCAGCAGCAGACTGCACTCACCATAGTAAAACTCTCCCTTCCCTGCCCCCAAGGACACAAGGAACAACCCTCAGGAAAGTGATATAGTAAAAGGAGGCTCTGATGTAGGAAGAGACAAATGACCAGTAAACTATAGACCAACCTCTCCAGAGTTTCTAATCCCCTTTACACTGGCTCTCTCTGGAGCTCTGGATAAGTCTCTAGGCCAAAATGTTCAATGTTGAACCTAAAGACATATATATTCATGCCCCCAGAAGTGGGCTGATTTTCAAAAGGGACCCTTCTGAAAATCAGATCACTGACACAGGTGCCCAGATTTTAACACTGGCCTTCACTTCTCTGGCTCCATTTCTCCACCCTTAAAACAGGGATCTCACAAGAGGGCGCTGAGGATTAGTTAAATCTTTGGAGAAAGCTTTGAAGATGAAAAGCATGACATAGGTTGGCTGGAGAAAATGATTTATGAGGAAAGATTAAAAAGCACTATATATGTATAGCCTGGCTAAACAGTGAACAAGGGGGCCATGATAGCAGTCTGCAGAAAGGTATAAACAAGCAGGGTGATTTACGGTACTATAAGATGGTTTGACTAAGATGGTTTGACTAAAAGTAACAATCTGAAATTAAGGGGAAAAATGGGCTGATTATTAGGAAAGATACAGTAGACTGTAGAATAGCCTGCCACAAGAAATTGTAGATGCCTTCTCCTTGCACATTTAAAGCTTGAAATAACAAACTAACTATATTGTATGGGCATTGGGGCTAGACTGGACAACCTATAATACCTTTCTATATAGAATTTATATTGTAAGTGCTAAACATTATCATAATCAATATTAATACAAAGGTACATTCCCAATAACTCTTGAGCTTTCCGTTCAAAATATTTTTTAAAAGTGTTTTTAAAATGTTTAATTTTAATGCTGACAGCATACTGTGTACCTTGTATGGAACAAATTCACTTCTCTTGCTCCTTAAGTATGCTGATAAGTTTCCAAATTTGCAGTATTCCACAATCACCATAAGTGGGCCTGCATAAAACAAGAACCAATTATTTTCTAGGTCTGCCCAGTTAAAAAATATGTATTCTTTTAAAAACCATTCCACCATCTTTCAAAACAGTTTTAAAGATAATATCCAAAATTTAGACAGTAAAAATCTATTCAGACTCCTTTTCTGAGTAACATATTGGATAGGGGAACATTTTGGACCAAAATTTTCAAAAAGCACAGGCCTCATTTTGCATGCAAAAATGTGTAATAAATTGTGTGCTTATATTACATGTGCAAGTGACTATGAAAACACATGCGGATTAGCTTACTGTGCATTCAAATATCCATCTACACTGATAGTTGCATGCAGCTATGCAATCAACCATCAAATTGCAGTAAACTACATTCATGTACATATAACTGTTTGTGCATTTTTGTACAGGGAGCTGAGTCTCTGTGTTTTAAAATATTTGATCCTTAAAACCTAATTTTCAAACAGAAGCGCTTTAATGAACTGCTTTTAAATGTTGTGTCCCAATGCTCAAATTGAGTTACTCAGCCATATGAAGTTTGGAAATCTAAAGTCCAAATGTTGAATGTGGGTTTCTTATTATGGCACCCTCAATTAATAATTGGTCCTTTAGAAATATCTATCTTTAGAAAGATGTATGGACTTCTTCTTCTTCCCAGAAACATACAATAGCTGTGGAACTATGTGAAGGAAATTCTCAGCTAACTGCATTAATATTAAACTCACAATTGAATTAGCATCTTTGGCAAGTTATTACAAAGTTACTTACTCTAAATGTCTTCCAAAACTAGTGTACAATGCTGCGTTTGTCAGATTAACATCTGTTACAATTATAAGTAAAATAGAGTAAATTGTCCAAATTTGGATTCAGATTCATAATCACTCTCTGTCCCAGAGTTCCAGAGGCTGTTACAAATTTGTGGTTTTGCTTTAGCTCATTAAAGATAGAGGCTACCTGTGGCATTTGGTCCTAGATTCTGATTCCAAAACCCCACAAATGTGTTTACTTTCAGAATTCTATTTGGGATCTATTTCTAATTATAAACTATGTTTACTCCCCACCTTTTGACAACTATATAGTGTTTGTGTTTTTCATGTGAGGAATAAGAACAGCCCACACAAGAAAGAAAACTACAGTAAAACTCCATTAGTCCGGCATCCAATGTTCCGGCACTCCTGATGGTCCGGCACCATGAGGAACCCGGAAGTACTGGGGCAGCCGGACAGGCTTCCCCCATTCAG
>JANRFK010001234.1:79557583-79580021 GCA_030068395.1 Apalone spinifera | reverse complement strand
AAGGTGCTGGATTATCGGAAGTTTACTGTAATATAGTACATGAGCTTAGAGTGTGTTTTATCCAAGGATCAAAAGAGCTTTGTTAACAACGGTGTGCAAGTATTATTACCCCATTTTACAGATGGGGGAGCTGAACTGAGATACAAAAGGTAAAGTGATTTCCCCAAGGTAACACAGTACATCAGTGACAGAGCTGACAGATCCAAGTCTAACCTTCCCATCCCCTAATCTAACTGGTGGATCATGCTGACTCTTATAATGAATAGCCTTAGAATAATGATAATGGAAAAATCAAAGTCTTGTTCATGATGCACTTCAATTTTCCACTAATCAGAAATGGTCTTACTCAATTTTTGGTACTGCCTCCAACCATTGAAAAGACATTCTATACCCCTAGAGAAACAAGAATCACTTACCTCCTGGTTTTGTGCAGGCACCAAGTAAATTGACAACATTTAGATGGTGACCAATATGAATGAGGATCTTGAGCTCTGACATAAGTGCCCGGTGCTCACTGTGTGTAGCACCCTCTGTAAAGAGAAAAATTATATGGCTGATCAGCAAAGCAGAAATAAAGGTTTTTCCCTCTGGTAGCCTCATTAATTAGTGTTTTGGCACATTAAGTAAGTGCTTTTGTAGGTTACCCTTGGCCAGGGTTCCCATGCGACGTTCAAGACATACTTTCTTCCTATCTACGCTCCAGTACTGTACAGCTGTAGAGTTAGAGTTGGTTTTGCTTTATTTTAAAACAAATCCTGAATACTACCAAAAAGGTAAAATGTCAAACTGGCGAAACAATCAGAGTATTACTGCACTGAATCTCTTTTGTGCTGTGCAACATTTTAAGCAGAGTCTGAGTTTTCAGAGGTACAACCATTACCTCAAGTGGTGTCTAAATGCATGGGGCTACAACTTGTCCTGTGGCACTAGATTGGCCTGTGAAAGGGAGGAGGTGGAGTAGGGCTGCACAGCCTCCTACCCAATCAATGGGAACAGTCACTGCTTCGTTTGCCAGCTCTCTGAACAGGCAGAGAAGGAGTCAGCAGCAAATATATGAGAGGGAGGGAGAAAAGGCTGCATTTGGCAGATTTGGTGAATGTCATGAACTTATATAGGCAGTTGGGCTTTTCCTCTTTATTTTGCTTGGGGACCGCTCTCATAAGTGTTACGTCCCTTCTCCTTGACAGCATGGCACATAAGCATTGAGCTTCATTGGAAGGGCCTTTATTATGTGACTATTCATGAAGTACTGACAAAACTCTTTTCCATTATTCATTAGTCACAATGTGAAACCGGGAATGGATTCTTTGGGCACAGAGAATCTTATTCCATTGTTCCAAAGTCCTGAGCAGGAGGAATGATTCTGGGGTCTCAGCTTTGTATTTAATGGCAAGACAGCCACATCACTGACAATAATACTGAAGAGCAGTTTAAAATCTGCAAAGGAATAAGCTTGTTTCTCCACCTCCACCCCCGATAATGTCTAAGTCATCATTTAGGGTTTAACAGGAAGCTCACACTGCAGGTAGCGTATGTGGGTAAATACTGCAGAAAGTAACACTTGCGTAGATTACTTGTACAAGCAAATTTAACATCTACATCTAGGTACAGCTATAAAGTGCGATAAAGAAGCTCTAATAAGCAACCTCTTCTTACCATTAGACGTATGTTACATTATTCTAACAGCAGTTATTAACTAAACTCTTCTAGGACATTGGTACAGAAATTGTGATATCTCAACATGCTTTGTTGGATTCTGGCTACAAGCCTAGCAATACAAATCATATGTTTTTTTTCAAGAGGATCTTAGTCTTCATTTTTACCTTTAAGCATTTTTACCGCGACAGTTTTGCAGGTAGCAGTTTTGTCAATTCCAAATGCATCTGCTTCTATGACTTGGCCAAATGCTCCACGCCCAAGGGGTTTACCTGGTATGGGAAGATGAACAGCTTTAGACTTATTGTCATAGCAGTGGACAAAACCTATGCCAAGTATTAACTAAATCAACCCCTATGTTAAGAACAATAGTTTGGCTTGCCATCTCTTTCCATGTCTTGCCCATGTCTTGCCCAAAGGACTGAGCCAACACAGAGAGAGCACCCACTACTTCCTATCACAGTGCAATGTAGTTCCAGCAGCAATTCTGTGTGTGCTGGCCAGGCTCCATCTACACAGTATCCCTTCCTCAGCCCCCATATAAAATAGTGAAAGCACACCTAGCTTTAGCCTGTCTCTGGGAAACTCCCACTTGCTGGCATCATAGGGGAGACGTTCACACTGCTCATCCATAGGGACTTCATCAGGATCCATGATAATTGACAAGTAACCTGTCTTTAGTTCCCCTTCACTGGCCTGAAAAACAATATCAGTTCTAGTCACATACACGGTACGTGTTGGCTGGAATGAGACAGTCACATGTACAAACTTCTCCTTCTCCTCCTTTTGTGTTCTAAAATTTCACAAAAATGCAAGTCTATAGTTTCATCCAACTACATCATTATGAATGTGAACACGGAGCATCATTAACTACTTGCACTTTTCATAACCACAGATAATTGAAGCATTTTTTCCTCCAAATGCCTGGTCAATTAAAACCAAATTTCTGCACCCTCAACTCCAGGCAAGAATGTTATGGTACTGAGAGAAAAATGTGCCTGTTGGTTTAAGAACAATGGAAAGAAACAACACAAAAGAGCCGTCGTCAGTTTTCATTTGTCATGCAAGACCAATGCCAATGGGACAGTAAAAGAATGGGTTCCATTACCCGTTTAACGGTCCGGAGAATGATTACAAGAAGCAACCAAAAGAACATGGCAATCACTGCAGTCCCAACCAGGATAATGAGCTCCAAGTTCATTTTCTCTTCAGCGCCTGGGGAGAAACAAATGAATATTTAATTGATAGTTGAATGCTTATTGATTCAGGTCATCAGTTTAAATACTGCATAGCGGTCCCTTGTTCCAAAGGTTCATTTTAAAAGTGGCACATGTAGCAAGACAGCTAAGACAACGGGTATTTCTTATAGGTTGGACTATAAACTCAAGTTCCATGCTGAATTACACACACCATGCAACCTCACTCAAAACAATGAGGAATGGAATTTTGCATCAGATAGGTCAGCACAGGATTTGATCCATTGTTTTCTCATAAGCTTTCTGATTCCTACAAATTAGTGCACAATGAAATGGCAGCAAGGATTAGTAAGACTCTTGTGGCCAAATTTTGCCCTTAATTACACCCATGCAATGTTGAAGACAACTTTCTGTGTGGCTGAATGTGCATAATGGAGGGAAAGAATTGGCCCTAAGCAATTACAAAATAAGAGGCGAAATCTTATAATTTAAAGAAAACTGCTATTTTTGAACACACAAAAACTAGATGAATGTTGATCTCCCGAAAATGAATAACTCTTTCTTGTGCAAAGAGAAATGTGATTACACTATATAGGAAACAAGATGTTGCAAGAATGATCCTCTGTATTACGAAATAACAGCTCAATAATTTTTTAACTTATTTAACTGAGATGAACTGAGATTGTTTGACATTCTTGCGGTCCTGAGACAATATATCTATGTAATGGAATCCTTATTCCAGATTTAAGCTGTAAGCAAGGTGCCACGTGACTATCTGATAATAAGCATCAATGGAATTCCTTTCTGCCCCATCCCCATTTCTCAAAGTCTGTTCCTGTACATATCTGCCCTGGCATCACAGAGGTTCTCCCACACAATGGCCCACTGTTTTTCTCCATTATATGGCCCACGATGAGCTGCATCATGACTTCCTTAACATGAAACAATGTCATAAATGTGTTTCCAGTTTACACAGACCTGCTTGATCATACCCTGAACAAACACAGTTATTAGATCAGCTGAAAGCAGGTATTTATATTAAGCTTAATTACAGACAATTTTCAACCAACAAAAATACATTGCCTATAACTTAATGAGCACTCAGGAATAACTGGCCATAGCTTTCAATAGTTCAATGTCACAGATGGGCTAATCACCCTGATTTATGAGACAGAGATTTCAGAAGTATTTAGTGATTATTTTGAAATCTATATATCTATCTATATCTATATCTATATATAGGTAACATACCAAAGGCAAGGAGATTCAGATCAATGCTTTTAATTGGCAGGTCCTATTGTTGATGGAAAGTGAAGAGCAGTTTTGTTTTGTCACAAAATAGTTTGGCCACTTATTAGCATTTTATTTTCACACCAGGTAGTCAGATGTGGCATGATGATAATGGAACAAACACTAACTGCCAGGGAGTAGCTTCATTCCAGGTACGAAAACCACCAGAGAGTCCCTGATTCAGCAATGAACTCTCGTGTGCTTATTTTTTAAACGTGTTTAAGTCCGTACCTATTTGTCAAAGCATGTAAGCGTGTACATAACTTTAAGCACATGGCAAGGGCCCATTGACTTCACTGCATCTTAAGCAAATGCCTAAAGTAAGTGCCTGCTCATGGGTTTTACTAAGTCAAAAGACTATGAACAAGGTTTCAGAGTGGGAAGAGAAACAGGGGTCCTCTCCCACCACAACTTAACTCCTGGGTGTTTTTAGCCCTAATGGTTGCATAAATGTGTTTGAAAACATAATGCCAATGTGAGTATGGCAATGAATCTGCAGACAATTTCTGATAGAGGGAGGAGCAGCAGCCATTAGGGTCAGGGAGGAAGCTCCTTGGCCACATACTCACCAGCAGGGTAGTGAAGGCTGGATGGATGTGAAACTTTGATGCCTCCTGAACTCTGTACACTGAAACCCCATTGGTGGGGCTTAGAGGCCCTCAAGGCTATTCTCTTTTTTTCTATTTATTTCCATGGAACAGGTAAGGGAAGGGGAAATAGGATGATACTAGCAAGTGCCATCCATTCATGCCACCAAAATGGGACACCATTGACTGGGGATTGTGCAGGGACCTTCCTCCTTTCCTCTCCTTTCTTAGATGCCTTGACAGCAGTGAAATTATTTAAATGTCAGCATTGTTAGGTATCCTCAGCATTGCGAGGTACCCACTGTGGTGTGCCAGACTTTCCGCAGACTCAGAGGCAAGTATTATTGCACTGATTTGCCCTCACTCTATGTTTTCAGGTTTTTCTCTGCCACCATAATGGCCAGTGATGATTTATTTTGTTTAATGAAAGCTGTGATTCTGGAGAGCGAGGTATCAGCCTCAACAAATAAATTGGGCTGCCAGTGTGGTGAAACCTCCCCCATTTCAAGCTTGATTAGGAGCCTTATCAATAAATGAATCTGATTCACTTTGGTATAATGACACTTTCAGCAAAGGCACTCCTAGTACATTTTCAAAACTTTGACCAAGACAGGACGCATAGGCCTCCTTTTTCGCAGTTATCAAGCACAAATGAATAGAAGAAGCAAAACTGCACTGACCTTCTACTACAAAAAAAGTTATTGCTTTTTTGCATCCGAGGACATTGCAGGCAAGACAAGTGTAGAGACCTCCGTCTTCTTTCCTTACCCTGCGTATGGTTAGAGTTTTGTTCCCATCTTTCAAAACAATACCTGCAAAAAGGAACAGTTCTTAATCCTGCTATCTGTGTTGCTTTTGGCTGTTAAGATTTCAATAGTTGCAATTATTTTAGCGATATTTTTGCATGTACACCCCTTACACATTATATAACATAAGCAGGATCACAATCTACCCCCAATCCATACTTGAACTCCCCACTGAAATCAGTGGTGTGCCCTTTGTAAAACACACAGCAAGAGAAATAAGTCATACTGAAGGGGCAGCTACTCACCTGAGTCTTCAACAAGGGTTTCATTGTTCTTATACCATGTGATGTATGGAGGAGGAATTCCATTTGCTGGGCATGATACTTCTATGGTTTCACCAATGTTTTCTGTTTGATTCTCCAACCTCTCTACCAACGTGGGTGCCACAGGCTCTGTTTGCATGAAAATGAAGTTATTGAGAGTTTCCAAGCACATTCATTTTTCTGATGCCTCAGCGCTCCCTGCCACTCTACAAGTTTGGGTCTCATGGCCTTACTACAATAGCACCAACCATGGCCTTCAGAAAGAGACCGTATTTAATCGTCCATGGCACATGAGGCAAGAACAATAGGTAAGAAAGCATTAAAAGAAAAAGTCATTTGTCTTTTACATGAGTCTGGTTTTATGATTTGCAGACATCAAAACTGATAGAGAAGAGGAAATTAGCCAGAAATTGCCTCCCCTCACATCTCCATCTCTAATCTCACTTCAGGAAGGGTAATATTGCTAATGTTTTAGGCTCTGGTTCAGGAAAGCATCTATATTTCAGGATAGCCCATAAGCTTGTGTTTAAGTATTTTCCTGAATTAGGGTCTAAGTTGCCAAAACAACCAGGACTTTAAGGCCTCTATGCAAGATCACTTATGTTTGCATCAAAAGCCAGTGACTGGTGTTGTTTGTGCTGAAATGCTGCCCTGCATTTATGACCATTTAAAAGCAGGACCACAGGCTCAAACCCAAAGATTCAGTCACACAATGTTCTGAACCTTAAGAAACAATTGTAAACAGATCATAGATGTGGGTGTTTTGCAACGCAAACCCACAAAGCTATCAATTTGTCCCACTGTTTCTGCACATCTATAAAGAGACTTTATTTTCCTGTCAAACACTATTCTCTGCTTTTCCACACCAGGACTATTAACCCTTCTTTTGCTGTTCTTTCACTGTCAATAGTGGAACACTAAGGTTGCTTCTAGACAGTGGCGCTATTTCAGGATACTTTCAGTATCCCAAAATAGCATTTTCCGCATCTTCACAGTGCGCCTGTTATTTCAAAATAGCTTCTGAAATAATGGGCACACTATTCTGACATCCCTGTAAACCTCGTTCCACGAGGAGTAAGGGTTGTTTTGGAATAGTGTTTTATTTCAGAATTTGGCACAGTGTAGACAGCACCAGATTACAAAATAAGCTATTTCAAAATTAACTCAAAATAAACTATGCAATTTGAGTAGCTTAAATTGCATAGCTTATTTCAAGCTAAGGGTGCAGCCAGTTCATCAACACAAAAACCACATTCTGCCTGGACTTGGCCTCATGCACTTGACAACAGCCAATACAGAAATGCAGTTTCATTATTAGCAACTGTTCAAATCCCTTCTCCTAGTAAGCACCCCTTAAATTGGTAACACGCCAGGTGATTCAGCACTTGACGATTTCTACCATTGCAATATCTTTGTTTCCAGCTATCCATAGTCTGTGCATGTACCCATCTACTTTAGCATATGAAAGTGGGTTCATACCTTGAATGGTGAGGTGCTTGACAAGGCAGTGTTGCGTTTTAGTCTTTTTGTCCTGGGCTATACAAATGTAATCCCCCCGATCGCGAAGAGAAATGTTATGAAGCAAGAGCTCTACGGTAACATTTTCACCATTGGTATTAGAAACCGTGGCGTTCAGCCTAAGAAGGTCATCCGGGTTTTTGCACACAGGCATTGGCAACCCACCAAAGGGTCTCTGTGTGATGCGAGGACTCAGTTTATACCAGGTTAGGTTTTCAAAAGTAAGTTTGTCTGCAGTACACTGCAAGGACACGTTATCCTTTTCAGTGGGCTGGTATCTAGGTTGAAGGTTAATTTCAAGACCTCCTGCAAATTAAAAATGCTATTAAACAGTGCATTTGTTATATTAATAACGTACTTTCCCTGTACATTGATTAGGAATTTTTTTTTCAAAATCTACATTCATGGACTTATTGGGCTTGATTTTCCAGTGCTTTGTACCCTGTTTTACTCACTTTGCCCAGGTATACATGACATCACAAGGCACTAGAGAATCAGGCTCATCATTCAAGTTAACAAAAAAAAAAACACACACAAGCAACACAAATGAAAGTCCAAGGAACATCTATGTAATAGAACTATCCTATGTAACCTGGCACTATACTCAAGATTTTCAAAAATGGGTGCCTAAATCAATGTTTAGGCACATAAATGTTGCCTGATTTGCCAAGGTCCTGAGAAGCTAAAAGCTCTCACTGAAGTCACCCAGGTTACAAAATCTTGACCTTAATTTTCAATAGTATGTATTCTGTTCATATTATTTAATTTTCTCTTTTTTTATAACTATAAATGCCTAACCAATGTTGCAACCAAAGATCCTGATTTGGATCTCATTTTATACCAGTTTCACACCATTTTAACCTCATTGACTTTAATGGAACTGCTCATATATATACAGTTATTTCAAGTGATAGTGCAGCCATGTGTTACCAGAATATTAGAGAAGAGCTTGGTGTGGTATAGTTTGGACCTCTCTTGTCCAGCACCCTTGGGATCTCCCAGGTCCTGGAAGAGGGAATTTGTGGGACAACAGGCGGTCTCCTGATACCAGACCCTCAGCCTGCTGCTGGTTCTGTCAGTCTGGCAGGGCTGTCTGCAGGCCAGTCCCAGTCCTGGCTCTGCTGCCCGCCGGCCAGGCAGCTCCAGCCCCACTACCAGAATGGCAGGCTGCCCAATTGGGCTGCTGCAGACCCAACCCCACTGCTGGGCAGCAAGTAGCCCCAGCTGTGCTGATTCTGCCAGGCTGCCACAGCCGGCTTCCCCTTCCAAGCTGCTGTGGTTGCAGCCCCGGCTGTGTTGCTGGGCAGCAGGCAGCCCAAGTCACGCTGCGGCCCTCGTCGCCTCTCAGGCTGCTGCGGTCATGCTCGACCATTGATGTTGCTGGATGACAACATCCCGGTTGAGGTGCAACCTGTAATATCTTTTATTGGATCAACTGTGGTGGGTGAAAGAGACAAGTTTTTGAGCTCTGAGTAAGCTTGAAAGTTTGTCTCTCACATCTACAGAAGTTGATCCAGTAAAATATTTTACTTTAAGTGCCTTGTCACTCATGTATAAATGAATCCCTGCCGGAGACTTCCTCAGCCCCGAGCCTCCCACCCCCCAGGGGCCCTTTGAAGTAAGTGTGAGGGGATTGAAGCCCCGTCCCCCTCTCCCACGATTTGCTGCTCCTCTTATTCAGGGAGCAAGGGGAAAGCGCACTGTCTGCTGCATTCCTCACTTTGGCTAGGGAGTGCAGAGGGCAATTGAACCTGGATCCGCCCTAGGGGACATGCACCCCTCCCTCGGCTGTGCCTGCTGGAGCTACAGTAGCCATGGAGTGGTATGTCTCATCTGGCCCCAAGCTGCTGAAGTGAGAGAAGGCTGGGGCTGTCCCTTCCCCCCATGGCAGCCTGAATACTGACCCCCTCATCCCCAGCCCTACCCCAGAGCAATGACTGAAATGAAGACAAACAAAAATTGAGCAATGCTGGGTAAGTCTTCTAGTGTTGAATAAAGACTATATTTAGGAGGCCTCACAACAGAGATGGGTCATTGTGAGGGGTTGAATCAGACAAACGACAGTATCACTAGCGAGGCAGAGGAAGTGAGATTAATTTAGTGTAGCTATGCAATCAACAAGCTATACTTACTGGTAACATGAAAGGCGATAACTCTCTCTCTCACTCCAGCTTTGTTAGTAGCCACACATCTGTACAAAGCTGACACGTTTGCTGCTTGAATCACAAGAGTGCTTACAGTCTACAAGAGAACAAACCAATTTCATACCACAGTAGCGTCTAAGGGCTTTCATGAGACAAACCACATAAAGGCTGAGTGTGAACAGCTACATGGCAACTATCAGTTCCTGCACAATACAAATCAATGGTGTTTTTGGTACCCAGGTCATACTGGAGGGTTATGTGATATTAATTACTGCATTTTATTTCCTAATGCAGACAGTAAATTTAAAACATAGATCTGTATATATGTATTTTAAACGATATACTATCAAAATTAGCAGTATATTCCCACGTCTTCTAATTAATTTCCATGCCTTTATGGTTATGATATAAATGTTCACAAATACATAAAATGCTAAACAGAACTCTCAAAAACTGGCCATTTCTGACTAAGACAAATGAACATCAGCTCACCTTCATTTTCCCAGCAATAGCAACAAATTTATCTTTAATTGTTTCAATCCGATTTCCGCCCTTTCTGTCCATGATGTCTTTCCATTTCTTACATGCATAAGGATTGATTCCCAAACCAACTTGACTGGGAGATAGACAGAAAGATACATTTTAGGTAAGGAAAATTTCCACTCTTCAAAGAGACCATTTTTGTTCCGCTTAGAAAAAACATCAAGAGATGAAACAATGGGCCAGCCATCTTATAAAACTGATGTCTGTTCCTGAAAACATTTCTATGTACTCTATAACCTTCCAAGACCTTTGTCCTTTATTTAAAAAAAAAAAAAGATTTCCCAGGCCTAGAGGTAAAGAGTCTAATTTATCTGTCTAGGTCAGCCCAATCAGGATACTTGAAGGGAAGCAGCTATTTTGGGAACAAACTTCAAGTCATAAATTGACAATTCAAGTTAATTTCATTCAAAAGAGAACAGAGCCATAGAAATCACTGGACTCCTTAAAAGAATTTCTTTAGGACAGTGGCCCTTGTGCAGGAAGTAACAGGCACCGAATGAAGCTTGTGGAAATCATTTTATAAACAACCGGAAAGCAGAATGCTTTTTTTTTTTTAAGGAAGTCTGGCCCTATGCAAAGCCCAGATAAGGGAAGCTACATGTATCTTTGTCAGAAGCACTCTCTATCATTGGCTACCATCAATCAGTGTAGTTCCTCTGAGATCCTTGTTTACAAAGATAACAAGCAACACCATATTCAGCAGCTGATTGGTGTAAGAAAAAAACTCCACAAAGAACTGCAAGTCACAAACAGCAAATTTCCTGTGTGTGATGTGTTTTTGTACTTGCTGTTGCCCAACAAGGTTTGATCGAAGGGCCCACATACGTGTTTGGAATCCAGCAACAAGGCAAGATGCCAGCGAAAAGAGTGTCAGACACAAGAAACAACAAGTGGTAGAGTTTCATAGGTAAGTAGCCCTTTCCTGTGGAATTCACTCCTTGCAACAGCCCCCCACCCTGATCCAAGAATCTGCAGACATTTTCCAGTAGCAACAATTACTGCGCGTGGTTTTCAAGTGCCCGATGCCTCATTTACAAAATCCGGGTGTAAAATGCCCCTCATTCTCCAACCTGGCTGACCTGCATCAGTGTAAGATCCAAGGAAAAGGAAAACTGGCTTTACACCAGTGCTTGGGAGGACACCCACGAGAGATTCAAGTGCTGCCCTGCTGATTAGCAGAATGCCCACAATACCCACCGCCAGTAGCAAGTGTATCTACTGGTGGTGCCCATCCACACGTTTCAGTAGGCATAACACAATTTATTCTGCACATGGATGGAAAAAATTAGAGGGTTCACTGCTTTACACTCCCTCTATGTCTCATTAACCACCAAGATAATTTGAGCAGAAGTTAGCGCAGCCTTAGAGCTGCTCTACTCCATGTCCTACAGCAGGTAACCCTGAGGGAACCCTGGGAGTGGGAGATCATTGGAGCACTGAATGGCTCCAGTCATGTCACCTTTCCCTTGATCACATCACCTATGCAGGGGCTGCAACAGCCACTACACTGACTTGCCACCACCCAGGGAGTCCCCTTACATGAAGGAATCTCCAGGTTAAATTGGATTTATAACCACTTTGCACTACCAAAGTGCTACCCAGAGGAGTGGCTAGTTAGTGTTCGATTATTTGAATTTTTATATTTTTGTAAAGAACCTAGTTGTTAAAACAAACAGGGCAGCAGCACTTTAAAAATCTGAATAGTTACAGAAATTAAGTAATGCCGATTAACTAGCAAATCATGCTGTACTTACTTAGGGCTGAAAGTACACTGCTCCTCTAACTGCCAGTACCACTGGATTTTGACTGGGGCCGGAATGGCATACACTGTGCAAGTTAGGACTTGAGTAGTCGCATATTTATAGGAATCAACGGGAGCCAATAAAGCATTCTCCCCAATCTGAGGTGGAACTGTAAGAAAAATATGCACGTTACATGCATAGCTCAAGATAAAAGAGTGACAGTCTTTGCCCTATGCAATTATTGTTTGATAATAAGAAGAGTTTGTTCTGAAATGCATAAAGCATTTCTTTCACGGGGGGAAGGGGGAGGAGGGGATCTCTCAGTGTTACTCCCCATATACCTTCCAGGACCTGAGTCTGTGTGATTCTGAGAGCCACCTGCATGGAGCCGAGTGTTCTCAACAACCAGAGAGCAAAAGAATCAAAGAAGTGTGCCAACTTCACATAGTAGCTTCAATACAAGCCAAACATTAAGTAATCCTTCTGAGTCTTATTTACAGCTATCCCTTAAGCCTTACAAATTATCCTTCAAATCACCCTTCCCTTCCATTCCCATCCCCAGCCAAGAAATTTATATTACTTCCAGTATTAAGTGAATGGCCTCTCTTTCCCATTGTGTCCCCATCTCTACCCCATCACACTTAGCA
Organism: Apalone spinifera; assembly: GCA_030068395.1. Taxonomy (NCBI): domain Eukaryota; kingdom Metazoa; phylum Chordata; order Testudines; family Trionychidae; genus Apalone; species Apalone spinifera. Next base: position 79,567,629 of record JANRFK010001234.1, on the reverse strand, counting down.
GAGCTACTTTTTTTAAAAGCCCTACTATTTTGGAAGCAGCTAGACAAGTATGTTTCCTGAGGAACAGAGTGCAGGAGGAGTGCGAGTGCAGGGGAGGTGGGGGAGAGAGGGTTAGAACTGAGCTGACAGCAGCAGGAAGGATGGGCGAGGTAGATGAGGACAACGACGGGGAAGACTCGTGAAACAAAAGCAGCGGGATAGAACACAGAGGACAGGAAAAGAGCAGGACACAGAGGCAAAGAAATAATACACAGAAAATAAAAAACAAAACATTCTTTTAGCTAACAACAAGGAAAACCTGAAGCCTCCTGAGTTGTAAAATACAGAATGAGGAGCAAATTGAAGATTGTTTCAACCATGCACTGAGAATCTATATCCAGGCAAGGTTTGAGATGCAATGTCTCTCCTGCATTCCCATGACTTGGTGGTTTTGAATTATCTCCTTAGTATTTTTTGCCAAAATTAAAGCAGGACAGTACATAGATCAAGGGCAGCATAGGGCTCTAAGGGCATTTCTAGGAAATTATTTCAAAATAACTAAATTCAAAATAATAACTCCCAAAAATAACAAAATCAAAATAGCATGACCACACTATGGGGGAGCCTCAAAATTAGTCTGAGGCAGGCTCCGTTACTGTGGATATTTTACCTTGACGTAAGAACCCCAGTAGGCACTGGGGAGTAATTACTTCATATTACTCTGGGGAGCAGTTATTTCAAAATAGCAGCAGTGGAATGTCCACACTAGCGCTATTTTGAATTAACTATTTCAAAATAAGCTTATTCCAAAGAAAGCAGGAATACAGATTTCAAAATAACCAGCCCATTATTTTGAAATAACGGGCTTAGTGGTGTGGACACTGCACTTATTATTTTGAAATAAGGGTGGTTATTTAGAAATAACTCCCTAGTGTAAACCAGGGCTAAGAGACAGGAATTCTGTCCGCTCTTTCTGTCCATGAATTTTAATTCAAGAAGGGTTAGCAAACTACATACACACATATACAACAAAAAGAGAAAGGCACTGTTCATATCTCACTTACCATTCACAACCAGGTTAAAGGTGTGTCTCTGTTGCTCCTTGTTAATGGGGTTTGTGAGTACAATGGTGTAATTCCCAGCATCCTTTTCACTTGCCTCAGTAATTGTTAATGTGTAACCAAGTCTAATTGTATGATTTGTGCTGATGGCTTTTCCATTTTTATACCTAAAGAAAATACAACGTAACTTGAGTATTTTAGTGAGCCAGCTTGACACAAAATATCACAATCTGTTTTCAAGGCATTGCATGCTGACTCCTACCATTTTGCTTCCGGCGGAGGATAGCCAGTAAATCTCACAGGAATTTTGACTTGGTCTCCTACCCTTGTCTCCACCACAGACCCCATTCTGTCCAAAAGGATGAAAGGCTTTTCTGCAAGAAATTAATTGATGGGCTTGAAACAAAACATTGCCTCTCCACGTGTCCAGGAAAGTAAACTGTCTCCCACTTGTTTAGTGTTTAGCTGTAGATGAAAAGCAGTGCAGGTTGAGCCTCTGCGGTCCAGGACTCTCTGGTCTGGCAACATCGACCACGAATGTTGCTGGACTAGAGGGCCCCAGCACATAGGTTGCCAGTGGCTAAGAGCAGAGCCGGCCAGCAAGGCAGCATAGCCCACAGGGCACCAGAGCCTGCTGCTGACTGGGCTAAGAAGCCAGCAGGGGTGTTGAAGCCCACAGGGTGGGAGGGCATCAGAGCTCACAGCTAGCAGGGCTGCCAGAGTCCACGGGGCAGAGACACGCTGAGGCCACCGGAGCTTGCAGAGCCACGGAGCCCACAGGGTTCCTGCAGCCAAGGGTTCTAGGGCAGTAGTGCCAAATAGCTGTGGAGAGGAGCCCACGGAGAGCTGGCCCGCCTCACTTCCCATGCATGCTGGCACGCAGGGATACTCTGTACCACACAAGGATATACTGCCCCTCACCCTAGGCCAGGCCTTCTCCCTCGTCCCTTGTACAGAAAAGTGAAGTAATTCAGCTACCAGGGGACTCATGATAGCAAAAGTCCACACAGCAACCTTCTGCCCCAATGCTGTGCCCTACCTAGCTTCTGTTGCCTTGTAACAAAACAAGCAATGCAAGCCAAGTGCTGTAAAGCATGTGCTCAGTAACACAATCGCTCATTTCAACCTCTCCAAGGTTTCCAAATAGAAAATCAGACAAAAGAGGCTTCACGTTTTCATTTCAGCTAACAACAGTGTTCAGAATGGCATACTACTGTTGCATAATTGGGAAGAGACTGAAGCTATCCAAAATTCTGCAATTTTGGAAGGATTTACACTACTTTTCTGCAACCACAAAAAACTGTAGTCAGCCCAACAGCATGACTGGCTAATACCAAACAGAGTATCAATATCTGATACAGCTGTGATAGAGGGGGGCATTTTTTGTCCTGGCAAAAGAATGGACTCAATCTTTTCTCAAGGTCCTTTCCACTTCTAATGACTATGGTCAGTTTGAACTGACAAAGTGCTGAGTGCAAAATCATGATTTTAAGTCAGCCTTTGTGCTCTTATGCAAGACACACAGTACACCCTTAACTTGCAGTGTCTCTGCACTAGTTAATATTGGACCAAATCCTGCAGTTCTTTCTCATTCATTAAAAAAAAAAACTGCAGCCAATGGAGTTCTCCTTGATTGAGGATTGAGGAAGGATTTGGCCAAAGCAATTTCCTCTGAGTCATTTCCTTATGACCAAAAGTAAAGCGGAATCCATTTTTCGGAGTCCAGAAAGTCCCTGGCTAGATTCTACTTCTCTTAGTCACAAGTGATACCTTTCTGTTGGTAGCCACATTGGACTCAATTGAGCTATCTGTGGAGTCAGATACTATTCAGTATGAGTAAATGTGCCAGAATCTGACTCTAAATATACCGTTTCAAATTTACAGTACCCCCGAGGGAGAGAATAAATAGAGGGACTGCCAGCTGCTTTCAGTGATAATCACATCTAAGGTTCTAAGAGAAATAGCAAAACTTTGAGCTATAACAATACTAACAATTAGAAGCAATGGAAAAACTGCGTCTGAAGTGTCATAGCAGTCTGTTTACACTGAGAACGTTTTGATTGACATACCATGCTGCTAATGGCTTTCAACTTTTGCATTTTCCATTCCATCAGTACCCACCTATAAATAGCCAGAATTAAATCAGAGAATTCCATACCATGGACAATGACATACGTGCTGTTTTTCTTAGTCATGCGGCCACTGAATGCTGTGCAGTTATATCGACCTCTATCACTTAAGGTAACATGGTCTATGGTCAGAGTGCTTACGAATTTCTTTGGCTCATTCCCAGATGATGTTTTCAAGTCTCTGACTATAGCACGTTTGCCCTGTAACAGAGTAAAAGCTCTGAGAAGCAGTTCATTCCAACTTTTCCTCAACTCTCCTCACCAATGGCAGTTTAGCCACTAGGCCAATAGGGCCCATCCTCAGGGGGCCCTGAAAAAATGTCCCAACCCATTCTGCCCAGTAATCCTGTTGGGGTGTGTGAGGTCGGGGCATGGAGGCTTCCCCTGCTCTGCCTGCCCAGTGCTCCTGCCAGGATACAAAGGAAGCCACAGTGGCCCAATCCCACTCCGCAGCAAGGGAAGTGAGGCAAACCCCACCACGCCAACCCTGCTCCCTGGCAGAAGCAGCAAGGGAAGTGAAGGGGAAGAGCAGGCAGAAGGGGTGTGTGAGAGTACCTGCACTTGCTCTGGCTCCAGACCCTGAAAAACTGTAATCCACCTCTGCTCCACACTACATATTATATAGGCTGCTGATTCCTTCTCTTCATGTATCATCATCAGTTGATGATAATATTTAGGAGTGGGTAAGTGGTTAACCCAAACTTCTATCTTAGGAAGCTAAAATAACAATGGAAGCTAAGACACAGGAGCACCCTTATCCCTCTGTGTTTCAGAGCTCAAGAACATGGTGTTAGGAAACAACTGTTTTACCTTAACAAAAGGGTGATCCCATCTGAAATCAATTCCAACATTTGGCTCCGTCCTCACAGTACAATTTAGAACTAGTTTCTCCCCTGCTGCCAGCTCTACTTGGTGATAAGGGTTCATAGTCAAGTCATAAATTCTGTACCCTGGAAAAAGCAAAAGGAACAGAATTTGTAAAAAAACAATCTGCTGAATGACATAAGGTTGCTGCTTTCCTGGTGTCATTTAGTCTTCCCTTTGGAGTGATACTCACAGAGCAGAAATCCTAAGAAGCTTGTGCAGTGGAGAGATGGGCATACACCCAATTTCAAGAAGTGGAGATTTTGAAGGTGGAAAAGATGAGGGTGCCCAAAAATTGTACTGACACATAATGGATCTCGGGCATGTACAATCTACTTTCAGATTTTATCACATGCAATATAAGTGAGCTCATTTGCTGTGAGATCATTTGCTAGAAGCTCCCTCGTGGTCAGACACAGTAAAGTAAAAGAAGCTGGCAAAGTGAGCCACCAATACTTCTAAGCTAGTCACAGAAAGGTGTTTGAGACAGATCCTGGGAGCTGCTAAGCATCCTCAACCCTTATGAAACCCACTCCCTAAATATTTTGATAGACCAAAAGTTGGCATCAGGTGATGTGCTGGGAACTTTACCAACAACAAAAAATGTCCAAGCATAAAACTTGATATAAAAACATATCAGAAATATATTCAGAAATCCTGAATGACTCAAAAATCAGGCATAGGATGATGAATTGAGGGAAACTGCTGCTCCTAAAAGGGAGAGGGCTCATGAGATACTCCCTATTTTTTTCTTCCTCTCTTTGGGAATCTCTGACTTTAGATAAGAATGTGCTGTTCCTACCTTGCCAAGGCCACATTATCACAGTGAAACTCAAGAGGTTGGGGATTTGCTCTTCCAACCCTGGAGGTGGAGTTTGCTCTAGAGTCCAGGAAGAACATTGCCATTTCAGCATAGGTGGGGACTTAAGAGGAGTCATCATGTTACCTCTGGTTCTGAATGAGCAGTAGAGCTGTAATGTGTCAGAGCCATATTCATCCCAGTTAGGCCCCAGGAATTAGTGTGAAGAAAGACAAGAATTTCTTGAGGGCAGGCTGTGTTTTGCATTTCTAGTGTGATGTGCTCTTTTGAGACTCCCAGATTCTCCTCAGAGCAAGCTAGAATCCTCTCTTCTTCTCTGAGCTGCTATGAGCTAGGCCCTTAGGCAAGATAGGAGGCCCTGCTCTGTGCTCCTCGAAGGGGTAGGCCTTTGAGTGGAAGGGGCAGGCCTGGGGATAGGCAGTCCGCAGTGCTGCCTGGAGGCATGCCATGTGATGCTCTGGCAGTAATTTAAAGGGCCCGGGGCTCCAGCCACTGCCACAGTAGTAGCAGCCAGAAGCTCCAGACCCATTTGTATCTCCGAGCCCTGGGAAATTGTCTCCTTGGAGTGCCAGTTCTCAAGGTCCCTTCGTTTATTCTTTAGTCTCTCTGTGATGACATTCATTACAAAAGAGAAAGAGAGAGTTTAGGAAAAACGAAATCCCGCATAGTTGAAAAAAAAGACACCAGCAAAGCAGTGCAGGTAAAATCCCAAGTATAGATACCAGTGATCCATCGAAAACAGTACACAGTAACATTTTCCCTTTAAATTCAGGTGTGGGGTTTTTTTTTCAAAACAATACATATGAAAACCCATTTGTGTTAATATAGTTTCAGTATTCCTGATTTACAGTCCAATCAAATGTAATGGTTCAATATGTTGCACCAAGCAAAATAATACGGCTTAAAACGATGACCACGAAGAGTCATCTTTGGCTCACCTACAACCGCAACTATGTACATCACAGACTGGTAGCTTTCATCATTTATTTTAGCTTCGCAGAAGACCATGCCCGCATAGGTGATCAGGTTACTGGGAATAGTGAAGCCTTTTTTATTATCCCATGAAATTGATTTACCATCAGGAACAAATACCTTTTCTGGATACCTCTGTTAAAAAAAGATCAATAAAACATTCAGTTAAACTCCAAAACTAAACAAATTCAAAATTGTTAGTCTAATATTCATGACAATGTTATGGATGCGGTCTTGGCATCCTGACTCAGGCCACGCTCACTTTGCAGTCAACAGATGTTTACACAAGGAATGTGGTATTATTTGCTAGCAGTGATAATGTTCCCATTCTGTTCGTAAGTTTCGTAAACTCCAGAAATAAGAAACTCTCTAAGATATTATATTAATGTTAAAGTGACCTTTTGCTACTTGTAGAATAAATAATGAAATAACTGACTTTTTTTCTTACCGCATAAAGTGATACGTTGAGATTTGATATGGATCCAAGACATGGAATCACCACTGTTTTGTTCCCAGTAATGTATATAACACCAGGCTGGTCACTAACTGAAGTCACAAATGGAGACCTGTAATCTAGAAGAATATTTGATTTGTAAATCACCACCGTTTGCATTTATTATAATCTCTTGATTTGGAAAGGACCCAACCTGCTATTTTTCACTCTTGTCTTTCATTTCCTATCTATTCCCTTTGCTATTTGGAAAACATTTCTATTTTTCTTGTATGTAACCGGAGATTAAATTGACATCACTGTGTAGTTTAACTCCTTTAACTTCCAAAGAGGATGGAGAGAGGCTGTTCTCAGTAGTGACAGATGGCAGAACAAGGAGCAATGGTCTCAAGCTGTGGTGGGAGAGGTCCAGGTTGGATATTAGGAAAAATTATTTCACTAGGAGGGTAGTGAAGCACTGGAATGGGTTACCTAGGGAAGTAGTGGAGTCTCCATCCCTAGAGGTGTTTAAGTCTCGGCTTGACCAAGCCCTGGTTGGGTTGATTTAGTTGGGATTGGTCCTGCCTAGAACAGGGGGCTGGACTTGATGACCTTTTGAAGTCTCTTCCAGCTCTATGGTTCTATGATTCTATGATTCCTCATCTAACAGTACCATCATGCCCAAATACACAGTAATGGTGTCAAAACAATTCTGGGAATTCTGTGCCTGACCCCAAAGTCTTTACACAGACAAAACTCCAATTTAAGTCAATGTGCCTTCTGCTTGCTTAAGGACTATAGCAATGGATCCCAGTATTAGTAATAGTAGCTAAGTGCTTCATAACCCCTAAAATAATGGCTATTCTTTTTAAAATTCTCAACAATAAATAAGTGGCTTTATAAACAACCCTATATATTAAAAACCAACTTTTCAGAATTCTGACTACAAACTACAGTAACAAACCTGTGCATGGTATGGTGCACAGGTAACTGATGCCAGATAATCAAAAGGGAAAATATTCAGGGGCTTACTCTAATGTCATTCTGTGTATGCAGCTACCTAAACTACATGCATAATTGAAGGATTTATAGTTGCAGCTACATGCATTTTATATGTGCAACTGAGAGTACTGTTTTGAAAAGTCAGTCCTTGAAGTCGACCTGGATTTTCCCAGAGTCCCATAGCTGTAATGTAGACAAAATTTCAGACTTGACCTATGCATTGTCCTGTTTAGATAATACAAATGTGACAGCTATATATTGCTTTTAAAATTGTACAAATACACCCTATAATCCTCTCATGTGTGTAACTCCTATTGAAGCCAACAGGAGTTCTTCATGCAAAGAGATCAGTTCCCAGTACTGATGTGTAGGCTAGTGTTTGTAGACGTAAATTAGACTAATTGCTGCACATCACTCCTTTTTTTGTAAAAAAAAAAAAGGTGCCGGTACTCCAGGGGAAAAGTTGTTGAGCTCTGACTGGAGGTGCTGGTACTGTGTCTGGAGGTGCCGGTACTGCGTACCGGGCAGTACCGTCACAGAAAAGCACTTCTGAACATATCGTTTTTATTAATCATGTAAACGGGTACTTTTCTATTTATAGTAACTAGCATACTGATGTAGATATTTCACACAATTTGCACACAGAATGTCAATTTCACAAAGCCAAGAATTCCAATATCAGGAAACTAGTCCCAATTTTAATTGTAAAGATAGCCTGGTCAGCAGGACAGAAAGAAGCGCTGCAGACTCATCTTTGTGAAGGTGAAAACCAGGAGGTCAAGCTCAGCATGAAGTACTCTTTTATGTGATGCAAATGTCTCACTTACAACTTATGGTGATCATTTGTTCCATACCTGATAAATATCTCTAAAAGCTGCCACTGAGAAGAAAAGCTGTGATCAAGGATCTCACAGTTTACTATCAAAAGATGTTCCTACCATCACAGCTAAAACATATGCTAAGTTTCTGCTGCTACATTGTTGTTTACTGTGCCACCCAAATGCATGTATAGAGTGTAGGCAAATGTATCTGTGTGATACGATCTGCAAAGAACTAAGAGGATAATGAAAAATACAAACTGAGCAGAACCTTCATTCAAAACCCAGCCTAAGGAAAAAAAAGTTGGTTTCTGAGAGTCAAATAAGTTTGGCTGGCTTTTTATACATATTTTTGCACAAACATTCTGTCTCCACGTTTTGACTGGAAATGCAAGTACTGAAAAACCATGAGATGCCCTTCTGCTACATAAAGTGTAAAGCTTGATCCAGTGGGAAATGCTAGACATCTCATGCAAGCAGTCTGATTTCCCCCGCTTCCTTGGCTATTATGATGAGAGTTCCCTCTCCGGTTTCAATCTACTTTAACAATGTTAAGGGATAGTTTCTGCAGTTATTTCCTACGCAGAATGGCTATAAACGTCATTGGAGTTCAGTGAAACGGACAACTGCAGATTCCACACCTATAGAATAAATGCATAGTTCTACTCTTGTTTTCCTTAAAACTTTGAAAAAAATGGACTGGTAACTGCTTTCATCTCAGGCTCACAGTCTCCAGCCTACAACTGTTGATCTTGATGCATATGCTTTGCTAAATAGGTTTTTCTGTGGGCAATTCAATGAACGTTACTTTTAAACAACGCTTTTTTAAATGCTTGTTACACCATTGTTTCTTTTCAGCCTTATTGCTAGGTAGGAATCATGTAAGACACTTGCAGCCACCTACCTTGAACATATATATAAATGCTTGCAGTTGCCTGGGAGTCTCTGTAAAAGCACTTGTAGTCCCCAGTGTCATTCCCTATTACTTTTGTGAGAGTGAGCCTCTTACAATAGGGGCCGTCATGGCAGTCCGTCACTGCCAGATGTTTTTCAGAACTGCTCTGATTGTTAGGCAACAGCCATTCCACAGCTCTTTGACCACTAGCAAAACAAATGAGAAAGACATATTAGAGCAGGAGGAGCTGAGGGGCGTGCTACGTCCACGTCAGGAAAACTAAGCCCTACTCATTCTTGAATGGCCTGTTTTAACTTCAAGACAAATTGCTACTAGACAAACTTAACCCATTAACATTCAGAAACACTAAATCTGATAAAGGAATATTAAGAGGTGATGAATCTAAGACTCCAAAAAGGGGAGGCAACTGAGGTGACAAAGGCTCTGCTTTACCCCCAGCCAACTCTATATTCCAGAGTACTCTCCCCAATGCCTGCTGCTTGCACTCCATCTTTCCCACACAGGAAGAGTGGCTGGGGCTACCCAGGGATTACATTAATGCATTTGACACACTAGACCTGGGATGAAGAACGTAAGGCCCAGGGGCTGGATGCATCCTCCAGCTTATTTGGATCTGACCCCTGAGACTCAGGGCTCTCTCCCAAGCATCAAGAAGCCCACGCCCCCACTGCAGGGCTGGAGGACAGCAAATCTACTAGCTTAGGCCTGCCCTAGGCTCTGGTGTGTGAAGGGAATGTATGGAGTGTCTTTCTCCTTCTCAGTTGATGGCCACATCAGTGAGGATTTGGGTGGAGGCTTTGGGGGGTATTTTGGTTTCTCACTTGTGTGTGGCCCCCACCTGATTTTTCCATGGGTCAGTAGCCCACAACCCAAAAAAGGTTCCTCACCTCTGCATCTGATTCTTGAGAACATCCCTTGATTAACCAATAGCTCTTATTTTGTTCTTTATTCTCCTTGTGATCTAATTCTCTAAGGGTATGTCTACACTTCATTCCTCTCTCGAGAGGAATGCAAATGCAGACACCCGAAATTGCAAATGAAGCAGGGATTTAAAC
>JANRFK010001234.1:79547438-79557483 GCA_030068395.1 Apalone spinifera | reverse complement strand
GGGATATTTAAATTCCCACTTCATTTGCAATTTCGAGAGTCTGCATTTGCATTCCTCTTGAGAGAGAGAGAGAGAGAAATGAAGTGTAGACATACCCTAATACTTAGCCCTTGCCTGCAATGGAGAAAGGGTTTGCGCAAGGTTCAGGAAAGAGGAAGTAGGGGGAAGGGTTCACCTCTCTATAAAATTAATTAATAAATCATTATCATAGTAATAATGAAAGCCAATGTTGCCCTTACCTGCAAGTAATATTTAGAGTATCATTTGCAGTTATTGCAAGGATATCTTTTTGTATGCTAAGACTTGGCTGATCCGGAGAAATAAACAAGCCTGCAAAAGAAAAGCAATACATCAGAAAATCACTGCAAAAAAGGGGAAAGAGAGCATGTTTTAAGTTGACCTATTTGCTTAATGTGTTAAATGTTCTACAGTTTTTCACACATCCCAGTAGAAGTTCACGAGCTCTGTCATAACAGGAAGAATGGGCAGATGGTCATGAGCTAGCAGAATAGCTCTGCAATTCATAAAGCTTGGGTGGAGTTCCTGTTTTTTTGCATTACCAACTTCAAGGTCTAACAAAAGGATATGGGACATTGAAATAAAGTGAACCTTCATCTGATGATCTCACTCCCTTGGGAAAATTCTTATAATAAATTGAATACATACATTTGCCAAGGGCTGCTGATTAATGAATTCTGCTAAGTTATTTTGCATAGTGCATCATAAACTCAAGGTCATCTGACCCAGTCTTGTTTTCTTTTATCGCATTTTCTAATGTATCTCCTTTGTTGCTTGAAACCCTAAGAAAACCTGTTTCTATCAAACTTTATTTGTGTGATTGGTTCCACGGCATTCGGGGAAAATACTCATGTCAGTTAAAGCTTGCAGATAATTTCCAATATTTGTTCTGATGTAACTGTCCAGTCCATGCAACCTTTCAAAGAACACAATGAGATGTTTTTGCCATTTATTACTATACTCGCTCCCTTTGGGAATTCTGTGTCAGTAAAGGATGAGTACACATATCTGAGTAAGTTCTGAAACATTGCCTTGGCCAGACAACACGGCGTACTTAATGCAAATTCAGATGTACAAGGAACCAATGAGTGAACATGCACAATAAAATGAACAGCGATGGTACAGGCTGGACTTCCCTTAACCAGGACTCCCTGGTTCAGCATCGTCCGTGGTCCATGCTGGAACACAGATATTCCTGGACCATACTGCCCAGGAAGAGGGCAGTCTGGCAGGAACACTGTAAGGGGAACCGGCGACTCAACCGGGAGTCCAAAGCGTGTATGTGTGGTGGGGGAGGACAGACAGCATGGCAGGGAGTTCTGGCCCCAGCTGAGCTCCCTGGCCCCAGCAGCAGCCAGGCCTGGCCCTGGCCAGAGAGCTCTGACCCCAGCGGCAGCCAGAGAGCTCTTAGTTCCAGCCATGGAGCTCCAGCTGCGTTCTGGCTCCAGCGGCCAGAGAACTCCAGCCCCAGCAGCCAGGAAGCTCAGGCCTGGGCCGCGGAGCTCTGTCCCCATCCCTCCACCCCAGCCACAGAGCTCTAGCCCCAGCTGTGGAGCCAGGTGGCTACAAAGTTCTGCCCTGGCTGTAGTGCCAGGCAGCTGTGGAGCTCTGCCCCACTGACAGTAAAGTCATCCTAGAGCTAGGGGCTTCACTATCTCACCACAATTTCATCATATTTTTATCAAACCTTTCCTACAGAGATTCTCTGACAATAGGGTTCAGATAATTGATTTCTGTTGCACTTTACTGTAGAAAGCCATCACTAAGGTAAAAATTTGAATTAAGAAGGAAAATAAAATCAAATTTATAACTTTCTCTCTATCATAGGATTTGCAAATAGTGATTTATCTAATCTAATCTAACTGTCCAGCAAACAGGTTTAAATCTTCCTGGACTAAATCCTCCTCCCATTTGCATGCCTATAGTGCCTTCAACAAGTGTACAGCTAAATAAGAGCCCCAAGACGTTTTCGGTACTAAAATTGAGATTTTATTCTCATTCAGTGTTGCTTTGTTAGACGTAAAAACTAAAGTATAATAAGCTCCATTTAGTCAAGGATGTTCAGCCTTAGTCAAACTGACCATTGTACGGCTAGCTTATTTTCTTCAAGGTGAAACATTATGCTATGAACTAAAATTACTCTTATCTCTAAGGAGAGTATTCCAAAAGAAAATGCATTGGTAACTTACGTATGCACTTCAAAAAAACCCATGATATACAAATATGAAGATCAATAAAATAGTATTATTTGTAGTGTAAACATGCAAGTGTTTGGTATTAAATTAATATCCATATTATAAGAGTCAAAAGAGGTTATTTTTGTTTTAGACACAGGCATTATTTTAATTAACTTCCAAGTCATCCCTGTATATTTAATTTCTGCTAAAATATTAACTTCAGTATAATTGTTATCACTTAGTCTCAGTCTATATAGCCTCCTTTAATGAGAAAGAGAATAGCATAAATGTATCATGTTGAATTTCAAGAATTGTGTACCACTTATTCCCAAGACAACAGTATAGTGAACAGGTGATTATTTCAAGCCACTCCACTTATTCTTGTTTAGGCTCTAGAGGCAGGAGTTGGTTGTATTTTGTGTCTTGCACAGCATATTGTTAGCTCTCCACAGATAGAAGGAAACTCCTTTCTCCACCCCCCACACCCCCATCTTGTTTCCCCATTCCCCTATTTTCGTTAAGATCTGCCTTGGCCATGGGAAAGTTTGGCAAAACTGCCTGGTGCTTGGTGTGTTTTCTACAAAAGATGCAGGGATGAAATTATGGCTCCATCCCTACACATGCTAATCAGCCTGCATGGTCTCTCCAAATTCTCCTGGTAAAGCCATGGCCTGTGCACCTGCCTATTTCTCTCGTGCGAGGCACAGGATGTCCTGTCCTTTGCAGTACCTGAGCAGGAATAAGGAGCCTCTTCCTCTGGAGACCTCAGGGGAAGGAGGAGGCCATGGCCAAGGCTAAGACCTTTAACAAGCTCCGAAGGCAGAATCTCAGCTGGAGCTATAAATGGGGGTGACTCCCTTGGCTTCACTTTCTCAACTCACCCAAGACCGCCCCCAGGTCACCAGGCAACACAAGCCGGGGCATAGGGTGAAATCCTCCCTCTACTGAAGCCAAGACCAAACCCCCCATTGACTTCAACAGCGGCAGGATTTCCCCGGGGGTTTAGTCCGCCTGCCCCAGTCCCTATGTTCTGGCTCCATGCAGTTCGCTTTGGGGGCTGGGACAAACCTCCCGTCGCCTCCCACGGCAGCAGGATCGGGCCCTGCTGCATCTCCGGGGTTGGCCCTCGTCCGGCTGCTCCCATCAGAGCAGCTGCCCCGAGGCTCTGGCACTTCCCGGCGCGCCTGCCCAGCCTGATCCCCCCGCATCTGCGCTCCATGGGCCGGACCCCCCGGGCTCCCCGCGCGCCCCTTACCTGCAGCCGGCGGGCTCCCCAGCCACAGCAGCAGCGCCAGCGCCACCGCGCGCTCCATCGCCGCTCCGGGAGCGGGCTCCGGCTGCTGCCAGCGGCGCCTTGTGCGCAGAGCGGGCGGGCGGGCGCTCATCCTGGTGCCGCCGGGGCGAGTCTCTGCGCCCTGGGTGCGGGCAGGGTCGCTCCGCGCGAGCTGGGGCTGTGCCAGGGCATCGCAGCCGCCGCCCGCAGCGCCTCTTCTTTATTCGGGGGGAGGAGTCAGACTCCTGCGGTGCCTCCCACCTGCCCGCCCCCCGGCCTTCCCCTCGCCCCGCCTCCCCTGGGCCAGGGCGCACGTGGCCGCTCAGCTCGCTGCAGTGTAGTGGCCCGGCAGCGCCCTTCGCCCCCAGCTTGCAGCGCTCAGACAGATGGGCTTTTATCGAGTGACCAACCCTCGGCCTCTCACCTCCCCTGCCTTCAGTGGGGCTTAACCATGGAGGGGGCTGGTGCATCTGCTTCTCTAAGCACTTGGCTGATCCTGCAGAGTCTTAACATCATGATTTGAGGACTTCAGACCCTGGGGTTTAATTACAGACATAGGTGTGGAATGGGGGTGCTGTGGGTACTGCCACACTACCTGGCTTGAAACAATAATGACAACCCAAATCCATGGTTTCCACCTTCAGCATTGCCATCACACCACTAATTACAGGAATGGGAGAAAATTTTGTGACTTGCAATGTGCAGGCAACTAGTTCATGATGGTCCCTTTTGATCCTAAACTCTATGAGATTCACTGCAAACACTGATGCATTTTGCTTAATCGATCCCAGTCAGCAGGCTCTACTAGGGAATAACGGTCCAGAGACAATCAATTTGGATCACATGCGTCTGATGAAGTGGGTCTTTGTCCACGAAAGCTTATGCTCCAACACTTCGGTTAGTCTATAAGGTGCCACAGGACTCCTCGCCGCTTTTGCAGATTCAGACTAACACGACTACCCCTCTGATACTTGGATCACATAGGTTATAATCAATAGCCAGTTAAAGACTGCTGGCTTCAAGTACAATTCCTGAACATAAACTTTTAGTTAAAACACAGAGAGGGAATCTGCCTACCTCTAGAGTCTTACAGGTCTCTGGATTAGATCCTATCAGCTTAGGAGAGGAGCAATCAGAGATAAAACATATTAGTTTTCCCAATACCAAAGCTATATCAAAATTATTGAGCAAACATCCGAAGCTAAGGAATATATTACATTTTCTTCATTGATTCTTCTTTTAACTTCCAGGTATTTACTCACTCCTTATACAGCTGGAGAGTATAGAGAAAGTCACAAATATTATTGCTTCTCCAAACATTCCAGAGGTATGTTATTCAATGTTAAAGAAACTGCACAGAATCTGCCATTACTGTGTGAAACCTTGCACAGGTTGGCCAACAGTTTCAAAAAGTGACTGGAGATTTTAGGTGTTGTGGTTTGCAGGAACCCAATGTAAGATACCTCCAAAAGGTCTGATTTTCAGAATGTCTGTGCTCAGCACTTTCTGAAAACCATTCCCCCCTCCCACCTTTAAAAGGGGTCTTCAGCTGGGCCCCCAACATTGAGGCTTTCAAAATCTCTAGAATTTTTAAAAATCTTGTCTCTAATCCTCAGTAAAAATTTCCCACGGGAGCTCCAGCACTTTTGGCTGGTGGCTCCTATATATGTATAGTTAGATATATGTTTATTCTTTGGGTTCAGACATCCAGCTCTTTCATTACTGACTGTATATGGCAATGTATATGTACTTGGATGTGTTATAATTTCAGTATTTTCTCACTGTGTCCAGTACATCCCTGATGTTTTAGTTAACTGTACCAGAATTCTGCTATTTCCAGCAACATTAAGCTATTTCCCATTCTAATAACAAAATCAAGTTCTTTTTACTAAGATATCAATACCTTTGACACAAATGGAAGGGTTGTGTTTAATAAGTCTTGCAGGTGTTGGTCCATTCCTGACACTAGAGATATAGTGATGTTCAGGTTGTGAAAAACATCTCCAAGCTGTTAAAATAATGTTTTTTTGGCAGAAAGACAATATAAAATGAGAGTGATAGCAAAAAACTTTTAAAAGATTATTAATACACTTGCATTAAAGTAAGTGTTGGTAATTCTTTTATAAAATGTCTTCTGGGGAAAACAACTGAATGTTTATGAAAAAATTAAGTCATACTTTTTGCATTAGTTTATTTACCAACAAATCTGCATATGACACTCAAATTAAATGAACTAGTGAATGAGCCAGTAATTTTACTTTGAGTGATATGCAATTCTAGCTATTTTACTATATTTGGAGATCAGTACAATTTCCATTGAGATTACTGCCTGAAACTCACTGAAAGATAGAGTGAGAGCAGCTTTTTCTTATATTGATCTCTGCACAGAGATTCAATGAAACACATTAGAAGTAAAAGAAGAAATACATGAATCAAAAAGAATGAATGAGCATGACCCAAACAGAATGTACTGTTGTTTTTCTCCTAAAGTATTTCATTATGTAAGGCCAGGATATCTGCAGTCTTTTTAAAGACATCTTCATTATCCCATAGCAGGGGTTAGAGGCACTTCTAAGTGATTGTGAGAGCTTTGGGTATGACTGCTAAATATTGGGCGGTCTGCTGTGGTTGGTTGTCAAATGAGGTGTATCTTTACATATTAATGATGAATACCTTGGGGGAACCATATCTGTCTAATGAAGACTTAATTGTGGTGGTTTTAAGCTAGATTGTGACTTATACTACACACCTCCACAGAGGGCAAATGAAGAGAAGAAAAACCCCAATACCCTTAACTCCTGCATAAGCTAATGGACCTTGGAGCCAGGCATATAGGAGTAAGAAGGCACAGCCTCCAAGAAGACAGATGGAGAAGGGAACGGACACACCTTCTGCTGAGCTACACAGCCGAACCCACATAAAGAGGGAGGGACATAAATCACAACAGGCTAAAAATTGCTAACAATTTCTCCCTGGAGCAAAGGGAAGCAAAAAATGTGCCTTCGAGTGGTCTCTAAAAGCAGAACCCCATCCACAATTGGGGTGCTGCAACTCACACCACACATTGCTCAGGGCTGTCTCTTCAGGTGCAATCTAGGAAGAGACTACAACAGTCACTCTAGACTATGGGCCATATTCTGCCACCCTTACATTGAGCAGTATCTTTACGTAGTCCCATTAAAATCTGACTTAAGAAATGGTTTGGTTTTTGATTTTTCAAGATAAAAAGGCTAGAGGAATAGTCCTGGTTTACCCCCAAATGAATTTACCGGAGGGCCAAGCCTGAAGTCCTCAACCAGATAATTGAGCAACAGTCAATGATGTTGATATAACCTTGTTAAACAGAATTATTCAGTAGGGGCTGATAATTCATCGTACTACTTATCAGTGCTTTTTTTGTAAAACAAAAGATGCTGGTACTAAGGTTGTCGAGCAAATAAATAAATAAATAAAGTGCCTGGGAGGTTGGGGCCAAAATATGGTCGTGGCCCCTTTAATTGCCGTGTGTCCCAAGCGGGCTTCCTTCCGGCACGGCGTGAGTACTCCTCGGGCCAGCTGGGGGCTGTGCCCAAGCAAAGAGGCAAGTTCTCCCCCCTCCCCCTCCCCGGCCCCCAACGAGGTGCATACTGTCACAAAAAATGCATTGCTACTTATTATTATTGCTACAGTGTCAGGGATGTTCATGCCACTAAAATGCAAATAAGAAAAGCTCCTGTACTATGGAGTTTAGAATACCAGGCTCCAATTGTGCAAATAATTAGATACATGAGTAACTTTCCTCATGTGAGAAGTCCCATTAGAGAGAGCTATTTATTTGCATAATTGGGCCCTGAGTAAGACTGTCATTTTTCTGATGACACCACAGACATTGGTTTGGTCTGCGTGTGTGTTTGTGGTAACAACTCAAAATAATATAATAGGTGTAATTCATTAACACAAAGCAAATTGTATCAATTTTGGTGTTTCAGATATTTCCTGGTAGCTAGCTCTTCTTATTTTAAACTTTTCTTTAGTTTAACATGTTTTTATTTGCTGGGTTATTACTATTTAATTATTGATGCTGCTTTGTGTCTGAGTATACCAAACCTTTTGCTCACCAGTAGCCTGCCAGGTATACAACTTGGAGGCAAGCACTGTATGGGCTTCAGCAGCAAGATCTTGTAAGCACTAGTCCTGGGGGGTTCCCAAACTACTCAGACACCACAGCTAAGGGAAAGGATATTTTACCTGGGCTGGAAGGAAAAGGAAAGCTTGCAAATACCCTATGTACAAAGCCTTGGATTTAAAAGTTGCAATTCTAAGTGAGCAATTACTGTAAGCATTTGGGTCCTTGGAGGTGGTGCAGTAAAGTCGGGGCTCTTCAGACCTAATGCCTAAGGTGCCCTCTCTGGTCCAGTCTCTGTTATTCAAATAAAATAGGATCTTGTGGATTTCCAGGCAGGCTCATATAGGCCAGGTCCAGACTAGCGAGCAATGTCAAACTAAGATACGCAACTCCAGCTACGTGAATAGCTACAACTTACCACAGCATCCCTACTTTGGGGGCTCAACAGGAAAAACTCTCTCATTGACTTCCCTTTCTCTTCTTGCTCCGGTGGATTATCAGAGTCGACAAGAGTGTGATCAGCGATCAAATTAGCAGGTCTTTTCTAGACATGTTAAATCGAATCCCAGGACATCAATTCCTGCAGCAGTAAGTGTAGTCAAGTGTGTCACTGGGCTCCCTCTGCACTTGTTCTCTGCCCAGGCACTCCTGTTCCCCCACAAGTCCTACATAGACTTTTAATGTCTGGCAGTCACAGCCTGTCTACATATAGTACTACTGCATATGGTTCCTGTCTCCACCTTTTAACCAGCTCCCTTCTTGCAAGACAAGATTGAGAGGCAACTGGAGACAGGGTGTATGTTTGTGAAACAAACAAACAAAAAAGCAAGCTACTCAAGGGAAGGCCAATCACCACACTGGGCACATTGCTTATGTGTCTCTTTAAAGCGCCTTTGTCTCCCTTTTTAAATTGTAAAATCTTTGTAGTGGGGGCAGCAACTGTGCCTTCCTTTCTGTTTGTATAGTGTCCAGTAGGGATGTAAAATCCCTTTTTAAAAGTTAAATGGTTAAACGTTATATTGAGCTGGTTAACCAGGATCCCACAGACAGGGGGGTCTCTCCAGCCCAGCCAGGCTGGAGCAGCCCCCTGCACACGGAAACTCCTACTCCACCCTGGGTTGCTCCACCCAAGCTGGGCTGAGCCAACTGTGCCATGGGTGGTAGAGCCTGTGGCACTGCACTGTGCCACGGGTGGGGGGGCTGCTCAAGCTGGGCTGGGCCCACAGCACCCCACCATGGACTAGCCAGGCCACCAGTTAACCAGTTACCCATTTAACCTTTCACACCCCTAGTGTCTAGCACACTGTGATCATCCCTGGAAACAAATAATAACAATAAGTCAATGATGTGGGCTGAATAGCAGGAGAGGAAGGTGACTTTTGCCACAGATTTTTGGATGTTCTGGTAAAGAACAAATTAAGGAAGTGTTATTTACCTCTTCACATAACAAGATACTGTAAAATCTCGAGTATAATGCGCACCTATGTATAATGCGCATCTGCCTTTTAAAGGTAAAAATTCTTGAATAAACTAAACTCTTTTCTATAATGCGCACCCCCATTATACTTGAGATTTTAAGATATGCATATGAAGGAAGGGGCTTCCGCCTGACGCAGGGCCCCCTGCCCAGCTGAGCTCATGCCTGCCGGGGGGGGGGTCTCCCCCACCCAGCTGCCGGCGCGCCGAGCTCGTGCCTGCTGGGGGAGCGTCCCCCACTCAGCTGACAGCGGTCTGAGCTCGCGGCTGCTGGTCCCCCATTCCCCCAGCACAGCACAGCCCAGCCCGTGCCTCTCCCCATCCCCCCGCCCAGCTTGTGCCTGCCGAGGGTGAATTTAAAACTTTTTTAAAAAAACCTCCTATAGATAAGGCGCACCCCGACTTTGATGCTAAAAATAATGGGGGGAAAGTGTGCATTATACTCAAGATTTTATGGTACTAGGTGATTACCTAATGAAATTAAGAGGCAGAAGTTTTTTTTTAAAAAGGAAGTATTTTTTCACCCAATGCTGTCAGCCTGTGGAACTCATTGCCAAAGGATCTTGTGAAGGGCAAAAGTAAAACTGTGCTAAAGAATTAGATAAGGTCATGGAGGGCATGGCCATTAGCTAACATGGTCAGGAACTCAACTCCATGGTCTGGGTGTCGCTAACCCTCTCACTACCAGAAGCTGGGATGGGAAGACAGGGGATGGATCACTCAATAAATCAGCCTGTTCTGTTCATTCTCCCTGAAACATCTGGCACTGGCCACTGTAAAAAAACAGGACACTAAAGTAGATGGGCTGCCAGAGAAGCAGAGGCTATAGTTGGCTTCCTGAGTGCCTTCCCCATTGCTACACTGAGGCTACGTCTACACTACGAGTTTTCTCGGCAAAAAATATGCTAATGAGGGCCTCATTTGCATGAGTCGCAATCCCAATTGCATATTTTCTGCTGATCTGTTTTTGTGCTGGAGTTTTTGCACAAAAACAAG
>JANRFK010001234.1:79521039-79534798 GCA_030068395.1 Apalone spinifera | reverse complement strand
GCCAAGAAGAGATGAGGAAGGAGGTATATAGGGGCCATGTGGCATCCTCCATTTGGTCTTCAGCTCAGCTTTTGATCCTAGAGGCAGCCTTGCAAGGAACCACGAGCCAGAAAGAACTGTGGACCCATCCTGACATAGGACCAAAGACTTTTAAGCCAGCAGTTATAACATCTCTGCTACAAGCCTGCATCGAAAACTGGGAGATTCGATGCATGTAATGTATGATACTTTAACAACCTTACTCTCGTGCTTTTCTTTCTTTTAGTAATAAACCTTTAGATTTTAGATTCTAAAGGATTGGCTCAGCGTGATTTGTGGGTAAGATTCAGAGTGTAAACTGATCAGGACCTGTGGCTAGTTTCTTGAAACTGGAAGAACCCATTCAGGATAGGTGAGATTGGGTTCTATAAACCCTCACCTGTGTGTTAGGCCCGGGGCTGTTTGGGGCACGGAGAGAGCTGCGGTGTCAGAGGGGTTTTGCTCGTGGGGCTTCTGGCTGGCCAGATAGACAGCTGAAGTGCTCTGTGGGACTGGTTTGTGGCCTAGTTGGGAAGGTCTCCAGTCTGGGGCTATAAGAAGCCCCGAATTTGAGCGATTCGCTCTGAGTAGCGCCCTCAGCTGTGCCCAAACCTGGCCCAGTCCATCACAGGCACATAATGAAACAATTAGTTAAGCAGTTAAATGAGCTGTTGAATAATTTAATTAAAAAGAAATCTCTTGTGCCATCATCCTTATGACAAAACATTTATGCATCAGGATGCACGTCAAAATAGTTTTTCCAACTGAGCTCTCTCTTGTGTCATATGCCAATGAAAAGCTAATGATCTCTAAATACTTCAGAAGTGTTTTTGTTTTTCAAATGTTTCAACTAGTGACTAGTATCATGATCAAGAGTTAGGGCCTGATTCAGCTTCCATTGGGTCAATGGCAAAACTTCCATTGCAATCAATGGGAGTCGAACAGGGCCCTTACTGAGGATTTCTTAATGTGAAGACAGGTCATTTATCTTGCACAACCCATCTGAGCACAATTCCATTAGGAAAGCCACAGTTGGCAGCAAGGAGACTGGGGCTGGGGAACCCCCGAGAACAGCTGCTGCCGTGCAGGGCTGGAGGTAAGGAGCAGAGCTCTGGAGGGTAGCAGAGCCAGGCAGGTGAACCAGAGGAGGTCAGGCCTCCAGGTTCTCCCAGAGCAGCAGTCAGGAGGGGAGCCCTGGGAGATCCCAGGTGCCTGACCTCCTTTGGTCCAGAAACTTCCCTTGTTCAGGACCACGCAGGTCCTGAAGGTGCCAGACCAGGGTGGTTCAACACTAATGTGCTTTCCAACAGAATAACCAACTCATTCATAAATCTCTGGGGGATATGTCAAACAACAATTGTATATTTCAGACATCTTGTCATACACTATACCACAGATCTTGCATTTCTGGTGTATGGGACTTTCAACAAAAGAAAGCTCCAAGTTCAAAACAACCCAAAGATTTATAGTTGAGTCAATGGCCAAGAACCTTATACCAACCTCAGCAATTCAGCCATACTTGAAGTTACCCCCAAGCTTGTAGGATATGCCACAACCATACATTTTAACACTGTGCTTTCACGAGACAACACATCAACAGACTTTGATGCATAAAGCATTTAAAGGACAGCTGTGTATTTATTTTACATTTCATTCAGCATGTATACATTTCAGTGATAAGATGGTTTATCTGCAGTTTGCTTAATCTTTTCCTGTCACTCCTGGAGATTAAGCACCATTTTAATTGTAAACATTCTCTTTTCTCCGCTTCAGATTTCTCCTTAGGCCCACCAGTTCAGATAGTCCTTCAAACAGTGAGCAGGCAAGGCCTAATAAATATTTCACACATAAAAGGAATCTCATAACAAAGGGCTCTTACATCCTTCTGCTTATCTGTGGGTATTTCTGTTTTACTTTGTTTCTTGAACTCTTCTTAAAAATCAAAAGATAATTCAGTGGAATTGAACGTGAATTTCAGCAGAGGTTGACAAAGGCGCTGAGAGGAAGAAAGATTACAATGATGAGGATGTAAAGTATCAGGAACAAAATGATTACTTCACACCAGAAGATTCATTTACCACACATATTATCATGCCTCCTAGTTAAAATGCTGCTTTGCACACTAACCCCATTAAAACATTCCCTAAAAGTTCCCCATTACCAACTTGCATTTTGCCTATCAAGAGCAGATTTGGCTTCCAAGATTAAAGATTAAACCAGTCAGGTGGAAAACAAACAAAAACCTGTAGTGAATTTTTTTCAAGTTACCAAAGTGTTACATGAAGTTAGACGCATCTATGAGAGCAAGGGTCTTATGGTTTTTATTTTCAGTCCATTTTTCCCTGTCACCATTGGTCAACTGGCAACTAATTATTATTACAAAATAAGTAAAATGTAACACAGGTTAAATGCAGACCCAGATAGGTAAAGTAGGTAAAAAGTGCAACACATTGGATTTTTCACAGCCTGTAAATGTCCACAATATATCAATTAAAGATCATCTACCAACTATTGATATATGGGGTTTCATCGTGCTACTGTTGAAGGTAATGACAATTTTGTTAGCAAAGGTCCATTGTATTTTCTTAAGATTCACTTTTGCAAGGTGCTAAGCCCTCTAGCTCTGATTTAGCAAAGCACACAAGCATGTGCTTTGGGAGTGTGTATGTGCTTGAAATAAAATACTTTACTAGAGTGGGACCAGAGTGCTCAGTACCTTGCAGGACTGGGCCCATAGTCTAGAGCAAATACAGTCATCGAACTCACTTGGTTGATATATAAGGCACAAGTAATAAATTGGGCTCTACAGAATATGAATGGCTATAAAACAAAATACATCTATTCTTCACTCCTGTAGAGCCATTGAATTGCTTTCTTAGCACAAGTTGCTTCATAGACCTTTATGTCATAGAAATCTTGTCCCGCATCTCCAGAGGCTTAGGGTCAGTCTCGTGTTTTAAAAAGAAATGTGCATCGTTAAAATAACAGCAATGTGGTGGCTTTGCTGTGAATAATTTTGACTTCATTTTATTTAAGTAAATGCTATTATACTGTAATATTTAATTATATTAAATATTCTTTATATTAATTTATATTATCATTCTAACTGCATCAACAATCATTTCACTAGAGATTTGTGTTAAAGAACAGCAAAGGGTAGGAAATAACTTAAGGCATGTTTACACTAGGAAATTATTTGAAATAATAACTGCTGAAATAACTATTTCAAAATAAGCTTATTCCCTGAGGAAAGCAGGAATACAGATTTCAAAATAACCAGCCCGTTATTTCAAAATAATGGGCTTGGTATGGTGGATGTTCCACTTATTATTTCGAAATAAGGGATATTATTTTAAAATAACTCCCTAGTTTAGGCCAGGGATTAGTATGTTAGATGCTGGGCCATAAACATTATCTGTATTGGTTTTTATTTTTCCCTTCAACAATAAAAGTCATCTTCCTCTTATGGAATCCTCTTCAAAACTTTTCTAAATTATAGGGAAGAACCATCTACACACACGGGAGTGGATAAGTTCTTTCTTCCACTGCACTACACTACACTCCATCTAACCATTGCTTAAAACGTCAGTCACTCCTAGCAAAAACAAAAGACCCTATATTTTGGTCCAGAAAGGACAAACTGAACAGAGAGAGGATTGTCCATTCAATAACTTAATACTCATTTACACAGGGGTTTTAAATTGAATCAAACTGAATTTATCCAGTTTGAAAATGCTTGTGTACAGTTTTGGGAAAAAAAGATAAACAAATATGAGTTCCATCAGTTGCTTCCTTATAGTTTGGGAACCTCAGGAATGCAAAGCCATTAATAATCTCCTAAGCATTACCCAGTTTTATGACCAGGTTAGAGAGTACCTTATCAAGGATGCAGCAGACCTGCATAAGAATGGCCCCAATAGTTGCTCTCCCATATTAAATTGGTTGGATACAGACTGGTAACATTCCGCAGTGGCTAACTTCTGGATAGCAATGATGGTCACTTAACCATGGGTATTGGTCACCAAATGTAGGTATGCTGTTACTTTGGTTCTGGGGTCAGTTCTACACAGATCTCAGAAAAGGCAGCCCTTCTCCTGGTCTTGAATCAAGAACAGGTCCCCTGGTTCCAACTGCTCAGCATTGTCCTGTTTTTCCTCCCCCTCCTGTTGCCATTCCTGCAGAGTGTCCACCTGCTGCTGGAAGAGCTACTGCTGCTGACATAGAATGTTCTCCTGCTCCCACATCATCTCCTCAAGCGTGCAACAGGAGAAGTTCAAAGCCAAATTCACCTGGATTTGCATGCTGTAATATAGACATTAGCAGCAGCCTCTAATATTTGTGCTTGTCACCATAGCATTGGTAGGTCCATATTGGCAGAGAGCAATTCAGAAATAATGTGAATCACCCAGAAAGGAAGTAAGGGGCAGAAATAGTCAAAATACAAGTTTGGAATCCATCTGGCATCCCACATGTCATAGCAAAAACAATCCCAGGATGTATACTGTTCAGCAGTGAAGCAAAGGATCATGGGATGCCCTAAAGAATGCTATACCCTCCGTTCACAGCAAACCATTGCTGTGTGTGTTCAACCAATGCAAACTGAAATGAAACAGGTGTTTCTCATGCATGTTATTGGTGTGAATTGTGTACTTAAAGTTACCTGATGCTTCATTTTAGTCTCCCTGTGTAGACACACACTTATTCTGTTAGCCTCCCACTATTTAACAAAGATCACTACATTCTCTGCTCTGGAAAATGAACTAAGCCCCCACCTACAAGATGTTACATATTTTAACAGCTAATTATACTTTAGTTGCCACAGTAGCTGGTTGACTGATAGTTATTTGCTGTGAGACAAGGCTTTTCAGACTCACTGATCTGATTCACCACCTCTTTTACTCCAGCTTCCTACCTGCATAACCCCAATGAAATCAACTGAGTGAAACTGGTTTAAAATGAAAGTTTGTCTTGCATTGATTATATGACTTGTACACACAAGAGATAAATATTGGGCATACAAGAGGTTGCACATGAAAGTTGTTTGGGACCAAACTGAGGTCAGGTTGGTGGCCCTTGGAAAATATTGCCTAATATATTTACAACCACTGTGATGGGGCACCTGTCCCACACTGACCTATGAGGAGTTAATAGAGCCCTAGGGAGGCTGTGCAGGAGGCAGCCTCGTAGCGAAGGGCTCAAGAAGGGCTGGCCTATATAAGAAGGGCTGCAGAGCAGCTTCAGTTGCTCCCTGGAGTTTGAGGAGTGAGAACTGTCTGCCTTGCCAACTAAAGGTAGCAAACATTCTGGACAGAGTAATATTGAAGGTAGAGACCTGGTGAGCTAAAGGCAGCTCGTTAAAGGGATCTGCAGACTGAGGATCTGAGGCCAGGGCAAAGAGGGTGCAGGGGCTACAGGGAAGTTTCCCAGGGTTGGAGGGGGAGCTGCAAGCAGTGGCCATATATAGGATGCTAGGCTGGAACCCAGAATAGTAGGCAGATCTAGTCCCCCAGAAGACTGCAGTCGCCTCTGAGGGAAGTGGCTGGAAAGGCACTGCAGAGATGTCCTCCAGAAGGGGAAGCACGGAGTGTGGCATGGCCGCAGGGCAGTGTCATTGAAGAGGAAGCTGCGGTCCTTGAAGGGAGATGGGCTCAGGAGCAGAAGAGGTGGTGGTGTCAAACAAGAAGCACTGGCTAGGAGAGCTAATCCCTAGGGCAGCCTGCCAGAGGTGCTGTAGCAGTGAACAAACCCTATCACACCATATTACATATTTTAAGGGGGAAACTTTCATGTTTAATTATATTGGGAATCATGGACCTGATAGAAAAAAAATGTCAGTGGGAGTGTTTTCATTAACTGTGATGGGCATGGGGGCAGGCCCTGTGGCTACTGCTCGTTTGAACTGAGTTTGGGGATCTCAGCTCAACACACAGTGGACAAATGTGCAGGATGCAAACACCACCATCAAATCTGGTCTAATTAACAATTGTCTCATCAGATGTAGCCGAGTTACCAAGGACTGAATTGCATTGTTTTCCTACCCACATGTAAAAATCACTTGAGTAGTTTTTTTTTCTTTTTGAAATTCAAAATAAGTTTAAGTGGCATTTTAAAAAAAAAGGTCTTAATGGTTTTCAGGCTCCAGGAACATTTGTCAGATTTTGATTAATCACAGATTCTGATAAATTTAGAACTAAAAGGGTGATATTAGATTCTGTTCATGCCATCCATTTTAACATGATTGGGAAGCTATTTGGGCAAAGCAAGAGCAGTACCAGAAAGAAACTGCATGGGGCTCGTGTCCTGTGAGATGAAACCGAGGTGACATCAGCAATTTTATAAGAGTTGACTGAAATACCAACATATGAGCACTTAAGAGCTCTATATAGACACAATAAAATGTATCTACCTCAGTGAAATTATGAGGGGCGGGGCAGGTCCAGAAGAGCCCACTGTCAAATACCACTGATTTTCATGTGAAACCAATAACTGGTATACCTTCAGAATCAGGGAATAAGATTTTGGTAGTAACTATAGCCCCTATTACCTTGCAGTCTGTATCCGTACTGTTCTCCAGTCAGTGAAAGACTAATCATCAAGGCCCAGATCCTCAAAGGTATTGAGGTGTCTGATTTTGAGATCAATGGGAGTTGGGCACTTAAATACCATAGAGGTTCGGGGACCAATCGCCTCTGGGGGATGAGCAGTCTGACCATAATCCTGCAGCACACTTAATATCAAGCATGTGTGAAGCCTCATGGATTTCCATCTAGGGTGGGATTCTACACATGGCTAGAGCTATGTATGTGCCTAAATGCTTTGAGAGATCAGGGCCATAAACAGACATTAAAAGGTACAGTGACTAAAGTAAAATCCCTGCCCGCTCCATGGACACTTTTCAAAGACACCATAATAGAGGCCCAACTTAAATGTATACCCCAAATTAAAAAACATAGTAGAAGAACTAAAAAAGAGCTCTTGGAATCATCAGTAAAGAGCTCTTGGAATCATCGTGGATAATTCTCTGAAGATGTCCACACAGTATGCAGCGGCAGTCAAAAAAGCAAACAGGATGTTAGGAATCATTAAAAATGGGATAGAGAATAAAACGGAGAATATCTTATTGCCCTTATATAAATCCATGGTACGCCCATATCTTGAATACTGCATACAGATGTGGTCGCCTCATCTCAAAGAAGATATATTGGCATTAGAAAAGGTTCAGAGAAGGGCAACTAAAATGATTAGGGGTTTGGAACGGGTCCCATATGAGGAGAGATTAAAGAGACGGAGACTTTTCAGCTTGGAAAAGAGGAGACTAAGGGGGGATATGATGGAGGTATATAACATCATGAGTGAAAAAGGAAAAGTTATTTACTTGTTCCCATAATATAAGAACTAGGGGCCACCAAATGAAACTAATGGGCAGCAGGTTTAAAAGAAATAAAAGGAAGTTCTTCTTCATACATAGTCAATCTGTGGAACTCCTTGCCTGAGGAGGTTGTGAAGGCTAGGACCATAAAAGGGTTTAAAAGAGAACTAGATAAATCATGGAGATTAAGTCCATTAATGGCTATTAGCCAGTATGGGTCAGGAATGGTGTCCCTAGCCTCTGTTTGTCAGAGGGTGGAGATGGGTGGCAGGAGAGAGATCATTTGATCGTTACCTGTTTGATTCACTCCCTCTGGGGCACCCCACTGTTGGCAGACAGGGTACTGGGCTAGATGGACCTTTGGTCTGACCCAATATGGTCATTCTTATGTCCTTATGTTCTTATGCCATAACACCTTGCAGTAGCACCTTAGCAAGCCTAGTGTGACTGAAGAGTCGAGACTATGGCGACACTTCTGTCACTTGTCATGCCAATATAAAGTCTCTTTGGACTGAAGTGAATTGACTTGACTACTAGTCTGTGTGTTATTTTGTGGGGAGTTGAGCTTTGTACTTAAAGACAGAATACATATTGAATTGTGATTAATGTAGCTCTTCACATATCCCTCCCCTGCACTTTGCATTAGCCCTATCATTGCTTCTTACCTTGGGGAATACTTTCCCACATCTCCAGATGCTTATAATAATGGAAAGGCCACTCTTTATTTGGAAGGAGCAATGTGTGCAGATAAGATAAAATTACTGTTGAGAAACTATGAACAGTCCTTTCTTTACACTGCTGCTTTTTAAAGACCCAAATGCTTCTGTTCAAGCTCTCCCCCGCCCTTCAGTAGCAAGCAGCAGAATATCACATGAGGGATGCTGTTAAGTCTGTTCATTACTCCCCAGGAAATGAAGTTTTGACAAAGTATCCAACCGGACGGCGACATAAAAGCAGCATAAAAGGACTTAGCTTTCAGATGGGCATAGCCAAAATAGTGGTTGCAGACTGCTGGGGGATGACTGGAGCTTAAGG
Organism: Apalone spinifera; assembly: GCA_030068395.1. Taxonomy (NCBI): domain Eukaryota; kingdom Metazoa; phylum Chordata; order Testudines; family Trionychidae; genus Apalone; species Apalone spinifera. The sequence goes on along the minus strand of JANRFK010001234.1, from coordinate 79,526,376 downwards.
GCTGTACCTTTTGTATGTTTTAATTAGGGAAGGTGATTTGTAGAAGGTGATGGACTGACAGCCTTGGAGTTTGTTCCCTCTGATTAGTCTCAGAAAAAGTAGAAAAGCAATATCAATGCTGGCTTTCCCATATGGAATTATCAGCTTGGAGGGACCATTTCTAGGTATGAGAAGAAATGTTGTTTCATTACCAGCGCAGTCCCACTATACCAATAAGGCATCAGTTACTGCCCGTGGTGGTGAAGGCGGGTTTTGCAGTATGGATATCTATCCTCTCTGAATTGGAATGAGTGATTACCAACCAGTCATCGGACAGCAATGATTTCCAGACACAACCAACAAGGGCTAGATGAAAACCTGCAATCCAGAGATGAAGCATAGAAGTGTAGGGCTGGAAGGGACCTTAAGAGGTTACCTCATCTATCTCCCCAGACAGAGATGGCAGTATACCATGGATGGAAGTCCATGAGCCAAATCCTTTGCTTTAGCTGACAAGCACACAGCTTAGGACAAGGTGGACTTTGTGAAGCTGATGCAAATCTCCTTTTTGCAGTCTTCCCAATCCTGGGCAGGCTGTCTCTCCATACTATATTGTAATAAGGTGTTCTCAATCAGACTTGTTGCCAGGGCCAACTGGGTATCAGTGGGATGTAGGTTATCATTGTCCACACCCCTTAGCTCTGAGCATGCTGCTTATGTCAGAAATAGGGAGGGAACGTGGCATAGGAGCACTTAGGCTCAGATCCATAAAGATACTTAGATGCCAAAGTCCTAGGTGACACTGGGATTAACAAAACCCCTACTTGGCTGCTGCCTACCCCATAGATACCTAAACTCACTCAGTACCTAAATGTTTTGCTTTCAAAGTTCCCTAGATGCATAAGTTTCATTCTCTGGGCATTGGCTCTGCTGTCCCTACTCTAGTTTCCAGGACATCTATCTCCTGCCTAAGCTCCAGGGCCAGCACAATCCATAACTGGGAGAAGAAAGGCACCTATCTTCCCCGAGAGGCCTGAGCTAGTAGGTGTGCTCATTCTGACCAGGTAAATGCATTAAAAGGTCATCTGATATGACAAATCACAAAGATGAAGAGTGTGTTGATTGTGACAGCTCCAAAATCCCAAACAATAGATATTTTTAGTTGCTATAAATAGATGGATACAATTTCTCAGCATACACGCAAATAATCAAATAAAATCTGTCTCTCAAAGCAGTTGCAATGTAGTAAAATATAATATATAACTGCATCACAAAATGCTTCAAAAGACAATTAATACTTTCATAATAGAATCCTAGAACTGGAAGGGACCTCAAGAGACCATCGAGTCCAGTCCTCTGCCCTCCTGGCCGGACCAAGCACTGTCAAGATCATCCCTGACAAGTATCTTCTAACCTGCTCTTAAATATCTCCAGTGATGGAGATTCCACAACCTCCCGAGGCAACTTATTTCAGTGTTTAACCACCTGACAGTGGAACTTTTTCCTAATGTCCAACCTAAATCTCCCTTGCTGCAGTTTAAGCCCATTGCTTCTTGTCTTATCATCAGAAGCCAAGGAAAACAATTTTTCTCCCTCCTCCTTGAAACACCCTTTTAGATATTTATATTTAATTAGATATTTAATTATAAAGTCAATAGAAAAAGGAGGCTTTAAGATAATATTGAAAGAGGAGAAGTGATTGTGGTACAGTCATAAGATAGCCTAAGTCAGTATAACTTCTGCAAAGTTAGTGAAGCAACACTGATTTCTATCAGTCGTGGATCTGGCCCTCAATGTCAAGGGAAGAAGAAAGGAGGGATGTCTAGATAGGAGGTCAGAACTGGAAAAAAGCACAATGATCGGGTTCCGATCATTTGGAAATTATATAGTTACCGTACCTTTTATTAATCTCACAGCACTTTACAGATATCAATTAGCAATGCTTCATAACACCCCATGAGGTTGTGTAGGAATGTATTAGCATAGCTAATTATGCCATAATAGAAACAATAAATGTACAGGTTGGTAACATGAGTCACACAGGAATTGGCCATATGATTTGCTCTCACATAAGTAAACCCAAGTGCTAGGACCAGAACTCAGGGGTTTCTCTCTATTCCCTGTTCTAACTACTATATATCACTTCTTTGGCATAGATATATGGAAGCTCAGTGAGGTGTTTTGTAAACCCAGACACATTTCTGAATCAGATGTATGGTTTGTTCATTTTATAAAACTGGGTACAAAGCCTGTACACGAGGTTCTAGAAACATTAGGCAGTTGAACTTTGATAACCTTTAAGCACCTGAAACTTAGATTCGATTCATTACATTATGATCCCTAACAGAAAACCACAGCCCTCTTTAGAACAATTTTATGCTTTCACCATTTTTTCCAAATGCAGATGAATACGGTTGCAGTTAATTTCATGTGAAAAAATAGCTCCTATGTGGTATGATGTTGTATTAAAGGAAGAAAATGCTGTTGGAGCAGTACTCTGAAGATGTTTATAATAAATAGAGTCTGTGTGTTTCCAATGTGTTATTGCAGGATTTTAAAATATTTGCTACTTATATTTAAAAACTTTTGCCTTATTTATTTTTGTGGATTGTGGTTGTTTGTTTGTTGCATCTAAGTTCTCAAAGTGCTCAAACTTTTTGGCTGCAATCCAAAATAATGACCACAAAATTGTTCCACTGGTTGGGATTTGTGTATGGTAAGAAATCATGGGAGGTTGGGGATTCTGGGGTTGGACGACTGGCTTTTGAAGTGGGAGGCATGTTGCTGGTGAAGTAGGGGCTGGCTGATGAAGTGAAGAGGATGGTTCTTGTATGGCAGGGGCTTGACTGAGGCAGTGGGGGCTTCTGGTGATGGAGGAACTTCGTTTTTTCCTTCTACTATTGCCTACTCAACTCCAGGCAGGGGTTAAAGGAAAAGAATGATATGGGGAAGTGCTGGTCCCTCTCATTTGGGATAGCATTGGTGCCCCCATTCTTCTCCTCCTGTTTCAATCTTCTTTAGACACTGGCTACATGAATACATGGAACTGTAGGGATAAAAGGGACCTCAAGAGGTTATCTGGTCCAGACCCATGTGCTGAGCAAGGACTGAAGTAAACCTAAACCATCTTTGACAGTCGTTTGTCCATCCTGTACTTCACAATCTCCAGTGATGGGGATCCCACCACCTCTCTTGGTAACCTGTTCCAGAATTTAACTCATAAGGTGCATCTAGACAGCACTCTTCTGTCAGAATAAGCTATGCAATCTGTGCTATGCACATTGCATAGTTTATTCTGAGTCTAAATCAAAAAAGCTTATTTTGAAATTTGGCACTGTTTACACATTGCCAAATTTCAAAATAAGGCACTATTCTGACAGATCCTTTAACCCTTGTGGAATGAGGGTTACAGGGATGCTGGAATAGCATGCCCAGTATTTCGGGAAATAGCAGGCGCTCTGAAAGACACGCCATTACTATTTCAGGATACTTCTGGTATCCTGAAAGAGCAACGCAGTCTAGACGTACCCATATAGCTAGACATTTTTTCCTAATATAAGATCTAAACCTCCCTTGTTCATCACTACTTGTCCTACCTTCATAGGGCATGGAGAAGAACTGATTATGGTCCTCTTTGTAACAGCCCTGAACGTATCTGAAGACTGTTGTCAGGTCTCCTCTCAGTCTCTTTTTCTCAAAAGTAAAAAGTTCAGTATTTTAAACCTTCCCTCTTAGGTCAGGTTTTCTAAAACTTTGTATTATTTTTGTGACTCTCCTCTGGGCTTTAATTGGTTTGTCCACATCTTTCTTAAACTGTGGTGACCAAAACTGGACACAAACTCCATCTAAGGATTCATCAGTGACAAGTAGCGTGTGAAAACTGCCACCTGCCTTAACTACAACTCTACTGTTAAAATTATACTAGACTTTTTTGCAACTGCATCACATTGTTAATTCATGTTCAATTTGTGATCTTCTATAACCCACAGATTTTTTCCCACAGTATACTGCCTGGCCAGTTATTCCCCATTTTGAATTTGTGTATTTGATTTTTTTTCCTTCTTAAGGATGTATCTATACTGCACCGTTATTTCGATATAACTAACATTATTGCAAAATAATAATGCAAGCATCTACACAGCCATTCCATTATTTCAAAATAATTTCAAAATACAGAATACAAAGAATTACACTTATTCCGAAATAGCTATTTTGAAATATGTTGTGCGTAGATGCTCCACTGCTGCTATTTTGAAATAGCCCCTCACCAGGGCCATTGTAAGTTACTTCTCCCCATTGCCTCGTAGGGCTCTAAATCAAGATAGCACATCTACATTAGGGAAGCCTGCCTTGGACTAATTTTGAGGCTTTCCTGCAGTGTAGACGTGCCATTCCAACAGTTGCCAATGCCAGGTGTCCCAGAGGGAGTGAACAGAACAGGTTATCATCACATGATCCATCTCTTATCATCCATTTCTAGCCTCTGACAAACAGAGGCTAGGAACACCATTCCTACCCATCCTGGCTAATACCTATTGAGGGATCTAACCTCCATGAATTGATCTATTACTTTTTGAACCCTGTCAAAGTCCTGCTTGGTCTTTACAACATCCTCTAGCAAGGAGTTCCACAGGTTGACACATATGCCATGTCTGGGGCTGTAACAGGAGGAGCTCTATTGGAACACATGAAGATCCACATTTGAGGCAATTTTTACACTCAGATCCACCTCAGCTTCTGTTAAGCCAAATCCTGGTCCAAATGAAGGCAACTGGAGTTTTGCCACTAATTTCACTGGGACTAGGAACAGAACCACTCTTATTTACATGCCCAGTGGTGGGAGGGCAGGGCATGGCTTACAGACAAATGGAGTCACGGTTCTGTTCTAACTCAAGAAGCTTACAGTCCAGTTTGAGTTACAAGGCAAAAGATGCAGGACAAAAGACTGTGAATCCATGCAAGACAAGGGAATGTTGGCTGGAAAGCAGAAGAAGGTGGAAATGATTATGGCAGAGAATTTGGAGAGAGGGGAGGGCTTCAGATTGGAGACAATCATTCAAATGGTCTTTTTTTGCATTGTTGTCTAGGATATTTTCATAATGTTTGTTTTATTTTATAAACCTATCATAACCAGCACTGGAGTAGCAATGGGAGTGACTGAGTGGAGACTTAAGGATTGATAGGCAGACAGAGCTTCACAGTCTCAATGCGTGGATGAGACGATGGTATAGGGAAGAGGGGTTTGGATTTACTTAAGATAGACTTATGTGTAGTGCTGGGGAGGAGCCGGTGGCCGTAGTACAGGTAGGTACCAATGATGTAGGGAAGGGTAGGAGAGATGTCCTGGAGGCCAAATTT
>JANRFK010001234.1:79491923-79517148 GCA_030068395.1 Apalone spinifera | reverse complement strand
TCTGGAGGTGACCTCTGAGGGCACAGCCCTGATCCTCCAGCGCCTCCAAGCTCCTTTGCCACAGCCACAGATCCTCCTGGACCCAGTGGTCCTGGGTGCGAAGCTGCTGCTGCAGTAGCCGCAGCTGCCACCGCTGGTACTCCTGGTTGCGGGTGTGCCTGCTGACCCGGGTGCGTATGGCAGTTGCAGGAGAGGTGGTGCTCCCTGCAGTCCCAGGTGCTATGGCTGTGGTGAAACAAGAGCAGTGATCAGTTCTCCCATGGGATACAGTGGGTAAAACCCAGCCCCTGTTTGCAAGGCGAGGTCGGCGCGTGGGGAACAGGCCAGGGCCCCTGCATGACACCCACCTGCTGCTCCATGGTGGGCAAGGCCCAGGCACACGGTGCCTGGGCTCCCTCTCCACCCCCCTCCATACACAGAAGGGGAGCATGATGGCACTCACATGTGGCGCTCATCTCGTGCCAGGTGCAGGGTCTGCTGGCTGGATGCTGGCAGGCTTGCAACTAGCAGAAGCACCATAGCCAGACCGTGCCCCTTTAAGGGCTCCGGGGCTGAGAGGGGGGCAGAAGAGTTTTCTTGGTTTGGCCCAGAGTGCCCACCAGGGCAACCTGGGAAGGGCTAGTCTCCAGTTAGTTCGAATTAAGTGGCTGCACAGCCCTTAATTCGAACTACTTAATTTGAACCAGGCGTTAGTCCTCATAGAATGAGGTTTACCTAGTTCGAATTAAGCGCTCCGCTAGTTCGAATTTAATTCAAACTAACAGCTGTTAGTTCGAATTAACTTTGTAGTGTAGACATACCCCCAGTGAGCACTCCCTCCCCATAGTTACTCAGCAGTGCTGGGCTTCCTACAGCTGGACTGAGGGGCTGCCTTTCTGCCAAACAATAAAATATGTAATTTGACTGCCTTATTTACCTTCATTTTATGCCACTTGCTGTGCTTGCTGTTTCACTGTTCGATGTTTGAGCATTTAGTCATTCCCTTTACCAAGATTTGCAGGAAAAGGGCTATTGTTCCTGTGCTTCCTAGTCACTTACAGTAGTTCCTGAATTTCTAGTTGTTGTCTGTTTAAAGAAAACATTTGTGAAGAAAATGATTGGACTTGATTCGTGACATTATGAGTCTTGTAACTTCAGTCAGCATGGATTTGTTCAACTTTTGAACTTGTAGCCCGCTGAAAATGAACTTTTGCATTACTGGTATTTAACCCTACATATTTACAAAGGGCTCTAATCAATTGTTGATAGAAAATCTGTCCCTGCTCTTCCAACTATCGGTATTACCAACCAGGGTTTGGAGGTACACAACAATATGCATGTTGTATGATATAATGGCGTTTTTACATGTATCCAACAATATTAATCTAACACAAGGGTGAGGAAACTTTTTTCGGTCAGGGGCTACTGACCCTCAGAAAAATCAGTCAGGGGCTGCACACAAGTGAGTAGGAAAACAAAAACCAACATCCCTGACTGAGAAGCAGAAAGACACTCCCCACATTCCCCTTGCACACCAGTGCCTCGGGGGGCAAGGCTAGTAAATTTTGTGGCTATGCTCTGGGATGGAGTCAAAATGGGGAAGTGGGTTGGAAGTGGATTGCCAGGAAGCAGACTTGGGGTGAAGGGTCTGGGCAGAAGGGAGGGTGCAGAAGCTTTAGAGGGCAGATCCAGGCAGATCCAGGCAGGCCAGGGGCCAGAGATGGCCCCTGGGCCATATGTTCCCCACCCCTATCTAACACATTTACAGAAAAGAGCATATTGGGCCTGAGGTCAAGCTAATAACTGGAATATTTTTCCTGGATCAAAGTTAGGGTTGCCAGATGGTTTAACCAAAAATACCAAACACCCCTCCTCCCCAAAACAGAACAAAACACCAGAGAAAAAATTCTGTTGAGAAAAGGGGGAGACCAAAGTTGTTGAGCAAAAAAAAAAAAAGCACTGTGCCTTTAAATGGCCCCATGCTCCTCACTCCCCCGCCCTCTCCAGATGCCCGCCGGGTTTCCATTCGAGGGAAACAGGAAATACCTGTTTTCTGGGTTTTTTTACCAGACAGGGGACACGAATACTGGACTGTCCGGGTGAATACTGGACACCTGGCAACCCTAATTAAATGTGGGCCCAGAGAACATGGTAAAACTATTGTTCATGATGTAATTCCTGTTTGTAATGCTTTCTTATACTCTCAGTGGGGGGGCGGGAGGGAAACAGAGTTCAACTCAATATAAATAGAATGAATGAATGGCTGTGAGTCTCAATAGCATTTGAAAAATTGTGGAGACACACAGGATTAGACAGGAGGGAGGGAAAGTCAGGTAGGGATGAGTCACCCCTTAAAAAGTCAATGAAAACAAAACAAGAGCCCCAGGTATATAAAGCAACTGTACATAATAACACAGGTCACTCACATAGCTATTCACTGGAGAAACAATGCACATACCACAGAGATGCTGCCTTTTCAGGGTGGGTCCATTAGGGCTGAGTTTCTCTTGCCTGAGAAGGTAGATGGCACAATTCTTCAAAAAAGGATAGGGCACCAACATTCGTGCCTCCCCTACAATTGAAAGAGTTGTAAATATTTGCTAATTTACTCCCATTCAGTTGTAGGGCAGAGTAACATGCTTTGATGGGTGTTGTCCTGTCTGTTATGTCCTGTGTATTCAATAACCTAGTTTATCTGACTGAGATGGGAGATATGGAATATATTCAGTTACATGTGGGTTCAGATAACAATAAGAGTTTTGCATGTAAATACTGCTCATTATGGGATGTGACCTCCATTTAGATAATGGGGGATTTGGGATAAAAGAGGGTATGTTCTGTGCAGGCTCTTGTTGATATTATCTTCATTATAAACAGTTGAAATCTGGAAAATCTTTTTTCAACACTACATTGCTAGAGCCGACTCAACAGATAAGTGAAACAGAAACCACTGAACCTGCTCACTTTTTTGGCAAACTATATTCACATTAAAAAATGGTACACATTAAATTGTAGAGAACAATTCATGCAGGCCAGAGCCAAAAGGAATCAATATATTGTAAAGTGGCCAGTTGTTTATAAGAACTAGTTGCTAACAGCTTTCTATAGATGTGAAAATGTTCCCGTGGGCTGCCTGGGGCTTGATCACTCCAAGTATAGAGCACACCAGCCCTTCAGCCAGCAATTTATTTAAGCACACCATTGACTTCAACAAGACTTCTTATGTACTTAAAATTAAGCACATGCTTAGGGATATTACTGGATCTGGACCAGAGTTCTCAGCACCTTATGGGTCTAGCCTTGATGCACAATCTTAACATTCGCGTTTATGAAAGTTTAGCGTGCATGCGCAAGTACACTCCCCCCCCCCCCAGGGATTTATGTTGTCTGAGAGCCATAAGACCGAAGTCCTGACTGTTTGTTGTCATAAAAGAATGTATGCCACTTTGTACAAGAATAAGGGTGTTAACCTCCACCACGTTGTCAAATTCCAAAGCAAATAAATATTTTCCTCCTGCCTAGAACTCCCCCTGCAGTCTTAGTTGGATATAGATATTCTTCACTTCCTGTCCTGTTATTCCGGTGTCCTTTCAAACAGCTGGAATAAGCCACATTTTCTTTGAAACATATACCTACATATTCCGGTTTTAATAAACCTTTTAATACTTTATTGTAAAACACTATGGAAAATGTGGCTACTTTGTACTGCAGACTGCTATTTTAGATTGAATGTTCTATGTTTGTGTTGTACTGACACAGGCTGGACTAAAACATTATGGGCCTGTAATGAGATTGTTCTAGCAAGTATATAAATTAAATTAACATGGCTAATATTTCATATGGTACATGTTTTATTGTTATGAATTTAAGGATGAATTAGATGAATGGGTGAATGTAGATCATACCTGGAGCAAAAAAAAGAAACGGGTTTTCAGCATGATGAGACGTTTACTGTATATTATAGTCAAATCCTTTCAGAGCACAAGTCCAATTTTGCAAACTGTTTTTCAAAAGTACATGCTTGTTCATTCTTACATGTATGTGTTAGGGTCCATCTACACAGTGCTGCTATTTTGAAATACATTGGAAATAACGGGTTTCTTATTCCAGTTTCTTGTAAACTTGTTGCATGAGGATTAAGGAAGACACTGGAATAGCAATTTGTTTCAAAATTAGCACTGTGTAGACAGTGCCAAATTTCGAAATAAGCTATTTTGAAATAGGCTACACAATTTGCATAGTTCAAACTGTATAGCTTATTTCGAGGTACGCACTACTGTGTAGACAATGGAGCTATAACCTATGCAGATATGTTGCAGTCTGGATTATTTTTTAACAACTAAATTAAAGCCTTCAGTCACATGGAGTACAGCAGTGTGAGCAAGAGGAAATGTAAGTGGTAGAAAGAGAAAAGCTACATTTTAAAATAAGAGTTATGAGCCAAACCCTCAGCAAGGTAAATTGAAGTCAATGCAGGTAAGGCCATTTACATTAGCTGAGGATCTGGGGCATAGAGTAGAAGTCGGAAGGCCTGATTCGTCTCCTAATACCAGCATAACTCTGCTAATGTCAACAGACTTACACTGGTTCACACTAGTGGAGACAGAAATCTGGCTCAGAGAGTCAAACTGCTTAGTTATGAAAAGACTAGTGAGTTCCCTTCTGTCACACTTTCCATTTACAGACACTGTAATGGCATTTACAATGGGAAGTGCTGCACCAGTCTATCCCACACTACTGTTAGAAACAAGGCAGGCAGCATTAACAATATAAAGCAAGTTTCATTTCCTGGGTGTTTTGTTATCTGTACCTTTCTTGGTCTTCTGATCTACGGTTGAGTGGGTCAGGAAGTGATATAAAGACACCCCTTTTGTTCCATGTGTGGAAATTTTCTAATTATAGGGCTGCACTGACAGTTTTCCACTCTTGTCATGACACTTCACATCGTTTATGTAACCTGACCAGAAAAAAAGAAAAAAACCCACACCTCTCAAAATCAGTTACATAATGAGGAACAAAATGCATTCTTTTATCTTTCTGTCAAGTGAGACACAGGCTATTATCTGCTACAGTCTGTGGCTGGAATCACTGTCTCCCGAGGCCAGAGTTTTACAGTCTGAACTGTCTGATTAGTCTATAACTTCCGGCAGTAAACCTCCATCAAGAGCCAAACATTAAAGGGAAAAATAGATTCAAGGACAGACTTTAACCTCCAGCATTAACATTTACAGCTTATACTACATCACACAGACCCTGGCTTTATAGAGATGTAGATACTGATTTTCAAAGGTGCTGAGCAATCCTACTTCCCATTGACTTTAACTGGCATTGTGAGTGCTCAGCTGCTCAGACACTGTGGCTACATCTACATTGCAGGGTTTTTGCGCAAGAACAATTGTTCTTGCGCAAAAACTTGCGGAGCGTCTACCCTGTGCACATGTTCTTGTGCAAGTAAGTTTACAGTAAAGCATCAGAAGAGAGGGCTTTTTGCGCAAAAGTTATTCCTCTCCCCATGAGAAATAAGCCCTCTTGCGCAAGAGTTCTTGACCAAGAAGGTAGTATGGATGGGCAACAGTGGTTTCTTGTGCAAGAAACCCCTATGGCTAAAATGGCCATCAGAGCTTTCTTGCACAAGAGAACGTCCACACTGCCATGGAAGCTCTTGTGCAAAAGCATATGGCAGTGTGGACAGGCTCTTGCACAAGACCTTTTGCACAAGAACTCTTGCTCAAAACAGTTCTTGCACAAGAAGCCACAGTGTAGATGTAGACTGTGTGTCACACAGAGAGTGACAGAGCTAGGAGAAAGGCACTGCAGAATACTGTGATCCTGGGAAGCCTGTTTTACTTTCAATGAGAGCGTTAGTTCAATAATTTTCAGTCTGAGGAGGAAAAAGGGGTTGCATAAATCCAGGGTTAGGTGGAAGCAGTGAACTAATTTAATACTCTACCTATTTGTCTTAGGAGTCAACCTAGTCTCAAACCCTGGTTTTGGTCTCAGTGACACTGCAACTGGTGATTTCAGCTATGATCCTGACCGTGAACATGCTCCCATGCTGTTGGGAAGGTTTATCAAGGAATATTAAGTGAATGTCCATGGTTTATATTGGTTTACACTTTCACAGGTGCCCACAAAGGGAAACGGGATAAAAATGTACAATGAAAGCTGAGATTCAATTTTACCTTTAGTTCCCTCAGATCAAGGATGGCCCAATGGCATTGGTTTGTAGCTCCTGAACAGAAGTTCTGCTTGTATGCATTCACAAATTAGGATCTCTTACACCAGGCAGTGAGGTACATTACCTGTACAAATCTTATTTGCATTGTTTTATCTAACCGTCTTATTTTATCTAACAGAATTAGAAGAAAGAAAGAAAGAAAGAAAGAAAGAAAGAAAGAAAGAAAGAAAGAAAGAAAGAAAGATTTCATATGGGCTCTACCTTCAATAAACAGATGTCTCCAAAGCTCAAGTCTCTTTAGAAAAGCAATATCACTCAATTACTCAGCTACTTAATTTTGATCGCCCAATAAGATAAAAAGCTTTCTTCCATACCCAAATGTGCCTCATCAAATATGAGAATTCTTGTTTTTAGAAATAAAATATGATATTTGTCTCTTGGAGAAACTATAAATGTGCTACATGAGTGGTTTTCAGCCTTTTTTCATTTGCAGACCCCTAAAAATGTTTAAATGGGGGTGTGAGTTCCTTTAGGAATTCTTAGACTAGTCCACAGACCACAGATTGAAAACACTGTGCTAGAAGTCTAGCTAAGTGCATTCTGTATTATACAAACTATATTTAATTGAATAAAGGATTCATTAAATTTTCTCGTTGGAGTAATTTATAATTTAAAAGATTATATTAGCAAGACAGTGTATGTACTATTCTAAACTCCTTTACTTTATGTGGCCACTAAGTGGCAGGCTATTATGATATAGTAGTATATTCCCAGGAATATTATGCTGCAATGGTAGCCCCAGCATAGTTAAGCTTGCATTAAGAAATTCAGTTTTAACAGGAGCTTTACACATTTATTTGGTCAAAATCTCACTGGAATAGCAAAATCCAAAATATAGAATACCGGTATATGCTTTAAATTGTCATTTTCATGATGGCTCCATAAAAATGGATTAATACAAAAAGAATAGAAGAATTAAAAATCACTACTTCTGCCCAATATTTCAGTGGATTGTCTCATTTTAATTTTGTACTTTTGGCAAGAAATCTCAGATAGTCTGGGTACATCTACGCTATGGGATAAAGTCAAATTAAGAAATGCAACTTCAGCTATGTTAATTGCGTATCTTAACTTGACTTTTGGCGCTGTCCACACTGCAGGAAGACAAAGGGAGCACACTCTCCCTTGGATTCCCCTTACTCCTCATGGAAGCAGGATTACTGACATTGACTGGAGTGCACCTCTCAATTTGAATTACCGTGTCTTCACTAGACCCACTAATTCAAGCCCTGGAAGATTGACAGTGGCAACTTCAATCTTCTCTGTAGTGTAGACATACCCTCTGGGACCTGTTCTCTGACTTCATTGTTACTCTTCATCAGCTGATTCCTGGAATATCAGTGCTTCATATAGAAGAGATTGTTTGTCTACCGAGCATTTTCTAATGCTTTAATCTATAATAGCAAATGTGATACCCAAGTGAACTCATCACATTTTAAATTGGTAACAAATCCATTTTGAGAAACAAATTGTAATGGTTTGGGGGGAGGCTCATTAAATAACAAACCAGTGAATGAGAAAGAAATAAAACTTTAATAAAACAAACTGGAGAGCATCTCTGGTGAACTGCTACACCCAACCATTTGCTGTTTCCAGTCCCCACTTCCAAGGCACATCTCCAAATTCCTATGTTCACAATAACGTCCCTTATGATATCTCTACGTCATAGCTCTACATCTTCCTTCTTAAAAAAAAGAAATTAACTCATATAAAGCACCTAATAACTATCTAGTAACATGCATTAAATTCTCAACCCATGTAGTGCATATCCATAAAGCCAATGTGTCAACTACAAGAAAGGAACAGTTACCAGTTCATCACTTCTCAAGTGAGTCTTTACCATTCACTTTCCGCAAATACCCCTTCTCCAAGCAGGCTAGCCAGGCTGAGTGAGTCTTCAGGGTGTTTAATCTTTTACTCTAATCTTCTCATATCAGCACTTCCTTGGAGTCTGAGCTGTTTTCTTGTTCCTTGGCAGTTTCTTCTCTGTGCGTTGATGATAGAGAAGCAGTAAGATGGAAAATGCCAGAGTCCACATCTACTATCAGTATGTTAGAACTTTCTGGGATTACTCATATACCCCTTCAGTTACATCAAAATGTATCCCCCTGGTCTACTTGGACTACATAAGACCTTGGACACAGCTGTTCTTTGACCCCAGGTACTAGAGGTGTGATTCTTCAGGCACACTCTATATCACCTGGGTTAAGAGATGGGAGATCATGGGCCCTTTTGTCAAAGCAATATTTCTACTTCTGATTTTCTTTTATCTTTGATATAGTTTCATTGTTATGAGGTTTCAGCAGGTTATTAGTAATTGGTAAATTAGGTCTGATCCTTCTTCCATTAACCACTGAGCTGGACAAAAGCCATTATAATGGGGTGTACATCAATAAACCAGCGATGCTTTATACAAATCAGCCTCACTGCTAGAATTTGTTTTTATAAGGTTTTTACTGTCCATAAACATCTTTCCACAAGTCCAAAACATCAAGTCCAAGTTACTGCCCTAAGTATGGCAAATTGCCAAAAATCTGCATTGGAAAAATGCAGCCAATTATCATTAAAGACTTCACCTGGAATTCCATGGGTGGAGAAGATTCCCTTCATGCCGGTTATCACTGACTTACTACTGGTACTGTACAATGTCTACATTTCTGTGATTATAAAATAATCCTTTGATTGCCAGGTAAATAAGTCAGTTCCGACCTTCTCATCAAGCATGTGCAGAATTGGATGCACTTGATTTTTCTGTGCTTGGAATCTGTAGCATTTTGCAAAATTATTATTTTTCCCACATTTATGACAGTTTTGCAAAGGTAACACACTGTTTGGGATCATGCTGTGAGTCACACCTTCCACATGACTTTCTCTATCCAGTGGTTTTCACAGTGAGTGATTCCATTCTTTGATTTGACCTATTCTGGCTATATTTTTTTGTACTCAGTACATGGTGAATTCATCTCTTTGGCTTGTGCTTCCAGAGCTGCTGCTCCCCCTCCCCTGTATATTTTGAAAGCTTTTTCAAATGTTAAGTCTCCTTCATGGAGCAGTTTCTCTCTTAACACGTTGTCTTCAATGTCACAGACGATTCTATCTCTGAACGGAGACGATGTCAGCTCACTGAAGTCACAGGTTTTACAGAGTTTTATGGTGTTATCAGTTTTTTGAATGCATGTAAAAAATGTGTGTCTCCCAAAGATCCCATTCTTTTTTGGCGTGCATTGGTCCTCAAATTTAGTCAGTATTTTACTTCATGCATTCACCTTCTTCAAACTTTAAAGCTGTTATAAATATTGAAAGCTTCCTCCCCAACAACCTGCAGAAAGGTTGATGATTTCAAGTAATCATTTTTTTCTCTGTCCCTAAGGCAGCTAAATACAATTCAAATCTCTGTCTGAATTTTTTCCAGTTCTCTACAACATTGCCTGGCAGTTGCAGACAGGAGGGACATCCACTTTTGTCTCCTCCTTCCCCCTTCAGAAGCTAGTCATGATTTATTGTGCTCCCCAGATGCATGCAAAAGCCTCAAAGCTTGCTGCTGCATGCACTTCCCCAATGTCTTCCTTTATTTTTGCTTTCGGTTGCAAAAACATAGGAGTTCATTTTAAAATGACTGCAGCTTCCTTCTCATTCAGCACTTCTGACTCCCTGTAAGGATCTTGGGGTTCATTAAATAACAAACCAGTGAATGAAAAAGGAATGAAACTTTAACAAAACAAACTGCTGAGCATCTCTGGTGGAATGCTGCACACAGCAAGACCTTTTTCCTAACCCCACCTCCTGGGCACATCTCCAAATTCCAGTGTTCATAATACTATCCCATAACAGCTCTAAATTATAATCTTCTACAAACATATCTCTACACACAACATTTCTATCCATCTCTCCAAGTTCATATATTGGTGTCTGTCAACATAGTAATTTAGAATCTTTTACTCCACAGGACTGCCATTTTAATAAAGCCCCTTTATCTATGCACCAAATTTGAAATTTAAATTTCAAACTAAACATAGAAAAAATTTTCTGGAGAGAAACCCCTGATGCCCCAGAATTTCATATCTTTTGCATTTTGTGTAAATGGATTTTGTGCATGCTTGGGTCTGACAATAGGAATTAGGTAAGGCTATTATTAATTTTAATTATTATTATTATTAATAATAATGATGATGATGATAATAATAATAATAATAATAATAAGCCCAGCCAGGAACAACTTAACTACAGAGGATTCTATATTTAGAAAGTTTTCCTTTTGTATGCAGCTAACTTCATTTCAACATCTCTTGGGCATCAATTATATATAAGACAAATTCAAAATAAAAAGGATATCCCTTAAAATCATTCCAAAGTAAGGAGGATTTGTTAGAGTAAGTTTGTTAATAAGAAGGTTTGTTAGGAAGGATTGGAAAACTACACAGGAATATGAAAGTTGTATACATGTTTGTATAAAGGCTAGCATGTTTTCCTTACTCTTATTATCATGCTAGAGGGCATTAATTAGCTTTTTTCTGCAGTGGAAAGCTGCAATGGATACAGAAATTTGAATAGTTGAGATCAACCACTTGGAGCCCTGGCCTAGTTTGGAGCATGTGACACAAAAGTGGCCAAAAATCACCTTTCTGTCACTGTGATCCATTGGTGCTGATTTAGTCCCAAGACACAAGTTGGAGCAACAAGAGAGTCACATTTTCCAAAAGGCCATTACATCAGCCAAGGATCAGCCAGATGTGGTTGTGACAGGATCCCCAGAGTGCAACCAAGAACTCGGGTACAGCTGGGCTTCCTTAATGCCCCAACCAGGAAGGCCTTTCACAGTGCTTTGCTAGTGACAAGCAGCAAATCCCTCCAGACACAGTTATCACTCAGCACCACAGCATGTGAAGCCTTACATCCAGCTAGTTGCACGAATGCTACCAAAGCCATTCATGAATCACACAAAGAAAGGCACCAGCCAATTCCCTCTAGCTCCCCGGTCTTGCACCCCAGAACTATATTGCCTTGCTCTGACAGAACCCAGTCTGCCTCTCCCTCCATGTGGAGATGACATATACAAGCCTTTGTAAACTGAGCTAAGATTTCCCAAGCATTTCAACCAAAACACACTGTTTTAGGTAAAATATAAAATGAATTTATTAACTATAGAAAGTTTAAGTGATTATAAGTCAGAGACATAAAAGGTCTTTTTTTACCAAAGAAAGTAAAAGGTAAGCACACAGTCTAAATCTTAAACCTTACTACACTAGGCAGTGTTTGATCAAGTAGTTCTCTCACTCCATTCCAAAACACAAGCTTTTCTCTCAAGCTTGGGACCAGTCTCCTTAGCTGACATCTTTGTTTTCCCAGCATTTTTGTTGCATCCAACATAGGTGGGGGAGTCTATGTGCCTGGAAGACACGAGCCCAGACACGGGCTTTGCTGAGTGACAGGGTTGAGCAATCCCCTTGGTGTGGCCTTATACAACTGAACCCTAGAATTGAACAGTCCCCATTAGTGGTTGTTGTGCAACTGCCATGCTAATTTCCTTGTGTACTATCCCTCTGCTGGTCAATAGCTGGTGAAGATCATTCAGTGCCTGCCTGGGTCACCGTTTTTGTCATTGTCATTGGGAACTAGCATTAGAGATTCTCAAACTAACTTACTTCAGTAACAACCATAGAGCAAAATGTCATAACTTTATACATGCTAACTATATGCATATTTTGACAAACATATATATCAACAGATCATGACCTTTCATATGACATCTTACATGGCATGCTTTGTATAAAATGTGTCATAATTGCATGACAGGAGTGAATGTGGAGGTTCCAAGGTCCTGCATAGAGATACAAAGTGTCTCTTCAGTCATGCCCATAATACCAGGAGAAAGGCCAGGGTGGTTAAAAGTGGCTATACCAGCCCTATGCCATGTGAGGATTAATTTAGGCAGAGAATATCTCCAGCTGATTGATTACACCAACTTTAAGTCTCCTTTGCACCACAGGAGTAATGTATGGCCATCTTAATAAGGCCCAGGATCTGGCCTCTGATTTATAGAAATGTGTCTGAGTAAAGATCCTTCTGCATGGCTTCCAAAGTTGCTCACTGCTTCCTTGAGAACACAACAGACTACCTTAAACATATGTGCTGAGGGAAGATAAAAGACATTGCATTATCTAGTAATATTAACTCTAAGAAGGCTTTGCTCCCAAAACACCTATGTAGTCTTGCTGATAGTTCAACAGCACACTTCCCTTCTGTGTCATTTTGGTCTCATGTCTAGGAACAAACATGTGTCTAAGTTGTATTTCCAAAACACACTACTGCAGATGCCACACTGATAATTGCATACACTATTTGCAATGGGGAAATAACAAGGTACATGCAGCTATTCAAAGTGAACACACAGGTGCATTTTTTGCACTTGGAGCTTGGTGTATTAGAGTAGATTTGAATTTAGATAAAATATGAAATTGCAAAAATACAGAAGCATGATGTGTTCTTATACTGGGGGGCAATTAGGCATTTGTTACTGGATGGAGGAAAGAAGCATTCTGTCTTGAAATTACTGCAACTACAGCACTGTACAAACAAACAATAGAATCCCTTTCCAGAGTGCTCCCAATCTTGCCATTAACAGTGCTAATAGCAGAAATCTGACTGGATTTTGCACACCGCAAATAAATTTGCTTTGGGCACTAAAAAACAAGTGGAGTTTGAGAGGATCTGGAAACTGACACTTAAGAAAATAGCATTGTCAAGTGCAGTTTTACTAACTCATAACCTGACTCATGCTCAACATCAGCATGTATGCATGTCTGTGTAGGTGAGCATACAAATACACACAGTATGACTTATGAATACAAAGAAATGGCTTATGTACTGTAAAATAAAATATTGACTGGCACACATCACTCACCTAACATGATTATGAAATTATTGCTCATAAATGAAGAGGGCTTTATAATACTGATTCAGTTAAGTTATCTTAGGTTAAACCTTTACAACTTGCTGCAGAACAGTATGAAAAGGAGAGTGCAAAAAATGAAAAAAAATAAAAGCTTCTTAAAAGAAGTGAGGAGGATGAACTTAAGGACTTACTTGGAATTTAAGGGTGCATCTACACTGCACCCGTAGGTCGAAATAAGATAAGCAATTTGAGCTATGCAGATTGTGTATCTTATTTTGATCTAATTTCAAAATTAACCACTATTCCAAAATGTCCCTTAACCCTCATGGAACGAGGGTTACAGGGATGTCAAAATAGCGAGCCTGTTTGCAAAGAGGCGGAATAGCTATTTCAGGATACTTCTGGTATTCCAAAATTGTGCTGCAATCTAGCTGTACCCTAAAGTTGTCACAATGAAATGTATTCTTCACCCTGAAGATGGGGAATGTGAAAGTGAAGATCCTCCAACAAGAATTCCTACTTCCTTGAAAATAAATCAAACTCCCTTGAGAGGAGGTTCATAAGTCATATTTCACTCTACTTAGTCTTTATAGTCAGATATCAAGCTGTCCTTGTTCAAAGTACTGAAATAAACATATCCTAATCCAGCCTCACCTTTTCTTCTTGGAGCAGGAAAGTACACAGGTCTGTATTATGGTTAGAATTTGAACTTTAGAAAAAACTCTGTGAAATTTCACCAAATATTGTCTGTTTTTCCATCATCTCTAAACATTGTCAGCCCAACTACTTCTTGGCCCACATATAGACTTTCTCTTCATGAATCAATGCTGCAGCGATCATCCACCGGACGTCGATTTATCATGTCTGCTTAGAAGCGATGTCAGTCTCTGAGCATGCTCCCTTTGACACGGTACTCCACCAAGATGAGAAGATTTGCCATCATCGATGGGAGGGCAGCCTCTGTCGACCTTATCACACACACAAGACGCTGCAATAAGTATGATGACTTCAGCTACACTATTTGCATGGCCGAAGGAGATCAACAGTACTGACAAATGTAGACAAGGCAATAAAGAGCAATCAGTGATAATAATGAGTAGTCCTGTAGGACCTTAAAGACTAAGAAATGTATTTGAGCATAAGCTTTGTGTCCTGGAGTGACACAGACTCACACGGCTATCCCCTGAAATAAATTAGTGACGGGGTTCCCAGATTTTGTGAAAGAACATTTCATTAGTTATTTTTATGTACAGAAGAAAATACTTCGTTTCTGTAACTCTTGTGACAGATTCATCCCCCAGGCTGTTACCATTTAATACTTTAAAGAGTACTTTCTAACACTGCAGCATATAAAAATGCCTTCATGGAATGCTTCACAGTGGAATGTGCCTTTGAAACTCACAGCATGATCTTCAGTTTGTGTGAATTGGCATAGATCCATTGACTTCAATAAAGCTACACTGACTTACATCAGCTGACCCATAATTTGGATGTTGAGACTGTGGGAAAGGCTGTTTGCCTCTAGGTGAGGGATGTAGAATGATATATTACAGGCGTAATCTGAGAAACAATTAAGGCCAGCTCAGGTGTCACAAATGGCCTGTGATTTGATGTCTGCAGTTATCAAACTGATGACAAGCTAATACTCTTAGACCTAAGGCTAAAAATATCTTTCTGTCTTTTGTAATTCCGCACTGTATGATTTGGAAATGTGCTAATGAAACCATGCTTGATTAAATCCTTTCCGTTTTCTAAGGTGGGATCAATTAGCATTAAAGTTGTGTATTTAACAGAAAAAAAGCTTACCAAAAAACAACCAAAAGAACAGTATCTCTTAGGCTGTTTGCTCATATGGAATGTATTAGTTACACAAACACAGGGAGAAAAGATAGTATTACAGGTGCAGTCCCACCATTCCTCTAATAAAAGTGAATTTGTTTCCCTTCCTGTTTTTTCTACTTACTCTTAAATACTTGACCATTGTTACACTTCAAAAAGTATTCTGGTTGGACTCCAGTTTCCCCCCTCCCATTAGGCATAGTACATTTTTTATCTTTGATATAATTTTTAACTTTTTTTTAAAAATTGCTGCTGCAGACAGTACCTTGGCTTGTTCTGACATAACCACCACATCCAAGGGAAGCCCTCTTTGACCCTGAAACCAAAGTGACTTCATGGACCAGTGAGTGAAATTAAACTTTTAGAGATCAAGTCAAAAGTGCACTTTCTGAAAGAAAAACATGCTCTTTAAAAAGTTGTTTCTTCCAATGACCTTTGACCTTCCTATTTACACTTTTCCTAATTTCTTTTTTGCAGAATTCTGCCCCCCACCCCAAAAAAGGCAACTTGAGCCTAATAAAATTCTGAGATTATGACTCTGCTGAGAGGGGAGATGTGCTTTGCACAGAAAAGGCACACCCTGTAGAGAGGGAATATTCTTGTTCTTGTGTTAATACCACAGCAGGATGAGAACTTCTCCTCTCCCTGCAACCTGATCTTGTGATGAGCTAGTCTAATTGTGATCAAATGAATAAATAGTAAATCTCTGTGCACAAGTTCTTTTTTCCTTCCCTCAGGCACCAAACTAAACCCTTCACAAGGGCTGAGGCCAATATATGGGGATGAGGAGGGCACAGCCGTGGAGTGAGGTATGTTTTGTGAATCATGGGTATGTTTTGTGAATCATTTCTCCTGTGTGGGGTTCCACAACAGTGATGATACAGATAACGTTGGTGTTAATGCTAATGTGCTTCTCCTCTTTCAACCCAGAACAGAATCCAGGGGAAAGCAGAGGGGACTGTCTGAGCTAGGAAGGGGTATGCTAGGATGTGGTGTTTTAGATGCTGCTTGTTACTATTTAGAACTGGGAGCACTGGCTATTGGGAAATCTGGAAGAACAGGAAACAGGAAGGAGGGGGGAGGAAATGGGCCAGGCCTGAGTGAAAGCTACAGAGGGGAGCAGCAGCAGTTTTGTAAAGAGGTCTCACCTTTGCTAAATCATAGAATCAAATAAAGGCCTGTTGAAGTTTGTTACTGCCTTGCTTGCATGATACAACATAGGAGCAAAAGGAGCCAAAACAGTTAAGTCAACTTGAGGATGGTGTCATAATTTATTATTAATTATTATTATTACCATAGCACATAGCAGCTCCACTCATGGACTAGGACCCTGCTGTGCTCAGCACAGTACTAACACAGAACCAAAAGACAGTCCCAAATTGGTACCGACTCTAAAGAAATGGGGATGTAGGAAAGCTATTCTGCCTTGAGACACATACCACCCACCCCCATTAATGGGTGGTGGAAATTGATGAGGCTGGTGGTGAAAGGGCATGAGAGGGAGACACTTTCCAAGGTATAGCTGCTCCTCTGGGAGTGTCTGGCACCCACAGGCCAGCTAGAGAAAGGGACACCGATTGGCCAGCATTCCCCAGCTCCCAGGAATTAACCAAGCACAGGGGCCTCTTTGGGCAGGAATTGTGAGGCTAGGCAGTGTGGTTGGGTGGGGAGCGACCAGCCTAGTCGATGGCAACCCCTTTGGCTGGTTTCCAGTGCAGTTAATAGACGAAAATGAATGTTTCCCAGAGGTAAAAAACCTGGGATTTTGGTGATGGATCTTGGGTTCATGTGATAAGGTGAGATCATTTGGTCTTTGTGGGTTGAGGTCAGATCTTGTGGCCCTCATTAGCCACGGTCCCCATTCTGTAGTTGTTGCACGCTTTGTTTCCCTTGAGGGAGAAGGATGCTAGAATTCAGAGCTGAGTCCTGGGGGGAAGGCTGAGGAGATCATAGCCCATGTTAGGGATTCTATACTAAGGAACCCTGTACTCCCCTTGTACCGGAGTACTGGAACCAATTAAATGCCTGGGACAGGCGAGCATAGGGAATGGGTAGATAGCATCCCTCCCTTGTGTTAAAGTGTAATAAAAGTTGCAGCCTGCTGCTTAATTCATGGCACGTGTCTGTCCTCATTTTGCCACTGTGCCCACATCAAAATGCCTCTGGAGGCTTCTCCTGGATGGTACAGCTCACACATTGTATCTTGCTCTGCCAGCACTGTCACTAGTGGTTCAAGTAACTCGAATATGTCCTTGTGATGCTATTTACTATGCAGACATTCAAAAAGCTATATTAAAAGAAGAATATTAAGGTTACTGGTCTCCTTGTCCAACTAGTCCCAGCCTCCCCACCCATCAGTTTCCAATCTGCTTGCCCAACCGGTCCCAGCTTCCCTTCCCCCAGTCTCAGCCAGTCCCAGTAACCCTTGCCCCCAACTTCTAGTCACAGCTTCTCTCTCTTCCCTTTTTGCAGCCCCCATTTTCCCAGGTTTCTTTTCTGAATTTTCTCCCATTCCTCACAGCACTCAGTTGGCTTCCTGTGGTCCTCTCTGTATTCACATCAGGGGACTTCCTCCTTCACGCTGCTAGGTGCCAGCAGGGGGGACACTGAGCACAGAGGAGTGACAGGCTTCCTACGAGTCGCTCCAGTGCCCAGGCCTATAGGGATGACATATGTGCAGTTGTTGAGTTTAAAAGAAGCACCCGGAATCTTTTTCAGGTGGATAAGGCAACACGCCACATTTATTGAACATACATAGATCAATCAATACTTTATCATATGCATATGACACATTACACTCATGCACTCACACACACACGCACAAGCACACTCAGTCTTGTTGTTACCAATAGTTGCTCCCCCTAACTACACTGGCCAGGTGAGTTAGATGGGGCAGGGGCTTCTGCTGATCTGGATTGATGCTCCGATGTTGACAAGACGAAAACCCGGGGTCCCTCTGCGAGATGCCTCATATTTATCCCTCTCATGCAGCCAGTTAGTCATCACCTCACCCTTTTTAATGCTGCTTCAAAGAGGGCGCTTCCAAGGGCAGGCACTTGCTGCTTGACTCCCAAGGCCATCTGTATGTCCAATCTTCTTTTCAATGAGCTCACTTCTCAAGTCTTGTTGTCTTTGGATCTAGCTCCCAGTTCCTCTCCACCCTTGCAAATGCTGCTGGAGGTGCTCATCTTGCAAGGCTTCTCCATTCACACCTCATTCATTTCAACAGGACAATCAATGAAAGGGGACAGATCTAGTCTACTCCTAGAAAAAGACATTTTCCTATTCCTAAGGCCTATAACATAAAGGGCTTAATACAAAGTTTCTATGATCTATAAGAAGCAAAGATCTATACAAGATCTATCTATAAAAAGATTTATAAAGTTTCTTTTAATACAAAGTTATATGAGAATGATACATGGTTATATGGAAATGTTGCAGTGATTTATCCACACAGTCAAGTCATAGGAACTGTGATGGGATGGAGTGGATGCACTCTTTAGCACTAGCAAGGGCATTCTTAGCAAGGATGGAATCTTTAGCATTTTTTGGCAGGGAAACTCTAAGAAGTCTCTACTGAGCATGTGCAAATTAAGATTTTCCAAACATTTTAACTTAGCCAGATTTGGGTGGATTTTCACAGATATAGAAAAAGGCATGTTCCTGACCAAAGGCTACCTCTTGTCAAATGTCAAGACCCTGCTTCAAAGCATGGGGGTGCTAGACCTTCTCAAATAAAAGGTTGCCCTGATGTTTTAACATGGCAAAACAAAGTACATTTTTCCTAGACTCATTCTTGCCAACAGCTGCACTGTTTGGGCTGAATCTCCCCAAAAACACTGAGCCTGAGGCAAACAATCAGCATGAACAATTTAGCCCAAATTATTAAAATATGGCCAAGTTTTGAACAACTGAATACGGGGTCTTCTAATAAGAAGAGTCAAGTAACCATAATAATAGGGGTGTTATCACTCCCACCTATAATATGCTAAGGATTAAAGCTTCATTGTAGGTTCAGGTACAACAGAGAGGCCTGGAAATCTTTGTGCCCTGGAGAAATTCAAAGAGTAATTCTTTGTTGTTTCCTTTTCTTAAACACTGTGAAGAATATCCTGATTCCAGGCCTCCCTGTGCGCCTCTTGCTGTGTGTTCTGATTTATACTGCAAGTGTTACCACTTGTGTTTGAGTTAACTTTTTGAAGGGTCAGGTGGAAAAAATTCTCCTTTGAGTAGAGACCAAGCATAGAAAATTTCAGCCCAAAAGATGAAAGTTTGAGGAGGTAAAGGGAATATATAAATAAGAGATTATAATAAAAACTTGTTTGTCATCTTAATTACAACAGGCACTTCCTACAACAGGACTTCTCAACTGCCAGTGCACTGCGACTCCTTTCTGAGAACAAAAATTACAACATGACCAAAGCCTGAACTCACTTGAGCCTTACCATCCCAGGCAGGGAACCAAAGCCAAAGCCTCTGCCCCAGCCCCACCAACCTAGGTAGGAGAGCCAAAGCCAAAATGCTTCATCCCCAGGCAGGGGACCTGTAACCTGACCCCCATCACCCAAGGCCAAAGCTGAAGCTTGAGGCTGGTGTGGTGCGGCTCAGGCGTCACCTTTGAGCCTGGGTGGTGCAGTTCAGGCTCCAGTCCCAGACCCCACCCAGTCTAACACCAGCGTAGGCAACCCCATTAAAATGAAGTCACAACCGACTTTGGGGTCCCAACCCACAGTTTAAAAACCACTGTCCTACAATATTTTTACACTCGGGAACTGGGTAATACTGGGTAATACAACAGCTGCCTTTCCTTCAGGTTAAATGTAAGAAGCAACTAAGCTCCTTCCTGGACTAGCTAGCTGACACATTAGGCACCATCACCTAAAACACAGGGCACATGCAAAGCTAGAGTAGGAACTGGGCCATGCAGTCTGAGCCGTTTGACTGGGGACTGGATACAAATGCATGGAGTTGAGTACTATTTGAGATACTTGTTTGCCGGCAGAGAAAGCAGCAAGGAAAAGAATATGACCCTGAGAAAAGCTTATGTTAGAGAGCTTTTGGGCAAAGTGTTGGCTGAAAAAACCTAATCAAACAAACAAAAAACAAAAACAAAACCTTAGAACTTTGTTTCCTGCTGTTTAATTCCTCCTGAATTTTTTGAAACAGCACTGTGTACGTTCTTTGTATATAAAGAAAATTGCAACAAAGAAATCCCCAACTTTGTCATCAGTTTTCTCCTCCTATTAGAAACTACCTGTAAGATCCCAAATATTGACTAACCACTTGAGCAGAAAGGGCAAGGCTACATTTCACACAATACTGATTACTGAAATGAGGATCACTGCCACTCAGTCTAAAACACCCTTGCATTATAGCCATAGCTGGTCCCCAAAATGCCACACAATTAAAATGAATTACTCCATTGTACAAAATGCTTACCATTGCCAGCAGTTTTATAGGTATAGGATATGGGGAAAGAAAAATCCTACTGAGCTCTAAAGCAACTGGCCAAAATATGAAAGCTGGTCTTGGTATGACAATACAGAAGAGAAAAAAAGGAAATGAAAAAATAATATTAACTCAGAACAATCATCTCAGTACATTTTGACACATTTTATTGTTTCCTTTTAACCCCATCTTATCTCATCTACAGCTTTTTCTATGGCAATGGTTTAAAGGAGAAGCCTTTTATGGAGCCAATTGTACATTTCTTTAGGGAAGTCCTATTGAAATTCATGATAACGCAAAACAATAGATTTTTTTTCTAAGTATAACCCCATGTAATAAAAACAACATAAATTATACTTTAGAAATGTCATTCCTGTGGATATATTTTTCCTTAATTAATCATATGAATTCTTCAAGAAAAACAAGTAAAGTCACTGCATGTCTTTTTATAAAACCTCTTTATCAAACAGAAATGTATTGGAGTGTGGAGTCAGGAAAAAAATAACGTTCTTTAATTCTCTACAAAGAATGATTTTACAAAATCAATCCTAAATATCTGAGCCCTGGGTTAGCACACTTAGTTACCATGCAGATTTTTTTTTTCTTTTTTAAAATTTAGATCTAATCTGGTATGATACCCTCTTAGGGTATGTCTACACTAGCTCGTTAGTTCAAGTTAGGTAGGGTAATTAGGGCAAGCAGAGTTGCAAATGAAGCCCGGGATTTAAATATCCCGGGCTTCATTTGCATGTTCCCGGGCGCCGGCATTTTTAAATCCCCCTTAGTCCGAATTCTGTGCCCGCGGCTACATGCGGCACGGAGCAGGTAGTTCGAATTAAAGATCCTCATGTAACAGTAGTTCGAATTAGGATCTTTAATTCGAACTACCTACTCCGTGCTGCATGTAGCCGTGGGCACGGAGTTTGGACTAAGGGGGATTAAAAAATGGCGGCACCCAGGAACATGCAAATGAAGCCCAGGATATTTAAATCCCGGGCTTCATTTGCAACTCCGCTTGCCCTAATTACCCTACTTCGCTCGAACTAACGAGCTAGTGTAGACGTACCCTTACTAATAATAAGTCTTACTAAAAGTAATGAAGAACAGACCTCACTAAGTCTCAGTCTGCTCAAATAGTCATTCAGCTGGAAGACAAAGTACACAACAGTTCTTAGTCTCTCATTGCAGTTTCTCGTGATGCCTTGAGGATCCCCTGGGGCATTTTGTTTACCAAGGGGAATGGGGCATTCCTTCTCTATCTTCAGCCATAACTGAGGAATAATATAAAAGTGGAAACAACACATCTTAAAGTTAGTTTCAGTGTCTTTGGGACAAATCACTTACCAAGTTACAAAGAGCTAAATCCCTATGAACTAATATGTAGATATAAGTGAGAGGAATTAACTGTCAAAATAAATAAATATAAATCCCATTTTGCACTGCAGGCTATGTTTGGGAGGTGAGGTTCTCTTTCTTTGTTACAGATCTAAAGAAAATTCTCTGTGACATGCCACTTGTTTTCAACAGTGTTTCAGAAGATTCTCTTTTGCAGAACACATTGCATGCTTCTATTATGTGTAGATAGGATCATTTAAGTGTTTGGGACCACATTCTGCCTTCAATTACACCATGATTAGGATTGCATGGTGCAAATCAAGGAAGAATTTAGATCTTATTACATAATAAATCATATGACTTATTGTGAGCAGCAGAACTAATTGCACAGATGAGGGGAGATTTGACCCAGTGGCATGAGCTCTGCAGATAGCATTGTCTTGTCAATTTTTGCTTCCACCTGTAAGGAATCCAGATAAATGACTTCCTACTTTATGGTGTCACCTGCACAGCAAATGCTCACATTGACACTAATACTGGCTTTTAGATGACTCCATAGAAAATGCCAAAATCAATGACAGACTTATCATGTAATAGGCAATCACCAGATAGAATGATAATGTCATTAGAATAACATTATGCAAGTGTCCAGTAAAAAAAAAATACTCAGAATTCTCATTAAAATATAGTTTGTGGGATTTAACGCAAAATGGTATGATTCTCCAGGTATGGAACTAAAACATACACAGGGACATGAAGTAATAAGAATTGCTTGTGCTTCTCCTAAGCTTAGTACCTTCAGCTTTCATTGACTTGCAGGACTGAGCACTGCATGTGACCAGACTGGGTTGTTATTTCATTGCATGTTGTGTTATATTTTTACTGTACAAAGTAAATCAATAGCTCAAGGCTCAGTCCAACTCCTGTTTACTTTGGGGAGAACAGGATCAGGCCCTTATCTTCTAGATTGTCTTTCTGTTATAGGGTTTACATGATCAGATGCATGAAACATTAATTAATATTTTTTGGATGGAAATGTTTCTTACTACATCCTATATCATTGGATGCTTTAGCTCATGAAACTATCATCTGTCACCATTGACTATAAAATGTAACCAGCTGTGAAGCATTTTGTGATAATGTTCAGCTGAAAAAGCCAAGAAAAAAATAAATAGTATTGGGTTATTTCCTCTGAAGATGGGCCATTGAGTATTCAACATTGACTTGATAGCAAGGTAACTCTCTATGCCCTTTTCAGACTCTCTATGCTCCTACACAGAGTTATAAGAATGCTTTCCATGTTTTTTTCAGGAGCAATTATTCAGAAGGAAATAGTATTTTAGGGCCATAATAGACAACCCCCAACTCACGGGTAACAACCAAAACAAAGGATTCCTTGTGTGAGTGACTGGTCACCAGTGTAACTAAGAAGCTCCCAATCTAGTTATAAGCAAATTGGAGTTCTCCGCTGTTAAGGTCTAGGTCATGCTTACACCATAAAGTTTACTGCATTGCACATGAGGAGTAGTATGACCAAAACAATAAGCGAGGGATGTAGATATATTAGTCTACAATAAGCACTGTTGCAGTGAAGCCAAGCAAAGTGGCCTGGGAGAGGGCAGCAGGACAGAGTGGAGCAGACTGCCAGGGTCTGAGTCAATGCTTCCATTACAGCCAACTGGAATTGGGAAAGAATCCTGGGTGTGGTTATGTTCACTCAGTTTGCTTAGGCCTGCTAGGGATTCAACAGTTGTTATGTAAATACAGTTCACGCTGGAATAGGAAAGAAATCCTGCGTGTGGTTATGTAAATACAGTTCACTCTGTTTGCTTAGGCCTGTTAGATTTTCAGTTGGTAGAACGATGTTTTGCCCATTGTAACCAATTTGGCTGCTGTGGGATCATAAACTAGGTTCACCCAAGAATTGTAAGATATGATCACCAATGCTTGCAGTTATTGGGAATGCAGAAAAGTCAGACCGTGTTTATCTCAGTTCAAAGGAGAGACCCTGTCAGTGTAAAGAATCTCGGATGGACAAGACTTCCTCTGCCAAACTCTGTGAGGTCAATTGGGAGGAAGGGCAGAGCTCTGAACCAGCAGGCTTCATGCCCTCCACGTGTGAGCTATAAGACTGGTTCAACCTGTTTCTTCCCACCCCTTTCCAATGAAAGAACTAAAACAGACTCCATAAAGACTCTCATTATTAATTTAAAAATTATTAAAAATGCATGCTGGAATCTTTTGACAGGACTGTGCTTTGGGCCAAGAGCTGGAATCACTGAGAAGCTGAAATCACTAGATTTGGCCCAGAGCCAAATCCATCACAAGAGCAGTGTCAGCAACCAGCAGGACAACTTGTGGAAGCAGTGGCAGGCAACTGGAGGGGCAATTGATGGGAGCAGCAGCAGCAGCTGGCAGGAGTGGCTGGCAGGTGGCCAGTGGGGGTGGCCGGTAGGAGCTGGCAGCAGGCAGCCAGCAGGGTGGTCAGCAGGAACAGCACACAGGTGGCATTGCCACATGCTCAATGAGGGGAGACGTCATAATGATGTACCTATGAACACCATATGAGTTGGGGGTTGGACTACAGATCTTTAAGCAAAAGGGGGGGATGGTATTGTGCTTATGGGTTTTCTTTGTTTATGTGTGTTTCCGTAGATTGATGCTAGATTACTGTTAATAAACAGACTGTTTCTATCTCTGACTCAGTCCTTGCAAGAGGGAAAGAATTGCCCCTAAAGGCGCCCAGTGGGTGGATTGGAATTTTCCCAGTTTACTTGCTGGGGGCTCTATTCAGTTTGGTTCATTGGTGAAAGAACCTCCCTAGATACTGAACCCATCCCTTCTGGCTGCCAGCTTCCACTGGCAGAAGGGTTACATTACTCCTGCCTCAATTGATCATTTAAAAATACAAAAGCTTTGCTAATCAGATATAAGAGTAGGGGGATTTAATGACAGATTGTGCTCCAAATTCCTAAGCCTGGAGTTGTGTTTGTGATTTATCATTGCTAAGTCTTATCAGCCACTGATTGACTCTTTCCTCTTGTAACCCTTGTCAATGGCAGCCTCCTGGTATCCTGTGGTTCCCTCCTAGTTGTCTATGTTCTCTAAATGCTAATCAGAAGATATGGAACTTTCTGTGATCTTGCAAAGTGTTTAGTCAGCAATTTGGTAGGAACACCACAATGTAAACGTTATTCACTGTATGGCTTCCAGTGTTCATCAGCCAGGAAGTGGGAGGGAAATAAGCAACATCAAATGGCTTATGTACTGCCAGCTGCTACAAGGATTCCTGATGTGTTTGAGCTGGTCACTGTTATTGCAACTGAGATGTGAAAAAGTGCTGATCTAATCTAGCCTGTAGCAAAACAGGGTGTGACTCATTTTGGAAAGTAAGCAGATCATTTCAGCTTTTGATTCTCCAAAGTTTACCTTGAAAATCTAAAACATTTTGGCTGTGTCTACACAGGCCCACTTATTCCGGAAAATCAGCCGCT
>JANRFK010001234.1:79478234-79491823 GCA_030068395.1 Apalone spinifera | reverse complement strand
TCCGGCTCCATGGCACAAAACGGAGGACTGGGGAAAAAAAACCCTGGCAAAAGCAGTTAGGTCACCAAAGGCAACGGTGTCCCAAAGTCACAGGGCAACCACCAAACCTGCTTATGGCTGTCGGTCAGTCCCTGCAAGGGGCCCTCTAGCACGGAGCAGAGAGAAACGGCTGTCTGGGGAGAGCCCTTTAAGCACGTGTCTGAAATGGCCGCTAGCCCCCGCCTCCGGAAACGGCTGGTGCCCTTGTGCCCTCTACAAAATGGTGGCGAGCTTCTGCTTTTGTGGAAAAGCGCGCCGCCTATGTAGACGCGCTTTTCCGCAAAAGCGCATCGTTATAACGAAAACACCGTGCCTGTCTAGACGCTCTTTTTCCGGAAAAACTTATAACGGAAAACTGTTCCGTTTTAAGCTTTTCCAGAAAATCATGCCTGTGTAGACGTAGCCATACAGAGGGGTAAATTCGACCCAAAGCTATGTGGGCTTCAGCTAGTAGGAGCCCAGGTTCCAAACTCTGGATGCATAATCTTTGTGATGGTGGCAGAAAGTGACACAATCTCCCCTTTGCCAGGGGCTCTTTAGAGCCAGCACTGTCCAAAAACGTGAGCAAAAAAGGGAAAGCGGGATGCCCTCCGAGGCTCTCATCAATGGGATTCCTGCAGCTGAAACTTGTCTCCCCAGGGTAAAGCAATGCAGCCTGTTCTCCTTCAGAATAAATCCCCTCTGCAGCTCAGGGGCCAGGTTGGTGCGGAGAGGTGCGAGTGTGAAGTAGGAATGGTATCCCTGGCCTCTGTTTGTCAGAGGCTGGAAATGGATGACAGGAGAGGGATCACGTGATGATTATCTGTTCTGTTCACTCCCTCTGGGGCATCTGTCATTGGCCACTGTCAGCAGACAGGGTACTGGGCTAGTTGGACCTTTGGTCTGACCCAGTACGGCCATTCTTATGTTCTTATGTGTCCCTTCCTATGCCAGCTTCTGTCATACGTGTCTGTCTGTCTGTCTGTCTGTCTGTCTTTAGGGGCTGAGATTTTCCAAGCCTCATTGGAGATTTGGATATCCAATTTCCATTCACTTGAATAGGAACTGGACATCCAGACCCTGCAGTCAACTTTGAAAGTTCCACCCCAAAATATTAAAGGAAGTTTGATCAAGTGAAGGCAATGATTGGTCATGCAGTGCCAAGCCCTTCAGCACTGGTTTAAAGATGACCCACCCAGATTGGTAGTGGCTAACTATAGTCTTAACCCCACAGCTGTTCAGTGGTCTCTGGGAATGTGGTCCACGTTTCCAATTTCTCATGCATAGAAAGGAAGGGTTGTCTAGTGGGTAGGGCACTAGCTGTGGACCTGGGCTTCGGTGCCATGCTCTGTTGCAGACTTCTTGTGTGACCTTGGTTAAGTCACTTAGTCCTTCTGTGCCACTGTCCCCAGCTCTAAAATGGGATAAGAGTATTTACCTCTTTCTTAGGGGTGTTGTGAAGCAAAATACAGAAATTCCTCATTTAACATGTGCCCGCTTAACACGTTTTTGTGATAGCACGATTTTTTTTAGGGAACGTTTTCTGAATTACATGACTGTCTCCGGAATAACATGATTTCTCCAGCCAGTCCGTTGCCGGCGGCTGTGCGGGGCTTCCCCCGCCTCCCTGCAAAGCGGCGGCAGGTTCGCCGCTCGCCTCACTATTCCCTGGGGAACCCCCCTCATTGGACGCAGTGCGGGTCCCGGCAGACCCATCACAGGGGCATTTTCCCAACCCAATCCCACTTTCCTCTCCTCCTCTTCCCCTCCCCAGAGCCAAACACCTCCCCTCCCTGCTGCAACCCAGTCCCCTTTCTCCCCCAACCTTATGTCCCGGTCCCAACAGACACCACCGCTTGAAACTCAACCCCCACCTTTTCCATTATTTTCAATGGGAAAATTGACCCCGCATAACACGCTTTCGCTTAATACGATCATTTTCTGAAACATTTCTATAGTGTTAAATGAAGAATTACTGTACATGAAATATTGTGAGACAGTCAGACACTATCATAATTGGAGCCATAAAAATTGGCTCTAGAGAGTCACACTTTGTTGCATCTGTAGGCTGAGCTCATTGCACACATCAGGGGCTTCTGATAGTCCTCCATTCCACTACAGTTTTTTTGTTTGCCCTCCCCCCTTACCATCCTCCATTTCAGGGACTCCCTGAAGCCTGCCCACCATTGACTGCCATTCTCTCCCCACATGATAGAGGCTCTGTGTGCCCCCATTCCTCCTCCCTTCCACACCACGGTACTCCCTTCCTGCCACACTCCAGAGGCTCTATAAGTGCACCAATTCCTACCATCTCTTCTACCATTCTTATTTATCTAATTTTTATCTTCAAAGTAAATTATTCAGGATGTGAACATATTACTCTATACTAGTAGATTGGGCAGAGCTGAACTACAATGTACAGTTTTATTGGAAGGTATTATTGGCTGCCATCAAGATTCTTTGATCTACAGACAATTACAAACCTGATAGAAGCTGCTGCTGTGCTACCAGATGCCAGGAACCATGGAGACCCCATGCCATTTCCCTTGATTACTTTTTCTAATTTTCTCAAAAAACTAGTAGGGCTTTGCCAATTGATGCCTAGAATATTCCCTAAAATTTTGAAATTGATCAGATGTGGCTTTCAAAATTGTCATGTTGGACCCAAAGAGGCAAATCTCTAAACAGCAAAGTGGCATTGAGTGAAATGTTAAGACCGGATTTCCCTGGGCCAGTAAGATAGATCAGAGTTTTTGTTATACAGGCCCAGATTCTTCAGTCCCATACATATCAGTGAGACTTTCAGTCAGACCCATAATGAGGGCCACATTGAGGA
This sequence comes from Apalone spinifera, assembly GCA_030068395.1. Classification (NCBI taxonomy): domain Eukaryota; kingdom Metazoa; phylum Chordata; order Testudines; family Trionychidae; genus Apalone; species Apalone spinifera. Next base: position 79,488,969 of record JANRFK010001234.1, on the reverse strand, counting down.
TCCGATGAAGATTGCTGGCAAGTTGTCTGTTGGTAACAATAATCATTATAATATTCTGATCCTCAACTACTGTAAATCAACTGAAGTCAATGGAGATACATTTATTTATACCAACTGAGGAGCTGGCCCAATAATATTGAGTAAGCAGATACACACACATGCATGTGTGTGTGGGTGTGAGAGAGAATATTGTATATATTGCATCCCCTCCTCCTTCCCACACCTCCTATATCCACCCATCATCTTAAGCCCCAACCCTGAAGATAGGTCCATGTGGGTGAACTTCTCATTGGTGTAAGTGTTTGCCTGCAAAGTTCCAATTCCAGGATCTGGGATTTAGACAGTAAATTCTTAAGAGGCATGGGCCATTCTTTGAATTCTTTTAACAAAAATACTGTGCAAAAGCCTATGCTGCTACTGTTTATGTATATCAGATTGTGGGTAAACAAAGAGTAACCTGAAATAAGGGTCCAATCTTGCTACATAGAAATCAGTGAGTAGCCCAGTAGCACCTTAGAGACTAACAAATATATATTTATAGTATTGTGAGCTTTCATGGGCAAAATCCACTTCCTCAGATGAAGTCAAAGAGGCTTTTTTCCATTGACATCAGCAATCAGCCTTTAGGGCTTGATCCTGATGATGCGTGGATCTCTACCACCTCTGAGCACACAGAAACCTGCACCAATGGACTGAGCACTCTGCAGAGTGATGCATAACAGAAAACCCACCCCTGTGGCAGGGGACAGGCCCTGTTGCGAGGAGGTGCACACACCACAGATGAGCACATGGCTCCGCAACAGCACAGGGAAGGTGATATTGTCTGGGCTCACTGTCCAGTTGACTGAGGTGGAGCCATCATGGGTTGACTAGTTTTAATTGCCAGCAGGACTGCCTCTGTCCAATGACAGGGTGCTCATTGGGCCCCTGTGGTTCTTTGCCTGGTCCTTGTCTGTCCAGGTGAAGTCACTGCATTTGGAGTCAGTAGGTGTAGGAGAATTTGGAGGAGGGAGCATTTTTCCAGGCAATATCACCATCTTCTAAATAGCATGTCCACAGGAGATATGGCACCACATCTTGACTATCCCCATCATCACTGGGTGACTTCTGCCCTCTGCACACTCCTATGAAGTTGGGTGCCAGCAGACTGCCTGTGCTATATGGCAGCCATGTGCAAAATCTCTGCACCTGGTGATCTGCACTTGCTGATCCCATGCACATGGTAGCACTATCCCTTGAGCCACTGGCAGGATCAAGCCTTAAGAGAGAAAGAAAAGGAAGCCTGATTGGATGACATTATTCAGAATGCTTTTACTTGATTTGCACTGATAGGGTGTCATTTCATAACAGCCATGTTCAAAATATCTGGCTCCCTCTGAATTCTGGTGGATTCTGCTTACAATTAGGAGAAAAGCAATTAGGAGACAGAAAAACTATTGAAAAACATATGTCTTATGGGCTGTGTCTAGACTGGCCAGTTTTTGCACAAAAGCAGCCGCTTTTGCGCAAAAACTTGCCAGCTGTCTACACTGGCCGCTTGAATTTCCGCAAAAGCACTGACTTCCTAATGTATGAAATCAGTGCTTCTTGCGGAAATACTTTGCCCTTCCCGTTCGGGCAAAAGTCCCTTTTGCGCAAAAGTTTTGCGCAAAAGGGCCAGTGTAGACAGCTGACATTTGTTTTGCGCAAAAAAGCCCTGATGGCTAAAACGGCGATCGGGGCTTTCTTGTGCAAAAGCGCGTCTAGACTGGCACGGACGCTTTTCCGCAAAAAGGTTTTCCGTTAAAAGTATTTCCGCAAAATCATGCCAGTCTAGACGTAGCCATGGTGTTTGAATTAGGCTGATACTTAGGCCTCTAGCATGAACCAAAACTTCAGAGAGTTGGTATAAGAGATCTGTATGAGTTATTATGATTGCAGGGAGACCTAGCTATAAAAAAAATCAGAGTTTTGGTTAATTTAACATTTGGGAAGAGGATAAAACTTTTATTTTCCCTTTCTAATGCTCATGAATCTCCTCTCATTGGTATATCAGAAGAAACTTGAGTATTTGGGCTAGATCCCAAATCACAGTTTTGCCATTGGCTGCAATGACAGGAGAATCAGGCTCATGGACTTAGAGAGAGCTGGTGGCACTGGACAGATGACTGGATTGACCTGCAGGTAGCAAAAAAATCATGAGGGTTTTTTTTTCAAGTTTTGTCCCCTCCATTATCACACTAAAGCCTGTCTGGAAACAGCAGCTCATACTGTGTGGTCTTGGTGCTTCCTATGAGAAGCATCCAACAAAAGGGTTCTGGCATCAGTCCTGCCTTCCTATTTGTGTTTAGGGGTAATTCCAGTTATCAGCTTGGATTTGTAAAGGCCAATGCTGAGCACTTGTATAAATCCAAGCTAGCTTAGAGAACACTTGTCTCTCTGGATGAGTCTACCCTGCAATCAGGAGCAGCACATATCTGTATACTGCAGCTAGTGGGCATTTCAGTCTGGCAGAGAAAGGTGTAATATAATCCAAGGACTGGAAGCTGAAGCCAGACAAATTAAGACTGGAAATAAAGTGCACATTTTTAATGGTGATCACCCTCGGACCATTTTGCCAATTGTCATGGTGGTTTGTCACTGGCAATTTTTAACCACAATTGGATGTTTTTTCTAAAAGATCTGCTCTAGGAATTATTTTAGGGAAGCTCTATACAGGAGGTCAGACTAGATTACCATGGTCTTGAGATCTGAGAACTAATTGACTAAACCAGCAGTGAAGCTGCAGCAGCCTGGATGGTGGCACAGGGTAGCTTCTTGAATACAAGCCTACCAGAATCCTACATACACACTTGGGGGAGTTTCACAGCTACATTTGCAGTCTCACCTCCACATTGCTGTAAAACCAGCACAGACCAACTAGGGCATTTGAGCTAATCATTTCCAGCTTAAAGTGGGATGGTGCTGGTGCAGGGCATTGAAGTGAAGAGTTCTTGACCGAAATATGCTCTCACCACCCCAATGTTCCACAGGAACCAGAATTTACTGACCATCAGCAAATGTTGCAAAGTTCATCTCTTTCCCAAGGTTCTCTGGTTGGGCTGGCAAGGGTAGGCAGCAGGGTAGGATATAAGAGCTAGAAATGAATTTTGTTTGTTATATATGTCTTGAATTGTGAATAGGCGTATTTTAAATACTTTAATAATATATAAATAGAAATACATTTCCTTTTAGTCTGGATCAGTAGGTGTGAAGAGAGACAATGATATCATAATGGTTGGAAAAGAAAATAATTGTCTGGGAGAATTTCATTAAAAAGCACCAACACAGTGTGCTAGATGTAAGATATGCAAATTGAAACTGTCCTCCAAAACAATCACCACAGTTTCTATTGACTCAGCAAGGGGAGGTTCAGCTCAATTCTCCTCACACAGCAGCTGCTCCACACACCACAGGAAAGTTCTGTTTTTCAGTCTCTGCTGCTGTAATTTGATGGATGGAGATACAGTGCGAGCCCAGGAACTGGATGGGAGAGTTGGCTAGTTGGTTAAGTCTGCTCCGATGTCTCATTAGCTGTCGCCAGGTCTGTCACTGACTAACTGCAGAATAAAGTTCAGATTCACAGCTTATTTCTCCTCTTTGGCCATGGAGCCTCTGAAATGACTCACTGATAGAGACAGACTGAAGCTGATATTAACTGTGCACATGAGATGAGAAGATTGCCAGAAGGCTGGAGTGCAGAGGAGTAAGAAATCATGCCCAGACACAAGAGCAACAAGGAAAAATATACCACTAGAGCCAAATGTTTTTGACTATGCTCGACCTCAGTCAAGTCTTGATTCATTAGTGTAAAAAAAGTTTTTATATTAATTGCTGATGGAGCTACAGGGTCAAGTTCAGTCCCTAGTCTTTATCCAAAAGTGTAGGAGACCAAGTAGATACAACCTGATATGTTTATCTTTCCAAAGCACGCTTTCTGCAGCAGTCGTGTGCCAGATGTAGCCACAGCTGCAGGAAGTTGTTTATCTGCCCTTTTGACCTTCAAGAAGTGTCGGGAGACGGTAAAATCATGTTTTTATTGCACGTTCCTTCTCTTTAACTAGAACCTTTTTACCAGCTGTTAAAAATATGTTTTAAAAATGCATATAAGGAGGTCAAAAACAATTATTGTAGAGTTTTGTAATCAGTGCCTTGCAGAGCACAGGGTAGGTGCTGTAATAATTCATAAGGTAGGTCTAACCTCAGTTTCAATATGGGCAATCGTGTAAATTACATCTCTATATGAGCAGCATGTAATTACATCTCTAAGACTGAACACCTGTAATCGTTATTATTGCTTGTCTCTCGCATATTTTCTTGACTCTGTTTGATTTTTAAAACTTCACCTTTTTACATAAACCCATATTGTCCCGCTAGATATGTAGTGACATTATACTGCTGCATAAGAGAGATCAGAATTAGAGTTCATTTATTTTTTTTACCAGGATTTCCAATGTGCCTAAGAGACTTAGGCACCCAGCTCCCATTGAATTTCAATGAATTGGACACCTAATTCCCCTACATTCCTTTGAAAATCCTGCATTTATCTATTGTCAAAGAAAAACAGATACTTTGAGTTAGATAGTTCACCTTCAAGGAAGTCAAATATGAAAATGAAAGAGCAAGACAACGTTTATTTATATTTTCCTTTATATTGACTATTAAATCACATTGGTTGATCAATGCTATAGCATAAGTGAACATGGGAGAGAAAGAATTAAGCTAAATACAAGTGGTATATATCCATCAACCTTATCACTCAGGAGAAATAATAACAATGTCATTAGCTGTTTCCAAAATAACTCAGTTTCCTGCTTGAAAGTCAATCCTTCAGAAACAGGTTAAGCCTTTATTTTGTTATGACATTCTGGCAAAGTCAGAAGGGTTTCTTTGGTCTTTTTCTGTCAACATCAGTGTGTTGATGGGAAACCATTGTCAAAGTAAGAAACACCTAAATTGTAATAAATTCATAATAATTGTAACTATCAATATTCCTATTTTGTAATACCATTGTTGCATCACATAGATGCATTGTTTATGAACAAAATACTAAACATTAATAACTGTCTCTACTGTTTTATTTTCATTACAGTTTCTACTTATGCTTTTAAATCAATTAATTCCCTTGTGCTGAATGAAAATATAAAATTTTATTAATTGTTTATTTTATGCAATCTTTAATATAACAAATGCAATTAATAATTCTTATTAACTGCAATACTAAAATTGTCTGTGAAAACATTTCTTAAACCTAATTGCACTGCAGATAATGGGCTACTTCTTACATTATGGTATCTTAACTCATAACTTCTAGACTTTCACAGTAGCTATGTTTAGACATGTTTACTATGTGCTCATGACAAAATTACAGAGCCATAGACATTTTAAGGCTTTAAGTGGATCCCCATAAAGATGAGGGTTGCACTGGATAGAGGTGGAGTTTCAGAGTTACATACTATTTCATGGTAATGTCATTTGTTAGGGTTCGGGATAATCTGTTTACAGAAGTATTCAAATCTGAATATCTTTTAAGTTAATTTAGTGCTCTTGAAAGGGTCCAGACCCACAGTCTCAAAGATTAACATCTTGTTTGGCCACAGTACAATTACTACTGTGACCACGGAAGCTCATGATACCATCTACATGTTTTGTTACTCTTTAAAGTGCTACAAAACTATTTGTTGTTTAAGTTTTTCCTGTTACAGACTAACTTGGCTACCCCCTGAAGCTTTTACACATACAATGGTATTCTCCTCCCACCAGTGCCCAAATGCTTCAGTCCTGTCCTGAAGAGACATTCTAATAGAGCTAAGAGTATAAATCAGTCTCCATGACATTAAATCCTAGGTTTGTCCACCTCACCTACAGTAAAAGTGCCTGCAACTGCCAGTTGTGATTGTGGGATTGGGATGTGGACACCTGTCACCATTTCACACAGAACCCCAAATAACCATCACATGGCAAATAATAACTTCAAATTGAAATAGGTAAAATCTACACAACTACACTAGTGACCAATTAGTGCAAGACTCCAAATCCTGTTATTGTTATCTGCCTTCTAGTCCCAATAATTGAGGCCAAATCCTACTCATGTTATTTAGATGAGCAGTGTCATTCACTTTAGACTGAAATTTTTCAAAAATCTTATTATGAGACTCCACCTTAAATACATCTTCACTTTCTGCAATTCCAGTTTCCAGGAATAACCAAACAAAAGTGCAATCAAAGTGAAAGGAAAACAAGGGCCACATTTCAGAAGTGTCTACTATAGGATTTGAGCCAAACCCTACTGAAGCCAGTTGGAATCGCTCTATTGACTAACAGTCACTGAATCAGGCCCATACATTTTTAGCTGGTATCTGTCTTAAATATGCAAAATTGTTGTGGCACAAATAAGTGGGACACAAGTGGGAGAGTTGTACTCACATACACCCATTAAAATGGCTGTGCATATTCCAATTGAAAAGCATGCATCAGGAGCTGCACATAAAGCTGTCTAGGAAGCAGATTTTTCATTTCATGGGAAATTCCACAATTTCAAATGAAAATAAAAACATTTAAAATTGCCCATGAGATGAAATTGTGAAAAAATTATTCAATATTAAAATATTTTGTTTTCATTAAAATCTAAGTATTTTACTCTCATTTTGACCATTTTAAAGGATACTTATAACAAAATATATTTTAAAAAATAAATAATTTTTCCAAATGTTTTCCAAAAATTAAATGTGGTTGCAATCCACATGTTTCAGTAAAATATTTTCCTTTAAATGACCTGACATTTTCTAATAGAAAAACATTCAATTGGAAAAATCTCTGACCTACTCTAGCTGCACGAGTTCAATTTAGCCACAGTGTGTATAAACTTTTTTTTAGGTTTGCTTCTAAAGCTATTGGGGATGCCACATAAGGGCTAGATCCTGCATTCCTTCTCTATGCAAAATTCTCACTGGGATCAATGAGAGTTTTATAGGTCCAGAAATGCAGTACTGAGCTCTATATGTGCAATGTATATTTATGTATAAAAATGTAGCCTTGACATTTTATATGCAGCATCACTAGACATTCCACAGCCCCCTTAAAGCTGAATAAATAAATGTGGCTGTGTATTGCTTCTTTTTGTTAGGATTTGTTTAGTTAGGAAACATGTAAAAGGTCATTATTAAAGAACTGAAATCCTTATAGGTTTTACTTTCTGTGATGCTTGTTTGCATGTTTTATAGTCTAGAATTGCTTTTCTTTCCACTCCTGACCAGATATTTTTGAGAAGTATAGAAAGAAAAACAGAAAGAGGTGTGGCAAGATTATTCCCTATCAGCCTGAACCACACATTGAGATTTCTGGTGTACATAAAAATTCCAGACTTAAGTCGCTTGCCTCTCCCATCAAAAACATTTCCTGCATAGTTTGTTTGTTTCTTTCTTTTTTTTTTAAGAGAGAGACTTTTTGGACATGAGAAGGGGGGGATGAAAGTTCAAGAAAGAAAAAAACTAGATGCAACTAATTATTGGGTCAGACTCTGAGCTAGTAATTATTAACTATTAGCATAGCTCCACTGAAATCAATGGAATTATGCTAATTTACAGCAGCCTATAGTGGCCCCTCTCTCTCTCAGCTATGAATGTTTTTTCTTCTGTAGCAGGAAAAGCTAAGTTAAAATTGAAGGTGATAAAGCAATATATTGCAAATATTTGGCCTGAGTCTCTTTTACACTAAGACCCCTCTACACTACCAGCAAACTGGTATATAGGCATATTAAGTATGAATGAGACGCATGCCTATGTATCGATATCACAATGGGCCAAATCCTGTTCCCAAACAAGACAAACTCTCAACAGGGGAAATATTAACCCAAGTGTTTGCATGGCACTATACTAATGTAATGACAAGAGTTACAAAGCTCCAGGAAAAGTAAATTGCTGCACAAGTTACCGTTAGTCCTACTGGCCCTTCAACAGCACTATAATATGACAGATTAGCATGTGTGTTATGTATTATTGTACAATGCTCTTAGCTACTAGTCACTAAATGGCTGTGAAGAACAACTGAAGTGTCATTTTCATTGTTCTCAAAGTAGCCTCTTTATTAAGACATTCTTCATATGGTCAACGTGCTTAGTCTTCAGATGTAAGGGAAAGCAAACCCCACTGGACAGATGAAAGGGAAGATGGGAATACAGCAAAATGTCTCTTGATATGGTACTTTCAGAAGTGGTGAAAATAGATGAAGGGAGAGTTCCCTGCCCTATAACATGCAGCCCTAAAACTCTGCTAATCAGTTTAGTACAGTAGAAAAATGAACATCAACTTTCCTAGTGGTGTTGGATGGCTTGACTTCAAAGCATGCTGCGTATGCCATTCTGAGGAATGAGGGGTAATATGAAAGGCTAATCCTGTGAGCAAGAGGATGAAATTAAGAAATGGCAAATTAGGTCTGTGCATCACCTTTCATGCCAGATTTTCAAAAGGGCTGAGTACCCAACAGTTCCCATGTAAGCTCCCAAAATGAGTGGCCAGATTTTAAAAAGGGCTAACTGATCTCATCTGGGGCTAAGTATTTTTAAAACTCTAGCTCCACAGCAGCTTCCAAGTGCTGAAATGTTCATCTACTTCTCTGCTAGTGAAGCATCAACTACTAGCGGGGGCATTTTTCTAACATTATGTCTGATGCAGAAACTGAACAAAAGCCACTGTCCCAGAGAAGCTCAGATCAGCTAGGATGAAATGGCAGTTTTTTATGTGTTTCTCACAAGCCCTTAGGTTGTTGAGTCAAAATTCAGGAACCATCAGCAAAATGCTGACCAAATGGGTGTCTCTCAAACATGTCTGTAACTATCATACCAAAAAATACTCTGAAGGGTTCACTTTAGGAAAGCATTGAAGAACAGATTTAAATCCATCACTAGTTAGCAAAGCACTTGAGTATGTGTTTAAATCCCTTGCTGAATGGGGATGGGAAGCTAAACAGGTGCTAAAATAAGCTGCAACACAGCTGACCATGACTACAGCAGCGAAAGTCCTCCCCTATGATTATTACCTACAGTTGCTTATCCTGCAGAAAAGTTGTATTATGGTGCCATGACAGTATATTGGCATGTGCGACAGAATATCATGACATGAAGAAGAAATCCAAAATTATGTCAGGACCGATGAACACCCTGCACAGCCTAGATGGAGGCTGGATTTCCCTGTTGAAACTGGATTGAGCACAGATCTAGACAAAGGGTTGCATTGTGGCACTTAGACAGTAGCCTCTTTGGGGGCTGGGGAAGGGCTGTAATTCCCACCAAACACACAATCCCAGCCTGATCTCACCAGCATACATGGGGTAGCTGCCACCTTGATCTGATGGTGACTTCCATTCCAGAGCTATGAGCCTCTGCAAGCGGAGTTAACAAGCCAGGCTCTCCAGCTAAATGTCATAACAGACCCAGAGCCCTCATTGATTGGGCACTGACGGAGACACACAACACACACTGATCAATGTGCTCCATCTACACACAACACCATCCCTTTGTATAAAGCTAAGTGCTTTTCTCTCTGTGACCAAAGAGCTCTACAGGTCATTCAGAGGGAACAGGGCCATGGCCTATTAACTCCACTGGGATAGTTTGAGTCCCTACCCATCCTATGCACTGACCTGGATAGTTTGGCCCAGAATTATTAGCAATCCTACCTACTATGACATTCTATCCTTTGGGGGAGTGCTCTGTAACTCCCATATTCCTCATCTGCACATACCAGATACTACATGTAAAGCAAGCCCTGTGAGGTATTAGAGGAAAGGTAATGAACTGCTGTAACCCACTGTTCTATCTAAGTGTGTGTATCTTTAGTGCATATGAAGTTATGAGATTTTGTTGTATGATTGTCACTGAAATATTCTGTAAGTTGGAGAATCAGCCAGATAGTAGCTCCCTAGAGACAACAGCAATGAGAGTAAGCAACACGTGGGCAGGTGTCAAACCACCATCAATAGCCATGGTCCAGTAAGGGAGCTACAATGAATCACCTGCATAAGGCCACACGAGGGGAATTGATTAACCTGGCCTGAGGACTCAGCAATGCCTACTGGGCATTTTTGGACCTATGTTCTCCAAGCAAGGGTATAAAACAGAATATAGGGGCCCATGCTTTGCCTTTCTTCTTTACCCATCTATGCTGCAAGAAACAAGGACACTCAGAAGACTGAAGACATCAACAGAGGAGAATGGCCCAGGTTTGAAGAGTGAAACCTATGTATTATGAACAGCAATATACAGTGGGGTAAGAAAAATAGCTTAATCTAGTTGTTGCCCAGTCTGATAGGGTATGTCTACACTACAGTGTTATTTCAAAAATGGCTTATTTTGAAATAACGCGTCTACACACAATATGCATTTCGAAATAGCATTTTGCTATTTTGAAATAGTGTGCCCACAGTGAGTGGACTCTGAATCGCATTTAAGGCCAGCTGGAACCAGGTCCGGCAGGGCACCAGATCAGGACTTACTGTGTGGGGCTGCTGCCTGAGGCTATCTGAGGTCTGTGCTTAAAGGGACCCCTCTCCCCCCGGACAGCCAGTTCTCAGGTTTCCCTGCTTGCTTGTCTACCTCGATGAGGGACAGCAAAGCATTTTGTCTCTACGTGCCCCGGTTGCTCTCACTTGGGACACCACAGCACTCTGCAACATGGAGCCGGAGCTGCCCCAGGGCACTCTGGTGCTTCTCTTGGATGCG
>JANRFK010001234.1:79466924-79478134 GCA_030068395.1 Apalone spinifera | reverse complement strand
CTGGCAGCTATCCTGCCATAGACGGCCGTGTTCCTCTGTCTAGTGTGGAGATCATGGATATTGGGGGCATCCTCCCCGAACCTGAATAAGGTCCTTGATCTTCACCTTGGACCAGGAAGGCGCCCGCCTTCTCCGGGCCCTGGCACGCTCCTGAGAGCTGCCAGACTGCTCCTGGGGAGTGGTGGAGGGCTGGCTGCCAGTGGTTTGCTGGCTCATGTTTTGGGGCCACTGGGTCAGGGGCAGTGACTGCTGGCTCTGGGCTGGCAGGCTTGGAGCTGGCACAGGCACTGTGGCCAGAGTCTACCCCTTTAAGGGCTCCGGGGTGTGGGGAGGAAGAGAAGTGTTCTTGGTTGAGGCCGGATGGCCACCAGGGCACCCTGGGAAGGCTGGAGGCCCCCTTTTTCAAAATAAGTGTCTACACAGCACTTATTTAGAAATAGCTATTTCGAATTTGGCATTATTCCTTGTAGAATGAGGTTTATCAATTTCGAAATAAGCGCTCCGCTATTTCGAATTTATTTTGAAATAGCGGTTTGGCTGTGTAGATGCTAGGAAAGTTATTTCTAAGTAAGGGCTGTTATTTCGAAATAACTTTGCTGTGTAGACATACCCATAAGTTTGAGAGTGCATGCTTATATTTTATTTCTTTTGACAACTAAGAGAACGTCTACACTGCTCACTTATTTCAAAATAAGCTATTCCATAGCTTATTTCGAAATAGCATGTCTACACTGCAGGGAAGCCTCAAAATTAGTTCAAGGCAGGCTTCCCTAATATATATGCAATTTAGAGCCGCAGGAGGCACTGGGGAGGAATAACTTAGAATGGCTCTGGTGAGGGGCTATTTTGAAATAGCAGCACTGGAGCATCTACACACACCTTATTTCAAAATAGCTATTTTGGAATAGGCATTATTCTTCACAGAATGAGGTTTACAGATTTTGGAATAAGCACCCATTATTTTGAAATTATTTCAAAATAATGAAATGGCTGTGTAGATGCTCACATAGTTTTTTCAGAATAATGGCCATTATTCCAAAATAACTTTGCCGTGTAGACATATCCTAAGGCTGATGTCTTGCCTATCACCTATCATCTCTTTAAAATCTATCTTTTGTAGCCAATAAATTTGTTTTACTGTTTATCTTTGCCAGTGAGTTTGCCTGAAGCATTTGATAAATTTGCTCAGATTTTACAAAGACTGGTATGTTCACTTTCCATGGATGAAGTGGTGAACCAATTAATACATTTGCATTGCTCACCCTGAGCAATGCAAGATGGCATATTCCTGAGATATAAGGCTGGCAGCTGGGGGATTTTGCCTGGTGCCATTCTCTGAGTGGTGCAGGAGTGGCTCTGGGAGCATTCATACAATCTAGCTAGATGTATGGCTCTATATGTTGTTGTGCTGAGTAATCCCAGCACCTGGAGGGGTTTGCTACTTGTCATGAGCCAAGCACTGAAAAAACACCCTCCTCACCATCATAAGTTTCACCGACAGAAGCACCAGTGTGGACAGTGGGAGATGATTTCCCACGAGCATAGCCACCACTGCTTGTTCAGGGTGGTTTAATTATGAGGGAAGGAAAGCTCTCTCTGGCTACGTCTAAACTACACCCCTCTGTCAGCAGAGGGATGTAAATTAGATGTATCGAAAGTGCAAATGAAGTGCAAAATCCGTCTAAACTGCCAGGTTTTTTTCAAAAAGCCCTGTTTCGAAAAAAAGCGGCAGCCGCCATTATGCAAATGACACACGGGATATTTAAATCCCGGCTTCATTTGCTCTTTCGATATGTCTAATTTACATCCCTCTGCTGACAGAGGGGGATAGTTTAGACACACCCTTTTAGCATAAATAAGAAATAGACCCAGAGTGTTTTCCCCTCTATGGAACTCATTCACTCAGCCCATATCTGTACTACTATAAGATCTGTAGTGTAGATATATCCTTATACTGATACTCCACCCTCAACTCATCCTGTTCTGCCTTAGTGTCATAGCTCACAAGGTATTGTACATACTATTGTATGCTGGTAAGCAATTTCTGCCATGTCCAGACACAATGGAGTGAGTTAAGGACGGTGAATCTGCCTCATCTCTGAATTTTTGTTGTTATGTTACTATACATTCCTTATGAGAAAGAAAGGAGACAGCACGTACAAGAAACACAAAGAGAATACAAACTGCACCTAACATCTGGACATAACAGGCTGCATATGTAAGTCCATTTGCCCTTTACTTGCTGCCCTTTACTTTGAAAACAGATTTTGCAGTTTGACATCACATTATCACCACAGGTTGCACTGCCACTACCTTTTTGATTAGAGTGAAGAAATAATAATTTTGGAGAACATTGCCCACATTTTTTGGTAGGTAATTGTGCCAACTCCAAATGAATATAGCCTTTGTTTTGAATCAGAACAGTAAGTATATTTGTTAAATGCTATCCAGGGCACTTTGATTGCTGAAGAGTGCACAATGAGTTTGGCAAGTGAGATGCAGTGTTAGCTGAAGCTTCTTTCAGTATCTGAGCACAAAGGTCTAGATTATTTATTATCACAGACCTTGCATACTCCCACCAGATCTACTGCTTCATAATGATTTATTTTTTCAGCCTTTAAAAACTTTTAGGCCCTATACGTATTTAACTTACACATGACCTTTGATTGTATCATCACTGCTAAATCTTTTTTTAATTTTTGTGCTAATCTATATCTGATTCATAATTATATTCATATTTAGATATATAAAATATATAGTTCCTAATGTATTTCAAGTTTACAACATTCAGTGCAACATTTTGTACCTGTGGAAGCTGTAACATTATTTTTTAAACAAATCCAAATGGTGAGATTGAAGATGAATAGTAAGTTTTGCAGGCTGCCCATCTTCTTCAACTGAGGTATCCATCACTCTCATTAACTCATGGGAATTACACGTGTGCAGGCAGTGAAGAACACATAGTACGTGGCTTTATAAGAGGTTTTTGCAGAGTGGAAAATCAGATGTTTATTTGTAAAAACATAAACACAGCGGTACTCTTGAAGTGTTCACATGGGATTCATAATCTATCATGCTAAGGGTGATGCCAATAAGAATGCTAAACAAGGTACATTTAGAAACTCATTTCCTCCGGATATCTTCTCACACTGTGTTCTCAAATAGCAAAAACACTATGGGGCAGATCCTCAGCTGATGTAAATTGTCATACCCTCATTGATTTGAGCTATGACCATTTACACCAGATGAGAATGTGCTCCTTAATTCTGTAGCCTTAATCCAGGGCCCAATCCTACATCCCTTAATCTTTGGACCATTCTAATCAAATCCACTAAGAGTAGGTAAAGATCAGGTCCTAGAACATAACATCTACAACTACCACTTACTTCCAAAGTAAGATTCTGTCTCAGTTTATCTGTGCCTTAACACACTTGAAACACACTATACTTCTGAGACAATGTTCTCTGTTGCTTGTAGTCAATATTTACCATAACTTTCCAGGGGTGAGTAGTGCAAAACCTCTAATAAATGTTTCATAACATCACATTTTCCTGATAAATATTTACTAAAGATTTTCTGACAGGAAGCACATTGTCATTTTTTCTTAAAAAAATATTACTACAAAAACAAACAAGCAAACAAATAAAAATAAGCAACAGAAACAAAAATTAACCAAATAGTTAGAAGAAAGGAGCAGAAAAAAGAACCATATGTCAATAAGGGAAGTAGTACTTGGAGTCTGAGCCTCATTTTGCAGCATATTAGCTGATTCGCTGCAGAAAAGAATGTTTATAAATGGAAGGAGGAGTGTAACAAAGCTGTGAAGTTGTAAGGAATCTGGGGGCCACTTTAGGATATTATGAATACCAATATTGTAAAGTTGCAAGGAATATTTCCAGTTATGCCATGTAAGATACCTGTGGTTAAAGTTATGATTTGCCAGATATGACCTTGTTTATATTTTTGTATCACCTTTGTATTGTGAGTTATATATATGTATATTATAAACTCGTGATGTGTGTCTGGGTGACACCCCCAGACAGATTGGCATCAGCACTGAGCCTGCTTGATCACCCTTCAAGGCACATCAACTGAACAATGAGCTCATTGACAGGAACCAGGGAAGACGCCTTATGACTCAGCAAGGCATGTAGTGCTTTGCCTATGGACAGAACTTTAAGACTTCCAGGCCATGTACTGGGCAGCTTGTGTTTGAAACAAAAGAAGGAAATACAAGCTGCCTGGCAAAAGACTAAAAAAGGCAACTGCATCATCTCCATCTTGTCTTCAGTCCTGCTTCTATTACCTCTGGAGTAAATTTTCTACAAATAACACCCTGAACAAAGCCTGAATGACCCATCCACGCTGTAGATGTGTGTCAGGGAGACTTTCAAGTCAGCAAACTCACTAATACTGCTAAGACACTGATACATGGACTTGGGAGTATTTGTATATATGTGACTCCTTACCATTTAACATTTCTTTTATTTTTATTTTTCCTTTATAATAAATCTTTAGTTTTAGACACAAAATGATTGGCTGGCAGTGTGGTATTTTGGGTAAGAGCCATACCTGTACTGACTTGGTAGTATGGTTGCCCCTTTGTGGTCAGAAGAAGAACATATTGTATATGTGAGCAGAGTTTTAAAATAACTTCTCACTGCACTGGAAGTAGGTGCTGATTGAGAGCCAGAGAACTGAATGCAATAAGAGGACTGGGTGATTAGGTGTGTGTGTGGGGAGGGTGTTGTTTTGTTTTGGGTATTTTGCTTCCTGATACCTATGACTGGGATGACAAGCACAGTTTGTGGTTGGTCAGGAAGTTTAACTCAGTGTTATCTACCAGTCTTAGGAATGTCTGCTCTCCTTTTTGCAGCCTGCTTTGACCTTGGCATTTCCAGTGAGGGCTGCCCTAGGTTTCCCAGGTCACAAAAGGTTACAAAGTTTTGTGTATGAAATGGACCCAGAGCACCAAGCAAAGAGAAAGCAAATGAGAAACAGAATATATACAAGAGCAAATGTAACCACCACCAAGCACATTTGAACATAGGACCTCAGGAGCTTAGTGTAGGAGCCTCTACAGCAGGGCTACTCAATACGCAGCCCATTTGTTTGTGGCCCCCAGTGTGGTTTGGGTTTTGTGGAGCTCAACACATGGCCCATGGGTGAGATCCTTTGAACATGACTTCCTCTGGGAGCACACTCCACAACAGTGAGTCAATATAATGGTCTTCTATTGCTATGTGTTTTAGTACTTAAATTCCCGGACTGCCATTGCTCATTAAAAGTGCTGTCAGATGGGGGGAAATTGGGGAAATATTGCATTTTATTAATATCAGCAGAACTGACTCAAATGGGACCTGCATGTTGTGTAGTCTTGCTTTAATGTTTGTATTCATGCCCATCAGTGTGAATGACACTATTTGCATATATTTGCATATATATTTGTATGTATATACAACCACACTTCAGTTGCAGCCCTCAGCATGTGCTGTGAATATCATTGTGTCCCCCGGGGCTTCCAAAGTTGAATAGCCCTGCTCTTCAGCGTGAGCTATAAAACCAGCTGGCTCTCAGCTTAGGCTGTAGAGCTCCCTTGTTCTTATCTCTCACTGTAAGTGGCCTAAGTGCCACTACATGGGACAGTGACCCATACCCACTAGGTATGTGGGTTACACAAAGATAAGATTCTGCTGAAATAAGTAGTCTCAGGATTGAAAGCATCAGATTCTTCAGTGGGCCTGATTCTGTTCCCACTAAAGCCAACAGCAAGCTCTCACTGATTTCAATGGGAACAGAGTTGGGACCAATAGTAAAACAACTGCAAATAAAGTCATGTTCATTTGAAGGGGATCTCCTTCATTTATGAATACTTAAAAGAGCTTTTTAAAAAGTCTGTCAAGTGAAACAGGATTGTCTAATTTCAAATCTACATTGTTTATCTGAAAACTTGACTTGACCCATCATCCGGATCATATTCTGCTACGGAAACTACACAACAATTGCACTGACAGTAGTTATATTATTTGCAACATACTTAGCACTACTCCTATGCATTAACTACAGGGTACATATTTTGTCCTTTATTTTATAAGTGTGAGAATAATAGTTAATAAGAAAACAAAAGTATGGAACAACATTCATTTTAGTAAATTTCACTGGGTGAGTTAACCTTTTTAAGAATTCATTTTTCAGTATATTTATAAACCAATTAATACATTAAATGTAATGCTCAAACAACCACCATTCCCCACTGCGATACAGTGAAGTTTATGAACTGCAGTAAGTTGTACAGCTTTTTTTATAAGTGAGGGATACTGTGCTGCTAAACAGCATTTAGTAATTTAAATATGTTTCCGTTTAGTCCCAGAAATATAAACAAAGTCGATGTATTAATGTAGCCTGGACAACTTAAAATATATTGATTATATATACAGGGTGGGGAGGAGGAAAGTGGGAATAATTACATTATATAATAAGGCTGGATACTCCTGGGGGATTTCTGCACCAAAAAGTAAAATTTCTGTGCACAGTATTTTTAAATTTTGCATTTTTGTCAAAATAATACCATAAAATTATGCAGGTTTCAATTATTTTGGTAATTTATATAAACTACAATACAACGGATGGAGAATGAATGTGGGGAGCATTAGAGGGAATCCTCCAACCCCCTTGCCTAATAGTAAAGTAGCTAGATTTGATCTTTTATTTCTAGTTACAAGTCAACAAATGTAAGTAGCTATATGCTCAATGTTACATCATAGGCAATTGATGAGCAAATAAGGGCTGGGAAATCAAACTCACAATTTATATTGGCCACTGACCATCTCCAGATAGGTCAGTAGTAAACAGTTCATGGAGCACATTTTCATAGGAATTTTTATTTTTCAATCCAAAAATTCAGTTCAATTTTAATCACTAAGCACCATAAGCATTTATACGTCCACACTGTCCTTTACACCACTCTGGAAATATAAAATTTATACATTATTGGAGAAATGTATAAAGACAATGAGAACAATTCACTAAACAGGAAGACTGCTATATTCTGTTCTGCTTGAGAGGAAACAGCCTGCCTACACCTATGTCCTCATGCACTGCCTTTCTATAGCAGGCTACAATAGCATGTGAGAGGGACAGAGTGTCTTTCTCTTTCACACACATAACTGCCCAGACCACCATCCAGTCAGACAGTGGTTTACATCTCTACTAGCTACTACTAGCTCAGGAGCCCAAACTGACCTGCCTGCACTGCTGGGGAGGGGTGTGTGACCACTCTTGCAGTTTCCTTTTGCTTCCCCATCAGAATTCATTTTTCTGACAGGAAACATAGAAGTTGGGGGGGGGGGGGGGGGGGGGGGGGAGGAAGGGCATGAATTTTGCACACATGCAGTGATGCAGAATTACCCCAGGAGTAGGTGGAGAATAACATTTTAGGTACCTAAATATATATTTAAACACTTTAACAGTAGTTTAATTTTCAGAGATGATAAGAATCCACAACTGCTACTAACTTCATGGGGAACTTGAACTGACAATCATCTCTGGAAATCAGGAAATGCATCAAGGTGCCTGGCGTAGATTCCTAACTTTAGGCAGGCTGGTTTGAAAGCGTTGGTCCTAATATTTAAAATTGCCTCCCAGTTTATAGGCATACATTTTTGTGTATGAAACTAATATCATTTAGCTCTCTGACTACAGGATTATGTCTGTAGATTTGGTAGCTTAGCTGTCTAAATTACCTCAGTTACATACACAACTATTTGTGTCCACAAAACTGGAAGTGCAAAATGGGTTATGTAGATTCTAAATACTACTTGCCTTTAGCTTTTAAGCACTGTTCCATGATATTGGATCATACTAATGCCTAGATACTACAAGTTGACCTCTCTAGTCCAGCACCCTCGGGACCTGACTGGTTCTGAATGAGAGAATTTTCTGGACCATGGCAGATCAGTGTTGTCTAGCAGCATTACCAACACTTGCACTGCTTAGTGGGCTGTTAGAGGACATTTAGGAGTAAGTTAGAGCTAAATAACAGCACAAAATACTGAGAGCCAGGACTGGTGGCTGTAAACAAACCTTAGGGGATCACAGGAAATTTGACCACATCCATGAAAAGTGGACATTCAACTAACTAAAATAATTCCAGACAAGAGAGCTCCTGGACTAGAGAATTTCAACGTGTATAATGATTGGTGACTTTTCAATATCTTATAAGTAGCAAGATAGCCCGCATCAATGGAACTTCCCTTGTGCCACCTCACCTGGGGTAACTACTATCAGTGGGTTCCCATTCCCATATAGCTCTCTGAGAGGGAGGCTAAAGTCAGCAGGGCTTTCCCTTCCCAACAGCCAAGATTTTCAAGACTATGCTACCAAAGGGGCCAATCCTATAAGATAACAAGCACCCCCAACTCCCAAGCTGTTCCTCATCTTTTTCTTTTTTTTTTTACAAGAGATAGGCCAGAACAATAACCTATGGATCAGATCCAAGTTCACATCTCAAATCTATCCCTGTTGATGCACCTATATTCTCTCTCTTTTTCTTTTTTATTGGAGAAGAAAAGTGAAGCGAAGCTGTTTTAATTGTCAACTCTACATGAGACAGAGCCGTTTTTTAGTAAAGACTATTCTATAATAACACAGATGGGAAATTTCAAAAGCTCTTGCCTCGATACTAGTTGCAGTGATAGGTTCTCTCTTTAGACTAATAGCTGTTGTTGATGTGTGTTTTGTGCCAGGACAATTCTTGAACAGCATATCAGAACTATTAGGCAATACCTTGCAACAAAACATTCTGTGTTCAACTTACATCAAAATCCCTCCACATCTCTTATACCCTTCCAGAACTGCACCCACCATGACCTCAACCATGCTGCAGTTGCGTTACACCCTGTATATTCAGAATTCCTCATGAATTATACAGATGAGCTTTATGAAAGGATTGCCAGTACCATAGTACCTATTTGATTTAGAAAGACCTAGCAAGGCAGTTAAGGGCCACTGACCCCATCACCTGTCCATGGAGTGAATAAAGAGATGTACAGAGAGCCTTTGTTTCCTTGAAGAGATATTGAAACTTCTCGGGTTGTAGCATTTAATATTATCTTTCTCCTTGCCTGCCAAGTTTACCTGTGCTTTTTACTTTTCAGCTGACAACCATGTTAAAAATAACCACCCCAAACTGTTTCAAGATCTATGGGCTTTTCTCCCTTGGGACACTGTAACCAGGAGTGCTTTAAATTTTTTATTGGAAACGGCAAGTTGTAACAACTGTTTCTGAAAAAGCCCAACCCAACTCTAAATACAAACTGTTGTCCTTCCAACAACAAGGAAGTAAGAACTTTGTTTGTGACATGCACTTCTATTCCGTGAGGCTATAAAGATCAACATTTGCTTCATTGACCTGAATAAATAATAATTATTTAACTATTTCATTTTCATCACTTCTTACCTTATACAACTATTGTATGGAAGAATTCTATAGCCTGTAATTTCACTGAAAGGTGCCTACTAAGAACATCTCAAGCTTTCTGCATGCAAACTCTTTCCCTAAGTGTTTTTAAAAGTATTTAATAGACACAAGCCAGAGAAGGAATAATATGTGTTTTCTCCCTTAAATACTTATGTGTTATTTAACCTAGAGAGAAGTCAGTGTTTGGATACCTAATAATTATCAATTATGTATGTATGTATTTATTTATTTGTATTGAATAGTGCCTCGAAGCCCTAGTCCTGGACCAGGACCTAATTGTGATGGGTGCAGTAGAAACTCAGAATAAAAGATGGCATTTGTGAAGTCTCTGTAACTACTGTGGAACAGTACAACCTGCTATTTAATTAATCACAACAAAACATAAGAACAGGCATACTGGGTCAGACCAACAGTCCATCTAGCCCAGTATCCTGTCTGCTGACAGTGGCCAATACCAGATGCCCCAAAGGGAGGGAACACAACAAGTAATCCTCACTCGATCCCTCCCCTGTCACTCACTTCCAGACAAACAGAGGCTAGGGACACCATTCCTATCCATCGTGGCTAATAGCTATTGATGGACCTAACCTCCATGAACCTATCTATCTCTTTTTTGAACTCTGTTAAAGTTCTAGTCTTCACCACATCCTTTGGCAAGGAGTTCCACAGATTGACTGTGCGCTGAATGAAGTAAAACTTCCTTTTGTTTGTTTTAAACCTGCTGCCTATTAATTTTATTTGGTGACCCCTAGTTCTTATTTTGTGGAAATAAGTAAATAACTTTTCCTTATTCACTTTTTCACAACCGGTCATGATTTTATATACCTCTATCATATCCCTCCTTAGTCTCCTCTTTTCTAAGCTGAAAAGTACAAGTCTTTTTAATCTCTCTTCATATGGGACCCGTTCCAAACCCCTAATCATTTTTGTTGCCCTTTTCTGAACCTTTTCCAATGCCAATATATCTTTTTTTGGATGAACTATAACTTTCTTAAATGTTATTTCACATTAAGCCATGTTGTACGTCTTGCATGGTTAAAACAGTTCTACTTTTGAGCCAAGAGAGATTGTTAAACTTAGGGATTTTCCTTCCCTTTTTTCCTCCCTTCCCAAACTTTTAAAGATAAGAATAATCTTTTGGAGATCCAAAATAACAAGCTTAAAGTTGGAGCAAGAGGCAGGGCACAACAACATGAGGAGTATCTCGCCTATGCAAAGCCTGAACAGTCCATGCTCACTGCAACACCATCTAAATTCAGGCCAACCAATTTTGATATTCATTACACTGGTCTACAATTTTTTAGAAGTAGTCTGCTTCAGAGATAAAATGTGCTATTTCTTATGTATTTTGATGTGCTGAATTCAAATATGACAATTAAAACAACTGATTGGCTACTGTTTCCAAGATATTTAAGTTTTTACATTTTACATCTATGTATATTGTGTAGATAGTACAATTTAATCATAAATTGTAAACCTAGGTCTTTTCATGTGTTTATGGTTGCTTTACATGATAATATTTCACCTGTCCTGTTTATGTAACACTTTAAAAATCAGCAAAAGGGTTATAGAAATAAAATTTATTATGAAACAAAAGGCAAAAAACTATTATGTACATAGTTTAGTCCTATTCAGTGTCTACTCGGCGCGTCTAGGCTTGTCTCTTGTATTCATTAACTGGAGCATCTCTTGTCAGTGTCCAGCAATAGTCTGCAAGCATTGATGGGCTCCA
>JANRFK010001234.1:79432716-79455683 GCA_030068395.1 Apalone spinifera | reverse complement strand
TAGATCTTGGATTGCATTTAAATTCAAAAAATGATCTCATGCTTAAAAAGGTTGTAGACCACTGACTTACAGCAAGGGTGGGCAAATACCAGCTTGTGGGCTGGATCTGGATCCAGGCTCCTGGTGGGCCGCTGCCGCTTTATTTACTTGTGCCTCTGCAGGTATAGGTGATTGCAGCTCCCATTGGCCACGGCTCACCATTTCCAGCCAATGGGAGCTGTGGGAAGTGGCATGGACAGGGACACTGCTTTCTGCAGCTGCCATTGGGCAGGAACTGCAATCACCTGTACCTGGCGAGGCACAGGTAACTACAGCGGTGGCAGCCTGCCAGGGGTTATCCCCGGTGAACAGGATCCAGTGCTGGAGGGTTCAGTGGTGTCAGCTCACACCAGGGGGATACCCTGCAGCACGGGGGGCGGAGGGGCAGGATAAAGGTGTCAAGCACACTGGAGGGAGCCCGGCTACAGCTGACAGCGGGGGAGGGATTTTCAGCTTCCCCTCGCGCCTCCCACGAGGGCGGGGAGATGCCCCCGGGCCTTTCTCAGCCGGCTCCGCCTCCTTCCCCGCGAGCGGAGCGGGTGCAGGCGGGCGGTGCTCGGAGCCGCTCCGCCCCCGGTGGCGCAGGCTGCGCTTGGCGGGGCCGGGCTCCATGCTGGTGCGCAGGGAGGAGCCGGGGCCATGCTGGCCGCGCTCAGCGCCCTCTGGCTGCTGCTGGCCGCCGCCTTCCTCGCCGTGCTGCTGCTGCAGCTGCTGCAGGCCCCGCGCGGGGCCCCCCCCTCCGGCCTCTTTCAGGATCTGATCCGCTACGGGAAGACCAAGAGCGGCAGCGGGCGGCGCCCAGCCTGGCTGCGGTTCCTGGATGTGCCCAAGAGGTGAGTGGAGGTCGCCCCCGGCCGGGTCTGCTAGGCCGTCCCAGCACAGCCCTGGCAGACACTCGGTCCCCTTCCCCCTGGGGCGGCCTGGCTATGCGACCCACCCCCTGCGCCTGGCTATGGAGAGCCCCATACTTGCACTGCAGCCCTTAGCCCAATGCGTGGAGTGTGCTGGTACAACAAACCCCTTCTGCAGCCATATAAAGGGCTGCAGGGTCTAGGGCCAGTAGTCAGGGATGCCTGTCTGAAAGGTTCAGAAATCATGAGTCTGGATTTGGAAAGTCGTGAGATTGGCTTGAAAACCTCGTGGAAACCTCGTGAGGTTGTGTGTGTACATGTGTGTGGTGATTAATGTTGGAATGCATTTTTTGTGGTCATCTAGTGGTGTCTGGGCTTTGATGTACACTCACATTTCCCATCTTTTCTCGGTTATCACGAGTACTTGAAACATAGAGGAAGAGGTGCTCTGTGGGACAGTTGCCCAGACCCTATGGCTCTGAAAGCCACTACAAGTGGGGCGATGCTGTACTGCCTCCTGACAGTGTGGACACTCACTAGTATTTTCATTGCTGCACTCTGTAAGCAGCTATTTAAGTGCCAGCACTTTACATGTGGCAGTGTAGACATGGCATTTGTCCTTTTTTTAAGCTCAAAAAGGGGTTTTTTGCCCTATCCAGCTTAAGCACAGAATCAGAGACATTTAAAGACTGGCCAGTGTCATTTTCAAGTGATAAAATAGCAAGTGACGTCAGTCTCCCATCAGTCATTGTAGATTGAAAATACGTTATAATGAAGCCTGGGGTTTAAAAAGTTGCTCTCGCTTATTGTGAACAGTGACCTTCAGTATGAGTAGAATCCTCAAAGCTATCCACATGTTAGGAAAGTGTCCAGCTCAGTATCATGAATGAATTGGAAAATTTGGAGTGGACAGTGTTTCCCATGTGACTGATATTGTCCAGTTCAATGTACAGGTCTTTATGACTGATGTGTGAACATTCCGTATGTGTCAGCATCTGATGAAGGTCCTTATAATTGTTCAAAAGTGTTTTCCTATCTCTCAGCAGCTTATGAACTCAAGGCTGTATTTTGTCAGGCCCAGCTGTCTTGAAAACATCTAATTTATATAAGGCTACATCTAGACATCAGAGTTAAATTTACTTTCGAAAGAGTCTTTTCCGAAATTTGGTGCATCTACACGGCACCAAATTTCAGAAAAAAAGTGCTCTTTTGACACATCCCTTATGCCTCTTACAACGAGGCTTATAGGGATTGTGAAAGAGCGCATCCACTTTTTCGTAATTGTTTTCAGAAAAGCAGATGTGTTCCTTAGACGCGGCATTGCTTTTCCGGGATACCTCCAGTATCCCAGAAAAGCAATGCAGTCTAGACATAGCCAGACTCTCAGAGGGGTAGCTGTGTTAGTCTGTAACTTTAAAAACAAAAAGCAGTCTTGTGGCACTTTAGAGACTAAAAAATATATAGGATTATGCACTTTTGTGGATAAAAAACACTTCATCAAATGAGTTGGTGTGGAAATAACAAAATCCAAGGTATATATAACAGCAGAAGCAATTATCTATCAATTGTAGGACCCATGATAATAGAGCTAATTAATTCAGGCTGGATGTGTCCCATTCATAGCATTTGATGTGAACATGTGAATATCAAAGGCAGGGGAAAATGGCTTTTTAATGCATTAACCAGTTAATATCTTCATTCAAGCTTAGCTTGACAGTGTCACATTTATAAATGAATTCCAGTTTAGTAGTCTCTCTCTAATTGGGTGGTAAAATTCCTTTGTAGAAGAATGGCTACTTTAAAATCCATTTGAGTGTCTAGGTAGATTAAAATGTTCCCCTACAGGTTCATATATGTTACCATTCCTGATGTCTGATTTGTGTCCATTTATCCTTTGTCACAAAGGCTGTCCAGTCTGGCCAACATACAGTAAACTTCCGATAATCCAGCACCTTTAGGACCCAGGGGGTGCCGGATTATCAGATATGCCGGAGTACTGGAAGGGGGGCTATGAGGGGTCTGGGGTGGGGGGTCGGCGGGGAATTGCGCAGCGTGGGAGAGGGCGGCGCTGCAGGACCAACCCGGCAGCACCCTAGCTGCTCTGCTCCCGGCTTCCCCAAGTCAGCCGCTGCTGAAACTGACCAGCGGCGGACTTGGGGAAGCCGGGGGCAGAGCAGCTCTAATTGTCCGGCTGGCTGGAGCACTTCCTGGTTCCAGTTGGTGCCGGACTATCAGGAGTGCCGGACCACTGGATGCCGGACAATTGAAGTTTTACTGTACATGGCACAGGGGTATTGCTGGCACTTGATGACATATATCATATTAGAGAATGTGCAATTGTATTAACCCCTGATGTAGTGGCTTATGTGGTTAGGTCCTGTGATGATGTTGCTTGTATAGATACGTGGACAGAGTCAGCAACAGGGTTTATTGCGGGGGTAGGTGCCTGGGTGAGTGTATCGGAGATGTGCTGTATGGCCATAGGTATTTGCTTCAGGTTGGGAGATTGTCTGTAGGTGAGGATTGGCCTGTCTCCCAAGGTCTCTGAGAGTGAGGGATTGTTTTCCAGAATACAGAATGACGTGCTGGAAGGGTTTAAGCTGGGGGCTGTGATGACCAGTGGTGTTCTGTTGTTTTCCTTATTGGGCTTGCTTCGAGACAGCACCTGCCTGCAGGGAGCCTGGACCCGCCATGGAGAGAGACTGCTTCAGCCCCCACCAGCTAACCGAAACTAGTAAGCATCACCCGTTAAGGGCTGTGCAAACTGGATTGATTAACAGCTTTGCTGTGTGAAGTGTCTATGCTGGCTGTGATTCTGCCATACAGATTTATGGAGTAAAAACTTAATTTTGCCTCCTTTATTGCAGTGACATAATCCTGTAGGTGTTGTTTGTGTTGCAGACAGAGGGTGAGTAGGTTGTAGGTGAGTAGTAGTCAGTTTATGGCCAAGACATCAACAATAGTGAGTCACAGGTAATCCTATTGTTGTACTAATTCTTTGGCACTTTGGTCTTGTGTTTGTGTGGCTTGTTCTCCTACAATGAGATGGAAAAACTATGGAGTTTAGAGGCCTTCAGGGGCATACTAACTTTGGTTACTTCATAACCAGAGGGAAATTCTGATTTTTGCCTGAGGGGATGTCTACACTACAGAGGTAGGGGGGTGTGTGTGTATGGTGGGTTTTTTTTTAAATGACTCATGATTTGATATCCCTTCTTAGGCTTCTCTTTTCCAAGCTGAAAGGTCTTTCTCGTTATTCTCTTAAAATTCACTGCATTTCTCCAGAATGAACTGAAAGATTTTGAAGATATTAATTAAGGCTGTCTGTCTAAATATGTAATGGCCTTCACCGCTATGATTTCTAAGTGCATCATACTTATTTATGGGTTTTTTTCCTGAGCAATCCTCTGGGAATTATCAGATTTTTATGGGTGGGGATCTGAGGAAGAGGGACTACCCTAAATTCATAAACCGAATCTGTGTTTTGAATTGGGAATTGAACTTAGATCTTATGAGCGTGCTGTCAAAGTAGACAGTCCTTTCCAAAAGGTTAGAGAAGAGGATTGGGCAGGTGGGCTTCTAGTTTCTAGTCTCAGCCCTGCAACTGGTCATAACTACTGCTACAACTACTGCACAGTATTGTTGGGCTAAATTAAGTCCATATAATCTTTTTCAGGGTTGTATGAAAGGGCTATGATATCATAAGTTGTGAATGCCACGTCGTTGTACCTCTGCTTATGAGTAGGCATTCTCTAGCCTTTTATCTGCATTGTGGAGGCAAGGTTTCCTATAGTACACTGTAATAGCACTGGGGCATCTTAAATGAATTTGCTTTGCAGTGCTATCTGCAGCAGAGCCAACATGCGGTAATTGAAAATTCAGTCCCTTTTGCCTCTGTGGATAGTGGCTAAGCAACTCTTTTAAGTAGCCTTAGTAGTAGCTGCACTTCACTTTTTACATTAAAAAGAAAAATGTTTTTGAATCAGTTCACCTGCCCAATTTTTTAAATATTTTATAGACATGCTGGTCTATTAAATGTCTGTATATAGAGATTTCACTCAGTTTAATAAAATCACTAGAAAGGATACAAGTGTTGTAATGATGCTCACTCTAATATGGTAACACCTTAAAGTTCTGATTACTCTATTCCTATGTAAACAAAAACTAATTGTTTTATTTCTAATATTTGTAGACTTGTTTTAAAATTTTCCCTAACAAATAGTTTAAAATACACATGAACCTGCACACATGTAGGTATGTTTTTGGGCTGTTATTTATAGAAATATAGTCATATCACTGAACCAATCAATGAACTAAACAGCTATTAAAATAACTCTAGTTACAACCCTTAGGAGGAGGAAAGAGCATATCCTTTCAGTAGATATTATTTCAAAATAACAAAGTATGTGTCTACACAGCAAGCCATTATTTCAAAATAATGTCCAGCTGGAGGACTTCTTACTCCAACTCCTTTAACCCCTATTTCATGAGGAGTAAGGGAAGTTGAAGGAAGAGTGCTGTTCCTTCGACTTCCTGTTGTGTAGACAGCGCCTTAAACTGAGTTAAGCTACTTGGATTTCAGCTACACAATTGACGTAGTTGAAGTTGCGTATCTTAATTCGAATTTTGCTCTGCTATGTAGATGTTCCCCAAGAATTTAAGCTGTCCATATCAAACAAGACTTGAGTTTAGGATTTGAATATGGGCTAAGTGAGGGCTGGGTAATAATTTTTGACGGGGGGCCACTCCAAGATTTTGGAAAGTGGTTGAGGGCTGCACTCTTCCATAATATTAATGGAGGAGATGCAGGGACTGGAACTGAGGTTGGGTGCAGAAGGGAACTTGGGGTAAAGGACTGGGGTGCAGTAGGGAGACTGGAGTCTGGGAGGGAGTTGGGATGAAGCAGGCGGTTGTGACCTAGGACAGGGGACTGGAGTGCAGGGGTTTGGGATTTGACCTAGGGTAGGAGGGGATTGTGATCTTGGGCAGGAGATTGGGGTGCCAGATATGGGAGAGGGTAAGGGACTAAGAAGGGGACAGAGGGTTTGGCTATGTTGAGTGGGAGAGGGGGGCAGAGAGTTGGGGAAGGAAAGGACTGGGATGCCAGAAGCAGGCTGTGGCCAAGAGACTTACTTGCCAGCTGCCAAACTAGCCCGCCTGCCTGCAGAGCTTAAAACGTGCCAGCCAGTCTGCTGGGCCATGTGCTTCAGGAATAAGTGAGCCCGGGGGGCATGTGGGCCTGTTATTCGAACAAGCAGCTCCTATTGGGCAGTTTCTACCAGAAACTGGCCAATGAGAATGTGCTGGGGGTGGGGTGTCTGCTAAAACTTCCGCCCTCCCCTCCAGTTTCAAAACAGAAATGGAGCCCTGCAGCCTCATTTCTGCCCAGTGCGCGGGGCTGCAGGGCAAGCTGGGAAGCCTGCCTGGGGCTCCCTGCTGCCTCCGCGGGCTGGATCCGGTGGCTTGGCGAGCTGTATTTTGCCCAGGCTGGGGCTAACTGGAGAGCTTGTTTGCATTAAAGCTCATAGTAGTTCGAGTTCTGTTTGTTACTTTACTATAACAAATCCTACTGTGTGGCTATGTTGTTTGCTCAGAGACTGGACTAAGAAGAGTGTTTCCAGATTAATTAAATCTATATCTGCTCAGTCTACCAGATATAAGAGGGCAAATGAGTTCTGTGTGCAATGAAGCTTTGAATATGTATGAGTGACTTTGGATTGTTGGAGAGAGAAAGTTGTGGAATGCTGATCAGAGGCCGATACTTTGTATCCAATGCTGATGTTATCATCTGGGAGCAATTATTAGTTTGAGTCTTCCACTGTTTTGTGTGGTCTCCACTCACTCTTTTAGTTTTCCAGTCTAGCCACCTGAAGTTTCTAAAAACACTGAAAAAAATACAGTGAGTAAGAGGTTTAATATTCTGAGCAGCATAGAATTGGGAAACAGAGTGTGGGAACTAGGCTATGGTAGAAACCTGGTAGTTCCATAAAGACTCTATCATCTATTGTGGGATGGTAGGCCAGATGAAAATGAGCCCTTCCCTGTAGATTTGGTCACTAAATTCCAACATTGAAGAAAGGAGTAGTAAGAAAAAAATTGTTTGAAAAATCCAGAAAGTTAATACTGCTGCTTCTTTCTTCCACAGGTGGTTTTCACACTTTTATATTCTTTCTGTGGTCTGGAATGGCTTTCTGCTCCTAGTATTTATTCAAGCTTTGTTCCTAGCAAGACCTCTCCCATTATGGCTTCAGGATTTGCTCAGTGCTTTTGGTGAAGCTTCGCAGAACCAGGATGTGGGCAAGTATTCCAGATGTTATGGACACATGCACAGAAGTTGGGATGCAGAACTGTTGCATTCTCTAAGGGATGTCAGGAGAGTGTATCAGCTATCATCCCTAATTTATTAATTTATACTAGGGTAGCCAATTAATTGCAGTTAACTCACATGATTAACTCAAAAGATGAATCATGATTAATTAGGGATGTTCAATTGCGTTTAATCAGCTAATCGATTAGTCGATAAAGGGAGAAACGACAGAGACGCAGCAGGGTTAACTCTTGGACTCAGGAGCTAACTCTGCTGCGGCTCTGCCTTTTAAATGTATTAAGAACCATCAGGCTCTTAATACATTTAAAAGGCAAAGGTGCAGTGGGGGGACTGGGCACCAGCTGGGAATGAGCTGATTCCTGGCTCACACCTGGTCCCAGACACTGTGCCTCTATTTCCCCTGCTTCCCCTCCCCCCCACGAAGACAGTGCTAGGGGGAACTGGCTTTTAAGCTGGCTCCCCCCAGCACTGGCTCCTGCTCCCCCCCCATTGCTGCCTCTCTCTGATAGAGGCATGGGGGGAGCAAATAGTCGAGTAGTGACTTGACTGGTTGCTTACATCCCTATGATTAATCTCAGTTTTAACCACAATGTTGAACAATAATAGAATGCCAAATTTTTTAAATATTTTGGATTTTTTTCTACATTTTCAAATGTTGATTTAAATTACATCACAGAATTCAAAGTATACAGTGATCACTTTGTATTTTTGATAATATTTGCACTGTAAAAATAATCAACAAAATAAATATTTTCCGTTAACTCATGTACTGTAGTGCAGTCTCTTTATTGTGAAAGTACAACTTACAACTGTAGATATATATATATATATATATATATATTTTTGGTCACATAATTGCACTCAAAATAGTATAAACCTTTAGTGCCTATAGGTCCACTCGGTCCCACTTCTTAGCCATCTAATTGCTAAAACGCAACAAGTTGGTTTACACTTACATTTGATAATACTGGTAGCATCTTATTTACAATATCATCTGAAAGCGAGAACAGGTGTGTGCATGGCACTTTTGTAGCTGGGATTGCAAGCTATTGATACGTAATATGGTTAAACCTTTGTATGCCCTTCATGCTTCAGCCACCATTCCAGAGGACATTTACATTTGTGATTGAATTTCTTGAGGAGCAGAAATGTATGTGTCTTCTGTGTTATACGCGCATTCTGCCATATCTTTCATGTTGTAGCTGTTTCAGATGAAGACCCAGCACATGTTTGTTTTAAGAACACTTTCACTGCGGACTTGACAAAATGCAAAAAAGGTACCAATGTGAGCTTTCTAAGGATAGATATAGCATTTGACTCAAGATTTAAGACTCTGAAGTGCATTCCAAATCTGAGAAGGATCAGTCTGCTTTGCTTTGGTTTGTTATCAAGCAGAAATCATCAGCATGGATGCATGTCCTTGGATTGGTGGTTGAAGCATGCAGGGACATATGAATTTTTAGCATATTTGGCATGTAAATATCTTGCAACATAGGGGGCTACAACAGTACCATGTGAACACCTGTTCTCACTTTCACTGGCATAAGCCTTATGCCTTTCATGAAGGTGGAGTCACGTTGATGTAGTGGAGCTCTTACTTTGGCAGGAGCAAGGCTGTAGTGCAGACACAATATAGCTAGAGTGACATAAGTTGCCTTCTAGCAGCCTAACTATAGTGTATACTCCAAGCCTAAGTCCCTACCAAATTCTCCGTCCGTTAGAGCAGGTGTGGACAATTATAAAAAAATAGTCCCTGGCAGGCCACCGCTGCTATGTTTATCTGTGCCTGTGCCTCAGCAGATATCGGAGGATCGCAGCTGTGGTTGGCCGGAATTCCTGTTTGCAGCCAATGTGAGCGGGAGGGAGGGAATAGGGGAGACTGCCATGGCCGAGGCTCGCCATGGGCAGAGGCTGCTTTGGCAGCCGCCTTTGTCTGTAACAGTCTCAGCAGGCCAGGGCTGGCCACCACAAATAGGGGCTTCTGCCAAAGCAGCCTCTGCCCATGGCCAGCCTTGGCCATTGCAAACAGGGGCTGCTGGACTTGGCATGAGCCAGGACCAAGCAGTTCTACCTCATGCTGGTCCGGGATGCTGCACCTCTGTATTTTAAATGTAGTTAGAGCCCGGCGGCTCTTACTACATTTAAAATGCAGAGCCGCAGCATGGGTGGCTCCTGGAGCCAGTGCAAGCTGGGACTGCTCAGTCCCGGCTCCACTCAGCTCTGGGAGTTATCCCTGCTGCGACTCTGTAGAGCAGCTCCTTATTGACTAATTGTGTACAAGATACAATTTGTATCGACTGCACAATTAGCCAGATAGCCACAATTTTTACCCGGGCTTTTATTGGTGTTTAGTGTCTCTCCTCTTGAGGTGTTTGGCAGGTTTTATGTCCCCCCCCCCACTTTGGGGTCTTGTATTTTACTTTATATACATTTAATTATTGTGTGTTAAAAAATTTTAAGCTTCCTCGAATATTTTAAATAGAGAGGTGGGGTAAAAATATTTTAAATAAATAAATACATTTAACATCCTTATGCCAGGAACTAACCCTGTGGTCAGGATTCGGGCTGCGGGGCAGAATTTGCCCGCCCCTGCATTTGAGGCTAAGGGTTAAATGTGCCTCAGTGCCCTGTTTTTAGCAGGATTCTCCATACTTGCAAGTGGCTCCTAATTAAACTGGCAGCACCTACCATTTCTGACCTCCTGCTGTTTGAACTTGCCACGCTTCCCCTACTCCCATTCCAGCTAGGAACATAGCTCCTTGCGATTTGAAGACAGGGAAACTTCTTGAGTTGAAGGAAGAAGGTGGAGGAATTCTTTCCTTTATAATATGATACAGCCTGTCTCCGACTTACGAACCAATTACAGACCAAGTAATTGGTCGTATCTCGGTTTGTTCATAAGTTGGACCCCATTGAGTTACACGTGACCGCGCAGTTCGTAAGCATGGATCGCGTTCGTAACTTGGGGTCCGTCATTTATGACATTTTTGGTTGTAACTGCGAACGGTCGTATGTTGACCGTTCGCAACTTGGGGACCGGCTGTACTTGCACTGCAGCTGGGACTCAGTGTGTCTGGACATACTGCTCATCTTTCAATAAGCTCCTGTCCAGCCCCTGCCTTCGTCAAGATGTTAGACTAGATCTGAAAGAAGCATATTTGATCTTGCATTACATTGGTAAGGAAATATTTTATTTGAAAAATTCTAGATAGTGGTGTAATTTCTAAGGATTTTATAAATTCAGGAGGCCGGAACAAAAAAAGAATCTTGTGATACTTACAAGTTAATCTTTTCAGTAGCACTCAGAGGTACTGGTCTGGAAACCAAGGCACAGAAAGGGTAGATAGTCTTGTTAAAGGCTTTAATCATTATACAGCACTCATAGAAAAGGATGTTTCAGAATAATGTGTTGGTTTAATTGATTTAAAAGTGAATGACAAAGCAAAAATATTTTTGCTCTTTACAAAAGTTTTTAGGGCATATAGAGAGTATTTCATAAATTTTAAAAATATAATCAGATTTTTTCACACTTGCTTTTTTTTTTTTTTTTTTTTTTTTTTTTTTTTTTTTTTTTTATAAACTTTAGTCAGAAGCATAAAGGACCTGTGCAGCTTCCTTCAACTGAGAGGGAAGGGAATGCTGAATCTATCTTAATTTTAAAAAAGTCTATTTTAATACATCATCAAAATGCAGGAAAAACAAAAGGGGGTGGGGTTGCTTTATGATTCACCTTTAGCACATTCAGTCAATTGGGGGGAAAAAACCCTTTTGCCTGAAAATTCTTACAAGTAGCACTTTACAAGTCAGTAAATCTTGTAATATCTTAGAAGTTATAGTCAAAACTTGGAAAAACCAAATACCAGTCTTTTATTGGATATTTTCACATTTTGGATAAACTTGTTATTTGTGCAATTGCAAGAGATTAAAAATCTCTCTTAAAAGTTTATTTACATCATGCATTTGATGATATTTTGTGTGTAGTCAGTTTCACTTTAGTCTGTTTCCTCTTTTTGTGTGACACTTTCATACACTGAGGAGAGAGGCTCTTTTTACAAAAAATAGGGAAGCTGCCTAGGGAATTTAAAGGTAGCTTTTACACCTGCCCTCACTTAAATATATTTTTTTTAATTTTCTCTTTAAAGGCATCAGTGTTTCTTAAGAAACAATAACAAGAGAGAGACTCAATGTGATCATCATTCCAATGATGAAAAACATACTTTCTGTCCAAAAAGACTCACTTTCCATCTTTCAAGGCAGTTGTCTTAAAAATACATACAATATTTTTCTCTTGTTCCTGCCATTCAGGTTTCATAGTTGATGTCCCTTTGGGTAATTTTAAAGTGAATACAAGTTAATTTACAGTGAAAACTGTTTTCCAAATGGAATTTGGCGCTCAGTTTCTGAAGAAAGATTTTGAGACTAATTAAACTAATTAATTAATTAAACTTTATTAAAACTAATAAAAGAAAGTTCTTCTTCACACAGCGTGTAGTCAGCCTGTGGAACTCCTTGCCAGAGGAGGCTGTAAAGGCTAGGACTATAATAGAGTTTAAAGAGAAGCTAGATAATTTCATGGAGGTTAGGTCTATAAATGGCTATTAGCCAGGGGATGAAATGGTGTCCTTGGCCTCTGTTTGTCAGAGGTTGGAGAGGGATGGCAGGAGATAGATCACTTGATCATTGTCTTCGGTCCACCCCCTCCGGGGCACCTGGTGCTGGCCACTGTCGGCAGACAGGATACTGGGCTAGATGGACCTTTGGTCTGACCCGGTACGGCCATTCTTATGTTCTTATGTTCTTATGACTGTCACTTCTGTTTGATTTGTAGGTGACAAACACCTGTCTGCTCTCCTTGTTCTCATACTCTTATGGCTACACAGCTTTCGAAGGCTCATAGAGTGCCTCTGCATCAGTGTCTTCTCCAATGGTGTCATCCATATTGTACAGTACTGCTTTGGACTTGGGTACTATATTGCTATTGGCTTAACTGTGCTTTGTCAAGTGCCAGCTAATGTCAGCAATGGTGAGTGCTTCTCTAGTGCTAACCATAGTTGCAGCAGCTTCTTCATGTGTTTCTAGCATCACAGGATGGTTTGGAGAGGGTGGGGGTGAGTGAGTAGTACGTCTAATCTTTTTACCTTTTTTCTGGTAAGAAAATTTTATCTCCAAAGCGTTTTTGTGTGCATGTGTCTGTGAGGTAAGAGATATTTTGATGAAATCTAGAAAAGTACTTACTGCTGTTATTTAAAGACTTGCTAACTAGGGATCTAAGCGAGCAAGCCTAGACTTATCAGTTAGTTGAGTCGACTACTTGCATTTCCCCCTTTCCTTGCTGCCTCTGTATCAGAGGTGTCCCTGCCTCCTCCTTCTCCTCCCCCTCCCCCCGCGCTTCTGCCTCTATCAGAGGTAGCAGCATGGAGGGTGGGGTCAGGGGAGGCTGCCACGAAGCAGCCTCTGCCTGCAGTGGGCTGGGACCCTCATGGACAGCAGCCGCCCGGCCCAGTCTTGGCTCGCACTGGGTCTTGAACCTACCCCCACTGTGGCTCTGCAGTTTAAATGTAGTAGAAATCAACCACACGATAATCAAGTACATGATTAGCGAATTATCTGCCTCTTGACATCCTTATTACTAACCAACACATGACATCAATCTGTCCGTGATCACCTGCATACCAGTAGTATGTATCCTAGTTCTGTTCTATGTAGTTTCTCCTCATAGTTTAATGCCATTGTTTGCTGTATGCCAACATGTCCCTTTGATTGCCAGGTCCAATATATCACATCTTTGTCAGTGATGTGCTTCAACTTTGTCAGTGATGTGCTTCCTCCTTTAGATTAGGGATGTTAAGGACTAGTTGATTTCCCCCCCTTGCTGTCTCTATGAGATAGAGGCAGCAAAGCAGGGGGGGGGGATAGGGGGAAGAAGTACTTCGAAGTGTCAGTGCTGCACAGTTGATCCACGGCTCAGCTGTGCAGCGCTGCCCCTTTAAAACGCTGCCTCTGCGTTTCAAAGGGGCAGCTGTGGAACCCGGGGTCAGCTGGGGACTCCCCACCTGATCCTGGGCTCCATGTGGCATTTCCCCAGAACCCAGTTGGGGCTTTTGTACACTTCAGAGGAGGAATGCGGACGTGCCTATCGACTAGTCGATGGAAATTCCATCAACTACTTGACTAGTCAATTAACCGCATTTTAACAACCCTACTCTAGATACCAGCACAGCAGAGGTAAAGATCTCTCTGGTTACATGGCTGTTATAGACTGATGTTTCTCTTTGCTATGGACACTTCTTTAAGTGTGAGCCAGTCCCAGGCTATCTTGGCCTGCACCTTTGTCTGGGTACTTAGTACTTTGCCTTTAAACACCTACCAGTATCTAGTGGTCTGCTTCTCTTTGCTATTTGAGTCATTTAAATATCCACTAATTCTGTAGAGCTCTTTGAATTATCTGTCCTGTTTCTGCTAATAGGATGCGCTAAGTCCTACAGTTGAGCTGTTTACTCTGCTGTACAGGGTACCTGATAAACCAGAGTGCCCAAACTACCTGGTGTGCTTTTCTGATAACTTTTCTTATGTGGTCGGCAGTAGATACAGAATTTATCATTTAATGTGCTCTCAGAGGTGATATTGAGTACTGAATGAGTTTGGTACAGAGAAAGTCATTTCTAGGTGTTTCTGCATACATTTTCTGCCTATCTAATCACAGCATTTCACAGAGATGATGCATTTGGCATAAGCACTGGTGCCCATCCATAGGGAAAATTTCTTGCAAATCAAATCAGTCATCTGTTCTAAACATTTTTATTGCTAATGTAAATAAGGCAACACAGTTATGTAATGATATTTTGACCTAAACTATGGCTCTGTCTTCTAATATTGTGGTAAGAATACATTTTTATGAGCACCATCAGAATATAGAGTCTGGAACAAAATGATGACCCTTTGTGCTTGTGGTATGAATCCTCCTAATTTGCAGTAGCAGGCAGTTAAGAATAAAGGCCGCAGTAATTAATAACTAGGGACCTAGGGTATGGTTCACCATCTGCATAAGTTGTGTTTAAAAGCCCTTTTCCACCAGTATTCAAGAAGAGGAGTATACTGGGAAAAGCTGCAAGATGATACATGCATAAAAGCTGAACCTTTTTGGGGGATGGTTGTGAGGATTTAATACAGACTCTTTTCTAACCTTGTAGTAATTAATAGGCATGCTGTTTTCATTTAATTCAGGAAAAGAACTCTTTGTGCAAATTTGCTGGTACCACACCTTAGGAATTATGATGTACATTTGGGCCTCTGTTCACCAACATAGATGCCATGTGATTCTAGCTAATCTTAGAAAAAATAAATCAGGTGAGATGTTTCACTTCTTGAAGCTGTTTATGTAATCATTTTTCCATTAAAAATTGTGTGTCAGTGAATCGCTGTAGAACTCAACCCCTTAGAACACTGGTATTTTATTGAAAACTCAATAAAATGAATGCTAATGTGAATATGTATCTATGTAGACCACTTTCCCAGGGGTTAAATTAGTCTGTCTGGAAGAGATTTGAGGTGAAGATTTGAAGTTATTCACAGTATGCAGAGTTTAAAACAAAATTCATACTTGTATCATCTTGAATTGAAATATATAAGGCTGAGCACTTGTATGACTTGTCATGTCTAAAATGTATTAGAACACTTAACTAATAATAATAACTACCTGATAAGTGTTTATCATCTCTTTTTATAAATGGGGAGACTGAGGCTTTTGCAGCCCAAGGCTATGGAAGAAATTACTTTCCTGAGCTACAATTTGAAATTCTCATCCCTATGATTATACCTCGTTTCTAAAGTATGGATACCATTATACGTTGTATTGGGAATGAGTTACAGTCACCATTTTCAAACCTAAGTGGCTAGAATTAGGCTCCTTAATCCATATTTAGGCACATAATAAAAGTGATGAAATTTTTTCAGAAGTGCTTTGCACCTATAAATCCCACTCAAGTGAGTGGGAGCTGCAGGTGCTCAGCATTACTCCATAATTCTATATAAATTTTAACTCAATCCATATTTATTTTAATAAATGCTCTATCAACTAATTTTCTCATTTCTTTAATTGCAGGAAAGATTGTAAACCTGAGCCACAATGTTCCTTTTGGAGACTGGTTTGAGAGAGTATCTTGTCCACATTATTTTGCTGAACTGCTAATATATATATCTATGGCTATCACATTTGGGTTTCACAACTTAACCTGGTGGCTTGTAGTGGCATATGTGTTGTTCAGCCAGGCACTGGCTGCAATTCTGTGCCATGAGTTCTATGTGAACAAATTCAGCTGCTACCCTACACACCGAAAAGCATTTATACCATTTCTTTTTTAAAAATCTTTATTTGTATTAAATAATGTTTTCCATGAAATCTGTGAAATGCTACATAAAAGGTAATGAAAGACTGACCTTCTCAGGAGAAGGTGTAATGACAAATGAAACTTTTAAGAAGTATCCAGCTTATGTACAACCTTAACAGTACATAGTATTAAAGACCTCAGCTAAAATGAAAGAACTGCTGATGTTTGACTTTTGTGTATTTGACATTCATATTTAATATTTAAAACACTTTCATGGCTGCTATGCAGCAAACCAAAATGTGTGCATGGTTTTTATATATAATACATGTATGTAGGGAAAAGACATCACTAAAAGTGAGGAGAAAACACTGTATTTCATGTTTTAAACTATTATTTTAAAAGAAAACTATACTTGTCCCTCACCCCCTTTACCATCATATCTTCAAAGAAGCTAACTATTTAGGGATGTGGTGCTTTGCCTCTAGATATTTTCGTATGGATAATGTGAAAGCAGTTGATAATTTTGGGAGTGTGAGTGTGGGATTAAATTATATCAAGATGTGGGGAGAGGAAATCAGGATATTTTGTAATATGAGGATAAGTCCCTTACTTATTAGCAAAAACTGAAACCGACTGATATGGTTTTTATTTGTTTCAATTCACAACTTTCAGAAATACCAAATACACTAAAAGGTTGAGAAACATCTTTGATGGGAAGGATGCCTATTCCATTGGCTGACTCACATTCTCAGTAAAAGAAATAAATGTGCTTTTTAGGCAATATGTCAGTGCTCCATTAAAAAATGTTTCTTTTGCTATGTTAGTATTTTTGTTGCAGCCTCAAAAAACTGGGTAGAATTCAAGATGCCTTCTCCGCAAGGTATATTAAGAATTGTGATAGCCCATTCTGTTAAATTTGTGCAAAACTGTAGAGTGTAAATATTGTACTTGTTGGGTGGTATATAAACTTCAAAAAAAGAGGTCACCTACCATATATACTCTTGTACTGAGGAGACTAAAACTCAAAGTAGGATGCTACCCTAAAAATGACCTCTAGTATTTCATTTTCATGTTGTCTCAATGATTTCCACTTAAATTTGCTTAGGTTTCAGAGAAGATGATACTTTTTCCAACTATCAATCCTACAAATTTGTACTGAGTCCTGACAATCACAGAAGATGCTCTCTGTCTCATGTATATGGTTAAGATTCTGTTGTTAGTATTTTTAGTAAAAGTCAGAGACAGGTTACAGGCAAGAAACACAAATTAATGGAATTCTACAGCCCATCCTTGACTTACTAAAAATATTACGGTGGGAGGGGGAGGGAAGAGTTTAAACATAGCAGGATTGAGGCTTTGCAGCTGTTCTACCCTGTATCTTGTACAGTGAGGACTCCCACGGTTAAGATGTAAAAGATTTCTCAAAAAAGTATTAGAATAGGTATAATAAACTTTAATGATATAGGACATTCATCTACCTCTAAATGACAGGTATTAAGAAGAAACTTCCCCTCTTAGTAAGTTGTTCCTCATTGTCCATGCCAAGGCTGATCCGCACTCTGAGCGCAGAAGGTACGGCCCGCAAAGAGCTTAAAAACCTTGCCTCTTCAGGCTCTGTTTACACTCCCTATCCCCTCGCTGCCCAGAGTCACAGATACACTGACTCTGATAAATAAAAAAGCTGCCACCACGAAGTGAAACAAATACCTTTCTTCTTGAACCCAGGAAGAAAGTACTTGGACTTCCTTCCACAGTGGTACCACAAGCTCCTCTGCTACAAAAGAGCTCAAAAAATAAAGAGAAAAATAAGCTGCAGTCTCTGGTAGCTGACCTCTCAGTCTGAGGCATGCAGACACTCACCGAGAGACAGACCTCCTGTACCTTCCAGGACACAAAAATCAAATAATTGCCTTAAAGTGATTATTACAAAACAAAAGATATACTTCAAAAAACCATACTTGGTTGCTAGATGTTACAGAGCAACTAAGGAAAATAAAACACAGAGAAAATCTCTGGGAACAATGCTTACTGGTAAGTGGGGAGGGGAGGCACGGATTCACACAGCAGTTCAAACCAAACCACAAAAAAAGAATTATGATTAGATTCACTTTTTTCCCTTTACTTACGATTGTATGGACAATAGACTCCATTTTGCTTTAACAAATTCCATCTTGGATTGTGCCCTGCACTGAAAAACCAGCACCATCTGGTTTTTCCTGCCAAAGCTGAAATCACATTGGGGTGCGCTATGCTGTACACGGCATGGGACATTTTGCACATGGCATAGAAACAGGGCACCCAACATTTCCCGCTCAAAAGACAATAAAAGGACTGTCATTCTGAGGGGCGGGGCTTCTCCTGAACACTTTACTGCTTGGTCCTCTGATCCTCCAGTCTTTAGCCTGCTGCTTCTGGTTAATCCTGTTTGCACTCTCCATGGCAAAGGCTTCGGGGTGAGGCCTACCATCTGGCTACAGGATAGAAGCTGCCTGAAGATCGGAATCTCTGAGCTGCTGTGGGTGCCTCCCTTCACAGGTGGGGATTTGTGTCTAGGGGACATCCAGCAGGGCTCTTAGGTTCTTTTGCCTCATTCCGGAATCCTGGTCTTTGTGGTGAAAGCTCTTGGGAACTCAAGGAATCTGCAGTTAATCCAAACTGGAACAACATCTCCTTGGGATCACCTAGTGTTCCTCCCAGACAGCAGGTCTCCTGCTGAATAGTAGAAGGTCCCAGGCTCACCTCTTCCCTACATCCGTTAAATGTCATCCTCCATCTAAACCAGACACCTGTAAAGTATTTTGACTTACCTTGTTCTATGAGGGAAACCTTTACTATCTTCTCTCTTTTGGTTTGAGGGTGTGGGGTTGGTTTACTGGTTGTACTGGAGTTCTGTGTTGTCACATGCTGTGAATTGTTTCAAATTCTTTAATAGATTGGTTAAATTTACATTCAAGTTGCGTTGTTATTTCGGCTAAATTAATCTACTGGTGATAGAGACAGTTGTCAGGGGACCTGTGCTTCTGGTGTCAGGAACAAAATCAAAATCAACACCAAGATCAGATCCTAATCCAAATTCCATTATTTTCATTGTTGTTACTGAGTTCCTGGGTAATACAATCTTCTCTTTGTTCAGTTCACTTCCATGCCCGGAATTCTTTGGAGGAATGGTAGTCCTGTCTGGGTTTAAATCATTCTGTCTCTCTCAACTCCTGCTTTAACTCTTTCCCGACAAAGAAAGAAGGCAACGTACCTTATACAATTCATATTTCAGCACTTTATTCCTATTGGTTCTCCTGGCTTCCTGCCATGTCCCTTGTTAGCTACCTGAATTTAACCCCTTAGTCATTGGGTGCTGGCCAGCACTACTCCTAT
The DNA here is from genome assembly GCA_030068395.1 of Apalone spinifera. Classification (NCBI taxonomy): domain Eukaryota; kingdom Metazoa; phylum Chordata; order Testudines; family Trionychidae; genus Apalone; species Apalone spinifera. Next base: position 79,436,766 of record JANRFK010001234.1, on the reverse strand, counting down.
CCATTACATGCCCCTCACCCCCAAATTACAGACGGTGCTGGACAGGGTGGCCCACGCTGGCTGTGATTTCTTCAGGAGATCTAGGATAAAACATAGTTAATAAAGTACACACACTACATTTACTACTGAATACACAAAGAACTAAACATTCCCCATATGCATGGAATACAATGACCTGAATATAGGGAAGGTTTCCATTACAATCCAGTTCAGAGTTTCTTTTTCTTGTACCTTCCTCAGAAGCATCTGGTAGTGGCAGGAGCAGGATTCTGGAGTAAATGATCAGCTGGTCTGATCTGGTATAGGAATTCTATTTGTGTATCTTTTTCAGAATGTATTATAATATCTGAATATATATAAAATAAATTCTTTATATAAAGTATATTTTTTTGTAGAAAAGTTTTTTACTGGAGAAACACTTCTGTGTATATTATTTTCTATAATGGACATTTTATAAAAGAACGGTGGAACACGTTAAGCACTTATAAAGTATTAGTTACACACAAGAGAAGGATGAACCTCTCCATGTGTTTTAACAAGCACTTTGAATGAAATATTGGTCCTTTCACAGGATCAGCTGAAACAATATATAATTGAATTGGGAAAGGGTAATAAACTCACACCTAGGATAGCATATTAATACTAGAGATGTGAATGACTAGTCGACTATTGGATAAGCAAATGCTTACTGGACAGTCGACACACTAATTAACTAGTCGCTCCTCCCCCTACTTGCTGCCTCTGTCAGAAAGAGGCAGCAAGAGGAGGGGGTGCTTCAAAGCAGCAGCACCACCGCGTGGAGCCCGGGGCCAGACCTGGGCTCCATGCAGTGCTGCCGCTTTGAAACTGTGTGCAGCTGAGGGGCCCTCGAGCTGGGCTCCATGAGGCACTGGTGCTTTGAAATGCTGCGTGGAGCCTTACACTGGGCTCCCCATAGTGTTTCAAAATGGCAGCACCCCATGGAGCACGGGGCCAGCGGGGGACTGCTTGAGTCCCCCGCTGGTCTGTGCGCTCCACAGTGCTTTCGCCTTTGAAGTATAGCAACAGCCAGGGCTATTGCTGCACTTCAAAGTTGGAGGCATGCTTATCAACTAATCAAATAGTCGATACAAATTGCATTGATATTCGATTAGCTCATTAATCTAAATTTAACATCCCTAATTAATATCTACAATGGTATTTCCACATTTAATACCCTTTATGATACCTGAAGTGATTATGCAGTTGTGGCCTTTTTACTTTGATTTTATTTGACTGATACATCAGTGTCACGTATCAATGTAGCAGTTCAAATATTTGGCTTGCCAGGATAAACACAAGCTATTGGAAACTCAAATTACAGTAAAACTCCAATTGTCCGGCATCCGGTGGTCCAGCACTCCTGATAGTCTGGCACCAACTGGAACCCGGAAGTGCTCTGGCCAGCCGGACAATTGGAGCTGCTGTGAGCCCCATGGACACTCGCGGCTGGGAAAGGGAAGGGGAGAAGAGGACAAGGGGATTATACCCTATTCACACAGCTGAAACCCTCTCTCCCAGCCTGAAGGGAGGAGCCACGAACCCACATCTCAAGCAATTCTGGGGGTCAGCAATGAGAAAGCAGATAGGAGCGAGGGTCACAATAAGGGAGAGACCAAGCCCCCATCCAAAAATGGCTACGCGGGCGGGTGGGAGCTGGCAGCGTAGGGACCCAATATGCTACCCCTTCAGCTATGGAGCCAGCTCTCCCGGCCCGTGTGGAGCAGCCCCTGCCGCGGGGCCATGAGCTGCATTGACTCGGGGCATCTCACTCCCTGCCCAGCACTCTCCGAAGGCGCCTTCCTCCCTGGGCCTCGTCTCGCTGCCGCCCCTCCCGGGCGGGCTGAGCGCGGACTCCTGCCCAGGGCGACAGAGAGGCCACTACAGCGGGTGCCTGCGCTCGGGACGGGCGGGGCGGGGCGCGGCGTTGCTAGGGCAGCGGGGCGGGTAAAACGCGTAAAGCTTCCCCAGGCTTCTCAGAGGGGGCGGAGCGTCGTCGGGGTGTCACGAGGTCTCACGTCTCCTAACAGTGCTGGTTTTCCCTTTAACCTGGGGGAGGGGAGCGGCGTGGCTCAGCCTAACCTGTTAGCTGCGCATTCCGACAGCACGTAGTGCCGGCGATCGCAGCCAATCAGGGCTTCGGGGGCAGAGTTCGATTGCTCTGCACTAAGGAGGCTGGCGCGGCTCTGGGCGCTTCCTGCTTCCCTGCCCGTCCGCCCCCTCCCCCGCGCAGAGGGACTCGGTGGCGGCCAGTGCGGGAGACGGTTGAGGCGGCTGCGGGGATCGGCCCGTCCTCACCCGGGAGCGACCATGGCGCGGGGCCGCTAGGTCCCCGCTGCGGGTCGGGTCGAGCCGGGGCCGCTCCACGTGTCGCAGGCCGGGATGGGGCCAGGAAGCGGCCGGCGCGGCCCGGAGGCAGCGCGGGGACGAGCGTCCTTTCGGGCCGCCGCGCTGCTGCTCCTGCTCCTGGCCGCGCCCGCCGGCCTGCGCGCCGCCCCGGAGGAAGAGACCGGCAGGAACAAGGAGCCGCCGGCGCCGCCACAGCAGCAGCAGCCGCAACCCGCCGTGCTGGGGCTGGAGCCGGCTCGGGCCGAGGTGAGGCGGGGGTGTCCCGCTCTTCTTCCCCTGCCCCCGCCCCCACCTGAGGGGCCGGAGCTGGCCGGGATTGCTTGTCGCGTCGCGCCCGGCACGGGTGGGGTGAGTTCGGGGTGGCCGGTCTGTGGCGAGGGCCGACAACCCGCTTGGGGGTGAGTGTCGGGCGTCTTCAGCCTGCCGTGGCCTTGGTGTCGCCCTCCCCGCCTGCAGAGCCCTCCTGGGTATGTAACTCAGGGTGGTTCTGCGGCATTCGTGCATTAATCTTCTTTTTTTGTAAAGGCGTTTAGCCCACGTATGGTTAAGCTTGATGTATGTAACACCTGACTAATAACACGTAATTAAACTTAATTGCTGTGTAAAAGGCTGTTTTTCTTTAGCCTGTCTATAGACTTCCCACTGACAGCAGTGGCTGGAGAGAGAATGTTCAATCCCAAATGGATATCCTCTGCACAGAACTGAATTAGAAGTGAATTTTATTTTTCTCTGAATAAAGAATGACTTCAGCTCAGGTTTCCAAAGGGATAGTCTTGTTAACTAGATTCGAGCATGCATGTTGAAGCAAAGTACTAATGGGACAACTAATGAACAGCAAAGGGGAAGTCACTCATGCAAAAGTAGTAGTGTTTTACTCTTCAGTGATTTTTGAAATGTGTTTTAGATCATTTAATACCAACTATCAGTTCATCAAGCACAATACTTCGTGGGTTCCTGTGTTAAAGAACATGTTGCAGCAGCATCTTCTAGGAGAAACTGTATAAGTCACTTAGTATTTTCTTACTCGACACAGTGAGAACAGAAGAAAGTGAGAAACAGAGAAAATGTGAGCAGTGTAAGCTAAAAGGTAAAGAGAAGGGAAGAGAAGAAGTAAGAGGGAACTGCAAGAGGAAAACAGTTGATGCAGCAAAGTGGTTAGAGGTGAAAGAGATTGGGAAGGCGCAGGGCACGTGCTTGTGCATGGATGAAATGTGAATGGGAAAATACTGTCTTCATTACTTTCCTAGCCTAATAGAAGTTAACTTTCTCACCCAACTACTTAACTTTGGCTTGTGTACACTGCCAACTGTGCAACAAAACTTTGATCATTCGCAGGTGTTTACACAAAAGTTTTGCCTAAGGAAACAGCAGTGTAAGTATTTTGTTGGCAAAAATGCCAACAGACAGCAATTACACTCTCCAGCTTACATCCCTGTTGCTAAAAGGTACATAGTATAGGCAAAGCCTTTATGTAAAGGCTTGCAAGAGCTAATGGAGATTTCATCTAAAGCTTGTTGAGGAGTCACTTCAGACTAGGATAGGCGTGTCAGGGAGTAGTCAACTACTTGACTACCGCATAAGTGTACTCCACTACTGTATGCCCTTGCTGCCTCTGTATTTGGGGGAGGGGAACAGGAGCTGGTGCTGGGGGGAGCCAGCTTAAAAGCCTGTTCTCCCCCCCCC
>JANRFK010001234.1:79389573-79432616 GCA_030068395.1 Apalone spinifera | reverse complement strand
CCCCCCCCCCCCCCCCCCAACAAAAAAACCCCTACCACCTTCACTGATGTGGCCCCCTGCTGAGAAGGTCCCTACATTCCGCTCACACACCAGAGCCCAGGTTAGTAGATTCTGTGTGCTCCAGTCCTGTGGGACGCTGATTGTCTGGGCCAGATCTAAGAAAGGGAAGTAATCTGTCTGAATAGCAGTGTGTTTTTTCTTAAAAGCAACTCTTATAGGAATCTTGGAATCTAAAAAGGAATAGGTTATTAAGATAAAGTTAATTTGTCCTAAGAAAACACCTGCATCTGTATAGGGATATCCATTGTTATGTTTATCAATATTTACTGCTGATTGGGGAGACTTTCCATAGCAAAAAGCAGGTAGGCACCTCACTTCCATTTGTGCGTCTGAAAATTTCCCCAAATACCATGTATTGAACAGTCTTGAGGACAGAGATTAGGGCAATGTTTAGAGAGTCTAATATTTTGGACATTATAGCAATCTAAATAATGCTAAGTATGATGCTGGTAAACATTTTTCTTAACCACAGAAAAGTTTCACTTTCCTCCTTGTTTTCATCTCCAGTTGCTGACTTCATATTCATTGGTATGTGGGGCTGACAGGCTGAGGCAGATACAGTATGCTAAGAGAGAAACAAGTGCAAGAACCTAGAACCTTTAGCCTACAAAACGTGACTCCTTAAACTTGGTCGTCTTGTTCATTCTGTTAATGCAATGGTCTCCAACCTTTTTAAGCACAAGATCACTTTTTGAATAGTCAGTCCTGGATCTACCTCAAACCAAATACCGCTGCTCCCACCCCTTCTCTGAGGCCCCACCTCCTCACTCTCTGAAGATGGGAGACAGAGTGGCATCAATGCCTCCCTGCCTCTGTCTCCCCTACTCTGCACAACAAGCAGGAGGCTCCCAGGGAGCAGCTCTGGACAGGAGCAGCAGGGCAGAGAAGGAGGGGCAGCTGAAGTGCAGGCAAATCAGCCAGGATCACCTGTCAGAGGCTCCAAAATCTACTGGTAGATCTTGATCGACTGGTTGGTGACCATTGTGTTAATGCATCTCTTTAAAGAATTAGGTATTTTATATTCAACATAAGTCTGCTATAGCTCTCGCTGCAAGAATTTACAAGCGATGGACGAAACTCAGGAATATATGATCATGGGATGCAACAAAGGGAGCCTGCAAGCTGAGGGGAGGAAAGAGAGAAATTGGGTTGTAGCTACATTATAAAGAAGGAATTGAAGGTGGTTATTAGTTTTTAATAAAAGCAGGGGAAAAAAAATCTTCCTCTCTAAATAGATTTCAGTGTCTGATAGAGGACACCATGGCTACATCTTGACAGCGGATTTGTTTTGGGATACCAGAAGTATCCTGAAATAGCAATTCCACATCTTTAACGTGTCCGTCCCGGCATCTCTGTAACCCTTGTTCCATGAGGGTTAAGGGATTTGTTGAAATAGTGCTTTATTTCAAAATAAGCTTGAAAAAAGCTACGCAGTTTGCGTAGTGCAAATTGTGTAGATTATTTCGAGGTAAGGGTGCTGTGTAGATGCACCCCATATTTAAAAACACTGGCAGCTGCTGGCACCTAGTCTCAATAATTATGTCCACTGTTGCTATCAACTGTGGCGATGCAGTGGTGGCAAAAATAATGATACATTTTCAGGAAAAGAATTAAAGACATTATTTATCAATAATCACAAGAGTAGTTAAATGATGTTACCAAAGTCAAGAACCAAGAATATGAAATATAAGCAATTGAAAGTCTAAGGGATGTTTAAGTAGACTAGGGATGTGAATGACTAGTTGACTATCCGAAAAGCAAATGCTTATCGACGGGCTTGTCGACTAGTTGCTTCCCCACCTCTTGCTGCCTCTATCAAAAAGAGGCAGCGGGGTGGGGGGAAAGAGGAGAGGGTATGTCAGAGTGACAGTGCCGTGTGGAGCCTGGGGCCAGACCCTGGGCTCTACGCAGCACTGCCGCTTTGAAACACCTCGTGCAGCCTGGGGCCAGCTGGGGTGTCCTCAGGCTGCTGGTGGCATGGAGCCTGAGATCAGCTGGGGACTCTCCTGCTGATCCCAGATTCCGTGCAGTGCTGCTGCTTTGAAACACTGCGTGGAGCCTGACACTGGGCTTCCTGCCGAGTTTCAAACTGGCAGCACTGTATGGAGCCCAAGGTCAGCAGGGGAGTCCCCAGCTAACTCTAAGCTTCACGCAGCGCTGCTACTTTGAAATGCCGTGGAGAGCACAGAGCCAGCAGGGGGGACTTTTGCCTTTCAGGTATAGCTCACTTTAAAGGCGGAGGTGCCCTATTGACTAATCAAATAGTTGATGCAAATTGCATTGACTATTCAATTAGTCAGTTACTCAAAATTTAACATCCTTAAAGTAGACTATTAAAACACCTTTTAAAATACTGTGTAACTATACCGATTTAATGTTTTGAGGAAGTGAGTCCAAAAACGTTCCAGATCCAAACATTTGTGAGGGATAATGCAGACATTCTGAGAGATCCAGTAGGTCCTCCAGCAAGATCAGTGTTGATATTTCTTTTTTCTGAGCATAAAACAGCATACTTAAAAAAAATACTTTCCTAGCTCTTAAAAATCATAGATTTTTTAAGGCCCAAGAAATATTATTTTTAAAAACAATCCTTTGATAGGCTTTAAAGTATGTGTAAACCTTAGAGTATGTGTCATTTGAAATTCTGGGATCACTTCAGCCCTATGAGTTAGTATGTAATTACAGTAATTTCTTTATCTGGCATTGATGGGAAATGGGGATGTTGGGTAATCAAATGTGCTGGTTACTCAACCTTTACATTGATGGTTCATTAATTTTTTGCCGTATATTAGTTATAGGTACCGGATGGGTTAGATAATACCCAATAATGAAATTATACACAAAAGCATGACACGTGCAAACTTTACTACCACAAGTGGTTAGAGTCATTCACGCTAGGTTAAATATATAACACTTTCAACCAACTTTCTGCTGAAACATGAACAAATTTATATTTACATCACCAGGGCTCGACAGACTGCGGCAACAACTACTTGCCAGACCTGCACCGCGCATGCGCCGGTGAATGGGGCGCACGGAGCGACCAGCTGAAATCTACTCGCCATGGGCGAGTAGAAACAGCAGTTTGTCGAACCTGTACATCACTGTACATTTTAACTCCTGTATTCTGGCTATATATCCATCTTTTTGCAAGTCAAGCTTCTTTTATTAGTGAAATCTCAGGTGATTTTCACAAGGGGGAGAGATACTGAGTGGGGTTTTTCCCCCCAAAATAGGGAAATACACTTATGACGGCACTACAATTACGCTTGTATTAAACTTCACTATAGCTTAGATAATAGAATTTTGGAGAGAAAAGAAGAAAGCTATATCTGATCATGTTTAAAATTTAAAGAGCTTTACACTTGTGCCAAAATTCTATGGACATTAAACTTTGGCATAATAAGTTTTAGATGTAACAGTAACCAGAAAACTGCTTGCTTGACTGATCTGCCAAAATATTAGGAAGAATCATGTATTGTAAATTGTGGTGATTTGAATGAACCTTCCATGTACTGTGATAGTGATTGCTATACTCAAGTAATATAATCTATACAAAGGTATTTCTTTATTAATCATAGCAGGATATCATAGGTTAAAGACTGAGCACTATAGTCCCAGATAGATGGCAGTCTGTAGTAGTTAAAAGATTCAGATTGAATCAAAACCTCAATAATCCTGCTTTTGAAAATAGTTTGTTAAAAAGTATTAGACCATCATGGTTTGCAATAGGAGAAAACTAGAGCTGAATTCTTGTGGGAGTTAATTGTTCAACTTTAAGCAATCATTTTCTTCTTTTACAGAAATGGCCCACACCAGTTCCTCCAATTCATCTTATCAGTGAAGAATCTACTGATAAAACTAATCTGGGGTTTATTCATGCTTTTGTGGCTGCCATATCAGTCATCATTGTGTCAGAGTTGGGGGATAAGACCTTCTTTATTGCAGCCATCATGGCAATGCGTTATAATCGTTTGACTGTAATGGCCGGTGCCATGCTTGCCTTAGGACTGATGACATGCTTATCAGGTTAGAACTCCTTGCTGCCTTTCTCAGAATTCATTGATTAAATGTGTGTATATAGTCTGTCAACCTTAATTGTTAACCAAAGTGAAAATGAATGCAGTAGGTATGCAAGCTACATGGCTTTAAGAGCTACTTTTTTGTAGTCCATTCTATTATAAATTTTATGCCTTTCGAAGTAGTGGGCTTTTAACTTCATTCGTCAGCTGAAGACAGATGGCACTCAGAAGTAGCATGTATATTGATATAAATTGGTTTCTTGGATTCTTGCTTGCACATTTGTAAGTATAAATAAGACTAAAGGCCAGGTTCTCTGATAGAGGCAGCAGTGGGGGAGGAGGAGGTGGCGGCACCAGAGAGCTGGCATGTGCTGAGAGCCAGCTTAAAAGCCAGTTCCCTGCACGTATCGGCTCTTACCTGCCCCTCTCTAACCCTCCGCACTGCTGCCTCTCTATCTTATTGGTTAATCACGTAGTTGACTACACGTTTGACATCCCTACTTACAAATAGTAACAATCAATGGTCATCTTGATATTATTTAACATAAAATGTAACTTATTTTCTTTCAGTTTTATTTGGATATGCTACCACAGTTATCCCCCGAGTGTACACATACTACGCGTCAACTGCACTGTTTGCAATTTTTGGCATCAGAATGCTTCGGGAAGGCTTGAAGATGAGCCCAGATGAAGGTCAGGAGGAGCTGGAGGAAGTTCAAGCAGAAATCAAGAAAAAAGATGAAGAAGTAAGTAATAAAGTATCTAGAAATGATGACTAATAAAACACTTAGATTGGTTAGATTGCACAATTACAGAAGAGTGTGCATATAGGTTGCTCAGCTGGATATATGTGTAATAAGAGGCTGATGGATCTATGTGTGGGGCTGACAATAACAAGAAAATACACAAATGCCCCTCCTCATCATGGGACCACATATTAGAATACTCTCCCTCCCCCTCACTAATTTCCTAATTCTGGCTCCAATTCTCTGCTATATGGTTGTATTTTGAGGTAGGATAGAGGCATGAACTGCCTCTTCATAGAATTTGTGCGTTGAAATATATATCTCTTTCACTTGGGGCTTTACCCACCAGTATGTTGGCAGCTACCATTGCTGCTGCTTTTATTTATAATGTTTAGGTAGAATAATACTGAAGCTAGTGCTGCTGCAGGTGTTCTTGTGGATGTAAGCTAAGCAGAATAATGCAGTAGTAAGAAATAGCATTTCTCTGGAGCATTAGTTTTATTTCAGATATTCTTCTTACTAATTTTACTGTCTTCTCCTCTCCCAGTATAACTCACTGTTTTTAATCACCATGATAATGCATTCTGTTTCTTCTCAGTATAATTAAAAATAGCATAATAGCTCATCAAGTATCATCCAAAATAAACTCTTTGTTCTTGCTGTAAAGAGCTTGTCCTCTGTTTTTTGCCTACTTTCCACATTTGTACTAGGAGCTAAATATTTGGATTGTCTCATTGTGAAGTTGCACAGCTTTGAGGCAAACAGTAACTTAGAGGTAAAGGATAAGTGTAGATATGTAAATTGTAGCTAACCTTGGTAGTAGCAGTACCCTAATGTTCAATAGCTAAGCTTATCATTTCAAGGCTAACTGTCCTAGATATTAAATGAGTTGGTTTACATTTTTGAGCAATATTTTCATTGGGAAATTTGGATAATATTTCTGTTCTTCTGATGGACTTTTGTTTCCAGTTCCAGAGAACGAAGCTGTTAAATGGGCCAGGAGATGTGGAAACAGGGACAAGCACAAATATACCTCAGAAGAAGTGGCTGCATTTTATTTCTCCAATTTTTGTTCAAGCTTTTACTTTAACGTTTGTAGCAGAATGGGGTGACCGTTCTCAATTGACAACAATAGTCTTGGCAGCAAGAGAAGTGAGTGTGATTGATACAAAATACCAACTGGTCATTTGTTCTGTTTTTAATATTGGCAGCAGATGGTATGTCTTTCATCACATCAGATTCTCAGATTTTCTTTGTAGTTTTAGATATTCCCAGTTAATGTTGGAAACATATGGAGGCATGAGTCTGAAGGCAGCATGGTTATTTCTGTGCATCCTCATTGCCTGAGGGGTTACTGCTGTTACAGTCTCTATTTAAAATTCCATTTTATATTTACTGCATGGTTTGGGTATGCAAGTGCCATTTCTTGAAAAAAGCTGTTGTTCTCTTCAGCTGTACAGTATAAGAGATGGTTATTGCATGGAACAACATGACAATCATTTAAAAACTTTTTTTGAAAATGTCAGGTCAAGCAGATATTGCTCTTAAAACTATTTGCAGCTTTAAAGAGGAACTTATTTGATCAACCCTTAAAATGTTAAAAGCAGAATGTTAGACTCCAGAACTGCATCATCTTCTACAGGTTGGACTCCCTGATCTGGCACCCTCAGGACCTGACCTATCCTGAATGAGGGAATTTGCCGGATGGGGAGGTCCCCTGTCACTGGCCTCCCAGGGCTCTGCCCCTCCCTCCCTGCTGGCTCTGCTCCAACCCTGCTGCTACAGGGCTTGGCTCTGGTCAGCTTCTACCATCTGGCTGGGGTTCTCCAGGGATAGAGCTCCATGGACCCACTTCTGTCCTGCCTGGTTGTGACTTCCCAGGGACTGGACTCTGCAGCTGCCCTGCTGGGTCCGAGCTCTGTAGCTGCCCGGCTGCTCCCGTGCCTAGCTGGGGCTCCACAGCTGCCCCGCTGCTGCTGCGTCCAGCTGAAACGCCCTGGGATGGGGCTCACCTGTCCTAATGGTGGACTCCTGACCACCTTGCACTCCTGGGTGCTGGGGCTTTCTCATCCAGCAACATTCATGATCCTGCTGGACAACAGATGTTGCCAGACCAGAGAGTCCTGAACTTAGGAGGTTCAACCTGTAATATGCACCCCTATTCATTGTAAGCTGCTCTTAAAAATAAGAATTGAAGTACTATTTCCATCTGTTGACATCAGCAGTGCTGCTAAAGCAAGGGGAAGACAATGAAAAAGGAAATCCACTTAAGCTTCTGGCCTCTTCCAAATGGAAGGGGAAAGATACTTTTCTAACTAGATGCATACACAATGGCTGCGTCTAGACTGGCATGATTTTCCGCAAATACTTTTAACGGAAAAGTTTTTCCGTTAAAAGCATTTGTGGAAAAGAGCGTCTAGATTGGCACGGATGCTTTTGCGCAAAAGTGCTTTTGTGTAAAAGCATCCGTGGCCAATCTAGACATGGTTTTGCACAAAAAAGCCCCGATCGCCATTTTAGCCATCCGAGCTGTTCTGCGCAAAACAGTTCTTCGCTGTCTACACTGGCACTTTTGTGCAAGTATTCTTGCGCAAGAGGGCTCTTTCCCGAGCGGGAGCATGAAAGTATTTGTGCAAGAAGCACTGATTTTGTACATTACAAAGTCAGTGCTCTTGTGCAAATTCAAGTGGCCAGTGTAGACAGCTGGCAAGTTTTTTGCGCAAAAGCAGCTACTTTTCCGTAAAACTCGCCAGTCTAGACGCAGCCAATGTGTTTTTCTTTTTCATTATATATTCATATTACACATGAAAACATGCTAGCAAAGTCAGGCACTCGGAAGGTAGGAAGTGTGTGTGTGTGGTCTTAATTTGGCCTCTTTGTGCATATGCATTTAAATACATTACTCCATACAATTTTTCCACAGGACGCTGGCCTTTCAGTGCACAGGATGGATTTGGCCTGGGGATGAGTACTTCACAGTGTCTTTATAGTATTTGAGTGAGACAAGGGGCTATGAGACAGTTTTAAGATCAAAAGCCTGCACGAATGTTTGGGGTTCAATATGAGACTCCCACAATCTGCAAGCTTGTGTAATGGAAGAAGCTGTTTTCTTGGGATCCTTGCTTCATTAGTTGCAGCAGTTAACTGATGAATAAGGCAGGGGCTTCCAGAAGAGAGAAGATGGTCTCATGGTTAAGACAATTTAGTGATTTCCTGGAAAACTTGGTTCCCTCCCTGCCTCTCCCACAGAATTCCTATGTGATGCTGGGCAAATTGCTTAAACAAAACTTTTCATAGGTGGTCACTGTGTTTGACTTATCGGGTATTCATCTCGAGTCCCTGGGGCTTATTTGAAGAAGTGCTCAGTGCTGCAACTCTTGAAGTCAATGGGAACTATGGTTTAAACACACACAGTGCAATATTGTGCTGAGTTTTCTGAAAAATCAGGTCTTGGGGTATCAAGTTAGACACCCAAAACTAGTGGATACTTTTGACCTTAAATTTTCTGCCTCGCAGTTCCTTATGGGTGTCATGAGGGCAAGTCAGTTAATGTTTATAAAGGGCTTAGATACTGCCATAGAAAAGTGCATGAGAAAACTAATAATTCTGTCATTAGATTGGAGTTTAAAGAGTGTGTAGCAATTTTAATAGAGGAGAAAACAAAATATCGAGTAGTTGCTCATTAAGTGAACCCTGTCTTTCCTGTGCACTGCAAGAGACAGTGTCTTGTGGAAAAATGGTCATGTCTAACAACTTTTCTTCCTGGAGAAGACTTTTGAAAGGGATTTTTTCAAAAGCACAAATGACAGGCTCTGTGGCAAAGTCCTGACCATGACCTATGGGTCCTGTACTCCTGGTGGATAGTGTTTGTCTGAGGGACTTGTGACCCTCCACACAGCCTCTTTCTCTTTACTAGAGACAAGAGTCACAGCCTACTGAGTCATACTCATCACAGGCTAGTTTACAGTTTGGGGTAAAAACAAACAAAACCTCCATAGTCCTATTCTTCCCTCTCAGGGGGAGCCTTGATAGTGGTGTGGGGAGGGCTGGGGGGAACCCAGGTTCACTTCTCGGGGTTCTGGCCCAGGGAACCTAAGGCAGTGGCACTATACAGGGTTTATTCTACTCCCAGTCTGGCAGCTTCTTCCCTGGGCCACTTCTCTAAATGATCCCTCCCAGTACCTTTCCTTTGGTATTTGAACAAGTCAGTCCTGGTCCTCCATGGCACTCTGTCTTACTCACAGTCCTTCGCTTATACACAGTTTCACCTCTTCACTCCCATATCTTCCACACCCCCTGCCCTCTCTGCAGGGACCCCTTATAAGCAAGCTGCAACAGGCCTTAATGGGTTGTAGATGCTCTGATTAGCTTGCTGCTTCCAGCAAGCTCTTAATTGGCCCCAGGTGGCTGCCTGATTATACTGCACTAGACTTGACCCTGTTTACTCTGGGAAGAGGAAACTGTTTATCCAGAGCCTGGCACATCTGCCCTGCATTAGAATGCAGCAGCCTGCTGGGTCTGGCACAGCACCCAGTTCCTACTTTTTATCTTTTGTAGATTTAAGATAGAAGGTGAGGATACCTATAGAAGCTGATTGTAACTCTTACTGCCATGTTGGTTCTGTATAGCAGTTATTGTCTCTTGTCTTTTACTTTACCCCTCCAGTAACTTAAAAAAAAAAAGAAAACTCTTAACACCTTTAATTTTGTAAAGTGGTTTATAAGTAAAACCTAGCTATCCAAGTAAGTATTGAATAAGTAAATATATGCAGTTGAAAACTCATCCAGTGATGTTATAGTTGTGACATAAATCTAGAATAAAATCAGTTTTCAGCTAGGCTAGTCCCAGCCCTCCTGACTTCATACTACTTTGTGTGGCCTCTTTAGAGAAGATGCATTAGCCTCATGGATCTGGACAAAATACTTCTGGTAACTAGCTTGTGCTCCGACTACCAAAAGTTCCTCTTTATGATTTCAATTGGCATTTAATAATTTTTGAGCTAAGTGGGCAAAGACCCACTTCGTCAAATGCATGTAGTGGAAATGTCTATAAGATGCCACAGGACTCCTTGTCGCTTTTGCAGATTCAGACTAACCCGGCTATCCCTCTGATAATTGTATAGTGTTACTTTGCTTTCAGCTAGCTGCCAGTCTCTACCCTCAAGATGCTTGCTTTTCAGTGGTGAGTAAATGGTAAATCCTGGATCTATGTTAAACCTTTTCATGATGATTGAAAAGTGTTGTAATAGGCAGCTGCTGACTTACAAGATTTTAAGTCTTTTACTGTTGTGACCATACCTCATTATTACAGGAAGGAACTGCTATGAAACCATGCAGAACTCCTAACATATTTGACAATATTCTCTGAGGGTTCCCTTGCTTTGAGCTGAACTAGGAAAGCATAATTTTTTTTCTGGTAGACTATTGTGTAGATTTTCACCTGTTAAAGTTGATCTTGTGTGTTTGCATAGGATCCCTATGGTGTGGCAGTGGGAGGAACAGTGGGACACTGTCTATGCACTGGTTTAGCAGTTATTGGAGGAAGGATGATAGCACAAAAAATTTCTGTTAGGACAGGTAAGTGAAATCTCATTTTAATTTAAAAAAAATTAACACAACAGTAGCTTACTTAAGGGATCATCAGAATGAAAATGATGGTATGCACATTTGGGATGTAGTTAAAGCCAGGGCTTTTAATGCTAAAGAAATTATGTGAAGGAGCTAGTAACATAGTGTTTTTAACTTAATTTTTGATTGTCAATCTCCCTGAGGCTTTTACAGCTGCCCTTAGCACTTTTCACTTCCTGTTTCCCCTTTTCTGTGAAGATTTGATCCTCTGCCTTTCACCTGACTGCACCTACTAGAGAGGAGAGTTCTGAAGGCATATCTATAAAGCACACTTCTTGTCCCCCCACTCCCGACCTGGGTATAAATAGCAGTATAAATGGTGAAGCATAGCTTAGGTGAGGAGAGTGAAGATACACTTGAACCATCTGATATATACTTTATATGGCTCTACTCACCTACATAGTGTCTTCCAACCACACTGCTATTTTCACATTGTTTCCCTGTTACTGGAGTCTATCGACATGAGGCGCTATACACCACAGTGTGGATGCGGTTTACTTTTCACTGCAGCATGTATCTTTTCTCTGCAAGTAGAACTAACCAAGCTAAGAATATGCTGTGGAGGAGCTCAATCCAGGAGCTCAATCACAATCACGTTTGGTAATGTAGCAAGTCTTTTCTTACTGTGACTTGAGTTTGAGGGGGTACTGAATCCAAATATCAGGCATTTAAAATAAAGTGAAGATAGTCAAAAATTTAGATCTCTGTGGATGGAAGTTGAAGAAAATCTTAAGCATTGAAGAAAAGCAAAGTATACTGTGGCAAACAGCAGCAGGGATTCTACCCTCCAGTAGTTTAAGCTGCGTCTTTCAAAGGATGAAACCTATGAGGGTTAGGCCTGTTAGAAAAATTCCTGCTGTCATAATCTTTTTAAAGCTATTATACATGTGGAACAACTGCTTTTCAGAGCAACAGTTAGGCATAGCAAGTGTGTTCATAATATTTTAGTTAGGAGGGATATGTCCATCTTGGAGGCAGGCCATTGTTTGTTCCAAATGTACTGTTGGTCTTTATTTTCTTGCCCTCAGAAAAGGTATAGGTCACATCAAGAAAATTCATTTCTGCAGCATTAGCATGCACACATTTTTAAAAATAAACACTATGAACTTAATTCCGTCTTTACACTGGCCAAGGATGTGTTAGTATCTTATCAGCAAAGAGTGACTTGTATGCTGCTGAGAGGCATTATGATACAATTTCTCTGGTCCCTGGAGTGGAGCTGTAATGTTTGTAAAGTCAGCTTTTCAGTGTGGGTAGACTCTGGAGAACTATACTAGCAGTACTTATCAACATTTGCCCTTTGTGACTGCCCCTTTGTCTTAGAGTAAGGTAGAATGTCTCAATTCTGGGGGGGATCCAGCTGCATTTTCTTCTGCTTTATATATAATGTATATACATACACAATGAAACTTTGTTTTGATTCTCAGTGTCAAAATATATTTTACATGGGTGCTGCTAGAGAGTAGGATGACACAGGATACATTCTGGCAGGGTGCTGCATGAGCCAGAAATAACTTCTAGAGTGGGCAGTTTAAATAAAATCTGAATGTGGAAGTCAAGTCCATGAAAATGGAGCTCCAGGAGGCATGGTAGAAGCACATTTAACTTGCAAAAAGTATTTTTACCTGTACAACATCTAACTTTTTTTCTTTTTTTCTCTTTCAGTGACAATCATAGGAGGCATTGTTTTCTTGGCATTTGCATTCTCTGCACTATTTATAAGTCCAGAATCTGGTTTTTAACAGGCTTTTTTTTCATTGTCTTTAAAAAGAAAGGACCGGGAGCAACAAGCTTGTCCTCCTGTGATGCTATATATGATGTATAGTATTGTTGCTAGACAAGCACTGAAAATGAGATACTTTACTTTAATAGCAATGATTTGAGTTTGGCACATTCATGGACAATATGCCATGAAGATATGCTTCCTGTCCAGTTTGCAAGATGTATTTATGTGGTGATTGGGTGCGTCACGAGATCTGAGTGGCTTTCTTGCTTGCTGAACCTGATCAGATGGGTTTTGAGGATCTGCATCCACAAAGGCTTCCTTCTTCTGTTCCACATGATCGTTACTGCTGTCTGTTCTAGAGCTTATCCATCTGGTTACCTGAGCAGCTGACTTGTCAACAGGCATTATTATGTTACTTGCTGTTTGGAAATTTGTATTAGGGAGAAAATTATTGACTCTCACACTTCACTTCCAGGATGCCCTGGTAGCCTAAGAAACCTGAGGGCAGCTTCCATGCCCTCAAGTGACTGAACCACCTCCTGAAACTTTTAGAATGTATTTAAAAAAAAGGCAAATATCTTATTCAGGGGGCTATGGTAGGAAGTCAACAAATGTGCTGACTCATGAGGTACTGTTTTCAACAATCCGTCTAGATCTGAATTTTACTTAACTAGTTCTTTTGTATTAAGTTAAAACCTATAATATACATCATAGTAATAAAATGGTCAATATTTGACAATGCTGCATTCCCAAATTTGAACAATAATGCAATTCTTTCAGATTGAGATGTCCATATTTTCTTCAATAGTGTAATTGGGGGACTGTAAATAAAATAGCTATCTCCATTTTAGGTACTTTCAGCTTCCTTCTGTGATGGTGGTTCATTTAATTTTGTTAGCAAAGAGCAAAATAATGGATGCTTCTGTGCACTGAGGAAAGGATCATTTTTATCCTGGTGCTGTTGAAAAAGGCAGCTCTGTTGACTATGGCTGGAGTGGTAATGTCATTTTCATTACTGAAATATATTTGTAAGTGCTCTGCTGTTTTTACAATGTAAAGGTGGCTTCTGAATTCACACCAGGTGCATGGTGTATAATGCAGTGTTTTAAGCTGAAATACATGCAGTAACAGACTGCTGTAAAGTGCAATCCATGATCAATGGTTTTAGCAGGGTCCTTAACACACACACATACAGAGTTTGACAAAGTGAAAACTTGAATAGTCTTAACTTGTAGGTTTGAAATGTAACTTTCACAAACCCTTGAACTTGAAACATCTTGGGCAGGCAAACCTTGATTAAAAAGATTGTAAGCCAAAAGGTTGTAGTTCAATAATACGAACGGTACTGCTCCTTTAGCTCCAATAACAGCAACTCTCCCCCACAGCATTGCATCCTTACTCAAAGAAAGATGTTCCTTTCTAGAACAGTCTTCCCCAAACCTATTGTAACCCTCCAAAGTGCCTCCTAGAAAGATTAGTAGAACAATACATTTCAAGCAGAGAAAGTGCAAATATAGTAAAGTGAATTATTTACACCACTATCAAACTTTCTAGAAAAATGAACCTTGACATACATTGCATTTAGATTAGCTTGCTTCTTAACAGCTGTGAAAAGTCATCAAGCAGCAGCAGTCATTTCTCAAGAGCGTTTTGCTCTTGCACAGATTATGCAGCTCCTGTTCAGCTGGCATGAAGGCAAACCCTCTGCCTGCACGTGTCTAGCTGTAGCACTTTAGGAAGACACTTGGCTTGTCCATGTAATTAATCCACTTCCCCTAGAGTGGGTGAGGGTTGCTCAGTTTTTTGTAGCCTCAGTGTGGTCACTCATTGTTGCGGGTTGGTGTGCTCATACTTTTTTCTTAAATTGTTTAGCTTTAGGAAACAAAATATGCATGTCTAAATTATTGTAATGTATTTATTGCTACCTGCTAAGTCTGTTAATTATATTAATATACTCATTTTTCACAGCAAACTTATTCAGTCCAGGTAAGCCCAAGGACAAATTAAACCCTTTTTGGTGTTCAGGGGAGGCAGCAGATGGCTGGATCCTGAAGCCCAATGGCCATGGGACTGGCCTGGGGCAGAGCTTGCTGCCTTTCCACCAGAACCCAGGCCTAGAACCGCACACCCCATGCCCTGAGCCTGCAACACCAGAACTGAAGCCTAGAAGCTGAGGCTCCCCCTCCCCCCCGCCTTAGAGTGGGGGACTCACCAACTGCCTGCTCCTCTAGGCTGTGTCTAGACTGGCATGATCTTGTGCCAGACCTATGCAAATGAGGCTCAGGTGGAATATCGCCAAGCCTCATTTGCATAGCTAATGAGCCACCATTTTCACGGAAGAGGCTTTTGCGCAAGACGGGGCTGTCTACACTGCCCCTTCTTGTGCAAGAAAAACCCTTTTATGCTGATTATTTTCAGGTATAACAGCTTTGCGCAAGAGGGTTTTTCTTGTGCATGAAGGGGCAGTGTAGACAGCCCCATCTTGCGCAAGAGCCTCTTCTGTGAAAATGGCGGCTCATTAGCTATGCAAATGAGGCTTGGCAATATTCTGCCCCTGGGCCTCATTTGCATAGCTCTGGTGCAAGATTGTGCCAGTCTAGACACAACCCCTAGTGCTGTGCTGCTGATACAGCAGCCAATATCATGCAGGTGCAATAGTGAGGTCCTGTTACTCTGCTTTTTCCACAGCAAATCACAGCCCACAAAGCTGTGGCTGTAACATCCAGTAAGCTTTCTTTTTGGCAATTGCCCAACTGAAATACTAGGAAAGAGCAAGTGAAGTTTTCATTTACCTAATTTAGGTTTGTCCCATTGTTTGCTAAATTTTTTCCTAGCTCCAGCCTGATGCTTTTATATATAAATACAGAGCCTGAGATGAGAGCTCCGTAGTGCTCATTCCCCCATCAAATGCACAAAAAGGCTACTCTAAGAACATAGAGGTTTCTAAGTAACAAGGTTAATTGGATTGCCTCAGTTCATGGGAAGGAAACAGATGTAGATGTAATATTGGGGCCAAGTGTATGTAAACAAAAGCAGAATCACTAAAGTCAGTTATTCCATAAAACATTTCAGTACAATGCTGAGGTAGTGAACAACGCACACAGGCATCAGTGAAGGTAAGCCACTCTGAAATATAAATCACATGGGAAATGTTTTATTTCCAAGATTGAATAATGGAAGCAAAAACCTGCTGCTACTTGGTGCTGTTGGGTTGAGATGTAATTCTGAAGACAGTTTATTTCAAAGGGGACACAATTTAAGATTAGTACAAACTTGCTTATCTTTTTAAAGCTGCACAAAGATCGGCATCATTAAAGATAACTTGCTAAAGCAAAATTCTTTGTCTTATTTCTCAGTATGTTAAAGTACAGAAAGGGGAGGTTAAGCTACCACCAGACTTTTCAACAATCAGGTTTGATCTGTTGCCAGTACAGTTTTCAATAGAAACTGGACCAAAACAAAGTACAAGTACAATCTACAACATGAATAAAAAAAGTATCAGGAGAGCAATGGGAATGTTAGACACATTCCAGAAAGCCTAGTACCAGAGCTAATGCACAACTACTTAATGTAAATGTTGTGGTTGTGAGTCTGACTGCATAGGTTAGAACCATGCGTAACAGACTGTCCTTGTATAAACTTCCTTAAGCTGCTCTATGATTATACCTCTAAACAAGCCTGAGTCTAGTCCTAAATACAACTCATGCTAGATTTTGCAGCCTGCATCCCTTACTCCTGTCATAGTTCTAGTATAATCCCATCCTGCAGACCTTATTCACAGACGTTGCCCCATTGACTTCACAGAAGTAAAGGACCAAGATTTGCGACACAGCCATTTACCCCACACAGGTTAATAGGGGTCTCATGCTAACCAAAAAATCTCTATTTAATCTCCGAGACTCTGAACAAAGTTAAATCTCTTCAATTGTCATTCTTGCTCAGCATCCATGACCAGGAAGTTTTACCAAGTTAGTGTTACTATTTCTAGAGCCTTGCAAATTGTAGAAGCGGCGAGGGGTCCTGTGGCACCTTATAGACTAACCGAAGTGTTTGGAGCATGCTTCGGTTAGTCTATAAGGTGCCACAGGACCCCTCGCCGCTTCTCCAGATTCAGACTAACACGGCTACCCCTCTGATACTTGCAAATTGTAGATATCTGCAGCTCATCTTTGTAGATAGGGATGTGGTTGCAATACAAATTTTGTATCTGGAACTCAGCAAATATGCAGGTATTTGCTTTATATCATTTTTGCAAATGCAGATACAAATTTAGTATCTGCATATGGCTCTATTTGGCTTTGTGTTCATCAACAAACATCACCACCAAAATGATAGAATTTTGTCTGTTACCACTTCCAAACATTGCTACCACCAGACTAGTACCATCAGGCTGTGTCTACACTGGGCCACTTATTCCGGAAAATCAGCCACTTTTCCGGAATAAGCTGCGAGCTGTCTACACTGGCCCCTTGAATTTCTGGAAAAGCACTGACGATCTACTGTAAGAAATCAGCTGCTTTTCTGGAAAAACTATGCTGCTCCTGCTCAGGCAAAAGTCCTTTTTCCGGAAAACTGTTCCAGAAAAGGGCCAGTGTAGACAGCACAGTAGTGTTTTCCGCAAAAAAACCCCGCTCATGAAAATGACGATCGGGGCTTTTTTCCGGAAAAGCACATCTACATTGGCCACGGACGCTTTGCCGGAAAAAGGGCTTTTCCGGAAAAGCATCCTGCCAATGTAGACTCTCTTTTTCTGGAAATACTTATAACGGAAAACTGTTCTGTGTTAAGCATTTCCGGAAAATCATGCCAGTATAGACATAGCCTCAGTGTTGAATTACAGCGATGAAGTTGGCTAGCATAGAAAGCATTTGCAACACCAGCTGTGTTCTCGGGGAAGGAAAAAAAAGCTTTTCATTCACTCATGCCACCTGTTTATATATAGCATGTACCACAAATTTTAAAAAATTTCCTCAAGGTGACTAGGATGATGAAAATTCATTTCAATCAGTAGTGATAGTAGTGGAGAGAACAGTGCATCCATAACTCTATATAGCACAATTCATGTTAAGAGTGAAAATTATTCATGTTGTTTCAACTACTACTCAAGCTCAACAATACATTTACAAAGATTAAATACTTTTTTCCACTAGCCTTTTCAGGCAGAAAAAAGTGCTGGAGTTAACTAGACTATGGATTTTTAATCTTTACAAATATTCAACAGTTACGGGCCTTGTATAAATAAGGTGCTAGTTCCCAAACTTGTACAACAGTGAAATGTTACTGAACAACACTGCTTCAGTTATAGGAGCAGTTTGAATTACAGCTCTTTTAGGATTCTAGGAAAATACATTGATATTTCCCAATTTCATTTCTAAGAAAACTGTCTTTTTATAACAAGATACCACCATTTAGTGGTCATTTGTTTTTCAGCTAAAGAATTGCTATGACTAATTCTACATTAACTTCCCACAGTTTCTGTGCACTCATGACCAGCAACGGAATTGTATCAGTACAATTTCACTCCCAACATAAAATGATCAATGTTCTGACAATGAAGTGGTGTCACAGTTTGCCCAGAAAGTTTTTTTTAAAGAAATCTTTTAGCATGTTTACCACATTCCCAGTATCTTTAGTTACAGGGTACAGCCTCATACTTTCAGATCCAATTCCACATTCCAGAGTAACCCCAATGCCAACCGGAAGTCAGTGGATTTATTTCAGAGAGAGAGCAGGATCTGGTCCAATCTTCTTCGTTAAACTATTGCATTAGGTTCCATGCTGCCCCAGATCCGCATACAGAATTCCTATTTATGTGGGTGTAAGGAAGGCCTTTGATGTGTACTCTGCATCAGTTGTATTAGCTGAATGTATGACTTTGCACTTCATTATTAAAACATTTCAGTTGCAAATAGTACATGTTAAAATAATACAAACTTGATCAGTTTCAAGATAAGGAAGACACATAAATTAGGTCAAATTCTGCCCTTCTGTTACACCTACACATCATGAAGAATATACAGATATATCCAAGGGCATAATCTGAACAGGTAATACTATTATTTTAAAGCATCAGATTATTTTTACTAAAACAGACTGCCATCTGTTTTATATCCCTTACATGAGGACTGGAAACATCATAAGATGCAAGAAACACTGACATCTCTGTAATCAGCAGGCCAGGCCAGGCCAGCATTTTATGAAGAGATACTGAAAATAGGCAAGAAAAAGTGCAACATACATTTTTAATATAACCTCACTCCCATTTGCCACCTCACTGTTCTTTGTTGAGGTATGGAGGAAGAGGTTAAAAGGAAGTGCTTTGGTATATTTGTTCAAATGTAAGAGACATTTAACTATGGAAATCTCTAGGATATAAAAGTGAAATTAGAAAAGTTACCAGAACCTTAGAACCTACAAGAAGTAGAATTTCAAATGAGTTACATTTATTCAATTAAAAAATTGACAGTTAGTAATGGTCACATGAACACTAGGGAATTGTATCTACATTTCCTGACGTCAGTATGAGCGGCACTCGTTTTCTACATATACAAATCTAATGCCACTTAGAAAATACAAAACCAAATCAAATCCCAAGACACTGTGAAATCAACACTGCTTAAAACCTCAAAATTTAATCCAATTGATATATTTTAAAATAAATAATTTTTCCTCATTTAAAAAACCCAACTACTTTCAAAGCAGTTACATTAAGACCATTCTCAAAAGTCTTTCATAAATAGTCATTCATTTTGATTGTCTATTAGTGCAGCACCTCTCAGTGTTGGCTGGAATCGCCATAGTAGGCAATACAGTATTTTGTTTATACACAGTGTTTTGGTTTTATTTTTTTCCTTTTTATTTATAGGTACAATTTCTCTGAATAACAGCATACCATGCTGGCAAAACCCATGCAGATGACAAAGCATGAAGCAAACAGAGCCTGTAAATTACTTGTTTATTAAAGAAAAAAAAAAGGAATGTAGTGTTAAAATCAGGATATTAAAAAGTCTCATGGACAAACATTTAATTTAAAAATCTCAAAATTTCTCTCATTTACTATGAGTCATTCAACATTTAACTTCAAATATAATGCATACAAAATTCTTTATCCCAATTATTTTCAAAGAGTTTTTAACATCTTCCACTGGGGATGAGTAAAAAAAAAAGTCTTTCTCCCTTTCAGCCAAAAATAATAATTTCCCCAATCATTCTCAATGTATATCTTGTTTCAAGAATGGTTTCAAATGGAGACACTTATGAATCTAACATGCATGTGCTGACACTGCATGATGCCATAACACTTAAAATACACTCATAACTACATCTGGTTTCATCTGTAAGAATATTAGTTATTCTAGAATTGGTGACTGCAGTAGTCTACTAAAGGCCACATCTGTAAACCCTCTACACATATTTTAATGCAAATTATAACCCCAAGGGCTGTTTAGAATGACTGAACAGGCTAATATCCTCCTGATCATTTCTCTCACAGGCAGTTGTGCAACTTTCAAATAAAACTCTAATAGAAGCTAATATTTCTGTAGATTTAGCCTCTCTCAAGGCCATATTAAAACAAAACAAACCATTTTTAGATGCCTTTTTAATCTCAGACTTAGAGCCTCAAAGGATCACTGCATTTAGAAACATTTTCCAGAAATGTCTCTTTTTGACAATTTTCTACATTCTGATTCCTTTGGGCCCCCTTTGAACTGTTCCATTGCCTAAAATAATTAACTGTTCTCCAAATGGTTCTTTTCGGTAAAGTGCTTCTCATTATTCCCAAAGACTTTTTAAAACTGTGCTACTTGAGTCTTGCAAGGGTTTCTCTTTTACCCATGAAAAATTGCTGGCATGGGCACTGCTGAGAACTAAGGACCCTATTCTGAAGCTATGGCAGTATTGACTAAAACTGGACTAACTTACATGCTTCCAGATAGGGTGTACTGCTGAACTGGGGCCTATCCCTTGTAAGGATTTTGGATCATTAACTTTGATGTTGGTTGGCAGCAGGCATAATGTCTACAAAGATGTTGATACACTGGAGCCATCGCACCAGGAGGTAAACTTTCCCATAAAATGGAAGGCATATGGAAAATTCTTACTATAATCTTTTCATATTTATATACAAATATATATTAAATATAATATAAAAATAGCTATATTTCTTTTCTCTCTGAAATTCTGAGGCTTTTCCTTGAGTTCTCACCCAAACCAGGCAAACTTAATTTTCTCATCAAAACTCTTAAGAAAATACAGCATGATATTTTACTTAACTGTATGTCACCAAGGCATATATCCATAATGCAACATTTTCTCCTTCTGAGCCAACGTCCTCACTCCTGTCAGAGTCATTCTGCAATATTACACATTATAGCATTTGCTGCTGTGATATCTAGGATGTCACAAACAACAGGTTTGCCATGCCAGCAAATAAGCTGGGCAGAAACAGCAGGCTGATTGGATGAGAGAACAGATTGGGGCCCATTTTCTTCTCAGTGAAGTCAATGGAGTTTTGCAATTGACTTTAATAGGAGTAGAAGTAAGCTCCTTGTTTGGACACAAATCATTTAATAATCAGTGAAACAGAAGCAGAGCATCCACACCAATTGAGACAGTGAAATACTGTGTGCTTTCTCAGTTTTTTCTTCCAAACATTTGCCTGAATCGTGACAGAAGCTTTTCAAATGTATTTAATGATTCCCTCCACCCATTTCTCTTTATCAGCTAACAGGAAAGCATAGCTTCATTTTTGGATGACTTCGCCCTCTGAGCTTATGGAAGGCTTCTTGATCGAAAGACAGAATGTTTCCTCTTAATCCTCTTCCAATAGCTACGTCAATTTAAAAAATCCTCACACCTAGGTTAGGCTGTCTTTTTATTGTCTGATCTTCCACAGTATTTTTTTTTGGTTGTGAAAGGGGGTTTGAGTGAAGCTTATATTTAAAACTCTCAGCTGTCTGCTGGTTATGCTCTTTTTCTGTAACTGCAAATGCTTCAGCCTGTCAGCTAGTTTTACCACCATACTATAATTCTAAGAGTAATATTAAAGCTCTCCCAATTTTCTTTAGTGCTATTTTATCGTAATTAGGTCAAAACCTTTATCTACCAGGTCTATTTCCCACTAAAAGTCTTTATGGAATGGACCTCTGGTCAATGCAGCTTAAATTTTGGATACAGGCGGAACGGTATGGCAGGATTAAGCAAGGCAATTTGAAATAAAAATAAAATTCAATGCAGTTTTGCTTTTCTATAGCTTAAAAAATGTGTTTCTTACAATAGTACTGGTTCAGGGAATGACAGAAATCCCTTTAAAGAGCATAGAGATGGAAAGTTTCCTGGATATGTTTAATATTTGTACCTGTCCTGCTCCTTGTTGCAAGAGGCTTCCCACAGCAGAAACCAATCCAAGTCTCTTTGGTTCTTTACCTCTTATGCCCACCTCCCTTTTCCAATGTGATTCTTCCAGGATCCACTATTGATCTGCTGTTTTATCATTTGGAGGGTGGGGGCTAATCTGATGAAGAGATGACAGTGGAGAGGCCAAGGCTAATTTTAGGAAGACGCCTCAAAAAAATAACTGAATCTAGAGCTCACTAACTTAGCCCTACCTTTAAGTCAGTTTTGTTCACCCAATAATACAATCAAACTGTTTCTATTATTTAATATTAAACCATAATTTAATTACATTCATACAGCTCTCCCTAATACTCTTAATTTAAATTCATCTTCTTGACTAAAAACATTCCCTCCTCAGTCTTAAATTTAATTAATTTTCTCTTAACTACCAAGTCTATTTTGGTAGTCTAGCTTGGTATTAACTCACTTTGCTCTGCAGATGTAGTTTGTAGGAATTAGTACCATAGAAATCTACTGAACATTTAAAAATAGCAAATAATTTCTGTTGGAACTTTTTATTATCTTTAAAAAGTGAGGTTGCCTTATGAAGTCTTAGTTTAGTGGTATCCCTCACAAATCAATACTCAGTGTTAAACATGCAGTCCTAATCCCCTTTATTTTTCCATTAAATTCCAATCAAAGTAAATTTGGATCTGATCTAATTAAAAAGTATCAGATTACTAAAGAGCACAGCCCCTGCCTTTATACTTTATAGGTAAATCATGTAATATCAATTTCCAATTTACTGTTTGAGGGGGGAGCCACTCCTTTTAAAAACACTCATGACTCAGATAACTGTTAAAATACTTATATACATGAACGAAATGAGATAAAGCTATGAAGTTGACACACCTTTTGTTGAGATTGCACTAAGACTTCAAAATTGTAAAATCGTAACAGATTCAAGACAACGTAATTCAAGATGTTCAATGTTATCACCTGAATTAAAATCAAGGCACTATGGGTTTCTTGTTTTAAAATAACCCTGAATCAGTTCTGACTAAAGAAAGATCTAATTTTTAAAAGGAGAATAAAAAGATTCCAACATATTTTAACAAGTTACAATTCTCACCACAGAGGTGGTTAAAAAGTGCCTAAAATGTTAAGTGTAAATATATTGTTGTGCAAATTACTCCTATAACTGACACATTCTTGAAAATTACTTTCATGAGTTTTTTTAAACCTTTTACATAAATATTTCCAACTATGATCTATATCAAAATATAGCATTGGGGAGTAAAATTCCAAACCATCAACAATAAAGCAGTGCAAATTCCTATTTTCAATCAAAAACAATGAATAATTGTGAAATAATGGATGATATTTCTGAAATCTGAATGTTTTGAACCCTGATGCGTGACCATCAGATAAAACAGTTTCATCAATAATTTAACTCCAAAAAGTCCACTGATCAGCACACTATATCTCACTGAACAAACTGTGACATCGCAGACAAAGCACAAACAAGAGACTTGTGCCCACATTAAAGGTGAAAATTATGATGCATCATGTTGTAAACAAAAGGGTAAAACAGAGGAAAATATTAGTCTGAGCATGGTGTGAGAATTTAGGGAAACATATTCAAAGCTACAAACAACAAGATTACATTTTCATGCATCATATAAAATATTTTTGCTCTCTCCTTTTATCCAGACATATACACATTATTTTACAACATCTGTACAATACAGAATCTGATTCCACACAATATTCTGAAAATATTTATTTGCCCCATAATAATCTGAAAAAAAATTAAATGTCTTTTGGACTGTATTTGTAGCATTATCTTGAGCAACCACATGTCAATGGTCACAACTGACAAACTTACAGGACTACTAAAAATACCAATTTTTAGTACCCTTTTCAGTTCACTGAAGCTTTGAGACTTGATCTGGACAAGTTATTATGTGGCAGCACATCCTTTAGAACACAAACATTGGGACAACTAAAACACTGTCAAAGTTGGCCATGTGCCTGTTATCTTTTGCTGTTTTGTACCTAAGGTACCTTCACAACATTCTGTAGTTGTTTCTTCTGCAAACAGATTCCCAGAAGTTAGAAGCAGACCTCAATACTGTACTTTATAAAGCCTTTGGACTTCTACCTCTACTATCATCAGTGCAATTGATTATGGAGCAGCCCCTCCCTTCTGTTTGTTTCTAGAAGAAGCGAATCCCCATGCTATTGTGGCTGAACTTTGGAAGGATCAGTTATGTTGTCAGTTCTATGTCGTGAGAGCTGCTGTTGCTGTTGCTGAGATTGATGCTGCTGGTGGTGTGATTGAGTAAAAGTGCTTTGTTGTAGTGGGAAAGCAGCAGAGAGAATAAGTTGAGTTGATTGATTTCCATGAAGTATCCTGGATGTCTAAAAAGAAATAAAAGATTATTATTGCCCACATTATGAAAATGCAAGTCTGGTTACCTTTTAAAACTATCACATGTAGTTAAATATCAATAGGACCCTGAGTTCTTTCACTTACAATTGTACAACATGAAGATTCATTCAGAATAAAACAACTAACTACAGAGTATTCATATCTGCAACATTTAAACATAAAGCAACTAATGGACCTCTGTGATGCCAGTAGCTAGGAGTACTATGGCAATAGAGGCAGGAATATGCAGCAACTGTAATTCAAGGCTTTATAAGAGCACATACCCCTAATGACCGGAGTACAGCTAATGCTGAGCAGCCAACTTTAACTTTGACATTTCAAGAACCTAAGTTGCAATCTTAACATTCTTTTAATGGAATGCTCACACACATCCCTATTTAGGGATGCTATAAGAGATTTTCTTCCTTTAAAAGACAACAAAATTTCAGATCTAAATAGTTTGGTGTCTAATTCAGTGGTTCCAAAGTTTCGGTTGTAGCAGGTTGCCCACTAATGGACTAGCAGCTGGTATGCCCTCTTTGCCCCATTCTCTAGATCTTCTTGAGAGACCTATTCCAGTACACTGATTCTGCAATGTCACTGCTACCTCTCCTTTTATTAGTTCATTCTACTTCACCTTTAACCCTCTTCAATCTTTAATTTCTCTTACTTTTAATATAAGTTTTCTTTTTTGCTCTTTATTTGCACTCTGTTACCCCTTCCCTGCCCTTCTCTTTGCTCTCTGAGTTAATCTTTTCTCTCCTCGATGATGGCTTCTCTCCTTACTCGTGAGAAAGCTATTTGCTACTCTGAAATCCTCTGGTATCTTCATGAGGCCCAGGCAACATGTGCTTCTGCAGCTACACAGAAACAGAGAAAAGACACTTAGGCTGGCATGCTGCCTCCTGAGCCAGCTCTCACACCTTGTTAATTGTGGACCACCATGGAAACTGAAGGGAATATGAGGTTTACAAAAAGAGGACTGCCCCTTTGATTTACTTAGAATCAAATCATATGTGTATGGTGAAATGAGGTGGACCTGGATGACAATTTTCCCTGTCCTTATTGTTTCTCTCCTTTTTCTCCATGACCCACTCCTAAGCTACGTCTAGATTACATCCATCTGTCGACAGAGGGATGTAAATGAGGCACTTCCAAAGTGCAAATGAAGCGGGGATTTAAATATCTTGCGCTTCATTTGCATAATCATGTCACTGCACTCTTTTGAAAAAGCCTGCCTTTTTAAAAGGAAAACCACATCTAGACAGAGGGATGTAATCTAGACATAGCCCTGATGTGTACTCTAATGCTCCACAGATTTTTTTAAACTGCAGTTCTTGTTTGTGAACTTGACAAATAAAGACTGCAAGAGACTTTAAATAACATCTATGACAGAACCTCCTCTAGTGCACATCACTAAATCTGAGATTAACAAGGTTGCTTATTTAAACATATTCAGGCTCCTAATTTGCAGAATATGCTGAACCTGTTTACATCACTATCAAAATTTGTGCAGTTTGACAGATTTCTTGCCAGTGCTGCATTACCTGTAAGAACTGCTGCGGATGCTGTGCCAGCTGAGCTTGAGACGACTGCTGAACTGTACTAAGCTGCTGCTGTTGCTCTTGCTGACTCTGTTGCTGCTGCTGTGTCATTGATAATGTCTGTGTCTGCTGCTGTTGTGCAGCAAAAGTGGGATAGGCAGTCACCACCTGTCCCATAAACATAGTGCTCGGAACCATTACTGCTCCACATGCTACAGGGGCAGTGACTAATTTTGTGACAAGCTGCTGACCTTGAGAAAACCTGTTAAAGGAAAAAAGACATCAAAAGCTCCTATCAGCTTCAGGTACACTGGCTGAACTTTCCTATATCAATGTGACTGGGTAAGTGCTAGTTTATCATTCATATGATCATTCAAGATAAACCTAGTTTTCATTTGCTTACTACAAACTAAGCAAATTCAGTTGAAATGGGCTACATATTTCCCTTAAAACCCCACCCCTCCACCAGTGCCTCAACACCATAAGCTCTAACGGAGCTACAGGAGTATCTCTGCAAATTTAGTCTTCAGACTACAGAACATCAGTTTTATTTCACTAAGTAAAACTTAATGAAATTGCTGACTTAACTTTTGTCTCCTTTTCCGTAAGATCTGGTGTCTACTAAAGCATGGAGAGCTCTAGCAAAGCAAAATCATCTGAATGAACATTGCACCTTTATTTTTACCTGATCTGTCTGTCCTGGGTGAAAGTAGTTACTGCAGCACTCTGGTTATTGTTTTGTGGTAAACTAGATGGAATCTGGAGCACATTTCCTGTTGTTGGCTGGGAAATCACCATAGTGTTATACAAGGGGGCAGAAAGTGTATTCTGTGATTGATTGGTAAGAGAAGTCTGTTGATTGTGCCCACTAAGTAGATTTTGCTGTGTATGCTAAGAAAGAAAAATACATAATATGTGATTTAAATACAGGTATAAAAATGTAAAAATAAACACTCTTTTCAAACACAGAGAAGGTATAGCTTGCTTTTCAGGCATAAATAAAAATGCTGTACATTAATTGTTAATTATTGCACATTCTAATAAAAGTTCTTATATACTACTATATACTTTTAAACCACTGTACAAAATAATTAATCCATTCCTACAACACCTTTCCAAGTTATGTAAATACTTAATCCCAGTTTTTACAGATAAACAAACAAAGGTTAAATTATTTGCCCCAGGCCATGAAGTGAGTTTTAGTGCCAGGATTAGAATTTAGGAGTTCCTTACTCCCAGTTTCTGTTTCAAAGCTCTTAAAACATTAGAACAACTGCACAAAAAGGGGAATGATAGGTCAGGCAGAATTACAGTTGTAAGCATGCTTAGTCTCTGGAAGTGTTGAGGTGATATAGGAGGGGGGTGAGGGAGAAAGAGAGAGAGAATGTCACTTTGCACTAGTTCAATCAGCTTTAGTGAGCTATATCTGGACTAAAGACAACACAGGACACCAAGACAACAGGCTTTCAAGGATGCTAGAAATAAAAAACTAGGGATTTGACAATGTGAACAGATAGGGGATGGAAATCCTTAGAACTCCAGAAACACCTGCATCTTGCTAGGGCTAAAGTTGAATTGATTCTTTACTAAAATGAAGAGACATCATTACTAAATTACAGTTAAATATGTGTTTAAAGTATTCTCAGGAACTGCACCTGCTCTTATTGTCCCTTACCCAATTCTATGGCGTTGTAAGTTACATTTTTAAACATGTTCCTCTGCTGAATGAAAAAGCCAAATGAAAAGGCAGAATGATTATCTAAAGCCTGCTCTTGAGGATAGGTCTTTCCAAAAGAACTAGTTGTTATTCACTGCTCATCATTTACATTTGATAATTTTTCTGTCAAGAGAAGACTGAAATCTAAGCCTTTTCCTGAAACAGAAAATTAAATGTATTTCAACCATCAACATTTAAGGCATGAACCTGTTTCTTGAACATTCAAAATTTCCATTGACTTCAGTGGAAATGTTCTCCATACAGAATCATTGCAGAATCAGACAAAAATATTATAGGTTTCATTTCTGGTACTATGTGATTATATTACCTAGCATTGGTACTTATGACAAACTTTACCTGTGTTGCTGTACTCTGCAAAGGCTGCTGCTGTATCATGTGCTGAGTACTAATATGCCCAGTGTTCATACCACCTTGAATTTGATTAGCCTGAACAACTTGACCTTGCATGTTTATTGGTGCAAGCTGCTGAATGCTAGAAGAATTTCCAGAAGTAAGTTGCACAGAACCGAAGTTTATTCCAGGAGTTGATTGCTGCAAAAACATCTTTAAGAAAATCCACAAATTAGTTTTTTTAAAACAAACTAACGATGGCTTGAACTATTACTAAAAATTCTTAATACAATATGTTTGAAAAACAATTCAAGATAGATATATTGATTAAGTGTCGATACCAGAGGTTTTAAGAGTATTATAATAAATGGATAATCATAATTAAAATCTCTTGCACCAGTTTTGTTCTGGTTTAACACCATTCAATATAATGTAAGTCTGGTGTGAAGATAACTTCATCCCAAAATATTTAACTTAAGGTTTGTATTTAAAGAGAAGTACAAAGACAATTGTACAAAATTTTGAAAAAGACAATATTAATTGGAAATTGTATTTCTTTTTCCAGCAATTTAGGGAGGCAATGGAGGGAAAATAATCTTATAACAGATAGAGCCAAATACTATACAGAATTTCTTCTCTGCAAAATGACATTCTGTAGCAACAGCCTCTAAGGTAGGGCATTCCTGATATTACCCATTTTAACTAAACTGGTGGGCTGCATCTACACTGGCATGATTTTGCGCAAATACTTTTAATGGAAAGTTTTTCCATTAAAAGTATTTGCGCAAGAGAGTGTCTATACTGGCATGTGCCTTAGAGCAAAAGATTTGCTTTTGTGCAAAAGTATCCGTGCCAGTGTAGACTCTCTCTTGCGCAAGAAATTAACGTTGCTGTCTACAATGGCCTCTTCCACAAGAATATTTGCACAAGAGGGCTTATCCCTGAGCGGGAGCGTCAGAGTATTTGCGCAAGAAGCACTGATTTTGTATATTACAACATCAGTGTTCTTGCGCAAATACTCGCGGCCAGTGTAGACAGGCGGCAAGATTTTGCGCAAAAGCAGTTGCTTTTGTGCAAAATCTTGCCAATGTAGACACAGCCACGGAGTTCAGCACCCAGAAAGTTAAGTCCTTACTAAAAAGTCAGTGTTAATCCAACTAACCTGAAGCCCTTGACCATGGACCATTTGAAGCTGTTCTTGAATCTTACGCAACTCTTCTTGCTGCCGATGAATATTTGCCTCTATCATTCGTGTTCTTTGCTCCAACTGATCCTTTAGGTGCTGCATGGCTCCCAATTGGGCTGAAAACTGAAACATAGGCTGCAGAGCCATGCATAGATTAATAGAGTTTAAATCAGAAACTGACAAATTTGACCTATAAATGGTAAATCATGCCTTCGTAGTAGCAATGGGAACCAAGCCCTATGGCATGTTGTCTACCTCTCTTGCATCCCCCTTATCAGTAATGGAATTGGTCTGTGCACAAACACGCCATTACTGAACAGTTAGCTCAGTAGAGCAGCTTGGCCTGAAGCTGGAGCTGGGAGCGTAACTGGGGATAGGAACTGGGGCTCGAGATGGAGCTTGCCCAGAGGCAGAGATGGAATAAAGACAGAGCAGGGGGCAGATTGGAGGAGGGCGGGGGGGAGGGGAGAGTGGAGTGGAGCAGTGTTTGGGGTTGGAGCTGGGCAGGAGGCAGAGTGAAGTTGCAGCTGGAACTGGACAGGGGGTGAAGTGGGGTGGAGTGGTGCAGGTAGGGCTGCGCTGGGGACAGAGTGGAGCTGTGTCTGGGATCAAAGCTAGTCGGGGATACAACAGGGAGGGGTGACAAACTCTCTCCATTACCTGTGTAGGGTCTCACCTCCCCCAAATGTCCCCCCCCCCCAAGGAGGGGGCATGCCTGAGTTTGGGGACTGCTGTTCCAAGCACAACTGTGAAAAGTTCTGGCATTAAACAGTAAATGCATGTGTCAAAGGACTCGGAATAACTCCTCAGCCAAAAACCCAAACATAAAACACTGACAGACAGACAACTATCCTGTTCTGAAGTCAACCTCTCAGTGAAAAGCCTGAGCAATCAGATGGGTTTACAGCATAGCCTGAAGGTGAACAACCTGTCAGAATCAGTTTACTGTCAGCATCAGCTGTCAGGACAGGCCATGGAGAACACAGAATCCTAGAGCTGGAAGAGACCTCAAGAGGTCATTGAGTCCAACCCTGTGCCCAAAGCAGGACCAACCCCAGATAAATTACCCCATGCAGGACTTTGTCAAGCCAGGACTTAAAAACATGTAGGGATGAAGATTCTACCACCTCCCTTGGTAATCCTTTCCAATGCCACCCTTCTAGCATTGTAACAGTTGAAAACAGTTACAAACAGTTCAAAACATTGAAACAGTTTTTCCTAATAGCCAACTGAGACCTCCCCCACTGCAACCTGAGAGTATTGTTCCTCATTCTGTCATTTGTCACCACTGAGAACAGCCTCTCTCCATCCTCTTTGGAACCCCCCTTCAGGTAGTTGAAGGCTGCTATCAAATCCTCCCTCACTCTTCTCTTCACTGGACTAAATAAGCCCAAATCCTTCAGTCTCTCCTTGTAAGTCAAGTATTCCAGACCCCTAAGTCCTTTTGGTTGCCCTTTGCTGGACTTACTCCAATACGTCCACTTCCTTTCTGCAATGGGGGGCCCAGAATCGGACACAATATTCCAGATGTGGCCTCACCAGTGCCAAATAAAATAGAATAATCACTTCTCTAGAGCTGCTGGCAATGCTCCTTCTAATGCAACCTAATATGCCATTAGCCTTCTTGGCTACAAGGGCACACTGTTGACTCATATCCAGCTTCTCATCCACTGTAATCCCCAGGTCTTAACCAGGACAAAAGCCATATAGGCTACTACATTTCCCCACTGCCATGCCAGTATATTGTAAATCTCCCTCCTATCCACCTGAGCATGCATTCAATAATAATCAGATTTTATTGCCGTTTTTAACTTTGAACAGTGACAATTTATGTCATTTGGACTTTTACAGATTTGGTAGCAAATAAGGTACTTTAATGTGTACTAAACGAACTGCAATGGCAATTACCTGAATCCAACAAAACTGGTTAAAAATCAGTGGGAAAATTATTACACTCATTTTGGGAGAAATTTTCCTTAATTAGGCATAAGAGAGAATGCAAGTAAAGATGACTTAAAATAAACTTCCAATACACAGTTCAGTTATTGAGAAAATCCTTCATCCCATATTCCTAAATTGAGTTATTTTTTGAAAGAGCATGTCAAATATACAAATCTAATCCATACCTGGGGCATGCCTGGCTGGATCTGTAAAGTTGCAGGCTGAGATATCATTGGCTGTGCTAATGGTTGTCCAACAGATTGAGCGTTTAAGGACTAAGATTTAAAAGCATACCATAATTATACAACAGAACTTGTCTCTCACTAAATATTATTAAAGTATTTAAGTGTCAATTCCAATACGGCACAACAGTAAATTTTGTTAAAACCCACTTTCACAGAACTTAAAGCCAACAGAAATGTTTCTATATTTATCTTAATATTTCAAAGGGATAATAGTTTTTAAGCAAGTGAATGTTCCCTGCGATGTCTGAAATCAAAATATTGCAGCACTATGAACTTGCAGATACAAGTGATGACATGGAGTACCTTTGTTCAAGTTCTAGGTCATAAATAAAACAGAGAATATAAATAATAAAAGGAAACTGAAATGTTAAAATTGCAATAACTGCAAGGTGGTGTTAGTAATGTAAGTAAAGATACTTATTTGTTTTCAAACATTTTAAAGTTGACAACATTCTTTTATTCCTCTACTCAAACCATCAATAAACCTGCCTCAAACCCAGTCAACTAATAGCTCATAGCAGAGGGTACATAGTGGATTTTTTAATATAATCAGGGTTTCAGGAACTATTGCATAACTTTGTTATTGGAATGGATATACCTATTATATGAAAAATTGAATGAGAAAGAAAGCACAGATTTATGCCTCAAACTAGGGATAATAAATATCGGTTAATTGAATGGCTGATTAACATAATGAATTCTTATGGATTACTCGACTATTCTATAGTCCCTGGAGGTGGCGTCCCCAGTACGGGGCTCCAGCCCCACTCATGAGGAGTTTCCTGCCACTCGATGCTGCTGCCTCTGTATCAGCGGCAGCAGTGTGGGGTGCCAGACAGGAGCTGGTATGTGAGGGAAGCCAGTTTAAAATACAGAGGGAAGCCTCTGTATCAGAGGCAGCAGTATGAGATAGCAGCAGCCCTGTCTGGGGCGGGGGTGTGTGATGTAGTGGGCAGGCAGTACACTCTGTTGGGCAGGCATTCACTGATTGCCGTGTTTGGGCTGTGGGTGACCCCTACTGGCCTGTGTCTGTAAGCACTGCCCAGCAGGGGGGACCGCCTGAGGTCACGTAGACAAAGACCCAACTGGTCCTACCCGTTGAGAGCAGGGACTGAACAAAGGAGGTGAGTGTTTGGGGGAAGGGTCAGTTTCGGCTGCGGGAAACCATGAAGGGGACAGACTAAGCAGAGGGTTGAGAGTTTGAGGGCCTAGGCACCCCATCCCACAGGGTCTGAGGCATCCTGGCCCTGACTCCTGTAGCCACATCACATCTATGCTGTGTTGTACCCTGGAGAAGCAATAAACCCTCTCTATTCTACTGGCTGGCGGAGTCTGTTTTGGCTGCTATAGGGGTGTAGGATCGGGGGGAACCCTGACGCGCTGTCACAGGGGGACAGGCCTGAGCTCCTGGACCTGGTGCGTGCCTGAACTGAGCTGTGCTACCTGCCTGCCTGACTCCTAATACACTTTAAATGCAGAGCTGCAGCAGGGGTAGGTCCCAGACCTGGCACGAGCCAGGACTGAGCTGGATTCTGGCCAGCCTGCTAAAAAATGTATTGGTCAGGGGATGGGATGTGTGTAGCCTATTGCATTAACCTATAAGCTTTTGCTTATCAGTTAATTAGTTAATCGACTGCACTATTACATCCCTACCGCAAAAACTTGAATACAGGTGTGCATATTGTAACAGGTGGCTTAGTCCTCTAAGGGCTAAAGGACTGGACTTGCTCAAGGAAGCACACTTGAGCAAGGATCAGCTGATTCACCTATAAAAAGCAGCAGGAAGTTGCAGAGCGAATTCTCAGGGAGAGCAGAATGCAGTACAGAGGCTGCCAGGAGCCAGCAGGCTCCATCAAAGAAACCTGGAACTCAGGGAGGGAGACTACTGGTAAACAAGGCCTGGGAAGTGACTGGACAACAGGGTAAACTTATGAACCTGAGGAAGGACTTAAGCACTTTATTTTGAATGTTTATTAATTTAATAAATCAAATCCCAAGGATGCATGTCAATACACAAAAGTGTTTGAGAGTTACTCAAGAAACCCTTTCTTTGAAAGTGGAGACTGAGGTAGGGAACTAATTTCAGGGTTGTCTGAAGGTCCTGAGGGGGTCATAGCAGGTTGCTACCCAATGACACACATGCTTAATTGTCAGAGGGGTAGCCGTGTTAGTCTGGATCTGCAAAAGCGACAAGGAGTCCTGTGGCACCTTATAGACTAACAGATGTATTGGAGCATAAGCTCCAAGTCTGGTCTTGAAGTTTTTTTGCTGCAGGACGGTATATCGCAATATACCAATAAAATATGTGTCATCATGTGCCAGTAATGCCCCTCTGCTATATACATCGGCCAAACTGGACAGTCCCTACGCAAAAGAATAAATGGACACAAATCAGATATTAGGAATGGCAATATATAAAAACCTGTAGGAGAACATTTCAATCTCCCTGGACACACAGTAGCAGATTTAAAGGTAGCCATCCTGCAGCAAAAAAACTTCAAGACCAGACTTCAAAGAGAAACTGCTGAGCTACAGTTCATCTGCAAATTTGACACCATCAGTTTAGGATTAAACAAAGACTGTGAATGGCTAGCCAAGTACAAAAGCAGTTTCTCCTCTCTTGGTGTTCACACCTCCACATCAGCTGCTAGAAGTGGGCATCACCCTCCCTGACTGAATTAACCTCGTTATCTCTAGCCTTATTCTGGCCTGCATATTTATACCTGCCTCTGGAAATTTCCACTACATGCATCTGACAAAGTGGGTCTTTGCCCATGAAAACTTATGCTCCAATACATCTGTTAGACTATAAGGTGCCACAGGACTCCTTGTCGCTTATGCTTAACTATATGTAGGAGCCCAATAAATTCAGATATATGAACAATACATCCTGGATCATGAAATTATGCCTCCATAAAATCTGGCTACTGTTGGGAAGGGGAAGCTCCTACCAAGTGCTGGGCTCCAGATGCTAGTCCTAGCTGGGCTAAGGAAGGGTGGGATCCTCTTCCCTTGCAGGGGTTATTCTTGGTGATGGATCAGACCCACCTCCAGGAACCTCCCCAGTTGCAGGAAGATCCATGGCTGCTGGCTTGGAGCCCAGTTCTGAAGGCAGAAGTTGGCACATTCCCAGAGAGGAGTCTGACCTAGCCCCAGGAGCGGCCCCTGCAGGGGAAGAAGTCCCATCCCTTCCCAGCCCCACTAGGATTAGCAGCTGAAGTCAACAAATAGGAGGAGACCCTGGTGGGGGCACCCCTATCCAGCCCCTTCCCAACTTCAGGTGCAGTTCTCAGGGTTAAAGGGGCCTTGGGCTGGCTAGGTATAGGGAGGAGGGGAACCAGCATGGCTCCCTTATCATGGGCCTTGGGCAGTCACCTACCCATAGGGCTGGTTCTGCCCCCTCGAAAAGTGACAACTCCTCTATATCCTGTGACCCTCAATTCTGCACTGCTGCTGACTGCGGCACTAGCTTTAGCGCTGGGTGGCCAGTTGGCAACTGCTGCTCTCTAGCTGCCCAGCTGTGAAGGCGGTGCTCCTGTCAACAACAGCACCATGACCCTCTTTTGGGTCAGGACCCTCATGATAATAACACCGTGAAATTTGAGATGTAAATGTCCGAAACTGTGAATGTGATGTTTTAAACTATGGAATTGACCAAAATGGACCATGAACTTCATAGGGTCCTAAAATGTGCATGTGAATAGTCACACTTTTAACAGGGAAAGTTAAAAACATGCATAAGAATTTGTGTTTGTAACCTTAATCATGCAATCTTGGTAATCAAGTACCCATACTGAAAATGTTTTCACTTCTAGTTCAAAATCTATGCTTAAAGGAAAAAATGCAATTTACTGTAGATTTAAACATTTTCATTTACAAGTTAAATAAATGGACTGTACATAGAGAGTCTCCTCCCCTTACCTGACTACTAAGCGATGACCTCCTTGGTGCAGTCTTTTCATGACCAGATAAGTTTTGTCTTGGAGGAGTGCTAGTGTCCATTGTCATTTTTGTTGGCGTTGCTGCTGATTAATGTAAAAGTGAAAACACATTTTGTTAATAATATTAATGACAAGCCTGTTCCTGTAACTGATTACATAAAGTCAAAGAGGTTTGCCTGAGTGAATGCTTAAGGCAAAATTTTCAAAGTACATTTGTATCAATTGTATAGGCCTGGTAGTAAGAAATAAAATATTGTTTTAATATCAGCTGTTTCAAGGGGGTGTCTACTGGGCAACATTTAAACCCAGAACTCCCTGGAAAACTTGGTACCCTGAGGCTGCTACGCTACTATTAGTTAAGACACTAAGGGGGGAGGAGTGGGGAGAATTTTCAATTCATTGTTTCATTTAGAATTATTATTAATAAAATATTTTGAAAGTTTTAAAATGTATTATTTCAATAACACAGCAAAAAAGGACAGATCCAGTCTTTCATAATAAAGCAATTATGCTTTCAATGCTCAGCACTTACATGAAGGATCTGAGACTGCAGTATGCGATGATTTCCTTGAACTCCTGGAGGAAGCAGAAGGTGTACCGCTGTGATCAAATCTTTCCAAAGCTTCTTTGAGGCTGACTGTGTTTATATGATTATCAGACCCAGAGTCCTGATTCTGAAGGGGTACAAATAACAATGATTTTATTTGGTGATCAGCACAAATATAACATATTTCAATTGGCAAACACAAGTTAGCAAATTAAACATCTGGACCAATCAACCCTCTGACACACAAATTTGCAGAAAAGTTGTACCAGATAAAGAAAGGTAAGACAAAGCCATGAAAATTCAGAATCCAAATATGCAGGCAAATGCTGCAACTCTGGGTCCTGCACCAATGCATCTGTGTTGCTACATAGACTTCCTTCCCCTTTGAGCAACATAACTCACTTTCTACTGCTGAATAAGCTATTCCACTTTTGGAGGAGCCAGAGGCCATTCAGGGATAGTTAGCTGTGCCACAAGCAACAATATCCACTAAGAAATTTGTCAGACTGCCATAGGAACACAACATGAGTGCCTGCCCCTGACTGACCTCTTTGAGGCTCAATACTCCGAACACCTTCAGAGTCTCAACCCGAGGGCACTCATCCAGGAAGAATTCTGGTTGCTTCTGAGAAGCGGGTGAAGGCCATGTGATGGAGCTACTGCTGTGTCCTTCTCTGATTTCCCACCTAACCCTCTCTTATCTGTTCCTTGTTTTTTCAGATGCAAGGGACTATATCAGCCTTTGTGTTTAACACAAAGCGGTCCCAATACACTATTGTAATATTAGCTGTAGCAACAAAGAACAAAAACTTTCCTTCCTTCAGATTTAAAAACCAACCAACCAAACATACTGCAGTACGCAGGGCCACCATATAATAAAGTTAGGAAGCTCACTTTATTTGCTGCTATCTCTGGAAGAGACTCTTCAATACCAAGTTCTCTTCGTCTTTCTGCTCGAACTTCTGCATAACTTTAAAAGAACAAACCATATTTATTATATCTTGTTTAAATGTTTACAATAATGTCTTAAAGTGTAACTTCCTCTATCATGCTGTTATGCTCATGGAATAAAGGAGACAGACACTCAAGGAGGGTTCACAATGTCTTTGCAAATTAATACTAAATTTTAAATGAAATTTAAAACTAAGTGTTTAAAATCATCAGCAATACAGCTGTCAGTTAAGAGGACTTCTCTAAAATTAATAAAGACAATTGTTACCTTACTACAGTATGTGTACAGACAATAAACTCTGGCCTGGAATTCCACTGATGGTAAGTAATATAGTAATGTGTTTGTAGCCAAATCCACTGCTGCCCCTTTGTCAGGAACCTGTAATAACATGACTTCCCTTTTCCATATTGCATTACTAGAAGATAAAAAAAAAGAATAAGACTTCTTTGCTTTCACATGTTATGTGAATTCTGTGACACACTAGTAATTCAATTATTTATATTATTCACTAAATCTAAACTAAGAGATCTTCACCTGAATCTGATGGACATTAGACAATGACTAAAAACAAGGTAAGAAAAAGAAAC
The DNA here is from genome assembly GCA_030068395.1 of Apalone spinifera. Classification (NCBI taxonomy): domain Eukaryota; kingdom Metazoa; phylum Chordata; order Testudines; family Trionychidae; genus Apalone; species Apalone spinifera. Next base: position 79,395,654 of record JANRFK010001234.1, on the reverse strand, counting down.
TTATTCCAGATACTAAACACGGCGGGAGGGAAGGTGTTGCAGTAATTTATTTTATAATTTTTTTCTGTTATAGAACCATGAATTTGTAATTTCTTTATATTAGATGGCTGTGGTATGAAATCACATCTCAGGTTCCTTTATATAAATGAAATATAAACATTTTGCAATAGAAAACTGTGGTCTTAACACAGAAGAGTATCACTTGAGTATCACAGGATTTGCCCTCTCCACACAATTAAGTATAACAAGACTTTCACATAATTTACAGATGTTTAATTGAGTATGTTTTTTGCAGCAGTTTTGATATCTACTTACAGTGTTCATGACATTTTGCCAGATTTTCTAGGTCATCTACGTGATAGTAATCGTAGCCGGATGTCCCCAGAACTTCAAATGGTAAATAGCCTATTATTGGAGGTGCCCTAGTTAATACAGAAGTTAATGTTACTTTATTTTACATATAAAATTAAAATCCATCTCATTTTAGTTCATATTTACAATATGGTCTTCAAAAATAAAATCCCAACTAAAATTATGAATAGTCAGTGCTGGTTAGTGTATTCTAAAGATTACAACCAGAATACTACTATGTACTACTTTTATAAAGAATAGCACCTGTGATCCAAGAATAGGAACTTCCATTCTAAACTATGTCTAGATGTGAATTCTTCATTGGGTTCTTCAACAGTGCACATTTCCTAAAACAAAAACAAAAAAATCTCTCAAATCTGCTCTATTCTAATTTAAAAGCTCTTCTGAAATTCATACTTATCCAAAGTAGGTAGATAAATCTTTAAAAGTTATTTCAGGCAGTTTTATTATTTATATGTATTTAAAGCATACTGAGCCGGAATCTGATCTCAGTTGCACTAGCTCAAAACTGGCATAACTCAATTGATTTCAATGAGTAATGCTGGTAATGAGGTTAATATGAAACCCAATATTCATGACACTGGAACATGAATTGAAATCAGTGGCTTTTGGGGTTATTTTTCAAATTTCAGTGACCTTCAAAAAAACTTCTGACATTGTCCTGCACATCACTGACATTCATAGATGAAAGTAGAGTAGACCAGAAGTCTACATTGTTTGGGATCAAAAGTTTGTTTCTACTTTATTGGTAGAGACCTATTATTGGTAAATGCAGTATACTATTTCTTGCTCTGATTTGTATATAATGAACATCTGTTCCCTCAACTAACTTGACATTTCTTACAATAACTGCAGGAACTCTGTATACAGACAAGTTAACCACTCGTTTTCCAGGTTCCATTGTAATTCTTTAGTAAAGTTGCTGCCAGAGGCCTCGAACCATAGATCTTGTAAGATGGGTAGCTATTTTCGTTGGTTTTGGTCTGGCATCAGACCGAACTTGGTAAAGTCCCTATAATAAGCAAACAGCTACTCTGCACTTAAAAGCTAGCTTCCATCATGCATTTACAGTTGTGCAAAATGTTCCATGTTTACACAAAAAAGTTTTTCCCTCTGTCAATTAACATGGCTGTCAGTTGGCTAAGATCTAACAGTTGGCTAATGTCAAATAAAATACATACAGGAGTTGGCCCAATGTCACGTTGCAGCAAAAATATCAAAATACAAAAATACCACTTTTTGTCAGAAAACTTAATTTTTGGATACTCAATTATACACCATGCAAAGGGAGTCAAAATATGCCCTTTCACACTATTTTGCTTAACAAAATGGCTGTACTTCTCTTTTAAAATATCTGATATACTGATTACTTTAAATGTCAAATAAAAATAAATACTGGAACAAGTCCCTCTGCAACTCTTCTTAGGGAAGGGAAAATCCTGGCAGACATACTGGCAGACATACTGTACTAATCCAAAGTTAAATCATTTTAATTGTTAACTAATAATTCATTAAGTTCTGCAATTCACTTAGTATTCATGGAAATTTCAAATGAAGTTGGTCAACTCTTAACTCATATGTTGTGTTAAATGTGTAAGGCAAAAATATATTTCACAAAAAAGGCGAATAACAGCTTTCAGTAGCAATATATAACGCAGCATAGTCACTCACATTGAAAGTTTCATGATCTGAGCGCACAAACATTTACCAATTGTAGTGAACATTTGTTTTCACTAGTGTGGAGGAAAATTCCAAACATACCTTGATAAATTGAGGTGTAGCTAACCTAACTGTAGTGACAAAGCAAACTCTGTCTTCATAGGAAGTCCGATGGGACCGCTGGATAGTTCCTTCATATCCGTTGTGTGCTGAGCTGGAGACTGAAGATGATGGGATGGGTAGAACATGGAAAGGAGCAAGAGTTAGGCTATGGCTAAGCTGGAGATCTTACAGCAGCACAGCTGCACTGATTCAGCGGCGCCACTGTAACCTCTCATGCATTTCTACTCTAAGCTGATGGGAGAGAGGTCTCTTGTAGATGTAATTAATCCATTCCCAATGAGAGGCAGTAGCTATGTTGGCAGGAGAAGCTCTCCCATATAGGGCTGACCATGCTGGCACTTTGGTCAGTACAACTTATGCTGCTCAAGGAGGCAGCTAATATTCAAATTTAGTGACAGAAGTTATACCGACCTAAGAGGTAGTGTAGACATAACCTTAAGTTACAAAATGTGCAAGGAGGCACAAAGTTGTCAAAATCCCCAACATTGAGCTACTATAAGATACTGTATATTTACTATGAATGATGAGTAAAGTTACATTTAAACATACATACGATTGAATAGTACTAGTCATACCCAAATAAGGGACTTCTCTAACAACTAAAATTAGAGTCCAGCTCCTTCAATACAGACATGGACATCAGATGGCTTAGGAAACCAACTAAAACTATAGTGTTGCTTCTTAATATCTATTTTAATTTGACAGATTATTTTTAGACTATTGGTTAACAAATGGTTTCACATTTCTTGGTTTTTCATCTGGTTTTGCCATTTTTAACCCCCAATGAAATTGTGAGGAAAGTACTGCAATAACCTCTTTCTCTTGAATCCTGAGGCAAGGCTTTCTTTTCTAGGCTTTGCTCAGCTCATGATAACATCACCCAGTTTATTAATGGAGCAACCTAGTGGCCAACTATTTCTCCTACATTAGGTGGGCAATAATTTTTTATGGGGGTTGGCCACACCAAGACGGCCACACCAAGACTTTTCTATGGAGGGGTTATGGGGTCTGGGACGGAGGTTGGGTGCAGAAGGGAGTCCAGGGTAGGGGTCTGGGATGCAAGAGAGGGAGTGGGGTCTGAGAGCGAGTTTGGGTGAAGGAGAGGGCTGGAGTTCAAGGTCTGGTAGGAGGTATGGATGTATGTGAGGATTCTGGCCTGGGAAGAGGGATGTAAGAAGAAGTGGAAGGTCTGGGTGGGAGTTGTGACATGGGGTAGGGTAGGAGGGTACAGAGGGTTTGGTTGTGACCTGGGCCAAAAGATTGGGGTCCAGGTCAGGATATGGATGCAGGAGAACGATTTTGGCCTGGAGAGTGGGCATAAGTGGGGGTGCAGAGTCTGGGAGGGAGTTGGGGAGAGGAAAAGGCTGCTGTGCCAGAGGCAGGCTATGGCTGGGAGATGCTAACCTAAGCAGCTCTGGCGAGCATAGTCTCAGACAGACTTTCTCCCCCATAGCAGTCCCAGGCTGCTGGCTGGCTGTGCACGGGGCTCTCTGTGCTGCAGGGAGGAAGAGGCTTTGTGTGCTTTTGAATTGAGGGTGGGGTCAGGTTGATGGGGTTATATATAGAACACCATACCAGCGCCACTCCAGGGGGCTCCACAACTGACCTGACGGGTAATAACTAGGCAAAAATCTTGTGATAGCTGTGCACGTGGCGCATGTACACACCTAACTGGAATTGAATGAGAAACCACTTGAAGAATTGATAAATTCTATAGCATACGGGACTTTTCTATCTCCTGTACTGTGTTCTAAATGCAGAGCATTTGTAACATTGTATTTGTTTTTAAAGTGTATAACAATTTAAGCAGCAGCAGCATTTATTTTTTGAAAGCTCAATTGATCTCTCCTGATACCATATAAAGATACCAGATGTTGTGATTTTATTCTGAGTGTTATATGATAGATAACTGTTCATTAAAACCCAGGGCTGAGAATAAGGTAGCATGTTCTATTCTGAAACCAATGACAGCAGCAGGTATTCAGTGACTAAAAAATATTCAAATTAATTGTGAAGTACCTAATATGGATTAAGACCCTTAAAAATACTGTACTAAATTTTTCCTTATCTCAGGTCTTCTCTAGTGTAAAATGGTTCTTAAATGTTATATAAGCATTAACTCTCTTTATTGGAAGGCGTGTCAGTGCTAGTCTGTAACAAAAAAAACCTTAAAAAATGAGTTGTGTATATATAGTATCATGAGCTTTAGTGAGCACAACCCACTTCTTCAGATGAGTGGAGCAAAACACACTTCACTTTTGTTCCACTCGTCTGAAGAAATGGGTTGTGCCCACGAAAGCTCATGATACTATATATTTGGTTAATCTCTATGGTGGAGTCTACAATACAATGCCAAATATAAAGTAGTATTTTTTTTCTGTTAAGTACTTTACAACCTGTATCATGGTCCAGCATCTTTCAAAAATAAATACAAATATCACAAATGATTCTTAATCTGTAAACTTTTGGAAAATGCCTTTAATTATGGCCACATCTCAGTGAAGTATTTCTTACCATTATTCAAAGACTTGAAATTTCCTATAAACTTTACATATTCATATGTAGGTGGTTCTTTTGGGTCTATTGTTCCTCGCAGCAAATGGCAACAAAATTCTAGTTGATTTTTTGCTGAAACAATATAATGAATAGGTGGTTTATGTGAGAAAGCATGCGTCAGATTTTAGATAAAAGCAATGATAATTAGAATACATATTTCATAAAAGACAAAATAGGGGAGGTAATGTTTTGGGCCAACCTCTGTTAATAGAAGCTACAAACTTTTGAGATACACAGAGCTCTTCTTCAGGTCTGAAAAAAATTCAGAGTCTGAACTAAATACAAGTTGGGATAGACTGTTATTTAACAGCAAGCACTCACATTAAAAGATTGTTAAAAAAATTAACGTAACGATCCAGTGTTCGTTTCATCAGTGGGGGGGGGGGGGAAAGAAGGAGGGACCATTAATTTGTTTAATGAAAAAAATACAATGCAATTCTCAACAATTATTAAAAGCTTGTCTAAACAATAAGAACAGCCATTAGTACTAGCATGGCTCCCCAATATACCAAGCTTCTCATGGGCCCAGTCAAAGAAGAGTATCTGAAAAAAAATGGATAACAAAACAAACAATATACCCGAGACACAGATACATCATTGATATTTTCATTCTCTGCTCAGAAGACCCAAACTCACCCATAATTTTCACCATGACTTCCCATCGATCAAACTAACTCTAAAGCACTTCCACACCAACATCGGCTTCCCGGACACCAGGGTCAGATTCAACAATGGAATCCTATAAACAGCTATCCACAAGAAACTCACCACATTTATCTCCAAAGATCTAGAAACAACCCTAGACTCACCAAAAAATGTGTTATCTACTGCAAGGTGCTCAGATACCACAGACCTTGCTCTAAAGAGGAAGGCAGCAATACCTACCTAAATACACTTAAAACTGCCTTCATTAAACAAAGAGATATTATCAGAGAAGTAAATCACGTCAAAGAGTCATCCAAATCCCCCAGGAGAACCTGATTCAATACAACAAAAAAACCCAACTGAACAAAAACATACCCACTGACCACACACACTAGCTCTCACCTACCACACTCTCCCATGAGAATCAGCAGGAGGTACTATCAAGGCAATTACATTTCTAGTTGCTAGGGACAATATCCCGAACAAAATCTTTCCAGAACACTCTCTTCTGACCTTCAAACAATCCCCCAATTTCATCAAACTCATCATCTGAAGCAAGCTCCACACAAACCCGGAGACACCACTTCAAACTGGCACCAGACTGCCAGAATAATGGATGCAGAACCTTGAAACACAGCACTTCTACAATGATCATTTAAGACTCGTCTTCGATGAAGATGAGTCTTAAAGCTGTTTTGCTGCATAATGGCAATGTTTTGCCATCAA
>JANRFK010001234.1:79378182-79389473 GCA_030068395.1 Apalone spinifera | reverse complement strand
GCACATTTTATCTCTGAAGCAGACGACTTCTAAAAAATTGTAGACCTGTGTAATCTAGCACCACCAAGGTCCCAAAGGTGCCGGATTATCAGAAATTTACTGTATTTAGCTCAGGCACTCTGATTTCTTTTGATAGGACAGAAGAAGAGATTGATATGACTCAAAAACTAGAACTTTCCATTGACAAAAGTTGGTCCAATAAAAGATAATATTTGACCTACACAGTGTGTGCCATATCCTGGGACCAACATGGCTAAAATATTACTGCAAACATAATATTTAATAAAGAATTTACTCTAAACATTGCAATGAAGAAAAGTGGCTTTGACATTTTATTTTTTCCAACAAGGGGAATTAATCCACATAGTGGAGCGAAAATCAAGGGATATGTGTTTGGGAGAGCTCAACAGCACTCAGTCTCCATATTACAGCTTTACAGAATCCACAGAAGAGTAGAACTCTTACGAGGGAAGTTTCCATGAACAGCTGCCTAATGGGAAGTGCCTGCAAGTACAACTCCAATGGTGCATGATGTAATAAGGTCTTTATCGTCTCTGGCTGCTATGATTATTGACAATAAGTTATAAACAAGCATTTCTAAAACAAAGGGAATGTATTTATGATTTGCAGTGTTATTCTGGTCACTGGAAATTTTTAAAATAAAATATCGATTCACTTCAGAGAATAAAAAGAACATGAGTTTTCCTTTTCCTTTAAGACATACAAGTTTCACCCTGAAATTCCATATGCATTTACTTCTTCTGAAACTGGGTTGCCCATATAAAAGACTATGATAAGAGTTAACTATTTTACATATTTTTTAGCAATAAACTTACATTTTAAATATTCTTGGGTCAATGAATCACTTTCCAGAAGATGAGTAGACAGTATTTTATAAACCTCTGAATGTTCCCCCTCTGGGATAAAATTAAATATACTCTGATCCACAAGATCAGACTGCAAAAGAAAAAAAATCAGAAATATTTTAAGACAAGACATTTCTTTCTTTCTTTTCAAAGCCCATTATTTTAATGTAAAGCAATTAAAGAGGTCTAGGATGAGGAAACAACCATACAAAAACAGAGATTCAGCAAAACCATTTTCTGAGTCACAAAATATCATTTTGCAAGAAGACAGGTTTCAGAGGGGTAGCTGTGTTAGTCTGTTTCAGCAAAAACAACAAGTCCGGTGGCACTTTAAAGACTAACAGATCTATAAAGGCACAAGCTTTCGTGAGATACAAGGAAGTGAGTTGAATCTCACGAAAGCTTATGCCCGAATAAATCTGTTAAGCTAGGTCTACACTATAGCTTTTTCCAACTGTTTTTCTGGAAGAGGCTTTTCCGCCATTTGTCCCCGTCTAGGCGGAAAAGCCTCCTCTTTCGGAGGAGCCCTTCCTTATTCCTCATAGAACGAGGTACACAGGACTCCCTGAAAGAGCGCATTTGCTCTTCTGCAAAAAAAAAAAGTGGAAGAGCAAACGTGTTCTCTGGACACGGCGGAGTGTAGACGTACCCCGAGTGTTTAAAGTGACATCCTTGTTGATTTTGCAAGAAGTGATCAGCTTTTGATTGCACTGATTTGTGACACTATTGGAGAGTTTACTCACCTTGTGCAGTAACTGGAGCACTTTGGAATGTGTCTCCCTGTGGGTGTTCCACGTTTAGGTATGCCTGCACCCTGAACCTTTCGCCAGTTTTTTTTAGTAGCATTGCCCATTCAGCCCAAACATGTGCTGCACATGTACGTGCTCTGTACTAAGGGTATATGGAGTTATGTGGCTCCTTCACTACCACCAAAGTCCCACTGAAGCAGAGTGGAAGGAAGTTGGATAGTGGAACACCCACAGAGAGACACATCTTTAAGAACTCCAGTTACTGAACCTCTCCTCCAAGTAGTGTTCCTATGGGTGTTACACTTCAGGTGACTTTCAAGCAATAAGCCCATTAAGGAGGCAGGAGATTGGAACAGAAGAAAACTGCATTGCCTCTAGCGGCACGATGATTAGAAACCATAAACAGAGGACCAAGTTCCCATACTGCAGATGTCTGCAACTGGTACATACTTAAATAAGACTACATATGTAGATGGTGCTCTTGTGGAATATGCTATCAATGTGAGTTTGTCATAACAGATTTTAATACATCCAGAGAGCCATATTGATAACCTCTGTTTTAAAATGACCAAACCGCTGTTTCTGTTTGCAGTGAATACACACTCTCTCTAAGAGATCTTCTAAATGTTCTGATTGGCTTTCTAGACAAAGTAATGCCCTCCTGACATCTAAGGTATGGAATATAGCTTTTTGACTAGTCCAATGTTGGGTTTTTTTTGGGGGAGGAGGGGGAAATGACAGATGAATGGTTTAATTAATATGAAATTGTGAGGACACGATAGGTAAAAATCTTGGATGGGCCTACGGAGACACTTTGTCTCTGGTTAACACTATAAATGGGGGAATCTGCCATTAAAACCCCCCAATTCTCAAACTCTTTGTGCAGAAGTGATAGCTCCCAAGAAGGCTGTCTTCATAGATAAATCTAATAAAGAAGAACAGAGCTCCTGACTGAAAAGGCTGTTTAAGGCAATTAAGGATTAGTCTGAGGTCTCAGAACCAGGATCTTTGATTTGTGTGGAGAGATTCAACACACATCTTAGGAATCTTGCTATGGTTAGGTCAGCGAAGAACAAAAACCCCTCATGGGTATGTGAAAAGCAAAGTATACCCTAATGGAAGTGCTGCCAAATTTATTCAAATGGACTTGACAGAAAGACCTGGTTTTCAATTCCAACGGGTACTCTGGAAAGGGGAGATCAAGTTGCCAAAATCTGACAATTGTTGTTACAGCAAAAATTATATATTTTGCATTTCTGAAGGCTGAAGGTAACTATTTCTTGTGTACTCTCTTTTATCATGTAATATTATGTGTTGCATCTTCAATTAGCAGGATGGCTCTCTTCTTGAGAGCCATCAAGGAGCCATGCTTGGAACCTCAGAATCTGCAAGCTGGGGTGAAGTGTTTGACTGACATGATGAGTCAGTAGACTATGAATGAATCATAAAATACTAGGACTGAAGGGACCTCGAGAGATCATTAAGTCCAGTCCCCTGTCCTCACGGCAGGACCAAGCACCATCTAGAAAAATTTAGCAACTATAGAACTTGAATATACGTTACTGATTGTTGAGAAGATCACCCATAGTTATCACTTCTACTCCGTTTCAGCCCAGGACTCTGGAGGGCATGTGGCCTGCTGACAGAGTCCTTCCCTCCCCAGTTCTGTGGAAGCCACCACAGAAAGCATAAATGTGAGTGTGATTAGATAGGGATACCAAATTTTATCTTGGCCACTTAGGTGCAATCAGTACAACTCTGGCCTGATCTTGTTGAGAAACCTGAACAATAAAGGTGTTGCTGAATGTGTGCAAAGAAGCCTCTCTGTTCTTGGGATAAGAAATGCATCTCCTCGGAATTGGGGATCACCTCACAATAACAGAAGCACCATTTGAACCAAGGAGAGCCTAGTATTCATGAATAATATAACAAAAAGTGACTACTAGAAGAGGAAGTTATTAACTGCTAACTACGTAGTAATAAAATGCTATTAAATGATTTACTGGAAGGAAATGAAAATAAAAGGAACAAATGTTCTAACAACTATATACCCTATATGATAATTATAAAATACTAGGGTAATCAAGCACACATTAGAGTTCGTCTCTGGCTGAAGGTAGTTTGGAAGGGACCACACAGTGCCATATAGCCTTGGCACAGGACAAAAGGATGTGTGGGACTCATGCAAAGGCACGGGTGAAAAAAATCTCCAATCAAGGGTGCAGCTGTACCTGAAGTAAAGCATCAACAGGGACATTACTTTAACAAGGACATAAACATTGCTGTAAACACAACAGATACATACATGTAAAAGCATACTGGGATCTACTGTCTTTCCTGGGATCTGACAATTTCAAATAGTGATGCAAATACTTCAAACCAATTGTCAAATTGTGTACTAATGATTTAAAATAACAGTACACATTTTTGCCTCTTGGTGGCACTGAAGATCTAAAATCTTCATCTTGAAAAACAAAAATATAGGTGAGACATGGTAGGTGAGATATCTTTTATTGGACCAACTTTTGTGATGGAAGGTAAAAGCTTTCAAGTTTCACAGAGCTCTTCTTAGATAACAACAAAGTATTATTGATACCATTTATACACACAAAAACACAAACAAAATCTCCAAAGAAAGCATCTACAGAAAATGTACTAAAGAAAAAACTGAACTTAAAAGTTGTCCCTTTGAAATCAGTATTTTGGACTCGAGCTAATGTTAATTTTGTTTATCTGAAAAACTGAATAATTTATTTTTTTTTCTTATTTTAAGACAAGTTTTCATTCTAGCACTATTCACACTTAAGGTTAAATTTCTGCCTTGTAGAACTATTGGTAAGAAATTTCTAGTCAACGTCTGTTTCATAGGCATTTATTAATGCCACAGATACTTTCCTCTTCAAGTTTATCATTGATAAAAAATGTTAGGTAAACACTGTTCTTGCTTTAAAATACTATTCACTTTGGTTTCGGAAGAGTCACACTCCCAAGTGATGCCTACACTAGAATGGACTAGAGAGTAAATACATTAATCAGACTAGCAGTACAAATAAAGATGAATGAGATGCAGTATACATTTGACATATCAGAGTTAGCCCAGTCAAGCAGTAACACCACATTTGTTCCTAGTGAATCCCAAGGTTAGGAAGTGCCCAGGGTGACTAAAGATTAATGGACAGTAGTTTCAAGAGTACCAAACATGCTTCTCTTTAGCAGTGTCAGCTGAGGAGTAATAGAGTAACAGTACAGTGGCCTCTGAGGAGAATGTGTATTCCACCTTTCCAACTAAGGAGATTAAGTAAACATGAAGGGAAGTGTTTTTGAAGAATAACAGAGGTTTCAGGATAGAATATACATTGTCTGTGCACCAAGTGTTTTGAGAGGTAGCAAAACCTAGCTATAGACTAATTCTGATATCTTACTGGAAACAGTTCATACTTACTGGCAAATGTTCAAGTAAGGGAGTTACACTTTCAGACACATATATTATACTTCCATCTGTCATGATTGCTAAAAAAAAGCCATCAAGAGCCTGAAATTAAACATAATGGGCAGTTAAATAAAAAGGAACAGTATAATGCACATGACAAATCAAAAATCTATATTTAACATAAAAATGACAGCTTGATTGTCCTCATTTTACTTTAAAACAAAATGAGAGCATGTATTATCACTAACACCTTTGAATACCATTTGTACTATATCAGCTTTACCATTATAATTTTTACATTGTTCTGTTCTCAAAAAGCCATCTATAATTTACAAAACTTCTGTTAGGCGACAGATCTAAGTATTGGTAGGTTTGCTTCCCTCTTCTCCCACCCTGAGCCTATTAGAATTCTAGTCTTTAAAAAGGAACATGGAATGACAAGAAAGCAAGGTAGTGCTAAAAGAGAAAATGGAGGCTGAAAAGGGAGAAAATAGTAACAGGCACAGTAAATTGGAGAGAGGGAAGAGAAAAAAAGGAAGGGTAGAAATAGAAGGAGAAAATGACAGATTTCAGTTATTAAAATTTTTAAAGTTCTAATTCTTCCCTAAAGAAACAGGATAAAACAATCTCCATCTCAGTTTAAAATTAAAAAATGGGAGGCCATGGGTTTTAATAAAATTTACCTGTGGCTGCATTAAGTAGTGTTTTAAAATTGTGTAAACTTTAGCATTTCGAATGAAGAGCATAATTCTGCCATCCTCATTATTTTTAGGGGTATCTGACTACCCAAAATAATAGTAGTAGTCACATTGATTTCAATGGAAATCCTTAAACGTGCATGGTACAATACCATTTAAGGAGAACAGAAATGCAGAGTGATGAGGAAGCAAGTTTAATACCACTAGCTGATATATTAGAAGCCTCTTCCCCTTCCCTGAGTCAAAAGGGAGATCCTGGACCCATGACTTGCATATGCTGAACTTACTGTCCCCTTTATCAGCACCCAAGCCTCAATGGTGGTGTTACTAAGCTCAGTTGGCAAGGTCAATAGGACAGGAGTTGAAGCAAGTGAGGCCAGGACAACAGGGGAAGGGACTATCTCTCTCTGAGTTGGGCCCTCTTCCTAGCTCCCTCATATTGCCCCAAGCTGCCCCCACAAGCTCCACCCAGTGGATTTCAGAGGTGAGGTCCACCTACTGAGCTGGGCACAACAGGGGAGCCATTCTCTGAACCTGAACAGGATTGCTGGATGTTGCAAAGGAAGGATGAAAGGGAAATAAGACGGAGCAGGGTTCAATGATGCTGGGGAGCAAGTGCTCTCCTGGGATTCAGAGGCACCTAATACTCCTCTTTGCTGCACAAAGAGACAGTCTGTTCAGATGTGCCCCTTAGTCCAGGAAATCCTAACAAGACACCACAAAAGACTCCTTCAAGCTTCCAGCAGCAATTGGATGGAGTCTTAGGGTATGTTCAACAGAGGCATGTAAAATAGGCTACCCAACATAGTCAGCGAAGCCAGGATTTAAATATCCCTGGCTTCTTTAAAATAAAAATGGCTGTCACACTGTGCCGGCTCAGCTGATCATTGGCACAGTGCGTGAGTCAAGACGCGAATTGGTCGACAAGGGAAGCCTTTGTTGACGGCTCCTGTAAACTTCATTTCACAAAAGGGAGGATTGTGGGGGTCAGGGAGCAGGTTGGCAAGACAGAGGTGATGAGATTTCCCTCCCCGCCCCCCCAGGATGTGAGAATGATTAAGGAAATGATGATGAACTATACTGTACAATTTATTGCCAAATAGTCCCAGATATTTTAAGTAAAAGTTGTGGCCTAATTAAGCCACATACAGTACCTCCTAACGTCTTTCAATAGGGCTGAACAAAGGATGATCTACAACTGGATTCTATTCTTGCCTCTTCCACAGTGTTCCTAAAAGTTGCTTAACCCAGATTTTTCACTGGTTTCTGCGTACTCAACTTGAGATCCTGAGGCTGATTTGCAGACACATTGAGCACTCTCAATCTCAACAGAAGTCCATGGAAGTTGTGCTTTGAATGTATGAAGTGGTGTCCTATGATCAGCATTCTGAAAAATCAGGCCTTTAATGCTTCAAACTGTAAACCTAGAATTAATTTATACTTTTATTGCCAGTATTGCCCCTCTTGGCCTGAGGGGTTAGCCCATAGTCAGGGCCTCACATATGTGTTCCCCCAATCAGGGGAAATGGAGGATTTAAATCAGAAATGTCTTTGTATAAATACAAAATTGCAGGGAAGTTCTGCTTCCCTTGAACACCATTGAAAAACAGAAATTTCCCTGCTTATAGTTTCCTAGTCTGTCCCTGTAGCCAGCTCTATGCTCCAAGGAGCTTTGTGTGGCGGCTCCCTCACAGGGTCAAGCTCTCAAGTGCTTCCCTTGCTTTCTGCTGGCTCTCTCCCAGCTCTCTGAATTTCTGTACAAAATGTTTTAGCTCCATAAGTGCTTGCTATATCTCATCTATTAGAAAGCGCCAAGTCTGACAAAACTTTTCTGAAGGGGAGGAAGTATTGCCTAGTGAATAGAGCACTGGACTGTGACTCAGGAGAACTGGGTTCTATTCCCAGCTTTGTCACTCGCCAGCTTGGTGACCTTGTGTCAGTTACTTCCTCACTTTGTATTCAGTATCTTCATCTGTAAAAATAGGTGCAATTAGATTTACCTCTTTTGTACGTACTTTGAGCTTTACTGACAAAAAGAACTATGTAAGAGAAAAGAATTTATATAAGAATATATAAGGAGATATTTTGCATGAGTCTTGTCAAAACTGATGCTCTGAAGCACTCTGATACTAATCAGGTAAGCACCACAGAAAAGCCTATGAGGACATTAATAATTTAGTCTTCTGAGCAGAGGTTGACTAGTGTGAAGTAAACAAGATCCGAGCCTATATATTGAACAATTAGGGGAAAATAAAACAAAATATTGAATATCTACACATAAAAGTGAGCACTGCCCATTCTATGCACTAAGTAATATGCAATGATGTAATTAAGGACCATATTATAATGAATATGCACTTTGAATTAAAGTTGCACAAGCAATCTTAATGAATTTCCTAACTGCTGAGCACTTGACTTTGCAACCTTAATAATCTGCATTTTAATACAGTTTTTGTGGGTAATATGCAGATACACAAAGTACATTTTTATTATGCATACTCTTTTCACAAGTCATAGCCATACAGCCAATCAATAAGATAGTATTTTTAACAGCTTTGGTAACTAGCAATTAGTTTAAGCTTAAAAAACACTGCCATTAAGGTACCAGTTGTCTTTGCCTAGATGCACAGTTACATTTAAAAAAAATGATTTCTAATTATAGTGATTAAAATATTTGATTCCTTTTTAAAGTAGTTTTCTTAAACTTAATAGCACACTTTTGTATTTATAGTATAATCGATTTAGTTATAATTACATTTTAAAGATTATTTGTAGATATCTAAGTACACAGTGTTTCAAATCCATATTTCATTTGCAAAAAAATACCACTAAGCCAAAAGATTCTATCACCATATAGTGGTGGTTTGCTAAGGAGAATTCTCTCTTTCCAAAAAGATCGGAATAATCATGTACCTCCAACATTAACTGTGTGAACTCTTCATTACTAAGGAATGTAGGTTTCCAGTCCTGTCGAATTTCACTGGCATCTGACTGTGCAGTGATTTCTGTAATTAGAAACATATATATGAATTTTCATTTATGATTCACTCTCAAAAAAAGTTATTTTACACCACAAAATTATATGAATTGAGGGGAAACTCTTTAATCTGATGTAATCTGAAGAAAGGAAAAAAATCAGTTTTTTCCATTCTCTTCTGCAGTCCACTCATCACAAAAGAAAGTTTGTTCATGGAAGGCTGATTTAAGAATGGAAAAAGTTATCCCACAAGACAAGCAAGACAACACTAAGCTCTTAGAAAGTAGGAAGACATTGTTAGCAGATTTTTTTTTTAAAACACAGCTGTGGTCAAATCACCATATGCTGTGATTCTGTCAAATCTCAAATTAACGCAAATTAAGATGAATGAGAATTTGGACAAGTGCTTTCCAAGGAAAACCTGTATGCTTCAGAGGTGAATTTGGTCATATCATTGATAGCACTATTCCTTCTAAGACCTTATGGAAGTAATGCCGCACCATGTTGGGAGCATTGCACTACTGGAGGTTCCATCTTTTTTCAAGAGAAATGTAAACCAAAGGTTTGATAATTGTTGGTCCTTCATAATCCCTTTTAACTTTTCAAAACAAACTATTATAACTCTTGTATCCTGATCAATTCTGGTAATCCTATTCTGCATATTAAAATTCCCCTGTTTCTGTTGCATATAGTAACCTTCAATTCTATACCAAACTTGAGCATTATCGGTGATGTGCTCTGGAAAAAAGCTATTGTTTTTCCACTCCAGTGGTAGATATAATTATTCTTCTGTGAGTGGTTATAAAGAACTCTATGGTTGTATTTATATTAGGTTATTTTGTGCATTTTCTCTTAATGCATTTTAGGATCTTTAGGATGTGTAAGTTTTTATTATAAAATAATGAAGTCAATTTGTTTCCTATAGTAAAATGGCTTTACAAACAGGATAAGGGGAATGCATATGCTGCAGTTCAAATCCTTGCAACACAGAAAGACCCCATACTCATTCAAAATGAACACATACTGAAATGGTCCCCAGTTTTCCAATCACTCAAAGTGTACACAATGTGACACTGGAAAACAAAGTGGAAACTAAAGAAACAGCAGTAATCAGTTTGTTTCGTGTGGACAGCTTCAGAGGAACTTCAAAATATACATCAATGTAGAGCTCCTGTGTAAAAAAGAGGCTTATAGTCAGCATGCTCAGCAGTGGTATTTTGCTCCAAAAAGGCCTTCTAACATCTAATAGCAAATGCTGCAGGACTAATAAAATAACAGCAATAACAACAATACTCCCCACTCCACACACACACACTTTTACCAGCACTTCTGAAGAATATTCCTGCAGACAAAGCTCCACAAGATCTGGATACAATTTGGCCATTGACTATGAAGGATGAAAAGTGCATGGGTGCAATAAAAGTTCAACAAAAAAGCTAAAACTATGTGAAAAATTAAAATCCTCAGTTTCCTTCAGAACTCTGTCTAAGAAGTAGTTTTAGAATTATTACATATGAAAGGGATAAAAACCATATCATACTTTCAAATGAACTAACAAGATACAAAAAGGCACAGGGAACGTCTACACAGCAAAACAAAAGACCAGGGCAGCAAGTCTCAAGGCTGGGTCAACTGATTATGGCTTATGCTGTGGAGCTAAAAATAGGAGTGTAGACATTGGGGCCCAAACAGACTCACTGCTGTAAACTGCAGATTTGGATGATGGTTGTTCGGGGATTTTTTGTTTTTGGTGCCATTTCAAATATATGCATAGAATTAAGTGGAGACTCTTCACAAATTTTTAAATTTTGGAAAATTAACAATACAAAAACTGAAACTAATTTAAGATTTTGGTGCACATTATACAGTGCTAATGTCGTAACAGTACATTTTCTTGGCTCGATTACTTACTGTGTATGACTAAACAATATGTTCCATGTATGATGTCTGTAAGTGGAAATATTTCATCTGGTACAATTTTGGTTTGGGGAGCTGTTTTGCAGGTTACCAAGAATTAAATGTCTGATTCAAAACCCAGTGAGCTGTCTTGTTATATCACAGAATTACCTTTGTGCTTCCGTAAAAAGTCAATGCTTTTCTGCAATACAGTGGATTTATCCATCTTTCGAGCATTACCCGGAAGCATGGAACCAAGCTCTTTGATGAGAACATTAAACTGATCTCTACGTTTCTTTTCAGACTTGTTTCTAGACACCCTGAAAAAGACAAAATAGAAACCACATTATAAAAACAGAAGTAAACTGTGTTAATATTATTTCACAAATGACAGGCTTTAATCCAATTTTCAAGTTTGAATGAGAGTTAGAGGAGTCAACTCTTACAGAGGTGAATATCAGTTATAGTGTAAATTTTGTGAACATAAAAATGAACTTATAGAGTCACACAAGATGGGATAAAATGTGACAATGGTAGCAAATGTAGCCATCAATTCAATGTTCAGCTAATAGCCAAACATGCAACCATTCATTTGTGGCCATTATACAAATGCTAAATATATGGGGGTATGTCTACACTAGCCACCCTAGTTCGAACTAGGGTGGCTAATGTAGT